>CM077674.1:29050215-30250215 GCA_039707655.1 Elymus sibiricus
ACGTATAGTAGCTACCGTCGACCGAGCACGGAGAAAGAGAGGACACTTCTCCCTATTAGCTAGCTAACGCAATATGAAACCCCTAAATTAACCCTCCAACCCCCCCCCCCCTTCAAAAAAAAAACAAAAACCCCAGCTGCTGCCAGATGCTCACGCGTGGATGACCTTTGGTCCCGGTTGGTGTGACCAACTGGGACTAAAGGTTCTCCTGCCTGGGCTCCCCGCAGCGGCCACGTGGATGCCTTTTGGTCCCGGTTGGTGTTACCAACCGGGACTAAAGGTCCTCCTGCCTGGGCTTCCCGCAGCGGCCACGTGGAGCCCCTTTGATCCCGGTTCATAAGCGAACCGGGACTAAAGGTTTTGGGCTTTAGTCCCGACCCTTTAGTCCCGGTTCCAGAACCGGGACTAAAGGCCCTCTGGAACTGGGACTAAAGGCTCTTTTTCTACTAGTGGTACTCTCAACTTTTTAGCACATGCTATGTGGGTGAAATGATGATACCATGCCAAGTTTCAACCTTTTCAGAGTTCATTTGTAGTGCTTTTCAATTTCAGGTTAATTTAGCTCAAAAAATCAGTAAATGCATGAAAAAATAGCAAATGAAGTCAAAAAGAGTTGAAATTTGAGGATGTGGCTTTGAATTGTTCATATTGAACATGCAAAAATTCTTGAGTTGAAATAAGTTTAAAAAAATAAAATGTGGTCACACTCTCATCAAACAGTGGTCAAACTACTTATTCAATAAATATTAGTGTTACTAAATAATTATTGTTTTTTAGAATAATAGTTTCAAACTCAAACGGTGAAACGTGTGACATCATGCTCACATTTCTCTGATAATAATGGATATATTATTTGTCGAATTTTGATTTACAGATTTAAAGATATTAATTATGCCATATTAAATGAATAAATGGCAAAATAATAATAATAATATTATTATTTATATTTGTTAATCATTGTTGTTTGTTAATCAATGTTGTCTATTTTAATAATTGTTTGGAATTCAAAAAATTAAATCATGTGACATCAAGACCTAAGGGTTAATAGGATTGATAACTTACTATTGTCAGGAAAACAACAAGTGCAGACTTGGAAACTAGGGGAGGTAGAACCTGAAAGTTAAGCGTGCTGGGGCTGGAGTAGTGAGAGGATGGGTGACCGGCTGGGAAGTTAGACGATTTGGAATGAGTGCTCCACGCTGGAGCAGTGAGGAGGGGTGATTAGAGATTAAATTCTCAAATAATTCAAAGATTTGAAAATCGGAAAAAAAATTAAAAACAAATAAAAAAAAAAGTTAAAAAAAAATTCAAAATTTTTTTCTCGAAAAAATTCCTTTAGTCCCGGTTGGTGTTACCAACCGGGACTAAAGGACGTGGAGGGCCTTTAGAACCGGGACTAAAGGGGGGGGGGCTTTAGTCCCGATTGATTTCTCCCGGTTCCAGAACCGGGACTAAAGGCCCTCTGGAACCGGGACTGAAGCCCTGTTTTCTACTAGTGTACAGTTGTCATTTCTAGTGCGGAAGTTCTGAGAAAAGGTATGATACTGTATGCAGGTCATCAATACACATTGTAAACACCTAGCATCCCGTGGTTTTGCTGATCGTCAGATATCAACAACGTGGTTTCCCATTTTTCTTTTAAATAGGGCTAAAGGAAAGAATAAGTCGGTAAAGAATATAAAACCAGAGAAGTATACAAAGAAAACGAAAGTCGTCACGAGAGTGATGGATGAGTATTTCGCACGGGAGAAGGTATTGCTTTCATATTTATTAGTTTTGGTTATACAGCAGTGTTTAATTACACTAAGATAATTTTATTGTTATATAGGCATATTTTCCTATGCACGTTAACGACAATCATTGGATAACCATTGTGATGCACACCGTGAAGGAGGAGTTTCAAGTTCTTGACTCTAATTCTAATGGTGCAATTAGCTCAAGAGTTCGCAATATGATTAAGACACTGGTAAACTAGTATTTTCGCACTCACATGAACAAAATTATTGGGACATGCATTTAATCCAGTTTCGTTAATTTGTTTCAGAGAGCTGAAATCGCTAAAGATATTATGGAGGCCAACTTAACTCTTGAAGCAAAAAAGTATCCAGATGTGTCATCATGGCCAATAAATGAGTACGAAATGCCGAGACAAACGGATGCGTAAGTTCATACTTGATACCATTATTACAAGCAATTGCATGTTACATCCTAAGCTGACCACAAGTGTTTATTCCAGAGTGTCATGTGGACTATTTGTACTGAGGTGCATAGAACACTGGGACGGAGATCGCTGGACATTTGAATTTGACCAGCAAGAGATTAATGCGTCAAGGCCACGTATTGTCACGGAAATTATTTTTTCAGAGGTCAACACATTAGATAAGGTCAAGATGAAAATTGTTAAAATCATGGAGAAGGCATAAATATTAGCATGCGGTAGGGTTTTAGTCCCGCAGAAGGTTTCCCTGCCGTTGTTGGGTACTTGTTACTTTGTTGGATTGTAATGCAACATGGCACTTTGAGTTTATTCGTTATGCTACTTGTCAGTTGTTTAAAGGATATGAGACATGGCACTTTAAAATTGTTTCTTCTAGGGGTTCATTTGATTCACAGTGAACATGTCCATTGTTTAAGCGTGAACTGTGATATTTTTTTGTAATGTATTACTGCTGTCATGACTATTGTGATAAGTTTAATCTAACACAAAAAATAATCTATGTTAAAAATCTAAAAAATAAAAAAGAAAACCCCGGCCGCCGCCGAGTCCACACAAGCGTTACTAGAACCGCCCCGATCTAGCCAATTGGCGAAAGGGACGGCCCAACGGTGGCGAACAACAGGGCAGTCAGGGGCGGATAAGGAATTAAGCTTACGAAGGGGACGGCGACCTGGGTATATAAACCGGTGGTTGCGTCCCTCGACGGGCGAGGTGGGACTAAAACTACGCGGCGTGCACCGCGCCAACGTTCCATGCCGCTCCTCCCCCCCCCCACAGACGTCCTTAATGGGCCAGCCCACGCCGCCGACGCGCGTCGTTAATGGGCCCACCCACGCGCTGCGCCCCACCGGCCCGCTCCGTCGCGACTGCCGCTTATGCCCGACGGCAGTTCACCAGTTTAGTCCCACCTCGCCAGTTGAGGGACGCACCGACCGGCTTAAATAGCCGCGTCACCGTCGCCTCATAAGCTCACTTGATCGCCCGCTGTTCCCAGCCCTGTTGTTCCCCGCGGCGCCGCTAGCCCATCCTGTTAGCGCCGACCGCGGACGGCGTGGGCTTTTTAAAAAAAACATCACCGCCGCGAACGACACTGTTATTTTGATCATATATGTTTTGCTAGTCGTATTGATAATAATAACATCAGTAATACAAACTGTTACAGATTAACATACCAACAATAATAGTTTCACACACATATAACATAGTAATAATAATTGCACACACTTTTAACATTTCGTCTCACAAAATAGCAGCAATAATAGTTGGATACACATGTATCATTTCGTCTCACACAAAAGACATAATAAAACGTTAAAAAAATTGTCTCAAAAGACTTCAATAAAACTGTCTCACACGAGATCTCACACATATATATTATGTCTAGCATCGGAATAACATGATAATTTTAACTCTCTGCCTTGTTTTGATGAATGAAACTCCATCTCTAAGCCTGGTACCTACACAACAAAATGTGAACAACTCGTCAGACAATTTTTAAGAACAATATAAGATACAAACAGACAACTCAAATGTAAAACTTAATTTTCATTCAGTTTTCCCGTTTGCCGTCTATGGCCCTCTTCGCGGCATAGGCCGCAAAGAGGACCAGTTTTTTTTCTCGGAAAAAGATTTTAGTCTTCCATTTTTTGTAACATTTGGATCATTCTTTGACCGCCCTGTCTTGCTCTGCTTAGGTGCGCCCTTCGTGGCAACTTTAACAGGATCACCTATAACATCGACTCCTCGTTCCGGCTCACGTGCCTCGTCATGCACATTCCTTCTACGACCAACAGCTTCATCATCGGGGACCTTTTTCTTCGCTATTATATTCTTCAGACACTGCATCAACTCATCGAACACGAATGAATCATTTGACGCAACATGGAAAGCTTCTGCACCTGTTATACTGAGTTGACTATACCGACCACGCTGCTCTGACCCTGACCAACCCCAGCCAAACATGTCACTCTTGCGCTGTGCAGGCATCCCACCTCTCGCAACTTTGGACATCCTCTTAAGGATGCAACACTTAGGTATTTCAGATATTTTCAGATGAACCAGTACATATAGAATGTGTTTGCAAGGCAGCCCTTTCCAAACCATTCGTCCACAACTGCATTCTATAGTTTCCTCTGAGTTTCCAGGTCGATACTTAACTCTAAAATGAAATTTGCGGTTATTTTTCCATGTCACGATGAAGGTGTGACAGTCAACTCCCACTAGCGTCTCAAAAATCTCCAGCTCTCCCATCTTCTTCAGATCTTCTTGAAGAATATAAAAATTGGCAATAGTGAATACACTGGCAGCATGCTTCTCAATGTCCTTATATTCAGTGACTGCTGGTGGTACTGACTGGTTAGAACGACAGTCGTCATACGCCTCGTTCTCACGTAGTCGAACTATGCAGTTCTCATAATGCACTACTAGATCAACAATAGTCATACCGCCGTCCAGGTGAAGGTCAAGACAAGAGTTCAGGCTTTCACTCCTTTGATTGCTGCGCATACCAAGAAAAAATCCATCTGAAAGATATGATGCTGCCCACAGACTCCTCTTCCTGTACATCCTATTCAGCCACTCTTCTGTTTTATCAGTCTTCCATTTACCGACAAAAGCGAGCCATCTCGCCTCAAAGTTAGCAGGAGAGGTGGAGTATTACAAGAGTGACCTGAACTCATTCAGTGACTTGTAATTAAGGTGCTTCTGCATATTTTTTTCCACATGCCATGAGCAAATACGATGTAACACATCTGCAAGGACAATCCGAATAGCTCGGATCATTGCAGCATCTCCATCTGTGATGACTGACTTTGGCTTCTTCTGACAATTTGCTTTCAAGAATGTCTGGAGCAGCCACACCTACGTAGCTTCAGTATCGTCAGACACAATGGCGCAACCAAACACAGTGGTGCAACGGTGATTGTTTACACCAACAAAGGGGACGAAGGGCATACCATATCTGTTCATCTTGTATGTGCTGTCAAAACACAGTCACATCTCCATACAACTGATAGTCCCGCCGAGACTGCGCATCGCACCAGAACATGCTCTTTAACCGGCCTTCCTTATCGAGCACGTACGCAAAGAAGAAGTTTGGATCCTTCTCCTTTCTGCTTCTCATAATGCCGATTGCCGTGTCATCACCCTTTGCAATCAACTTCATTTTCTCTCTGCAGCATAGGTTGTAGACGTCTCGCCTCACAAGCCCGCACTTATCTTACGAACCATACCTGCTAATGAAGTTGTCGACGATGATATGCTTTCTGATCCCAGCTGCTTCCATCGCCAAGATCTCAGCTATCTGGTGATCTCCTACCACTCTATGTGACCGCAGGAATGGCACCTCGTCTGGTCTAGCCAGCAAATGGTTGTGATCATCCATGAAAGCCGCCACGAACCAAACTCCACGTGCTTTGTCCAACTTCACTACCAAATGCGCGCCACACTCGCACCGAGTCTCGGGTCTTAGCCTGCGGGTCCGGCCCTCCGGGTTTAAGAATTTACTCAGCCGTTTTCCTGCCCTGGAGCAAATGTACCGCCTGTACCGTATAGTTGTTGAAAGACCTTTTCCTCGTTTCACCTTATCTTTTCTGATATTGAATCCACGCTCTCTGGCGTGGTTATTATGGAACGTGTAAGCCTCCCATTGTGATCCAAAGGTCATAGCCATAACCTTCCAATGTGTCTGCAGTGCCCGTTGCTGGATTTCAGCCTCCTCAATGTCCATACCAGCTGCATCGTCATGCTCATGGCCATCATCACCACTCCAACCATCCAAATCAGCCTACAAAATTACACATAAGCACATGTAAGTTGTCATTATTTACTTCTTATTATTGTGGGACGTACAAAATATTTGAACGAACCTGACTTATGTTATCGGCAAAAGATTCCTGAAAAGTATTTTCCTCATTGTGGACATCAATATCTTCCTGTAGATAAAAAACAACATGCACATGTAAGTACCCATATGGTTGATCGGCAGACGAAATCAATGTACACGTCACTTACGTTTTCACTACAAGCACCATCCTCATTCTTTTGAAAATCCTCCTCAGGTAAATTATCGTATGACGACCACGATTCATTGTCGCTGCTATCATCATCTTCAGTACTGCGATCCTTATCGGTACGACCACCACTATCGCTACCATACCACTCACTCGTCTGCAAGAGCGCATCCGTAAATCCTGTTTCTTCCTCCATTGAATAACCTCACTACCAACACTGCATAAAAATCATATCTCAATTCAAAATCAAACTAGATGTACTGCGGTCATGCCGATGAATAGTTAATAATATCAGAATTGTTGCAAGATAATTATTTACAGCAACTAAACTGTTTTGATGCGAATTAGACGGTTTACATGACAAACCTAGAGGCTGGCGGGTCTCAATGTCCGGCGGCAAGGCCGTGAGGTACGTGCACTCCGGCCTGCTTGCGGATGGCGACGACGTGCATGGAGGCAGATCACGGTGTGATTGGGACGGCGACGGCGTTCACGGAGGCCAGATCACGGCGCGATTGCCGACGGCGACGACGTGCACTGGGCCAGATTGCGTACGGCGACGACTTCACCGACGTCCACGGACGCCAGATCGGGAGCCGGGTCTCGCCGGGGAAATGGGTGACGCAGTCCGAGCGGGCTAAGACGCGTCGCGTGCCGGGGGGATGGCGACCGACCCCTGCAACCGGCAGCACCGGCGGCCGTAATGGACGGCGGGCAACGGCGGCGACCGGCTGGGCGGGGCGACGTTGGATCGGGGCACGTGATCACCGGACGGGCTGCTAGGTCGTGCGTGTGCGTCTGTTTTTTTTTTCCTGTGAGGGGCGCGGTAGGCGCCAGGCGGCCGTATCGGCTCGGGCCGTCGGTTCGGCTCTAAGCGTATGCCGCCGTCGCATACGGGCGTGGGTATACGTTAAGCACCGTATACCCAGAATGCCCTTATACGTTAAGCCGGGGGGGGGGGGTTGTGTACCGAAGCACATCTCGGCTTTGCATTAACAAAGACATCAATTCTTCTCAAAAAAAAAAAAAAATGGAACCTGAACAGAAAAGAAACAAAGCAGATACACAGTGTTGTCGAAGCCGCTTAAAAGCACCAAAGACTACAAGCCCCATAGAAGTAAACTAAAAAAGCACTAGCTTGTAGTGGACCGAGTCCTAAAAGTGAACTTGTCCCAGTAGAGCAAACAAAGAGGATCATCAGATGGCGCCAAAGCCCAACGTCGATGAACCACGCCATCATCTACCCAGGCAGGTGGACACCGTAATCGGGCCGCTCTTCTCAAAATCCGGAGGGGACCCCTGCCCCTCGCCTTGGCTCAAAAGGCGCTGGACTGCCGGAAGATGGACTTGCTCACCCTAGAGCAAGGAATAGCCAAGGATCCAACCACCAAGGGAGATACTCAGCCCGACATGCCGCTGCACGAAGGAAACCATACCGATATCCACACTGAGTCTGACTGATACAATATCACGAAGATGAAAAGCTGTAGAAGTGTGATGTGTCTCAGTGTTAGCACTTCTATTTATATACTAGTGTAGCTTATCTACCAGTTCATCGTGCTGGTGACACAGAATACTGCAACGTGCATTTTGAGGGACATTAAATCTGGAAAGAGCTACGAGAGGGTTTCCTTCATAACAGGACATTTTAGATTAGCATGTGTTCGTCAGGTTGCCTCGCACAAGAAAACAATAATCGTCTGGGTAAAATAAACAAATTGTGTTGTGCGGCAGTAGCTGGCGGCTCGCCACATTTAACTTGAGCACCACCTTTCCAATACTTACTGAATAGGTTAATCTGATTGGACCTACCTAGCTTGGTCGTGCTTACTATTTTATTAGAGAAATTGGAACCTGAACTATTCTCTATCGGGCCTGACTAGCAGCGACCTGACAGGTAGTCTTCATATGAGCACGAGCCGTGGCAACCTAGTTATGGCTACCAAGATGAAGTGTTAGCTTCTCGTACAGGACGAAAAGAAACAAAAGGAGAAAAGGGGTGATATATATTAAGAAACTGTACAAAGCGAGAGATCAGAAGGAGATCAATACGGGCGAGAGTTGTGCAAGGAGTTCTTAAGCTAGCTAGAATTCTCACTCTTCATCTTGCATCACATGTTAGCTTCAGTTGAATTTAAGCGCGTGCCTAACTCCAAGTCACCTACCGAATTTATATTGCCTCACCCGCCAACATCGTCATGACAATCTTCTACCTAACTGGTGACTCCCTTTTCTTTGCCTCTGCTTACACTATCATATACAATTAGTACAAGTACAAGCGGGGGAAGGTCACAGAGCATGGCCATGGAGTTGGCTACGAGGCATTGTGCACCCTCCTCCCCAAGTTGGGGGAGATGCTAGCTCTTGGAGCAGTGCAACCTTAAGAGTGTGAATCACGGGCATCAAGGAATGAGTTCTTGTTTCTCCGGAAGGGAATTCTAGTTAAATTGACTGAGCGTGGGAGGCACCAGGAAAGGAAGAGTCACTAGCAGGATCACAATTTCAATAAATTGCCCGAAGATATCTATCACATTCCCTATCTCGTCTACTGATGTTATAAGAGTCCTCTACTAGCATCTTGAAGTTTCTAATTCTACAAGTTCTGATCAAAATTTTGGAGATTAGGTGTGAAGAATGCACGCTGCTGCTAGTGCTTGGAGAAGTACTTGACTTTTGTGCCATAGTGGAAAAGCGGAGAACTTGACTCTTGCTCCAAAGTGTCATGTATTTGCCTAACTGTACGTTATGTACTACTGACCGACATTGATAATGATAATGGTTGTGGCATGATAATATGCCTGTCAATGTTTCTGGTACAAACAACCATAAAATGGTAAGGGAAGTTAATCACCATACCAAAGAATTCTTTGCCAGATGATGGTGTAGCGCAAGAGCAGAAGATATGTGCCTTGACCACATCACTCAAGCATTTGATACATGATGATTACTGTCGAAAATGGATAATGTCCCGACTGTCGGAAACAGTCATGAAAATTGCACAAAACGCTCGGCGAATACCTTTTCTAGAGTGTCACAAACGAAAATAGCAGTTGGCCTGAATTCGGTCAGTGAACTCTACTTTACCCAGTGTTTTATTCTGGTAATGTTTTAGTGCTCGGTAACAAAATTAGACGGGCCATGGAAGATGTCCAGTTACATTCCCCCGTGGCGTTTCATCTGTAAAAACAATAGGTACACGTGCTACGTGGTGCAATTTGATGTGGAACAATCCATGCTGTACCCCGAATGTTTTTGCTGGGATGAACACAGTCTGTTTTGTTTTTCTCATTTATAATGTTGGGAGTTGCTCGGGTGTGGCTGCACCTGGTCTCCTCCTCGGCGTGGAGCTGGTCGCCGCATTTGGTTGTCTTTCGAAACATCTAAAGGCCCAGGAAAATCAAAATCAGCACCGATAAACAAATGCAGTGGGACGCCAATGCAATGCCAACATAACAAACTGTGTGTTGCAAAACGACCATGACATGTAAACAGAACATACACAAGATGCGGGTGCGTAGATACCGTATACGTGGCTCCTGCATCTGGCGACCCAGGGACAGCGCATCTGCATCTGCCGGGTACCACAACCTCACCAATCACCGCTGTCGCCGCAGTGGCAGCAGGCCCTCTCGCCACTGAAGGTGCGGGGACGGAGGCTCATGGGGGCGCACGTTTGTTATCTCCCATGCATCATGCTGGTGACACAGAGTACTGCAACTTGCAACATATTAAATCTCGAAGGAGTGACGAGGTTTCCTTCATCACAGGACATTTTGGATTTGCATGCCTATGTCATGTTGCCTCGCACATGGAAACAACCGTCTGGGAAAAATAAACAAAGTATGATGTGCGGCTGTAGCCGGCAGCGCCACATTTAACTTGACCACCACCATTACATTACTTGCTACTTGGGTTAATCTGATTTGCTTATTATTTCAATGAGACAGAAATGGGGACTCGAACTATTCTCCATCCGTCCTCACTAACCGTTACTTGGGAAGTAGTCTGCGTATTATTTCAATGAGACAGAAATGGGGACTCGAACTATTCTCGAACTATTCTCGTCTTACATCGTCATATACAATTGAGAGTGGAGAACGAGAAGTACAAGCGGAGAAAGGCCATAGGCAATGGCCATGGAGTTTGCTACGAGGCATGGGGCATGCTCCTTCCCATGGTCGGGGAGATGCTAGCTCTTGGAGGAGTGCAAGGAAAGATTTTTCAAGCCACCGGACATCGAAGGCACTTGGGAAAGGCCGCGCAAGGAAGATTGGAGCAGCTTGATTACCTACGTCAACAGTTTCCTAGCGCCTTGGCTTGGGGCCAGACAAGCTGATTCTGAAGGTCAGAAAGCGGAGTAAGGTCACAAAGAAGGGGCATGAAGATGGCTACGAGGTGTTGGGCACCCTCCTCCCAAAGTTTAGGGAGATGCTAGCTCTTTGGAGGAGTACAACCTTAAGAAGAGTGTGAATCAGGGGCAGTAGGGAATGAGCTCTTGTTTCACCGAAAAGGAGAATCATTTGAAGCCACCAGGATGACAATTTATATCAATGGCCCTAAGATATCTACAACATTCCTTAGTGCATCTTCTAATGTTTTAAGAATCCTCTACTAGAAGTTTCTACGAATTCCTCAAATTCTATAAGCTCTGAACACAATTATGTCTTGGGGAACACATTTGTTCAGTGCCACACTCACACAAAAAACAACACTTAGCCCAAATTCGGTTGGTGAAATCTACTTTACCGAGCGTTTTGTTTTATGTCTTGGGGAAAAAAATTATGTAGTGCACATGCGATTGATAGCTCAGTTTATGCTTTCACCGAGAGTTTTTTTTTCTCGAATACGCAAAGCTTGCGTATCATTCCATTGATAGAAGGAGTTAGAACGAGTACAAGTTGTGGTACAACACATGACACGGACGCAAGGGCGTGAACATGGTGCCCGGAGCAGAGAGACATGGGATGCTCAGCCCGAACAGAGAAAAAAAAAACACACAGCTAGACCGCCATCCTGGAAAGTAGCCCTGACCAACAACACGACGACCAACATCTCCAGACCCAGAACCAAGGACGCCGCGAGCAACCAAGACAGCGCCTTCACGAAGGAGAACGACGCCGAGATGCCGTCGCCGTCCGATCCGGATAACCGGACCTAGGGTTTCCCCTGATGGTCGAAGAGGGACACAGACAACGACCGTGACAGCGCCTCCAAGAAGGGGACTGCACCCTCGGGTGTCGCCGCTGCCAGCAAAAATGCAGGGATTTCGCCCTGGTCAGAGTCCGAGCAATCCCAAGCCATCGGAGCACGAATCGGCGAAGAAGAAGTCGGGCATAGGCTTGAACCACGACCACAGGAATGGGAGGTCGCCGGACGAGCGAGCAACGAAGCGGCGGAGGGACAGACGGGGCACAGAGATGGGCGGCTGGGTGGCTAGGCGGAATGAGAAGTGGTGGAGGATGTGACGGTGGCCGGGGGCCAGAGCGAGCCAGGATCCGGAGGGTAGCGCAGATCCGGGCCGCCGGGACCGAAGCAGCAAGGACGCTGACGAGCCCAAGGAGCCGGAAAGGGGCGCAGCTCCCGGAGTACGCCGGAATCGAAGACGCGCCGGGATGGACGGCCAACCAAAGCACCAGCAGGGTGGGGGTGCGGAGGCGCCGGCGAGCCAAGGGAGCCGGAAGGAGCGCAGCTCCAGGGACACACCAGGCCCAGAGCCGACCCGGCCGGCCATGGACGCAGGAGGGCGCGCAGGTCCATGTCCGCCGGGCAGTACTCGCCCCTGCCGGGGCGGGGGTGGTGGTGATGAGCACGCGCAGAGCCGAATCCCAACCGCGCCTCCAAGGCCGCTGCCCGAGGGGCCGACCCGAAGCTCGCGAGGGAGGGGTGGGGGGAGAGGAGCCGCACCACGGACGGCGCGCCCGGTCGCCGGAGGACCGCAGCGAGCCGGGGAAGGTCGCGGCCGGCCGGGGACGAAGCGCCAGATCCTGAGGGGGGGGGGGGGGGTTGGGGAGGGGGCGCAGCCGCGCGAGGGCACGAGGAGGATGCCTGGAGGCGGCCGCCGGCAGCACGCGACGCCACGGGAGGGGCTCGGGGTGCTCGCGCCGTGCATCAGATCCGCCATGGGGAGCTTCATGGGTGGCGCAGCGCGCCAGATTCGCCCCGCCGCCGCCATCCTTGGGTCCGTCACGGCTTCGCCGGCCAACCCTCCGGCGGCGGCGATGCGGGAGAGGGCGGCGGGGAGGGGGCCTGCTGGGCGGCGGCTAGGGTCCCCCCCGTGTCGCCCGGGGAGGAGGGCGACGCGGGGGTCGGGACAAAACCATGCAGTTGCTGTTTCACCGAGAGTTTTGTTCTATGACGCATTGGGTTATTGAATTTAACTTTGGGAGAGTGTGGGAACTTCCCCTGTACTATTTTAAGAGAAAACTCAGTTGCATAGCGCGTCCCAAGCACAGAATTTTTTTAACCTAAATTCTGATGTGGTCTTGGTGTCAAGAACTTGTAGTTTTTTAGCCGGCCCTTAGGCTGAGGTGGCTCTGGTATGAATGAGATGATGAGGATCGACCATGGAAAGGCATGACACTCCCCTGTAATGACGTGGATCGGCAGCTCTTTGCTGTGTGCACCAGCATTGAGATAAAAAAAAATGGCGAAAATGTTTCTTTCAGGAGACAGTTGGCTTCATGTTGGGGCTCCCAACAATGTCTATGCGCCAGCCCTCCACAAGCTGGCTGCTCGGAAGAACTTCTGTGCCAAGCAGGGATTAACAGGAGGGAAATGGATGAAAGGACTCGACAGAATCAAATCAATACACAAGCTCAAATTGACAAGTTTTTTCAGATCTGGGAGATGACACCGCATATTCAGTTGAACAACAACGCCTAAGTTCCATTTCTTGGATGCTCTCGATGAACGATCAGTACTTGGCTGGGTCTGCTTATGTAGTGCACTTCCTTAGTAATATTCAAAACAACAATTTGAAGAAGGTGTGGAATGTGAGAGCTGAAGGAAAAGTTTGTGATGGTATTGTAACTACTGTGGTGGGTTAATTGTTGGCTGAGGCCGTTTCTCAAAAAAAAAAAAAAATGGAGAACATGCTTTTGGAGATTTTACTGGTTCACACTACAGCAGCAACAACTAACATGTTGTGTGCATTTATCATACACATATTGCATAACCTTTTTTAAGCAATTTTTTAGCCATACTGCATGACATTTATTTTACTCATGTGCCACCTGATCTGAGCATGTTCTCTATTTATTTCCTACTATCAAAAGGCCACTGTTTGTACTGGTAGCAGCCGGCAATGAACTAATTGAGCTCTATCATTCGTACAACCTCCCCCGCAAAATAAAATAAAATTGTACAACATATCTACTAGGCTACTACTAGTACTAGGGGTGTGAGTGAGGGATGCAAGCGGGCATCCCGCATATGCCCGCATCGCCACCATTTTTTCACAATCACAACAGCCACACGTGATAACCACCGCCTCTGCACAACCATCCCTCTGCGTCAAACCAAGTCAGCCATCGAGTATGAGAGAGGAACACTCACGAATAACTTTCTGTGGCCACCGCAATCCGCAGCCGCACGCCGCGGCGGAGCACACCATCGCTGGTTACCACCTCGTTGAAGAGAGCCCTGCTCAGACCCATCAGTGCAGGGGGCAACATGGCCGGAGTCAGAGCATGAAAGGCAGAGTGACATCACAGTGCAAAAGCGCAGCCACCGCGTCGCCAGATCGGCTCCGCAGACTTCCACCGCCGCGGTTTAGCCATCACTGGGCCAGCAGTCACCAGAGCATCAGATCTGGGCAGAAAACGCCAGTCCATCCGCCTGAACTCGCGTCGGCCTAGGCCACGGCCACGCACGCCACCACATGGCTACGCTGCCGTGCGCAGCCCACCTCGTGTCATTGGACGCCACACTGAGGCCATTTTCGCCACGTCCCACAACCACCGGCAGCCGCCGGCCATGCCACGGAATCTCAACATCACGGCCAGGGAGCGTCGTCTCTAGTCGTCGTGTGCTGGCGATCCGACCCTCTCTACCACAGCATCTCTAGCCAATTGAGGCCGCCCCCAACCCCCAGCTACCTTCGACAGCTGGGCCCGTCGCCACCGCGACCAGGCCGGCGGCAGAAGCCGTAACAGAGTGGTCACGGGGTGGTTCTCGAGTGGATCAGATCACGCCCCTGTGCTGCCCTAGGGAGGGACACGGGAGCGGCCTCTGTTCATTGCGGGGCGTTCTGTTACGGCTTGCTCTCTAGAGATTTGACCTTAAAATTGGCAAAGAAGATCAAACCTATCACAAGAATATTTCTAGGGATGAACGTATATCTTAGATTGCTGGAGCGTTCATGTTAGGGAAGCAGGATGCCTCTGCTGATGCTTGCATTGGGGCAGTAGGAAGTGCCTTCGGTGGAGTTGATTTCTGCCATAGGCAAGGGACGCAAGACTGCGGCCGCTGTCGATTCTTGGATTTGTTGCAGCCACCCAGCCAGTGGAGAAGAGGAAGGTAGGGGCGGTGGAGAAGGGAAAGGGATGCCACCACGGAGGAGGGCGAGGGCCGCCGTGGCGGTGGAGTCACCCTCAAACCTGCAGCTTTGCCCACCCCTTCGAAGGATTGAGTTTGTGTAACAGCTTGTATGTGATCTCACTGTTGACGTATAAATGTATTGTCTAGTCTCTACCATCAGATCGGTCTTTTGATTGCATTGGCTAGAACATGAACTTCTACATGGTATCGAAGCCAAGAGGTCTTGAGTTCAAGACCCGACTAGCGCAATTAAATTGCAGCCCACTTTCGGTCCACGTTTAGGCCTGAGGGAGCTACACGTGAGGGGAGTGTTGACGTATAAATGTAATGCCTAGTCTCTTCCATCAGATCTGTCTTTTGGTTGCATTGGCTAGAGCATGCACTTCTACACTCACACCCAACTTGCCTAGAGGTGCATTCGGTCGTGGCTGAACGTGGACTGTAGTCCATCGAGTTTTGATGACTCACTTCCTTATTCTTACACTCTCAGGCCAATCCTGTAGGGTTATCTGAATTGCGTTGGGTGCCCTATTTTAGTCTTTGTGAAATGTGCGCAACAAATTTACCATTGAACATATTTTTCCTAACAAGCCGTCTGACATCTTGTTTAAATTGGCCACCTTCCTTCAGTAGTGGAGCCCACTCACTAAGGCTGCCGATGTCGATGTTGTTGCCCTGATGATTGCCCAGATCCGAGCTTCCGCCATTGCTCTATCTCCCCCCGCCCATCCGGGATGGCTGCCGTCTAAGTCCTTTTGTTTCGCTCAGACCTGCGTGTCCTTTTGCTTGGTCTTGTGGACCTGTATTTGGCTGGTTTGCCTAGGTGTGTTATGAGACTAAATTTCGGTTGTTATCTGTACTAAGCCTCTGTCGTGATGGCTTTATTTATAAAGTCGGGCATCTGTCTTTTCTCTAATAAAAAAACTGCTTGTGCGATAATTTTTATATATTCCATAAAAATTCTCCAAAAAGTTTCATCCAAATCCAAGAACTTTAATTTCTGCACAAAAACAACACCATGGCAAGTCTGTTGAAAACAACGTCAGTCCGGGTTAGTTTCATTCAAATCATGCAAATTAGGGGCCAAAACAAGAGCAAAAGTGTTTGGAAAAGTAGATACGACGGAGACGTATCAACTCCCCCAAGCTTAAGTCATTGCTTGTCCTCAAGCAATTCAGTTGACAAACTGAAAGTGATAAAGAAAAACTTTTACAAACTATTTTGTTCTTGTATCTATATATATGCTTAAGTAGTGCCCAAGTTTTCAGCAAAGGTTATAACTAACCATGCAAATGATAACTATTAGAAATTATATTCACTCATATCAATGGCATAATCAACTAGCGAGCAATGATAAGATATCTCAAATGCCAACACTTTGTCAAAACGATCATGATATAATATGACATCATGGTATCTCGCTAGCCCTTTCTGAGACCGCAAAACATAAATGCAGAGCACTTCCAAAGTTCAAGCAGCGACTAAACATTGTAATTCATGATAGAGGAGATCCAGTCATGATGCACACAACATTAACTATACACAATGCATGAGAATGACAATAGTGCTCTCAGGTCTGGTGCTTGTTTGAGAAGGTGATGACTCAACAATAAAAGTAAAATAACATAAAAATAAATAGATAGGCCCTTCGCAGAGGGAAGCATGGATTTGCAGAGGTGCCAGAGCTCGAAGCTTAAATCAGAGGTAAATAAATTTTTGGGAGGTATGCCTTTCCTGTCAACGTCACGACCGAGAGTTTTCAATATCTTCCATGCTAAACATATTAGCGGTGCTTCCCAAGCGGTAAAGTAAATTTTACTCCCCCTCCACCAACAATCACAAGCCATGGCTAGCCGAATCCTCGGGTGCCCTCCATACCAACAACTTTCCGGGGGAGTTTGTTTTATTATTTTGCATTTTTAATAATGGGACTGGGCATCTCGATTACCAGCCCCTCTCGTGCAAGGACAAGTGAGTAAACACTCGTCATGAGAATAACCCACTTAGCATGGAAGATACTGACCGCCCCTTGTCACTCCATGAGCGGTACGGGCACACAAAACAGATGTTCATTTGAATAGTTAGAGGTGGCACATGCAAATTTACTTGGGACGGCAGAGTAATACCGCATATAGGTAGATATAGTGGACTCATCTGGAATAACTTTGGTTTAAGGGTTTTGATGCACAAGCAGTATTCCCGCTTAGTACAGGGAAAGGCTTCTAAATATGTTGAGAAGCGACCAGCTAGAGAGCGAAAACGGTCATAATCATGCATTATGAATAATCAACATTGAGTACTAGCATGAGTAGGATATGAACACCATGAACATAAATATCGTGGAGACTATGTTGGTTTTGAATCAACTACATGCATGAACATGTGCCAAGTGAAGCCACTTGAAACATTCAGAGGAGGATACAATATCATCATACTACATCATGAACATTTTAATGCATGTTGACACTCAAGATAAATCATTATCCACTCCTAGCTACTTAAGCATGGCATGAGCAACTATAATCTCTAATTGTCATCACAAACATGTTTAATCATAATATACTGAATCATGGATACTAAGTTAAACATATTTACAAAAACAAAGAACAAGTTGAGTTCATACCCGCTTTCCCTTGCCACAGTCACTTCATCAAATCATCGTCATTATTGCCTTTCACTTGCACGACCGAATGATATGAAAATAAAAATAGTGCAAGTGTGCCGTGGACTAAGCTGGAATCTGCAAGCATTTTATTCAAATGAGAAGACAAAGTAAAATGGGCTCTTTGTTAGATCAACAATAATGCATATGGGAGCCACTCATCATTTTCATCGTGGTCTTCTCCTTACAATGACTCAACAATAGAAAATAATTTCAGAGAAACACACTGAAATATTTTTGGAGTTTTTAGTTTTTTGAAGAAAGCAAAAAGAAGAAAACGAAAAACGAGAAAAGAAAACTATTTACACGGGAGAGCTCCCAACAAGCAAAAGAAGGAATGGGAAATATTTTTGGGTTTTCTTTTAATACTACTGAAAACTAAGCTAGAAAGAAAAATGAAAAGAAATGAGAAATATTTTTGGACTTTCTCAAAGTTTTTCAAACACACAAGAAGAAAGCGAGAAAATAAAACTAACATGGAATGTACAATGAAAAAGTATGAACACCGACAACTGGAATGAAATGTGTGGACATGAATGTAATGTCGGTGAGAAATACGTACTCCCCCAAGCTTAGGCTTTTGGCCTAGCTTGGTCATCGCCATCCCTGGCCTGGGTAATAATCGAAGTGGTAGCTCGTAGAAGCGTTCTGAGCTGCCTCCTCAGCCAGACGGGCAGCCTCGACCGCCGCCTTGTACTTGTGCACCTCGCTCTCCAATAGATAGTATCTTTGTCTGCTCTGAAAATCAAAGAGCGCAGGAGCAGGCAAAACAACATACACAGATCGAGATTTATTAAAAACTAGGTTATATTCATATCCCTGTGCATTGTGTTTCAAAAACTTGTGTTCTCGCATTGCTTCGAAGTTCAAATATTTGTAAGGTAAGAGGGGATCATCGGACTTGGGCGAAACCCCTAACCTTGCAGCTACGCGGGAGGCATAAATTCCTCCATACAAGTCACCATTACCCGCATTACGCTGCAGCCTACGTGCGACAATAGCCCCAAGATTATAATACTTGATGCCGGTCAAAGCCGTATGAATAAGACTCAGATCAGGGGCACAAAGCATACTGCAGTCTTGCTTACCAACAATGCATTTACCATTAAAGAGTGCAAAATATAGAATAGCAGGAAAATGGATGCTAACTATTCTAGCCTGCGTAACTCCCCTGTCCTCACCATTGCAAAGGCTATTAAGGAATGGCTCATAATTAGATTTTTGTGGTTCATCTAACGAGCCCCAATATGGAATTTTGCATGCATCACAGAATTCTTCTAGAGACATTCTATAGGATCTGTCATAGAGGTGAAATAAAACTCTAGAAGTGCGCGGATGATACTCAAAGTATTGAGTGAATGAATGAGTGAGGTAATAGTGCTGTGGTGGCTTATCTGCGATGAAGGTGGAGAGCTCGGCGTTGTGAATATATTGGTCAAATTCTTTCTTGATGCCTACACCTAGCATGAACTCGTTGCACGGCCATCTACATGATTTTGCTTCGGCACCTCGCACCGAACTTGCCCTTGGTTCAACGTAAGATTGGCCTGAGGGGTCTTCGCTAGATGATGCCTCGGTGGACCTCCTCCTCGAAGAACTCCTCCGGAAGATGTTCATTTTCCTAAGAACAAATTTTTGAAATATTTTGGGTCACAAAATGATATCAATAAAACTTCACAAGATTGATGGCAACTACCCATATGGATGCCTAGAGGCTATATCAAGCATTTAAACTACTTGGAACTCAATGAATTCAACATGCAAGCTCATTTTTAGTAGCACCAAGAGCAGCTAATTATGCAAAATATAATCCACTAGAGCAAAAACTAATTGGAGCAATGGAGGAGTCACATACCAAGGAGTAATCTCCCAAAACAGTTTCAGAAACGGAGCTCCGAGCAAAGAGATCTAAAATTTCAGGTTTGTGAGCAAGAACACGAGAGAGTGAGAGCTACCAGGAATTTTTGCTAGAGGTAAGAGACGAAGTGAGCTGAAGGGATAAGTGAGGGGGTCCCTGTGGGGCCCACGAGGTACGTGGGCGCGCCAGGGGGGTGGCGCGCCCTGGTATAATTTTTGTGCCAAAAATTCTTAAATATTAAATAAAAATTCATATCAAAATTTTATTGCATTCTGAGCACTTTCATTTCTGGGCACTTTTTTATTGCACGGATAATTCAGAAAATAGGGTAATCATGGCATTTTGTTTTATTTAACTAAGAATAACAGAAAACAAAAAGGTGGGTACAGAAGGTTGTGCTTACTAAATTCATCGACCAGATGCCTCTCAAAGAGAATCCATTAATAAGGTTGATCAAGTCTTATTAACAAACCATCTCCGAGTGACATGAAACCAAAGAATTTTCGTATAACACTGCTACTTGTAGCTTGCGTTGGTATTTCCCCGAAGAGGAAGGGATGATGCAGCACAGTAGAGATAAGTATTTCCCTCAGTTATGAATACAAGGTTATTGAACCAGTAGGAGAATCACGCAACACCTCGTTAGCAGCACTTGCACACAAACAACAAATCCTTGCACCCAACGCAAACGAGAGGTTGTCAAGCTCTCGGCGGTCAATTGCAAGATTAAATTGTATGTGATAGATAGATAGATTGAAACAAAAATACAAAATAAAATAAATAAAAGAAAATGGCTGCAATATTTTTAGGGTTTTAGTAATATGATTTAGATAGACCCGGGGGTCATAGGTTTCACTAGAGGCTTCTCTCGAGAAAATAGCATACGGTGGGTAGACAAATTACTGTTGGGCAATTGATAGAAAAGCAAATAATCATGACGATATCCAAGGCAATGATCATGTATATAGGCATCACGTCCTATACAAGTAGACTGACTCTTGCCTGCATCTACTACTATTACTCCACACATCGACTGCTATCCAGCATGCATCTAGTGTATTAAGTCCATAAAGAACGGAGTAACGCCTTAAGAACGATGACATGATGTAGACAAGACAAACTCACGTATGAATAAACACCATCTTTTTACCCTTAATAGCAATGATACATACATGTCATGTCCCTTTCTGTCACTGGGATTGAGCACCGCAAGATCGAACCCATTACAAAGCACCTCTTCCAATGGCAAGATAAATCAACTCAGTTGGCCAAACCAAATCAATAGATCGGAGAAGAAATACGAGGCTATAATAATCATGCATGAAAGAGTGCAACAAAGACTCAAGTAATATTCATGGATAATCTGATCATAAACTCACAATTCATCGCATCCCAACAAACACACCGCAAAAAGTGATTACATCAGATAGAACTCCAAGAACATCGAGGAGAACATTGTATTGAAGATCAAAAAGAGAGAAGAAGCCATCTAGCTACTGCCTATGGACCCGAAGGTCCGTGGTAAACTACTCACGCATCATGATGTAGAACCCCTCCATGATCGATTCCCCCTCCGGGAGATTACCGGAGAAGGACCCCAGATGGGATCTCTCTGGAACAGAAACTTGCGGCGGCGGAAAAAGTATTTCGTGGACTCCCTTGAGGGTTTCTTATTTTTCGTGAATTTATAGTGGTGGAATTAGGTGGCTCGTGGCCACCTCCTTGGTCTTTTGGCCCTCTCCCGAAGCTTCTAGTGTTTATCTTGTCCAATACAAAATCTCCAAAAAGTTTCATGGCATTTGGACTTCGTTTGGTATTGATTTTCTGTAAAACAAAAACAGGGCAGAAAACAGCAACTGGCACTGGGCACTAAGTTAATAGGTTAGTCTCCAAAAATGATATATAATTGCTGTAAATGATTATAAAAACATCCAAGATTGATAATATAACAGCATGGAACAATCAAAATTATAGATACGTTGGAGACGTATCAGCATCCCCAAGCTTAATTCCTGCTCGTGCTCGAGTAGGTAAATGATAAAAACAGAATTTTTGATGTGGAATGCTGCCTAACATATTCATCACATATTCTTTTCTTTTGTAGCATGGACATTGGACTTGAATGATTCAAAGCAATAGTCTATAATTTGACATGAAAATATAAATACTCAAGGATGCTAACAAGCAACCATGTCTTTCAAAATATCAACGCTAAAGAAAGTTATCCCTAGCCCATTATGCTCAATCATTGATCCATTCATGAAACACACTCAAATATTAGCTACACACAATGCACAAGTATGACAATAGTGCTCTCTAGTTGGTGCTTTATAAGAGAAGATGGAGACTCAAAGTAAAAATAGAAATTGCATAAAAGTAAATAGATAGGCCCTTCGCAGAGGGAAGCAGAGATTTGCTAATGTGCCAAAGCTCAAAGATGAAATTAAAGAGATAAAAATATTTTGAGAGGCATGCTTTTCCGGTCAACGAAAATGACCGAGAATTCCCAATATTTTCCATGCTAGACACATCATAGGTGGTTCCCAAACAGAAAGTAAAGTTCATTTCATTTCCACCATTCTTTCACAATCCATGGCTAGCCGTATCCATAGGTGCCCTCCATACCAACACTTTCGAAGGAATTTTGTTGTTATTAATTTTTGATTTCATTGTGGGACTGGGCATCCCTATTACCAACCATTCTCTCGTGCAATGACAAGTGAATAAACACTCATCGTGAGAATAACACACCTAGCATGGAAAATAATGGCCATCCCCTGCCGCTTCATGAGCCGTACGGGCACACAAAACGGAAAAATTATTTTGAAAATTAGAGTTGGCACACGCAAATTTACTTGGAACGGCCTTGAAAAACCGCATATTGGTAGATATAGTGGACTCATTTGGCACAACTTGGGTTTAAGGATTTTGGATGCACAAGCAGTATTTCCGCTTAGTACAAATGAAGGCTAGCAAAAGATTGAGAAGCAACCAACCAAAAAACGAAAATGGTCATAAACAAGCATTGAACATAACTAACACCAAATAATGCACCATAAGTAGGATATAATTTCATTGCATAACTATTGACTTAACGTGCATGCATAGGGAATCACAAACCTTAACACTAATATTCTTACTAAATCACAGTTACTCACTAACATGACTCACATATTATAATTTCCATATCGCAAAACTATTGCAAGGAATCACACTCATCATATCCAATGATCTATATGAAAGTTTTTATTTATATCCCTCTTGAATATTCATCACTTTGGGACCAAATTCATATCTTGTGCAAATTACCATTATTATTATTAACTCTCAAAAAGATTTAAGTGAAGCATGAGAGTGCAAATATTTCTTCAAGATTTCAGCCTTATCAATTCTCAAAATAATATAAGTGAAGCATGAGAATTCATTTCTTCAAAATTTCAATCTTATCAATTCTCAAAATAATATAAGTGAAGCATGAGAATTCATTTCTCCAAAATTTCAATCAACTCTCAAAATAATATAAATGAAGCATGAGAGTTTATTTCTTCAAATTTTTAATCAACTCTCAAAATAATATAAGTGAAGCAAGAGAGTTTATTTCTTCAAAATATAGCCACCACCGTGCTCAAAAAGATTTCAGTGAAGCACTAGAGCAACTGCCTAGCTCAAAAAATTTAAGTGAAGCACATAGAGTATTCTAACAAATTATGATGATCGTGTGGCTCTCTCAAAATAGGTGTGTTCATCAAAGATGATTGTGACAAACTAAAAAGCAAACAAAGCAAAGACTCATATAATACAAGATGCTCCAAGCAAAACACATATGATGTGACGAATAAAAATATAGCTCCAAGTAAAATTACCGATGGTTGGTAGAAGAAAGAGGGGATGCCTTCTGGGGCATCCCCAAGCTTAGACGCTTGAGTCTTCCTTGAATATTACCTTGGGGTGCCTCGGGCATCCCCAAGCTTAGGCTTTTTCTACTCCTTATTCCTTCATCCATCGTGATCTCACCCAAAACTTGAAAACTTCGATCACACAAAACTCAACAAAACCTTCATGAGATCCGTTAGTATAACAAATTAAATCACTACTCTAAGTACTGTTGCAAACCCATTCATATTTTTTTTTGCATTATACCTATTGTACTCCAATTTCACCATGGCTTATACCCCCCGATACAATCCATAGATTCATCAAAACAAGCAAGTAGTGCATCAAAAACAGAATCTGTCAAAAATAGAACAGTCTGTAGCAATCTATTTAAAAGCCATACTTATGTAACTCGAAATATTCTGAAAAATTAGGATAACATGGAAAATTCATATACCAATACTGTGTAAAAAGTTCAGATTTTTCTGACGCTCCAGTACAGAAACAAAATTCGGGCACTGGACGCAAAACTTTCTGTTTTCCAAACAGCATCAATTATATTATCTTCCAAATCATCCTAAAGGTATTACTTGGCACAAACACTAATTAAAAACACAAAAATACAATCATACCAGTTGTTTACTTGTGAAAACACACAATAATAGAAAATTTTATTTTCTTCGTTTGGTTGCCTCCCAACAAGCGCTATTGTTTTATGCCCCTAGCTAAGCATAATGCATAATTTCAAGTATTGTCATCTGTAACACCCCTATGTAATGAGCCACAGTAATCCTCCATATTAATGCCAAGTCATCTGAGATTTGCAATGATAATCATGTTGGATTAATATCTCATTTCAAATTCTGCCACTGAATTCAAATTCAAATGCAAGTGAATTTTGAAATTGCTTAAAAGTTGCTGGAAAAATGTTCATCAATTAGCAAATATTTCAAAACAATTTATTGTTAAGAAAACAACATCACCATGTTGCTAATATGAGCATTAGCATTAAATCCAGTGCAATTCCAGCAATTTAAAATTGCTAATTCATTTATGAAAAATGCAAATGATTCCTCTGCCTCCCAAAAATATTTGTGGCAGTGCATAAAAATGCCAGGGATTTAATGGGCCAATTTCCCTATTTTTCCTAGGTAATTTGGGTGCCCTAATATTTTCCCTAAACCTCTTTGTTTAAATAAAAAGAGAAAAATAGAAAAGAAAGAAACGGGCGAGGCCTTACCTGGCGTGGCCCAGCCGGCCCACCTACTGTATCCCCTACATGCTCCCGCGCCGTGTCGTCGTCCCCGCGCACGGCGGGCGCGGCGCCGTTCCCAGCTCGCCACCGCATCGGAGCTGGTGGCCGAGGGGATAAGAGCGCCCCAGCCACTCCCCCTGGCCACTCCTCCCTCCTCTCGTCTCTCTCCCGCGCTCGGCTCTCTCCTCCCCTCTCGCTCGAGCTCACTCGAGCGGCTCGTCGCCATTCGCCGTCGCAGCCGTGGCCACTGAGCCTTCCTCGCCGTCTCCCTGTGCCCATGAGCTCCGCCCCGCTTGATTACGTCGACCGCACCTCGCTATTGAGCTCGGGGAGGACTGCATGGACGGGTTCGAGCTCGGCATCGAGTTCTCTGTCGCCGGCGATCTCCGTCGTCCCCGGCCACTCCCTGCGCTCCTAAGCTACCAAAGGCCGCCGTGAGCCGCTGCGGTGAGCTCCACACCTTCTCCCTGCTCTTTTTGCTCTTCCCCGCGCCCGGAGCGGCCGGTTCCGTCATGGCCGAGCCCAGCTCCGCCGATGAGCTCGCCGCCGTCGCATTAGCCCTTGTCATGGCCTGCTGAGCGCCTCATCGAGTTCGTGACCTCGCGTAGACACCGTACGAGCCCAACGCCGCTCGATTTGCTCGCTGCCTCCCCGTTTGTGAGCTCACCGTGCCTCGGGTCTCCGCCGTTCGTGTCGCCGGCGACGTTCTGGCCTCCCCCGAGTCCAGCCAGTTGCACCATCGCGCGCACGGCGTCGAGCCGCGTCAAATGCGCCAAGCCGCGGGTCCGGAGACCCACCGTAGCTCGAACCCGAGCCTCGCCGGCGAGACAGCCGCCGCGGAGAGCTCGCCAGAGGTTTTTCCGGCACCGGCGCTGACCTGGCGTGGCCGGGGCCCACCCCTGGGTCACTGCCAGTTACTGTTCCCCCCTGCCGCTGACATGTGGGCCCGCTGACTTAGTTACTGTTAGCGGTTAATTAAGTTAATTCTATTAATTAGTTAAGCCACTGACAGGCCGGGCCCACTGGTTAATTAGTCTGTTAGTTTAATTTAAACACTGTTAAAACCCTCTGAGGCTGACAGGTGGGTCCCACCTGCCTGTTCCACCAGTCAGCTGGTCAGCCGACTCCTGATGCAGTGATGACCTCAGCATGACATCATATGCCTTTTCTGGAATTCTGTTAATTTAAATAACTACAGAAATAGTTTAAAACTTTGAAAAATCATAGAAAATAAACCGTAGCTCGGATCGAAAAACTTTCTACATGAAAGTTGCTCAGAAAAATCCCACGAATCCGATCGTGCCGTATGTTTTCTTGTCAGGACCCTCTACGTAGTTGAACCCGCAACTTTTTGCCTGTTTCCGGTAGATGAATAGTGCATGCATAGCTGCTAATAATTCCAACTTAAATCCTAAAATAACTAAAATGGTTTAGAGATACATTTAGGCAATCCTGCACTACATTTTAGCATGTCATGCTCTGTGTTGCATTTGTCTGCATTTATTTATTGTTTCTTCCCCCCTCTTCCTATCCGATAGCCCCCGAGACCGACGCAGCTCAGGAGACCGACGACCCCACTGACGATCCCTCCTTTGCCGCAGAGCTTACAGGCAAGCAACCCCCCTTGACGCATGCCTATATCACCTATTCTCTCTCCCTCCTACTTGCATTAGAATTTGCTACTACTATTGTTTTATCCTATTCTGATGCATAGCCTGTCCTTGTAGCTGTTATTGATACCTGCCTGTTATCCAAAATGCTTAGAATAGGTTGGATGGTAGTGAACCATCTGTGGCCCCTCTTCCTTGTTGTAGTTGCCCCGCTGTAGTACCTGTGCCCGATCGATGTGATCGTCGGGCTGAGACCAGCATATCACCACACACCCCTAGTTGCTCGATGCTGCAGAGCTAACATTGAGTGCCGAGGGTGATACCTCTCATCTCACTCCCGATGAGGTCTCTGTGGTACAGCTATTTGGTTGTGGGTTACCGAGGGTGATTCCTCTTCCCCACCTTCGATAAAGCTTTCTCGGTAACCCCGCAAGTGTGAATACCATCGAGGGTGATTCCTCCGGATTCACTTTGACGGGATCATCGAGTAGGCATCCAACGAGGGTGATTCCTCGGATTCCTGCTTGGTGTTATGAACACACGGTTACTTGCACTTTATTACTGATACTTGATAAAGACGGGTCGGCCCCGAGGGGTACCCGCGAGAGATATGTTGTCGGGTTGACCATGAGGGTACCCGAGAGATGAATACGTGGCACGGCCGGGCATTCTTAGCCCTTGCCGTAAGTCCACGAGACGGGGCGACGGGGTAACATGATCGTGAGTATCTGCTCGTTACCGCGCGCTCCTAAGGCACTAAGGGTTAGGATATGTAATCTGAGTAGGCCTCTGGCCTTTTTGCGCTAACCAGAACGTGGGAATAATATGGGTACTCGGCGTCGTATGTATCAGCCGAAGCTCTTCAGACGTCAGCAGTTGAGCGGCGCGCGCCGGGTTGGTCTGGTAAAGCCTGCACTTGTATTAAGGGGGCTAGGACTGCTCACCGGCTGCGTACGCAACGCGCAGGAGTGCAAAGGGCGATGGGCCCAAGACCCCTGAGTGCTTAGGATGTAGACCGGCATGCTGGCCTCTCTGTTGAGCCTAGGTAGGGCTACGACGTGTCGATTGTCCGAGGCCGGGCATCGACTGAGCAAGTGTGTCCGGCCAGAGTCATCGAACGTGTTGGGTAAGTTGGTGCACCCCTGCAGGGAAGTATATCTATTCGAATAGCCGTTATCACGGTAACAGGACGCTCGGAGAATATCCCGATCTACTACAACTAGAAATGGGTTGAATATGTTAGCTCCGGGATCGCTTTCTCGCAGGGAGTCGAGGAAGGATCTCTGGGCGTGGTTACTTGTATTTGTTACTACTACTATATTTATGTACTAATCTGCACTCTTCTTATGCTGCAAGACCCTGAAGATGCTAGTCTTCGATAGGCTAGGCCTTTTCTCTCTATTCTGGCATTTCTGCAAATCAGTCCACATATACAGCCTTCCATTGATAATGTTGCATAAGTAGAATAGCTCTGATGTAAGTCTTGCTGAGTACTTTGGATGAGTACTCACGGTTGCCTTGCTTCCTTTTTCCCCATACCCGTTTATTGAGACTAGATGACGGAGCCCTGGAGCCAGCTGCCCCAGCAGTCGACGACGACTACTACCACTACTACCCCTCCGGATACTACTACTACGAGGAGCCCTCCGACGACCAGGAGTAGATAGGAGGCACCCAGGCATGAGGCCTGCGCCTTTCGATCTGTGTTTTATTTTGCCCCACCTTCTTAAAGGCCTATCTGTTTAACTTTGTGTCTGTACTCAGATACCTGATGCTTCCGCTGATGCTTGTATGACATCGAGCTTATGTATTCGAGCCCTCGAGGCCCCTGGCTTGTAATATAAAGCTTGTATGACTTTTATTTGTGTTTAGAGTTGTGTTGTGATATCTTCAAGTGAGTCCTTAGGCTTGATCGTGTGCATTTGCATGTATGATTAGTGCACGATTAAGCCGGGGGCGTCACATCATCCTTCAAGTTGATTCCATAAGTGGCCCTCATAATTGATTCATATGGTGCTTTAATTCTTTTCCTAGGGAAATGTTCCAAACCCTTTTTAATGGAAATTGAAATTTTATATTCCCTTCTTTCTTATTAATAACGGCACCTATAGTTCGTAAGAACGGCCTACCAAGTATTATGGGGCAAGAAGAATTGCATTCAATATCAAGAACAATAAAATCAACGGGCACATAATTTCTATTTGCAAGAATAAGAACATCATTAATTCTACCCATTGGTTTTTTAATAGTAGAATCCGCAAGATGCAAATTAAGAGAACATTCATCTATATTGGTGAGACCTAGCACATCACATAGAGATTTTGGAATTGTGGAAACGCTAGCACCCAAATCACATAAAGCATTGCACTCATAATTTTTAATTTTAACTTTAATGGTGGGTTCCCATTCATCATATAATTTCCTAGGAATTGAAACTTCTAGTTCTAACTTTTCTTCTAACTCTTTCATCATAGCTTCTACGATGTGTTTAGTAAAAGCCTAGTTTTGCTCATAAGTGTTGGGTGAATTTAACATGGATTGTAACAAAGAAATGCACTCAATCAAAGAACAACTATCATAATTAAAATCTTTGTAATCCAAGAGAGTGGGCACATCACTATTTAAAGTTTTTACCTCTCCAAACCCACTTTTAGCAATTTTCTTATCAATATTTTCACCATCCGAATTATGGGGACGCTCTTTAGCTAAAGTTGACTCTTCTTGAGTCCCCTTTTCATCAAGTTTTATATTGCTAAACAAAGAATCAATAGATGAAACACCAATCATTTTAATATCCTCATCATTACTACGATAAAAACCGGGAGGAATCGCTTTTTCTAAAAATTCCCGTTTAGCTTTTAGCATGGCGGTTCTTTTCTTACTCTCATCCATGGAAACATATAAAGCTTTAATTGATTCACTAATATCAATTTTGGGTGGCAAAATTTTAGTCTTGAGATTTTCCACATCATGAATAATTCTATCAATGCTCCTAGACATATCATCAATTTTACACAATTTTTCTTCTATCGTAGCGTTGAAAACTTTTTGAGCATTAATAAATTCTTTAATATTATTTCAAGATCAGAGGGTATCCTATTATTATTATAGGAATTACCATAAGGATTGCCATAATTATTAGAGGAATTTCCAGGAAACGGCCTAGCATTGAAATTACCTCTATAAGCATTATTATTGAAATTGTTTCGCGAGACAAAATTCACATCTACGGGATCATTATTTTGCTCAATCGAAGTGGACAAAGGCACATCATTAGGATCAATAGGAGCATTTTTACTAGCAACCAATTTCATAAGCGCGTCAACTTTATCACTCAAAGTATTAATTTTTCAATAGAATTCACCTTTTTACTAGTAGGAGTTCTTTCAGTATGCCATTGTGAATAATTTGCCATAATATTATCAAGCAATTTAGTAGTTTCACCCAAAGTAATTTCCATAAAAGTACCACCCACGGCGGAATCTAAAAGATTTCTAGAAACAAAATTCAATCCCGCATAAATTTTTTGTATGATCATCCATAAATTTAAACCATGAGTAGGGCAATTTCCTATCATTAATTTCATCCGCTTCCAAGATTGGGCAACATGTTCATGATCAAGTTGCTTAAAATTCATAATTTGATTTCTAAGAGAAATAATTTTCGCGGGAGGAAAATACTTAGTAATAAAAGCATATTTACACCTATCCCAAGACTCGATACTATTTCGTGGTAAAGATGAAAACCAAATTTTTGCACGATCCCGCAACGAGAACGGGAATAATTTGAATTTCACAATATCATTATCCACATCTTTTTTCTTTTGCATATTACACAATTCTACGAAAGTGTTAAGATGGGATGTGGCACCTTCATTAGG
Organism: Elymus sibiricus; assembly: GCA_039707655.1. Lineage (NCBI taxonomy): Eukaryota > Viridiplantae > Streptophyta > Magnoliopsida > Poales > Poaceae > Elymus > Elymus sibiricus. The sequence continues at coordinate 29,080,120 of CM077674.1, forward strand.
ACTACCGGAAAATTCATAATTCATGACAAGATTTAGCAAAGCGGCATTAATATCACAAGTCTCCGCACTAGCAGCGGGAGGAGCAATCGAAGTACTAATAAAATCATTATTATTAGTATTGGAAAAATCACACAATTTTGTATTTTCTTGAGACATCGTGACTACGCAAACAAGATAACAAGCAAGAAAGCAAGCAAACAAGAAAAAGGCAAATGAAAAATATTTTTGTATTTTTGTAAAAACGTTTTAGAAGTGGGGGAGATGAAAACGAGAGGCAAATGGCAAATAAAATAAATGCAAGGAGATGAGAATTTATGCAAAGGTACTTGATCGATGTTGATGGTGTCTCCCCGGCAACGGCGCCAGAAATTCTTCCTGCTACTTGTAGCTTGCGTTGGTATTTCCCCAAAGAGGAAGGGATGATGCAGCACAGTAGAGATAAGTATTTACCTCAGTTCTGAAACCAAGGTTATCGAACTAGTAGGAGAATCACGCAACACCTCGTTAGCAGCACCTGCACACAAACAACAAATCCTTGCACCCAACGTAAACGAGAGGTTGTCAATCTCTCGGCGGGCAATTGCAAGATTAAATTGTATGTGATAGATAGATAGATTGAAACAAAAATACAAAATAAAATAAATAAAATAAAATGGCAGCAATATTTTTAGGGTTTTAGTAATATGATTTAGATAGACCCGGGGGCCATAGGTTTCACTAGAGGCTTCTCTCGAGAAAATAGCATACGGTGGGTAGACAAATTACCGTTGGGCAATTGATAGAAAAACAAATAATCATGATGATATCCAAGGCAATGATCATGTTTATAGGCATCACGTCCAATACAAGTAGACCGACTCCTGCCTGCATCTACTACTATTACTCCACACATCGACCGCTATCCAGCATGCATCTAGTGTATTATGTCCATAAAGAACGGAGTAATGCCTTAAGAACGATGACATGATGTAGACAAGATAAACTCACGTATGAATAAACCCCATCTTTTTACCCTTAATAGCAACAATACATACGTGTCATGTCCCTTTCTGTCACTGGGATTGAGCACCGCAAGATCGAACCCATTACAAAGCACCTCTTCCCATGGCAAGATAAATCAACTCAGTTGGCCAAACCAAATCAATAGATCGGAGAAGAAATACGAGGCTATAATAATCATGCATGAAAGAGTGCAGCAAAGACTCAAATAATATTCATGGATAATCTGATCATAAACTCACAATTCATCGCATCCCAACAAACACACCGCAAAAAGTGATTACATCGGATAGAACTCCAAGAACATCGAGGAGAACATTGTATTGAAGATCAAAAAGAGAGAAGAAGCCATCTAGCTACTGCCTATGGACCCGAAGGTCCGTGGTAAACTACTCACGCATCATGATGTAGAACCCCTCCATGATCGATTCCCCCTCCGGGAGATTACCGGAGAAGGACCCCAGATGGGATCTCTCTGGAACAGAAACTTGCGGCGGCGGAAAAAGTATTTCGTGGACTCCCTTGAGGGTTTCTTATCTTTCGTGAATTTATAGTAGTGGAATTAGGTCAAACGGAGCAAAGGGGGGCCCACGAAGCACCAGGGCGCGCCTGCCCCCCCCCCCCAGGCGCGCCCTAGTGGCTCGTGGCCACCTCCTGGGTCTTCTGGCCCTCTCCTGAAGCTTCTAGTGTTTATCTTGTCCAATAAAAAAATCTCCAAAAAGTTTTGTGGCATTTGGACTTCGTTTGGTATTGATTTTCTGTAAAACAAAAATAGGGCAGAAAACAGCAACTGGCACTGGGCACTAAGTTAATAGGTTAGTCTCCAAAAATGATATATAATTGCTGTAAATGATTAAAAAAACATCCAAGATTGATAATATAACAGCATGGAACAATCAAAAATTATAGATACGTTGGAGACGTATCAAACATTAAGTTACCTCAACGGGGATATGCATCTCCCCAATAATAAGAGTTTCATACTTCTTTTTAACAGTAGGAAGAGGGAGTTGAAAACTTCCAATAGTAATTGTGGGAGCCTTCTCAATAATATGAATACCATTTACTTGAAATTGTTTCTTCGGAATGTGCATCGTATGTTCATTACCATTGATATGAAAAGTGACCTTGCTTTTGTTGCAATCAATAACAGCCCCTGCAGTATTCAAAAAGGGTCTACCAAGGATAATTGACATGTTGTCATCCTTGGGCATATCAAGTATAACAAAGTCTGTTAGAATAGTAATGTTTGCAACTACAACGGGCACATCCTCACAAACACCGATAGGAATGGCCGTTGATTTGTCAGCCATTTGCAATGATATTTCAGTGGGAGTGAGTTTATTCAAATCAAGTCTTTTATATAAAGAGAAGGGCATAACACTAACACTGGCTCCTAAATCACACAAGGCAGTTTTGACATAATTTTGTTTAATGGAGCATGGTATAGTTGGTATTCCCGGATCTCCTAGTTTCTTAGGTACTCCATCCTTAAAAGAATAATTTGCAAGCATGGTAGAAATTTCAGCTTCAGGTATCTTCCTTTTATTTGTGACAATGTCTTTCATATATTTAGCATAAGGGGCCATCTTTAAAATATCAGTCAAACGAGTATGCAAAAAGACTGGCCTAAGCATTTCAGCAAAACGTTCAAATTCTTCCTCGTCCTTTTTCTTAGATGGTTTAGGAGGAAAGGGCATGGGTTTTTGAACCCATGGTTCTCTTTCTTTACCATGTTTTCTAGCTATGAAATCTCTTTTATCATAGCGTTTATTTTTAGAAGTTGGGTTATCAAGATCAACATCAGGTTCTATTTCAACATCATTATCAGGTTCTTTATAAATTATCTGGTTGGGTATCCACATGAGCATCATCATTATTATTATCATCAGGTGAATGTTCATTACCAGATTGTGTTTCAGCATCAGAAATAGAAACATCATTACTATCCTCCAAGGATTTTTCTACCTCGGGTTCACTATAAGTATGCAAAGTCCTATCATTTTTCTTTTTCTTTTTCTTTTTAGATGGACTAGGTGCATCAACATTAATTCTTTGAGAGTCTTGTTCAATTCTTTTAGGGTGACCCTCAGGATAAAGTGGCTCCCAAGTCATTCTACCTCCTCTAGTCATTACTCTGACAACATGATCATTCATATTGTTATTCATTTCATTAAGCAATTCACTCTGAGATTTAGCAACTTGTTCTAATTGGGTTTGAACCATAGATGCATGTTTACTTACACCTTTAACATCATTAGCAATTCTAAATAACAAGTCACTCAAGCGATCAATCATATAGGCATTTTGTTTCATTTGTTTTATAACATTTGCATTGAAATGATCTTGCTTAATAATATAATTGTCAAATTCATACAAGCATTGACTAGGAGGTTTGTTATAAGGAATATCACTTTCATCAAACTTTATAAGAGAATTTACGTCTACTACCTATGTTGGTTTGTCAAGACCATGTATTTCTTCAATAGGTGGTAAATTCTTAACATCCTCAGCTTTAATACCTTTTTCTCTCTGGCATTTCTTTGCTTCTTGCATATCTTCAGGACTGAGATATAAGATACCCCTCTTCTTCGGAGTGGGTTTAGGTGGTGGTTCAGGAAGTGTCCAGTCATTATCATTCTTCAATATATTATTCAATAATTCCTCAGCTTGTTCAATAGTCTGTTCCCTGAAAACACAACTCGCACAACTATGTAGGTAGTCCCTAGAAGCATCGGTTAGTCCATTATAGAAGATATCAAATATTTCATTCTTCTTAAGAGGATGATCAGGCAAAGCATTAAGTAATTGGAGAAGCCTCCCCCAAGCTTGAGGGAGACTCTCTTCTTTAATTTGCACAAAGTTAAATATTTCCTATAAAGCAGCTTGTTTTTTATGAGCAAGGAAATATTTTTCAGAGAAGTAATAAATCATATCCCGGGGACTATGCACACATCCAGGAGCAAGAGTATTATACCATTCTTTAGCATCACCCTTTAATGAGAAAGGAAATAACTTAAGGATATAGTAGTGGCGAATTTTTTCCTCATGAGCAAATAGGGTGGCTATATCATTTAATTTAGTGAGATGTGCCACAACGGTTTCAGATTCATAGCCATGGAAAGGATCTGATTCTACCAACTTAATCAACTCATGATCAACAGAGAATTCATAATCCTTATCAGTAACAAATATGGGAGAGGTTGCAAACTTAGGATTATATTTCATTCTCTCCCTCAGAGATTTTTCTTTCATATAAGCAAACAATGTTATAACTTCATTTCTATCACTACAAGCAAGGATGGCTCTAGCTGTCTCCCTATCAAAGCATTATTCATCAGGTGTTTCAACTCTAGTAGGAGAGCTAGGCATAATAGGTGAATCACAATTTTCAAGAGTTTCAGCATTTTCAGTTTCTTTAGCTTTAGCAATTTGTTCAGCAAGAAATTCACCAAGTGGCACAGCATTATCAAGTATGGTACTAGCATCATCATGAGTATCATTCAAAGCAGAAGTGGATCATTAATAACTTGTGACATATCATAATTAATAGCCTGTTGTGGTGTTGCAAGTTTACTCAAAACAGAATGTGAATCAAGTGCAGCGCTAGATGGCAGTTCCTTACCTCCCCTCATCTTAGAGGGAATGATCTTGGTCTTAGCATCTTTCAGATTCTTCATAGTGATCAACAGATATAAATCCCAAGTGACTCAGCAAATATAGCTATGCTCCCCGGCAACGGCGCCAGAAAAAGGTCTTGATAACCCACAAGTATAGGGGATCGCAACAGTTTTTGAGGGTAGAGTATTCATACCAAATTTATTGATTCGACACAAGGGGAGCCAAAGAATATTCGCAAGTATTAGCAGTTGAGTTGTCAATTCAACCACACCTAGAGACTAAATATCTGCAGCAGAGTGATCAGTAGCACAGTAATATGATAGTTTGATAGCAGTAGCAATGATAGTAACAGTAGCAGCAACGGTAACAGCAGTAGTAGTAGCAATTGTAACAACAGTAGTAACAATAGTAACTTAGCAAGAACAATATGTGAAAAGCTCGTAGGCATTGGATCGGTGATATTCATTGGATAACATTCATCATGTAACAGTCATAACCTAGGGCGACACAGAAGTAGCTCCAATTCATCAATGTAATGTAGGCATGTATTCCGTATATAGTGATACGTGCTTGCGATAAGAACTTGCATGACATCTTTTGTCCTACCCTCCCTTGGCAGCGGGGTCCATAAGGAAACTAAGGGATATTAAGGCCTCCTTTGAATAGAGAACCGGAACAAAGCATTAACACTTAGTGAATACATGAACTCCTCGAACTATGGAAATCACCGAAAAGAATCCCAATTATTGTCACCTTGGGGTATGCGGATCATAACACGTAGCAGGTGCGTATAACTTGCAAGATCGGATCAAGAACACAAATATATTGATGAAAACATAAAGGGTTCAGATCTGAAATCATGGCACTTGGGCCCTAGTGACAAGCATTAAGCATAGCAAAGTCATAGCAACATCAATCTCAGAACATAGTGGATAGTAGGGATCAAGCCCTAACAAAACTAACTCGGTTACATGATAAATCTCATCCAACTCATAACCGTCCAGCAAGCCTACGAAGGAATTACTCACTCCCGGCGATGAGCATCATGAAATTGGTGATGAAGGATGGTTGATGATGACGATGCCGGAAGATCCCCCTCTCTGGAGCCCTGAACGGACTCCAGATCTGGCCTCCCGATGAAGAATAGGAGGTGGCGGCAGCTCCATATCGTGAAATGCAATAAAACTTCCTCCCTTATTTTTTTCTTCGGGAAAGTGAATTTATAGCATTGGAATTTGGTCAGACAGAGCCACGTGGCCCCACGAGGTACCAGGGCGCGCCTGGGGGGGGGGGTGGCGCGCTCTGGTGCCTCGTTTGTACAATTCTCGTTTGAGATTCTTTGCAGGAAAACTTCTCTCTAAATGGGAAGGACCGTATATCATCAAAGAAGTTTATCGCTCCGGAGCCATCAAAATAAACAACTCCGAAGGCACTAATTCGACAGTGGTGAATGGACAAAGAACTAAGCACTATATTTCAGGTATCCCCATTAATGTTGAAACTAATATTATTGAAACAATTACACCGGAAGAATACATAAGAGAGACCTTCCGGAACGCTCCAGAACCCTGAAAAGGGGTAGCTATGTGATACGGTAAGTAAACCGACTCCAAAAATTTCATAAAAATATTTTCTGTCAGTTTTGGAATATTAAAAAAATTACAAAAATAAAAAGTAGCCGAAGGGACCCACCAGGTGCCCACGAGGCACCAGGGCGCGCCACCCCCCCAGGCGCGCCCTGGTGGCTCGTGGGCCCCTCATGAGCCTTCCCGACTCTGTTTTTCTTCTGGATTACTTGTTTTGCAAGATAAAAATTCTTTATATATACTCCCGGACATTTTGACCACCGTATCGCCGAAATCTCCTTTGTTCTTGTTTCGTGCTATTTTTCTGACAGATCCGAAAGTATGTCATCTCAAGACTCAGATGGAGAGAGTTTTGTATCAAACTACGTTACGAATCCAAGGATCTATAGGGATACAGACCCCTACGGATGGTCCGTGGAGGAGGAGCGAGATGCCAACATGAAGGGAACGAGAGACGTGAGCTCGGATGAAGAAGATGCCCCTCTACCTCAACCGGGAGATATGCATGTGGAGTTCAAGAAGTCGAGCCTCCCAAACATAGTAAACAAATCTAAGATCCAATTTATCCCTTTCCATCTTCAACAGGAAAACAAGACTGTGTTGTGTGAGAAGATAGTGGAGCTTGAGCAAGAAATTAGCAAGTTGAAGGAAGAAAACTATGTTCTGAAGCGGAAACTAAAGGACAAGCCCACCACTTCATCACCACCACCATCACCGAAGAAGGAGACTTGAGTACATGGGTATGGGCACTCCCCTTGGCTTGTGCCAAGCTTGGGGGATGTGCCCCGGTATCGTATCACCATCACTTTTATTATCTTTACCTACTTTTAATTCGATCCTTAGTTATTTCGTGATTTAGTTGAATAAAAGTTTAGTATGATCTATTTTCGAGTGCTAGTTTCGTAATCTATCTATCTATGTAATCGAGTTGAGAGTTATATAATAAAGAGTAGTTTGAGTTTTTGCTTCTTTACTTTCATGTTTCAATCTTAGCAATGAAAATAATGAAAAAGATCATATGCTAATCTTATGGAAAGTAATGACATTACATAAAGAAAAGTATAAGTGGTAAAATTTATTGGAAGTTAACAAACATAGCATTAGTCAATGATACAATTCATGAAAGAATTAATAAGGGAAGAGAAGAATCACATGCAAATATACTATCTTGGACATCTTTTATGATTGTGAGCCCCGATTAAGTATTTTATGTCAAATTGTTGACGTTGGACAAGGAAGACAACGTAATGAGTTAAGTTTGCTTATATTCACATAGAAGTTATATTGTTATAGATCCTCCAACATGTGGTGCTTGCCCAATATCTTTGCTAGCCAAGAATCCGCACCAAGTAGAGATACTACTTGTGCATCCAAAACCCTTAAACCCAGTTTCATGTCATGAGAGTCCACTATATCTACCTATGAATTGAATAAGATCCTTCAAGTAAGTTGTCGTTGGTGTAAAAAGCAATAAAAATTGCCTCTAAATATGTTTGAACTTTTATTGTAAGGGAAAATAAGCTTTGTACGAACTTGTGATGGTAAAGAAATAAAAGCAACGGACTGCATAATAAAGGTTGCTATCACAAGGGGCAATATAAAGTGACGTTCCTTTGCATTAAGAGCTTGTGCATCCAACAACAAAAAGCGCATGACAACCTCTGCTTCCCTCTGCGAAGGGCCTATTCTTTACTTTGTATTTACTTTTTATGCAAGAGTCAATAGTGTTCTCCTCTACTTCCTTTTTATTTTTCTCTTTTCCAAGCATCATGTGGTGTGGAAAGATCTAGGCATATATATCCAGTTGGATATGAGTGATCATGAGTTATTATTGTTGGCATCACCCTTGAGGTGAATAAGTTGGGAGGCAAAATTATAAGCCCCTGTCTTTCTATGTGTTTGGCTGAAACTTTTTGCTCCATATATATGTTGTGAGTGTTAGCAATCATAGAAGTTTAAATGATGGTTGAGTATGTGGACTTGCTAAAAAGCTCCTACATGAGACCCTTCCTGAAAATATGATGAATTGCAATTTCATTGTTGACTAAGAACATAGTTTGTTAGTTTTCAAGAAAGTTTATGTCTTATACTTCGTTGTTGTGATGAATTGTTACTTGCTATTATGATAATAAATATTGCTGTTATATTAATGATCATGATGCTACTATGTCCGTATTTTGTTTTTATCGACACCTCTCTCTCTCTCTCTAAACATGTGGACATGATTATCGATATCGGCTTTCGCTTGAGGACAAGCGAGGTTTAAGCTTGGGGGAGTTGATATGTACATTTTGCATCATGTTTTGCTACTGTTATTTATAGTGTTTTTAATCAATATAACACTTTGTGGAGCAATTCTAATGCCTTTTCTCTCTTAATATGCAAGATTTACACAAGGAGGGAGATTGCCGGGACCTGAAAAAGCTATGCCAGAGATACCTATTCTGCACATCTCCAAATGAGCTGAAATTTCACGGAGAATTATTTTGGAATAAATAAAAAATACTGGAAGCAAGAAGTACCAGAGGGGGCCACCCAGGTGCCCACCAGGCATCAGGGCGCGCCACCCCCCCAGGCGCGCCCTGGTGGCTCGTGGGGCCCCTGGCCAGCCTCTGGCCCCCATTTTCTGGTATATAAGTCATTTTTCCCTAGAAAAAATAGAGAGAAGACTTTCGGGATGGTGCGCCGCCGTCTCGAGGCAGAAGCACTTTTGCTCTCCGGCGGAGAGATTCTGCCGGGGATACTTCCCTCCGGGAGGGGGAAATCGTCGCCATCGACATCACCAACAATCCTCTCATCGTGGGAGGACCAATCTTCATGAACATCTTCACCAGCACCATCTCATATCAAACCCTAGTTCATCTCTTGTATTCAATCTTTGTCTCAAAACCTCAGATTGGTACCTGTGGGTTGCTAGTAGTGTTGATTACATCTTGTAGTTGATGCTAGTTGGTTTATTTGGTGGAAGATTATATGTTCAGATCTATTATGCTATTCAATACCCCTCTGATCTTGGACATGAAGATGATTTGTGAGTAGTTACTTTTGTTCTTGAGGACATGGGAGAAGTATTGTCAGAAGTAATCATGTGAATTTGGCATTCGTTCGATATTTTGATGATATGTATGTTGTTGATTCTCTTAGTGGTGACATGTGAACGTCGACTACATGACACTTCACCATCTTTGGGCCTAAGGGAATGCATTGTGGAGTAGTAATTAGATGACGGGTTGCTAGAGTGACAGAAGCTTAAACCCTAGTTTATGCGCTATTCCATAAGGGGCTGATTTGTATCCATATGTTTAATGCTATGGTTAGAGTCATCTTAATTCTTCTTTCGTAGTTGCGGATGCTTGCGAAGGGGGGGTAATCATAAGTGGGTGGTTTGTTCAAGTAATAACAGCACCCAAGCACCGGTCCACCCACATATCAAATTATCAAAGTAGCGAACGCGAATCAAATCAACATGATGAAAGTGACTAGATGAAATTCCCATGTGTCCTCGAGAATGCTTTACTTATTATAAGAGATCGTTCCGGCTTTTCATTTGCTATAAAAAGGATTGGGCCACCTTGCTGCACTCTTTGTTACTATTGCTACTTGTCATTTGTTACAAATTATCTTACTATCAAACTACTCGTTACCGATAATTTCAGTGCTTGTAGAAAATACCTTGCTGAAAACCGCTTGTCATTTCCTTCTGCTCCTCGTTGGGTTCGACACTCTTACTTATCGAAAGGACTACGATTGATCCCCTATACTTGTGGGTCATCAAGGATCCACGTGAGATTGCTGCAACGCTTCCAGTATAATTCTTCCGACAAATGGATATTGACGAGATCCGCCTCGCGGGCATAACAGGTCTGCCATCCCAGCTCATCAAGACCCACGGAGTCAGCACGCCGGTCGAGGAGGACGATGTCGGCTTCCAGGGCACGCTTGGCGCGAAGCGCATCAGCCATAAGGTTGGCCCCCAGCCCCGTAGGAAGCGGCGAAGGTGTTGGGGGCAATACTTCTAGTCATCAAGCGGGCCAAAGGATCTGTGGCCATCCGAGCAGAGAGAGGTCCATCTATTAACAACTAAGGGGACGGAATCCTCCCGAAGGAACCAACTGGATTCGAAACGGAAGCGGGAAGGGTAGCTGGGACCCAGGAGGCCTGTGGAAACAATGAGGGCTGAGTGATCCGAGCCCACGCAAGGTTTGGCAGCAAGGGAAACGAGGGGAAAGTGCGCTTCCCAGTCAGGGGACATCAACACCCTATATAGCACGCACCTGACGGGGAGCAGCTGCCGATTCATCCCCGTGAAACGGGCCCCAACCCGTGGAATTTCTCTAAGGGACGCCGCATCAAGGACAGCATTGAAACGGTCAGCAGCAGGACACGAGAAGATGTTATTATTCTTATCTGCCGGGGATCTAAGTAGGTTAAAATCTCCGCCTGCCAGAATAGGATAGGCGAAGGCCTGAAGGCATGTGTCTAGTTCGGCAAGGAACTCAGCAGATAAAGAGTGGTTTGCAGGACCATAGACGTTAAATAGGTCCCAGGAAAAGTTGTCCGCTCTGCAACGAATGGTAGTAATGATACAGTAACGGTGGAGTTGAGTGGCCGTCACATCGAACAAATCCGAGAAAACACCAGTGAGTAACCCCCCCGAAAGACCCACAGCCGGGCTCCAGAACTAGGAGAACACGCGGGGCGACAAGAGACTCGAGCTCATGCAGGGAAAAACATTGTCGAATCGTTTCCTGAATGCAAATAACGTTTGGGCGATCATCAGCTAAGTAACCACGCAGCTGGTTGTAGCGCCCCCGAGCGCTGAACCCTCTAATAATCTAGAAAAGAGCTCTCATTTGCAATGAAGGTTTTTAATGCACAGGCTCGATCTGCACGGTTTGAGGCCTGCAGCCTTGCGACGGCCAGCCCCCATACTGCGGGACACAGGCAGGCCACCACCTGCTGTGCACGAGGAGGGCTGTTGACACACCGACCCCGCAGTAGCGAGGGGGCCCAGAGAATCACTGGCAGTCACCCTAGCCGCGGCAATTCTAGCTTGAGCAAGTTCATTAGCTCTGATAACCGACAAAGAAACAAAAAGGTCTACGCTGGGTGCATTAGCAGGGTTAAAACGAATGCAGGAGTCTTCCGCTACCAGAAGTAAATGATCATCAGGAAGAGAAGCCAGAACCGTAAATTCGCGAGGGGGAGGTGGCGTACCAGGAGGGTCAAGGTTCTTTGTAGCAGCCACCCACTTAGCACGCTGCATGGCCGACTCCCCAGAGCGTTTGACCCGCGCACTCTTGCGGGCCGTGGACACCGGGGTGGTGATGACCGGAGAGGAAGGCATGGGATCCGAACCAGTGATATCCAGGTCCTCCACAGACTCCCTAGGCACCGAGGCCTGGCGCATCTCACGCAGCTTGCCAGCAGAATGCTCCCTGTTGGGTGGGCTCTCCCAACCTACTTCAACGCCGGAGTGAGGAGAAAGGTGGGACACCTTGAAGGGATCAGCGCCTGATACGTCTCCAACGTATCTATAATTTTTCATTGTTCCATGCTTTTATAATATCAATCTTGGATGTTTTTATAATCATTTACAGCAATTTTATATCATTTTTGGAGACTAACCTATTAACTTACTGCCCATTGCCAGTTGCTGTTTTCTGCCCTGTTTTTGTTTTACAGAAAATCAATACCAAACGAAGTCCAAATGCAACTAAACTTTTTGGAGATTTTTTATTGGACCAGAAGAACACTAGAAGCTTTGGGAGGAGGCCAGAAGACCCTGGTGGGGCCCACGAGCCACCAGATCGCGCCTGGGGGGGCAGGCGCACCCTGGTGCCTCGTGGGGCCCACCAAGCTCCGTTTGACCTAATTCCAGCACAATAATTCCAGAAAAATCAGAAACCCTCAAGAGAGTCCACGAAATACTTTTTACGCCGCCGCAAGCTTCTGTTCCAGAGAGATCCCATCTGGGGTCCTAGCTTCTCCGGTGATCTGCTGGAGGGGGAATCGATCACGGAGGGGCTCTACATCAAACTTGCTGCCTCTCCGATGATGTATGAGTAGTTTACCACAAACCTTCGCGTCCATAGTTAGTAGCTAGATGGCTTCTTCTCTTCTTTTGATCTTCAATACAATGTTCTCCTTGATGTTCTTGGAGATCTATCCGATGTAATCACTTTTTGCGGTGTGTTTGTTGGGATCCGATGAATTGTGAGTTTATGATCAGATTATCCATGAAATTATTTGAGTCTTTGTTGCCTTCTTTTATGCATGATTATTATAGCCTCATATTTCTTCTCCGATCTATTGATTTGGTTTGGCCAACTGAGTTGATTTATCTTGCCTTGGGAAGAGGTGCTTTGTAGTGGGTTCGATCTTGCGGTGCTTAATCCCAGTGATAGAAAGGGACATGACACGTATGTATCATTGCTACTAAGGATAACAAGATGGGATCTATTCATTGGGTTTATTAATTCGTGAGTTTGTCTTGTCTACATCATGTCATCGTTCTTAAGGCACTACTCCGTTCTTTATCGGACTTAATACACTAGATGCATGCTGGAGAGCGGTCGATGTGTGGAGTAATAGTAGTAGATGCAGGAAGGAGTCGGTCTACTAATCTTGGACGTGACGCTTATATACATGATCATTGCCTTGGATATCGTCATGATTATTTGCTTTTCTATCAATTGCCCAACAGTAATTTGTCTACCCACCGTATGCTATTTTCTCGAGAGAAGCCTCTAGTGAAACCTATGGCCCCCGGGTCTATCAAAAGCATATTACTAAAACCCTAAATATATTGCTGCCAACTCTTTTTATTTATTTTATTTTGTATTTTTGTTTCAATCTATCACATACAATTTAATCTTGCAATTTACCGCCGAGAGATTGACAACCTCTCATTTGCGTTGGGTGCAAGGGTTTGTTGTTTGTGTGCAGGTACTGCTAACAAGGTGTTGTGTGATTCTCCTACTGGTTCGATAACCTTGGTTTCATAACTGAGGGAAATACTTATCTCTACTGTGCTGCATCATCCCTTCCTCTTCGGGGAAATACCAACGCAAGCTACAAGTAGCAGGAAGACTTTCTGGCGCCGTTGCCGGGGAGACATCATCAACATCTATCAAGTACCTTTGCACACACTCTCATCTCCTTGCATTTACTTTATTTATTTTATTTGCCTTTGCCTCTCATTTTCATCTCCGCGACATCTAAAAAGTTTTTACAAAAACACAAAAATATTTTATTTGCTAGTTTGCTTGTTTGCTTGTGTTGCCATGTGCTTCCTATTTGCTTGCATCTTTGCTTGCTAAAAAACTATTGATATGGATCCTCATCCACTTGCTAATGTTTTTAAAACATCCAATTATAATGAACCAATTGCTAGTGATTTGAGTGCACTTGACTATCTCTATGAAGTTTTGCTTGAAAATCATGAATCTGAAAATTTTGATAAAGTGTTGAAAGAAGAAATTTATAAAGTGATTCATGATAGCTCCTTCAATGAAAAGCATGATTGCAATAATGTTAGTATAAATTCTATTAATGTCAATTGTGCTAATAATATGCAAAACCACAAGCTTGGGGATGATAATTTTGTTATGTCCACTACTTATTGCAATGATCATGATTGGGGTGATAATGCTTCCTATGATCTTGAAAATTTATTTAAGCCTCATGATGAATATGTAATTGATAATAAAATTTGCAATACTATTAAAAGTGGGTTTGGAAGAGCGTCAACTTTAGGTAATAATAATCCCACTATTTTGGAAAATTATAAGAATTTTATGCATGAGGATCATGGAGAGAAGATTTTATATGATAGCTATATGGTTGAATTTGATTCTGATCCTACATGTAATAATTATGAGAGAGGAAAATATGCTTGTAGAAATTTTCATGTTACTAAATTACCTCTCATTATGTTGAGATTGTCAATGATTTACTCCTCTCCTTTGCATATGCTAGATATTTCTCGTCTTGATAATTTGTTTGCATATAAAATGCCTATGCATAGGAAGTATGTTAGACTTAAATGTGTTTGTCACATGTATTATGATGCTCTCTTTGTGCTTCAATTCTTATATTTCATGTGAGCATCAATAAAATCTCAAGCCTATCGTAATGGCTATAAAGAAACAGCTTGTTGGGAGGCAACCCAATGAATAAAATAAATTTTTGCTATAAGTTTCTGTTATGGTGTGTTTTTACTGTCATGCTACTGGTATGATAGTGTTTTTGTGTTTTTAATTAGTGTTTGTGCCAAGTAAAGCCTTTAGGATGATTTGGAAGATAGTATAATTGATGCTGTTTGAAAACAGAAAGTTTTGCGTCCAGTGCTGGAATTTTGTTTTTTAACTGTAACATCAGAACCTTCTGAATTTTTTACACAGTATTGATATATGAATTTTCCATGTTTCCCTAATTTTTCAGAATTTTTGGAGTTACAGAAGTATGGCTTTTAAATAGATTGCTACAGACTGTTCTGTTTTTGACAGATTCTGTTTTTGATGCACTACTTGCTTGTTTTGATGAATCTATGGATTGTATCGGGGGGTATAAGCCATGGTGAAGTTAGAGTACAGTAGGTATAATGCAAAAATAAAATATGAATGGGTTTGCAACAGTACTTATAGTAGTGATTTGTTTTGTTATACTAACGGATCTCACGAAGGTTTTGTTAAGTTTTGTGTGATTGAAGTTTTCAAGTTTTGGGTGAGATCACGATGGATGAAGGATTAAGGAGTAGCAAAAGCCTAAGCTTGGGGATGCCCGAGGCACCCCAAGGTAATATTCTAGGAAGACTCAAGCGTCTAAGGTTGGGGATGCCCCGGAAGGCATCCCCTCTTTCTTCTACCAACCATCGGTAATTTTACTTGGAGCTATATTTTTATTCATCACATGATATTTTTTTTGCTTGGAGCGTCTTGTAATATATGAGTCTTTGCTTTGTTTGCTTTTTAGTTTGTCACAATCATCTTTGCTGAACACACCTATCTTGAGAGAGCCACACGTTTATCATCATGATTTGTTAGAATACTCCTTGTGCTTCACTTAAATTTTTTGAGCTAGGCAGTTGCTCTAGTGCTTCACTTAAATCTTTTTGAGCACGGTGGTGGCTATATTTTGAAGAAACAAACTCTCATGCTTCACTTATATTATTTTGAGAGTTTATTAAAATTTTGAAGAAATGAATTCTCATGCTCCCCTTATATTATTTTGAAAATTGTTAACATTGAAATTTTGAAGAAATATTTGCACTCTCATGCTTCACTTAAATCTTTTTGAGAGTTGATCAATAGTAATGGTAATTTGCACAAGATATGAATTTGGTCCCAAAGTGATGAATATTCAAGAGGGATATAGATAAAAACTTTCACATAGATCATTGGATATGATAAGTTTGATTCCTTGCAATAGTTTTGCGATATGGAGATAATGATATGTGAGTCATGTTAGTGAGTAATTGTGCTTTAGTAAAAATATTGGTGTTAAGGTTTGTGATTCCCTATGCAGGCACGTTAAGTCAATAGTTATGCAATGAAATTACATCCTACTTATGGTGCATTATTCGGTGTTAGTTATGTTCAATGCATGTTTATGACCGTTTTCATTTTTTGGTTGGTTGCTTCTCAATCTTTTGCTAGCTTTCATTTGTACTAAGCGGAAATACTGCTTGTGCATCCAAAATCCTTAAACCCAGTTTTGCCATATGAGTCCACTATATCTACCTATATGCGGTATCTCAATGCCGTTCCAAGTAAATTTGCGTGTGCCAACTCTAATTTTTAAAATAATTTTTCTGTTTTGTGTGCCCGTACCACTCATGAAGCGGCAGGGGGTGGCCAATATTTTCCATGTTAGGTGTGTTATTCTCACGATGAGTGTTTATTCACTTGTCATTGCATGAGAGTATGATTGGTAATAGGGACACCCAATCCCGCATGAAATGAAATTAATAACAACAAAATTCCTTGGAAAGTGATGGGATGGAGGGTACCCGTGAATACGGCTAGCCATGGAATGTGAAAGAAATGGTGGAAAGGAAATGAACTTTATTTTCTGTTTGGGAACCACCTATGATGTGTCTAGCATGGAAAATATTGGGAATTCTCGGTCGTTTTCGTTGACAGGAAAAGCATGCCTCTCAAAATATTTTTATCTCTTTAATTTCAGCTTTGAGCTCTGGCACATTTGACAAATCTCTGCTTCCCTCTACGAAGGGCCTATCTATTTACTTTTATGCAATTTTTATTTTATTTGAGTCTCCATCTTCTCTTACAAAAGCACCAACTAGAGAGCACTATTGTCATACTTGTGCATTGGATGTAGCTAATATTCGAGTGTGTTTCATGAATGGATCAATGATTGAGCATAATGGGCTAGGGATAACTTTCTTTAGCGTTGATATTTTGAAAGACATGGTTGCTTGTAAGTATGCTTGAGTATCTATGTTTTCATGTCAAATTATAGACTATTGCTTTGAATCATATTAGTCCAATGTCCGTGCTACAAAAGAAAAGAATATGTGATGAATATGTTAGGCAGCATTCCACATCAAAAAATCTGTTTTTTATCATTTACCTACTCGAGGACGAGCAGGAATTAAACTTGGGGATGCTGATACGTCTCCAACGTATCTATAATTTTTGATTGTTCCATGCTGTGATAATATCAATCTTGGATGTTTTTATAATCATTTACAGCAATTTTATATCATTTTTGGAGACTAACCTATTAACTTAGTGCCCAGTGCCAGTTGCTGTTTTCTGCCCTGTTTTTGTTTTACAGAAAATCAATACCAAACGAAGTTCAAATGCAACGAAACTTTTTGGAGATTTTTTATTGGACTAGAAGAACACTAGAAGCTTCGGGAGGAGGCTAGAAGACCCTGGTGGGGCCCACGAGCCACCAGGGCACGCCTGGGGGAGGCAGGCGCGCCCTGGTGCCTCGTGGGGCCCACCAAGCTCTGTTTGACCTAATTCCAGCACTATAAATTCCAGAAAAATCAGAAACCCTCAAGAGAGTCCACGAAATACTTTTTACGCCGCCGCAAGCTTCTGTTCCAGAGAGATCCCATCTTGGGTCCTTCTCCGGTGATCTGCCGGAGGGGGAATCGATCACGGAGGGGCTCTACATCAACCTTGCTGCCTCTCCGATGATGCGTGAGTAGTTTACCACAGACCTTCGGGTCCATAGTTAGTAGCTAGATGGCTTCTTCTCTCTTTTTGATCTTCAATACAATGTTCTCCTTGATGTTCTTGGAGATCTATCCGATGTAATCTCTTTTTGCGGTGTGTTTGTTGGGATCCGATGAATTGTGAGTTTATGATCAGATTATCCATGAAATTATTTGAGTCTTTGTTGCATTCTTTTATGCATGATTATTGTAGCCTCGTATTTCTTCTCCGATATATTGATTTGGTTTGGCCAACTGAGTTGATTTATCTTGCCATGGGAAGAGGTGCTTTGTAGTGGGTTCGATCTTGCGGTGCTCAATCCCAGTGACAGAAAGGGACATGACACGTATGTATCGTTGCTACTAAGGATAACAAGATGGGATCTATTCATTGCGTTTATTAATTTGTGAGTTTGTCTTGTCTACATCATGTCATCGTTCTTAAGGCATTACTCCATTCTTTATCGGACTTAATACACTAGATGCATGCTGGATAGCGGTCGATGTGTGGAGTAATAGTAGTTGATGCAGGCAGGAGTCGGTCCACTAATCTTGGACGTGATGCCTATATACATGATCATTGCCTTAAATATCGTCATGATTATTTGCTTTTCTATCAATTGATCAACAGTAATTTGTCTACCCACCGTATGCTATTTTCTCGAGAGAAGCCTCTAGTGAATCCTATGGCCCCTGGGTCTATCAAAAGCATATTACTAAAACCCTAAAAATATTGCTGCCATCTCTTTTTATTTATTTTCTTTTGTATTTTTGTTTCAATCTATCAATCTATCACATACAACTTAATCTTGCAATTTACCGCCGAGAGATTGACAACCTCTCGTTTGCGTTGGGTGCAAGGGTTTGTTGTTTGTGTGCAGGTACTGCTAACGAGGTGTTGTGTGATTCTTCTACTGGTTTGATAACCTTGGTTTCATAACTGAGGGAAATACTTATCTCTACTGTGCTGCATCATCCCTTCCTCTTCGGGGAAATACCAACGCAAGCTACAAGTAGCAGCGCCCTGGCGCACAGGAGATTCAAAGGTCTCACGAGCAGGGGAGTCCATGATGGCTGACAGTGAGGGGGAGGCCATCCGAACAGGGATGTTAGAGCAGACAAAGATGTGCCCCTCTGCCAAAGCCAGGCTGTTATCGAAGACCCCAGCCACCGTGGTGTGATCAACCTCAGCCGCACCCGCGCCTTTCCCAACAGGTTTGCAGTTAGGGTACAGCTTCTGCGCATTCGGCCCCATGTTGTTCCACACCGACTCAGAGAAGGGAGTGGAGTCCGAGTTCTTATCAGTGTTGCGGTCCCTCGGTTCATCATCTTTGGGGTCATTGCGATCATCTATGTGCAGGTCATCAGGTTTGTGGGAGGCCGCAGACCGAGGATTTGAGGCTGCAGATGTAGATTCCAAACTCAGATTGATGCGGAAGCTCTTGTCCTGTGGGAACACCTCAAGGAATCCCCTGATCCGCTCCAGGAAATGGCAGCAGACTTTCACCCGGACCGAAGAAAGCCCATCCAGGGAGGCCTCATCCACCTGCATAGGTTTGTCGATCAGTTCAGAGAAGGCCATCATGGATGGGGCATTGCGCATTTCAGGGGGGACATCATCAAGCAGCACCCAAGCCTCAGAGAGGGACAACTGGTGTTTATTCCCATTGACTGCGGCCACCACCTTGACCTGGATGTTGTTCCTGGCGAGGGTAAAATTAGCGCCCCATGCGCCCCAAGTGAGGCTCTTGGCCATCGGGAACACCAGAGAACATTCCTTGGGAGCAATCTGGCGAAGCTGCCAGTCCCAGCCGTCCGCATCCCAGTCAATGATCTACTCCTGAATGAGCTGAATGGGAACTTCCTCAGACAAGACATGCATAACGGCCTCATGGAGAGTCTGAACAGGGGCCACGACCGCTGTGACTGAGCCTTCCATCCCAAAAAACCGCAACCCGATAGCGCAAAACCATACATCTTGTACGAAGGGGGTTTGATATGATTTGGGCATTCCACAGTCAGATGGCCATCCACAAGGCAGATCAAGTAGAAAGGAGGGTTCTTGCAACCAGATTGGAAGTGCCCTGGTCCATGGCAAGCAAAACACGTCATGCCACCCACAGACCCAGCACCAGCAGGGGCCCGGGACTCTGCAGCAGCAGGGGGAGGAGCCAGAGCCCCCGAGCTCTGCCCTCCATCCCTAGGACCATCTCTATTGCGGTTCTTGCGAGCTTTGGAATTGTTTCCGTACTGATTGTAGTTGTAGCTGGATGGAGTGTTGTTGTCACGGAAGGAGCCGCCCGATCTGGAGTTGTTGTAGAAGGTGCGCGGAGGATCTGGACCAGGGTTGGGGAAGGCGCCACGGAAGCCGTCGGGGGCGGGGCGGGGAGGATAGGTGTGGGGAAGCCCACCGGCCCGAGGAAAAATGAGAGGGAATTAGAGATCTTCCGGCGGCGCTGCCCAGCAGGAAGCCACCCCAGATCCGCCAAGCTCTGGATATGGGGCGACCGCTCCACCGGCGGCGGGGACGGCGCCGAGCGGGAGGGGGAGACGCAGAGGGAGCACGGCGCAGACACGGTAGCACCCGCCCCAAGGTGGCTCGCCGGAGCCGGCTCCTCATCGTCAGAGTCCGCTTCTGGCGAGAGCGCCCAAAAGCGGTTGGAGGAGGAAGGGGAGGGGAAGGCCAGACGGAGGAGGTCACGGGGCGGCGGAGGGGGGGCCGAGGGCCATACCGATGGTGGAGGGAGAGGGTTAGGGGGCAGCCCGGACGCGGGTGGGGGTGGGCCCGACGCCGGAGGGGAGGGAGGAGGAGCGTCGCCCGGCGGATCGCCCCCAAGCGAGCGCGAGGGCAAGAGCGCCATCTTCTCTGGGACTTCATGAGCAATTCTCCCCCTAGCTAGGGTTCCCCTGGTGGCGCTGGCGGGCAGTGCTTCGAGGCTGGCTGATGGGCCATCTCTTGGGCTGCTGTGCTCCCCCCTCTTGGTTTTTTTGATAGTTAAAACAGTAGGGGGAGGTCCCCTACTACATGTGTATTTATATGGTGGGACAATGTACAAAGTCCATGATTACATGTGTATGTCCATCACCACTTGGGGTGTGGATGGGGCAACAAAAACAGTAATAAACTGTCTAAAGCTGTCAGGAACTCTATACAATATGTTTGAAAAATCCTTGATAAATCTACTTCTCTAGGATGCAATGGTTGGGGCGACCCCTCTGAAATAATTGTTGTTGCGCTCTTTCCAAAGGCTCCAGGCAGCCACCAAAAAGAAATCCATAAACATCGGCCCCTCCCATTCTTCATTGGCCTGTTCAATGTGTTGCAATCTGTGATTATGATTACTCTAGTGGATACGAAGGAAACGCCGGCATGCAGCACTGAAGGAGCAATGGAAGAAAAGATGTTCTACCGTCTCCTCAATATGCAATCCACATAGTAGGCAATCCAGGTTGTCCCCTATTTGGCAGTGCCTTCTTTTCAACATATTTCTTGTGTTCAACCTGTCAGACATAAGGAGTCAACCAAAAACTTTGATTCTTGGAATGCATTTTCTTTTCCATAGCCATTCGAAAGTCTGATGGGCTTGTACATCTCTGAAGTAAAAGGCATAATATGCACAGGCCTTGTAGTCCTTAGCTCCCCAAATGTATGTCCATATATCACTAGAAGTATCAGCGATCGCAGAGTTGCTCGTCTCCTCCTGTAATTGTCTGACCTCAGCGTGTGCTTGTACTGAGAGTGGCAAATGAGACACCGCGCCCAAATCAGAGTTGAGTAACATTCTGCGCACCAACAAGTCTTCATCTTTGGAGTAGGAAAATGCACGTGGATTGGTTTCAGAGGGGATTCCTTTTAACCAAAGATCTTTCCAAAAGAGAGCAGTAGTGCCACAGTGAATCTGCACTTTGGAAATACCTCTGAAGGAGGAACTTAGCTGCATGATATCGCGCCACCAAATAGAGCCACAAGGGTCAACAGCATGGGGGACCGAGGCCGTATAATATGTGTTCCAAATCAGGGTTACCCAGGGTATATCCAGGCGATTGTAGAATTTATGCAAGAATTTCAGCAGTAGAGCTTCATTTTGAACTTGTAGGTTTAGGACTCCCAGTCCACCATGTTTTTTGGGTTGACAGACCATATACCATGCTGCTAATGAATTGCATTTATCCCCATTCTCAGTTTTCTTGTTCCATAAACAGTGTCGCCTGATCTTGTCAAGCTGCGCAAGAATCTTGGGATTGATTTTGATGGAACACATTGCATAGATTGTCAACGAGGTGATCATGGAGTTCAGAAGTGAGAATTTCCCGGCGTAGGACATCATGGACATAGTGGCAATAATATTTCTTTCTGCACGACACACTAATGGCATCAAGTCTTGTACAGAGGGCCGGGTGATACCAAGAGGCAATCCCAGGTACGTGAACGGCATGCTCGCAACAGTATAGCCAAAGGTATTTATAATGTTCTGACAGAGCTCGTCCGGCGTGTTGATGGGGATGAGTGTGGATTTTTGAAAGTTTAACTTGAGACCAATCGAAACAGCATAGTCGGATAAAATGGATTTCATGATGCGTGTACTATGATAGTGTTGTCCGCATATTGAATCACCGGGTAGTCATCATTTCCACGCGGAGGGATAGGATGGTTGATTAGGTTACGGTTGCAAGCATCATTAATAGCAGCTTGTAATAGTTCCGCAGCAAGGACAAAAATCAGCTTCGATAATAGGTCGCCTTGCCTGATCGTCCCCCCCTCTTGGTGGTGCGGTCTCATCCCCTGGGCCGGCCTCTGGGCCTGCTTCGAGTGCGTTGGGTCCCGGCCCTATTTCCCTAAATTCTAACCCCAGCCTTCCCCCTCTGGTTCCTCCCTGTCTGGGCCTGGTTGTTGGCCCAGCCCAGCCACCCCCCGTCGCACCCATTCCCACCCGTCCCCAGCCCCGTGGGTATATATTGTTACCCAAAGGTTCCCATGACCCTTCGCTAGGGTTTCCGGCTTCCACCGCTGACATTCGTAGATCTCAATCCTGAGTCCCTGTCCTTCGTCCTGTCGCCCTCCTCCTCCCCTCTCTATTTCCTTTGCCGTGGTGGTGGCCATGGACAAGTCGCGGGGCTCCTCTTCGGACGCCAACTCCAATGGAAAGTGTCCCAGGGAGGGGTCGACTGATGGTGGTTCTGGGTTGGCGTACGAGGCGGAGCTGCGGGCCAAGCTGGAAGCGGAGCCGTTGGCTTGGGAGTCGGCACCGGCGGACCGCGCGTCCTGGGCTGGTGGCCCTGCTCGTCAGTAGGGGGCACCGGGCTCGCAGGCGCCCTCGTCGGCTTTGCCGTGCCCCTCCCCGGTTGATCCTTGGGAGGCTGCGGTGGCGGGCTCGGCTCCGGGCGGATCTGATTTTCCTCGCCCCCGCCTCCTCCGGCCCGCCCCCCGCCCCTCAGTTCGCCGGTTGTTTTAGGGGCCGCCCTGCTCATCGCTATGCAGGTTCCTACTCCAATGCCTTCAATAACAAGTCGCGCTGGTTCAGACCCTCTGATTTCGCCTTCTCCTCTGCTGCGGGGTCGGCAGGCGATGGCATTCTCCCCTCGCCTCCTCTCCCTCTGGCCCCGGCCAAGCCTCCCTCCGGTTCTGGTAACCCTAACCTCACATGCTTTGCCTGCCACCGTCCTGGACACTTCCAATCCCACTGTGAGAACCCCCCCTTCTGTTTGATCTGCCGGGCTGATGGCCATCTGACTATTGAGTGCAACAACCGGTACAAACCTCCCTCCTTCAAGCATTTCAGAGTGGGCCTTCTAGGCTGTGGGTTCTTTAGTTTGGAAGGTGGTCTGGAACCTGCTACTGCTGTCCCGGCCCTTGCCAATGCGGCCATCATCACCGTGCTGTTTGACGAGGTCTCGCTTCAAGATTTCTCGAAGGAATTGGGCTCGTGGGGCCAAGCTGGTTGGGATTGGCAAGTCCAGCAACTTTCTGAGTCCTCTTTTGGGGTGATTTTCCCTTCTTGTGACAGTCTGAAGATGATGGCCACTTGCACTAGCTTCACCCTCCCCCGCAACTGTACGGTTGTCTCTGTGAAGGAAGCAGACGGGGGATGTCATTCTTTTGGTTCTCTGGTTGACTCTTGGGTGCTTCTGGAAGATGTTTCGCTGATCATGCGCTTTGTCCCGGCCTTGATGGCCTTCGGGGAGCTCATTGGCAAGCTGATTGAGGTGGATGATTATTCTCTTGGTTGCCTGGGTCTGGTGCGTATGAGGAACTGGTGTTGTGCTCCTGAACATGTCCGTGAGTTTTTCGAGTTCTATCCTGCCTCAGATGCATTCCGTATCAAGGTGGTCATTGAAGGTGCCTCAAACTCTCAAGCTCCACCCCCACCCCCTCCCAAGCAACCCCCACCCCCTGCTTCTGACGATGGGAATCGTGATGACAACCACTTTGACGATGACTCTGGCCCCCCATTCATTCAGGAGGAATGGGCTGCTTTTAGCCCAAATATGCAGAAGATCTTCATCGTGCTCCTCGCAATGGGACGGTCGGGCTTTGTGAGTCTGTTGGGGATGCGGCTCCTTCGACGGGTGCGCCGACTGGCACTCCCTTCTCGGATGTCTGCTCCAACCTCCCAGTTCACCCTGCATCCCCTTCACTCTCAAGAATTGTGGATGATATTCATCCAAAGTTCCCCCAGGATATGGGTGTTGCTCCTAAGAAGAAATGTATGGTCCGTAAGACCTCTGCTCAGGCTCGTGATCGCGTGTGCACCCCGGTTGGCTCCAAGCTGTCTATGGCTGGTTTGTATCATAAGCTGGATGCTGACCTCGGGCAGGCCTCTAGCTCTAATTTGGGGGGCAATGGGAGGTCGCCCGCCTCATCGAAGTCCATTCCTGTGAAGTCCCCGGTGTCCACGGCTCGGAAAAGCCACCGGACACGCGACAATGGTGAGCTGATTGCTTCACGGGCTGAACGACGCGCGGCTTCCCTGGCGGCTGGCCCTCAATGTACTCCTCAACGACCTTCTCCTGTTCATACGGTTTTACATGTTTTGTCTGATTCTCATCTTCTGAAGGTAGCCTCTGATTCGGGTTTTATTCTTGATTCCAACCTGGGTTCCCCCTCTTCTCTCCTTTCCTTGATAAGGGCTAATGAAATTGCGCAAGTGGCGCTTGCTAAGGCTCGTGACACTGCCAAGGAGTGCGTGGTGCCGGCTGCCCCTGTGCCTGACCCGACTTCATCTTATTTGGAGGCTGGAAGTGGCCAGCCTCCAATCTCTGCTGTCAGAGAGCGCCGTGGCAGAAAGGCGAAGGCCTGTATGGCGCGTTGCAGGTCGTGCATGCGAATCAAAAACTTGTCCTTCCGATGAGAGCTTTATTCTGGAATATACGAGGCTTCGGGGCTAGGGGGCGCCGGAGCCAACTTCGCGAATACATTAGAAGTGAGAACATTGATCTTATATGTCTCTAGGAAACAATCAAATCTTCCTTCTCTCCCACTGAACTCTCTTCTATTGCGAGTCCGGATCGATTTTCTTGGAATTGGGCTCCTGCCTCTGGCCACTCCGATGGAATTTTGCTTGGGATTAGCTTGGATTTTTTTGATGTGGTGGCTTTTGAACATGGCATTTTCTATGCTAGTTGTGTGATGTTTCATAAGTCTGGGAAGTCATCGTGGTTTATGGCCCGGCTGACCACTCCCTATCCCCCCTATTCCTGGATGAGCTGTCTAACAAATTGGAGGTGAGTACACTGCCACTGATTATTGGTGGTGATTTCAATCTTCTTCGCTCTCCTTCTGACAAGAACAATGATAACTTTCATTGGCAGAGGGCATCTACCTTTAATGATTTCATTAACTCTTTTGCTTTGCGGGAACTCTAGCGTTCTGGTGCTCATTTTACATGGAATAACAGGCAGTTCTCTCCGGCCCGATCGGTGCTGGACTGGGTACTTGATACGTCTCCAATGTATCTATAATTTATGAAGTATTCATGCCATGTTTATTATAGTTTTGTATGATTTTGGTGCACGTTTATATGGCTTTTATATGATTTTTATGGACTAACATATTGACCTAGTGCCCAGTGCCAGTTGCTGTTTTCTGCTTGTTTTTGGTTTTCTAGAAAATCTATATCAAATGAAGTCCAAATGCAGCGAAACTTTTTGATGATTTTTTCTAGAACATAAGAGACACTAGAAGCTTTGGGAGGTGGCCAGAAGACCCACAGGTGCCCCACGAGCCACCAGGGCGCGCCACCCCCCCTGGCGCGCCCTGGTGCCTCGTGGGCCCCCTGTGGCCCTTCTTCGCGTGATTCCAACGCCAAAAAATCATATATATTCAGAAACCCCCGAAAGTTAACCTAGATGAGTTTTTACGCCGCCGCAAGCCTCTGTACCTCCACGATCTCATCTACAGCCCTTTTCCGGCACCCTGCCGGAGGGGGGAATCATCACCGGAGGCCATCTTCATCATCCCGGCGGTCTCCATGACAAGGAAGGAGTAGTTCACCCTCGGGGTTGAGGGTATGTACTAGTAGCTATGTGTTTGATCTCTCTCTCTCTCTCTCGTGTTCTTGATATGGCACGATCTTGATGTATCGCGAGTTTTGTTAATATAGTTGGATCATATGGTGTTTCTTCCCTCTCTATCCTTGTTGTGATGAATCGAATCTTTTCCCTTTGAGGTTTCGTTATTGTCGGATTGAATATTTCAGATTTGAGAACACTTGATGTATGTCTGGCATATGAATACCCGTGGTGACAATGGGGTATTATATTGATTCACTTGATATATGTTTTGGCACTCAACTCGCGGATTCCCGTGGTGACATTGGGGTAATCTATGCATAGGGGTTGATGCACGTTTTCATTATCTTTTCTCCGATAGAAACTTTGGGGTGCTCCTTGGAGTTCTTTGTGTGGATTGAATATTATGACTATGAAGTTGTTTGATGCATATCATATAATCAACTCACGGATACTTGTGGTGACATTGGAGTATCTAGGTGACATTAGAGTTGGTTGATGTGGATCATATGGTGTTATTTTAGTACAAACTCTACGGCTGTTTGTGACACTTATAGGAGTAGCTCAATAGATCAATCGGCAAGAATAACTTTGAGGTGGTTTCGTACCCTACAAACAATTTCTATCTTATGTTCTCCGCTAATAGGAACTTGGGAGTTATTCTTTATCACACGTTGAGGGATGATTATATGATCCAATTATGTTAGCATTGTTGAGAGAATGCACTAGCGAAAGTATGAACCCTGGGCCTTGTTTTTAAGCATTGCAATACCGTTTGTGCTCACTTTTGTTACTTGCTACCTTGCTGTTTTTATATTTTCAGATTACAAAAACCTATATCTACTATCCATACTATACTTTTATCACCATCTCTTCGCCGAACTAGTGCACCTATACAATTTACCATTGTATTGGGTGTGTTGGGGACACAAGAGATTTTTTGTATTTGGTTGCGGGGTTGTTTGAGAGATACCATCTTCAACCTACGCCTACCACGGATTGATAAACCTTAGGTCATCCACTTGAGGGAAAATTGCTACTGTCCAACAAAACTCTGCGCTTGGAGGCCCAACACGAGTCTACAAGAATAAGTTGTGTAGTAGACATCAGTACTCATGTGTACTACTTGGGATTCCCTGTTTCCACGGGCCTCTCTTGTAGCGCTGGCTCATATTGGTTCGGATCACACCCCTCTCGTCTTGGATTCTGGGGACCATGATGTTAGCCTTTCCAGACGCTTTCATTCTGATTCCTGCTGGTTTCTGATCGATTGTTTTACTCCTATGCTCTCCTCCAAGATTGCCAACATCCTATCTAAGTGTACTCGCTCCTTTGGCCCAATTCATTGTGACGCCCCTGCTCGACCGTGCACTAATCATACACGCAAATGCACACGATCGAGATCAGAGACTCACGGGAAGATATCACACCACAACTCTAAAATTAAATTTAAACATAAATCTTCATATTACAAACCAGGGGTCACGAGGACCCGAATACATAAGTCATACACAGAAATGATATCTGAGTACAGACATAGTTAGTCAAGTTTGCCTTAAGAAGGCTAGCACAAACAACGATACTAATCGAAAAGGCGAAGGCCTCCAGCCTAGGGCCTCCGAACTACTCCTGATTGGCTGGCTCAACCCAGTAGTACGTGCCTCCGGGCCTCTCCTGGTAGTAAGCTCCTGTGGTGTCGTCTGGCTCCTGGGCTCCATCGTCTGATTGTAGCAAACGTGTATGGGCAAAAGGGAAGCAAGGCAACCGTGAGTACTCATCCAAAGTACTCGCAAGACTTACATCAGAACTATGCTAATTAAGCATTGGTATCAAAGGAATGGGGCTATATCTTTGGACTGAACTGCAGAATGCCAGAATAGAGGGGGAGAAGCCTAGCCTATCGAAGACTAGCATCTTGAAGCAATCTTGCAGTATTAGAAGAGTGCAGATTAGCATATTTAAATTAACAAGCATGTTGAAGCAAAGCCCAGAGATCCTTCCTCGACTCCCTGCGAGAAAGCGATCCCAGAGCTTATAATTAATTATCATGTATCCAGTTCAAATAGTGGTAGATAGGGATACAACACTGAGCGTCCTGTTACCGTGGACACGGCTATTCGAATAGATAACTTCCCTGCAGGGGTGCACTACTGTTACCCAACACGCTCGATTACATCTGGCCGGACACACTTAATGGGTAATGTCCAGCGTCGGGTAATCGACACGACGCAGTCCTACCTAGGCTCAGCAGAGAGGTCAACACGCCGGTCTAAATCCTAAGTGCCAAGGTGTCTTGGGCCCATCGCCTTTGCACTCCTGCACGTTGCGTGGCTGGTCGGGCCCAGACACGACACTGTATACACAAGTGACGTAACCAGCCCACCCCAACAATCAGGCCGCATCTCTGAGCTGTGACGTCTGAAGAGCTTTCGGCTGATACATACGACGTAGAGGGTCCCATAACCATTATCCCACATGGTGGTAGTGCGTATAGGGCCAACGACCCACTCAGATCAAATACCCAAATCCGTTAAGCGTATTTAGTAACTCGCAGAGACGATTAGACTACCTGTCGCTCTGACTTAGTATAACACGGATCACGATCAGGGTGGTCTCCGCCTGCCCTGTCATTCTGCCACGATAATCTCTCGCGGGTGCCCTCCTGGCAAGCCCGACTTCACATTTCCCCGTGGGTACCCCTCGGGGTCGTCCCGCCTGTAACAAGGGTCAAAGTAACCGTGTGTCCAAGTATCGAGAAGGAATCCGAGGAATCACCCTCGATGGTTTCCCACACGGGGAGTTGCACGACGGTAACCCACAGCCGGATAGCTATTCTACAGAGGCATCATCGGAAGTGAGATAAGAGGTATGACCCTCGGTACTCGATAACAGCTCTGCAGAGACGAGCAACTTAGGGGGTGTGCAGTGATGTGCTGTTCTCAACCCGTTCGATCACATCGATCAGGGCACAGATACTAAAGCGGGGCAACTATAGCAAGGAAGAGGGGCCACAGATGGTTTACCATCCAACCTAACTAAGCATTTTGGATAACAGGCAGGTATCAATAACAGTTACAAGGACAAGCTATGCATCAGAATAGGATAAAACAATAGCAACAGCAAATTCTAATGCAAGCATGAGGGAGAAGGAATAGGTGATATAGGCATGCGTCAAGAGGGGTTGCTTTCCTGGAAGCTTTGCTGAGAGAGGCTGGTCGTCGGAAGGCTGCTCGTCCAGAGTGTAGTCGTACTCAACTGCGTCGGCACAGGTCTCAGCGTCTGTCGGGGGAAGAAACAATAAATTCACGGCAATAATGCAACATCGATGCATGACATGCCTAAATGATATGCAAAGGTGATATATTGGCAATCTAATTGTTTTAGTTAATTTAGGAA
Organism: Elymus sibiricus; assembly: GCA_039707655.1. Taxonomy (NCBI): domain Eukaryota; kingdom Viridiplantae; phylum Streptophyta; class Magnoliopsida; order Poales; family Poaceae; genus Elymus; species Elymus sibiricus. The sequence goes on from CM077674.1 coordinate 29,109,421, forward strand.
TTTATTTGGATTTAATTTATTAAAGTTATGCACTATTCATTTATCGAAATCGGTCAAAAAGTTCCATGTTCACCTAGATAGGAGTGATGGTCAAGCATTTTGACCACATATTCGGATTCTTCATATTTTTCTGATCATTTTTCATAGATAAATTATTTTCATCCGAGTTACGGTTTATTTTATATGATTTTTCAAAGTTTTATTGAATTTTTGGAATTTCTGGATTAAATCCGAATTATCCAGAATAGTGTTAGGTGACATCAACATGACGTGCGGGTGACGTCAGCAGTCAACAGACCGGCTGACCAGTCAAATCTGATCAGTGGGTCCCACTGGTCAGTGACTGTGCTAATTAAACATAGTTTATTTAATCTAATTAAGTTAATTAACAGGTGGGCCCGCACTGTCAGTGACTTATTAGACTAATTAATTTGATATTTAAATTTAAACCGGCTTAATTAGTCGTGGGACCCACATGTCAGTGACTGTGGGTGCCCAGTCTGCACCGTTGACTGGTCAACCCAGTCAACGGGGCCAGTGGGACCTAGCAGTTAGTGGCACAGGGGCCCAACATGCCAGGCCACGTCGGACAGCGACCGGAGACTCGCCGGAATCGCACCGGCGAGCTCATTCGGCGGCGGCGCGCGTCGCACGTCGTCGGAAAACGGCCACAGGCCACCGTTTTGGACGCGGTTTGGCGTGTTCGATCGGCTAGACGATGCCGCGTCGATCTATGGCGGTCTCGACAGCTGGGGTCACCGGAGCAGAGTGCTACGACGTCGCTGGCGGCGAGGCTCTCGGGCGAGCTACGGGGACGGCGAGGCGGAGCGCAAATGAGGAAATGAAGGGGCTAGTGAAGGCCTACGCAATGCGGCGGGTTCATCGGGCACCAGTCCAAGACCAAATTGTCATCAAAGCCTCGCCGGTGACGAGCTCCGCGGAGGCGAGCTTGGGCACGACGGGATCGGCGTTTTCGGGTGGCTATCAGCGACGAGAGAGAAATGGGAGGAGGCAGAGGCTCACCGGGAGGCTACGGAAAGCCAGCGACAGGTTAGTAGCGCAGGAGGTCGTTGGAGATCGCCGGAGAAGTCGCGGCGGCCGGAGACGGGGGCATGCTCGATCCGCTCAATGCCGAGCTCCTCGTCTCCAGTGGCTTGGCCCAGGCGACGTAGCGGAGGGCGGCGGTGATCTACGACATGGCGGCGAGGCTAGGCGGTGACGGTGGCCGCGGGATCGAGCGGAGGACGGCGGCGAGCTTTCGGGCGAGGTGGGGGACGAGAGAGTCGAGGCGCGTGGGGGCAAATGGGGTTGGCTAGGGTTTCGGGGAGGGCGCGAGCAGCTCGGGGATGGTCTTATCCATGATGGGGAGGCACGGGATGGCCGACAGCGCGGCGCTCGGTGCTCGAATGCGTGCGCGCCCTGACGCGTGCGAGAGAAGGACGACGACTGCCGTGGCGGGCTGGCCCGGCTACTGTTCGACTTAAGCCCAGCCGCACAGTAAGTTCTTCTACTTTTTCTTTTCTGTTTTCTGTCTTTTCTTCTGTTTTGTAAATTGTTAGGCCACTTAATGACTTTTTTAAAATATGTGACTTGGTTCAAATATTACAATGAAATATTACCTACCACCAGAAATTGATTTGAAGATATTATGATTTCATTTGCAATTCTATTAAATAAAATGGTATTAAATGTTGCTGTTTGCTACTGTTTTAGGAAGATAGAGTCACTTAGTGATTTTTAGTAGTGTTATTTTTCTTAACATAAATAGTTATGGATTATTTGCTATTTACTGAACATTTTAGTTTTCAATTTGAACAACTTTTATTTTTCACTTCAATTTGAATTGCAATTTGAATTGGAATTTGAAATGAGATATGATGCAATTGATGATCAAGCACTGTTAAGCATGGTGACTTGGCATTATCAAGAGGTGATCACTGTAGCTATTACATGGGGATGTTACAATTCTCCTCCTCTAAAAGAAATTCTCATCCCGACAATTAAGAGGTAGGCTGAAAGAAAGTGGGGTATTCTTCACGAAGACGATCCTCGCGTTCCCAAGTGGCTTCATCTTCAAAATGATTCGACCACTAAACCTTAAGGAACTTGATCGACTTCTGATGGGTTCTATGCTCAGCTTGATCGAGAATGTGAATTGGATACTCTGGATAAGAAAGATCATCTCGCAATTCAAGCATTTCATGATTCACTGCTCGGATAGGATCCTTGAAGTAGCGTCGGAGTTGTGACACATGGAAGACAACATGCACTTGAGAAAGCTTTGGCGGCAACTCCAATTGATATGCCACTTCTCCACGATGGGCGAGAATACGGAACGGGCCAATGTAGCGAGGAGCTAACTTGCCCTTGATTCCGAACCGATGGGTGCCCTTCAACAGAGTGACGCGAAGGTAAGCTTGCTCGCCAGGTTGATAGACCATTACCTGGTGTTTTCGGTCATAATTGCTCTTCTGACGAGACTGAGCAGTTTTCAAATGTTACCGGACTATGCGGACTTGTTCTTCAGCTTGTTGGATAATGTCCGGAGCGAAGAGTGACCGTTCCCCAGTTTCTGAGCAATTAAGAGGGGTTCGGCACTGACGTCCATAAAGAACTTCAAAGGGTGCCATCTTCAGACTAGCTTGATAGCTATTGTTGTAAGAATTTGGCATATGGGAGAGATTCCTCCCATTTCTTACCGAATGAGATGACACAAGCTCGAAGCATATCTTCAAACACTTGATTGACTCGTTCAACTTGTCCCTGGGACTGGGGGTGAAAAGCGGTGCTGAAGGACAGATGAGTCCCCATAGCTGCCACGATCTGAACTAATATCCAACGGAACACCGTGGAGTGACACAATTCTGGAAACATACAAGTCTCCTAACTGACTAGCAGTGATTGTCTCCTTCACTGGCAGAAAGTGAGCAACCTTGGAGAATCGGTCAATGACGACAAAAATAGCATCATGACCCTTCTGCGATCTGGGAAAACCAGTAATGAAATCCATTTCGACTTTGTCCCATTTCCATTCAGGAATATCAAGGGGTTGCCGAGTTCCAGCAGGTCTTTGATGTTCTGCTTTGATGCGACGACAAACGTCACACTCAGCAACATAGCGAGCAATGTCTCGCTTCATATCAGTCCACCAGTACCGCTGACGAAGGGCTTGGTACATCTTGGTGCTACCAGGGTGAATTGAAAGAGGTGTATCATGAGATTCTTTCATGACACGCGGGGTCAGATTCAGGTGTCCCATTCTAGGAACCACTAAGCAGTTTTTGAAGAACAAGGCGCCATCAGCATCAATAGTGAAGAATAAAGGCTTTCCCTTTTTGATATCCCGCTTAATTTTCTTGACCTCAGAGTTAGCTTTCTGTATATGCTTGATGAGGTCATCGAGATCTGGTGCAACAACCAGGGTATTGAGATGACCCTCAGGAACAATGTGAAGGTTCAACTTGCGAAGTTCTTCATAAAGAATAGGTTGTGCTTGCTAAACCATGAGGTTGTTGCAATAAGACTTGCGGCTTAGAGCATCGGCCATTACATTGGCCTTGCCAGGGGTATAAGAGATATCCATGTCATAATCGGCTATTGTCTCGAACCACCTTTGTTGACGGAGGTTCAAGTCTGGTTGAGTATACAGATACTTCAGGCTTTGGTGATCCGTGTATATCTCGCAACGATTACCGAGAAGGTAATGTCGCCACAGCTTCAGAGCATAAATAACTGCTGCTAACTCGAGATCATGGGTTGGATACTTATCTTCGTGCGGACGCAACTGACGAGAGCCATAAGAAATCACTCTGCCCTCTTGCATTAGAACACAACCTCATCCTTGACGGGATGCGTCGCAATATATCACAAAGTCATTCCGGGAGTCAGGGGGTGCTAGAACTGGGGCAGATGTCAACTTATCTCCAACAGCAGGTGTGTGACCTGCAACAGCAGGCCAATCAATACCCGCCGGCTTCTGAGTCCTATGTGGGTAAAGGATGTACTCCGAATGTATCCCTGCACGAACAGCTGGCAGCAACTGTGTCATAGCATCGTAGAGACACGCTCGAGTGGCAAACAACTCGACAGCAAGAGCCCGGGCAGTACGATCCAGAGCCTGAGTGCACTGAAGAAAAACATGCGGGTCATATCGACGTCGCTCGTAAGGGGCATAGATAGCTGTGTAGTATCCGGTAGCATCTCCAGCAGGAGCATACGGGATGTATCGGAACTCAGAGGCATCCAAGCGACTATGCTCGCCACGGAGACGTGCGACAGCAAAATGGGCAGCATCATGGACTGCCATCTCAATCTTCATGCCGATACCGTGAAAAAGGTGCAACTCGGTGTTGGAGTTGTCCCGCTGATCAAAGATACGAACATCAGCATGGTACTGCTCCTGGTTGAACTCGCGGAAATCCTCATAAACAATGTACTCGGGGTACCAGCGGTAGCCCAGTCTGGTCAGGAGGGCGATCAGGTCAGCTGGAAAACCAGGCGCATCACGAGCCGAAGTGCGAAGCACAAGCTGCGTCGCAGGGCACGGTGGAAACAAGCGATCCATCTGAAACAGAGGAAAATCAGGATTGTCAAATATCAGTGAGAAGTATAATATAACTTGGAGAGAAAGGTTAAACAGACCAATGGAAAAGAAAATGTGATTATCAGACTAATCAGATCAATGGGAGGGAATAAGTGCAGATAATCCAGCTCTCCGGGTGGACGTGATCACGAGAACCTAGAGTCAGAGTTAGTAAATTTTTAACCCGAATAGAAGAGAGAGTAGAATCCCAGAGTAAGGAAGAGGAATAAAAGATCCTAATCCCATCCATGTGCATCGTGGGCCCGTAAGCCACATAGCACTGTTAGTAAAATAGTTTTTCAATGACTAGACCCAACTTCGACCAAGGAATCGGAAGGGGGCTTCCTACAGGCTGTCGGCTCTGATACCCACTTGTGACGCCCCTGCTCGACCATGCACTAATCATACACGCAAATGCACACGATCGAGATCAGAGACTCACGGGAAGATATCACAACACAACTCTAAACTCAAATTTAAACATAAATCTTCATATTACAAACCAGGGGTCACGAGGACTCGAATACATAAGTCATACACACAAATGATATCTGAGTACAGACATAGTTAGTCAAGTTTGCCTTAAGAAGGCTAGCACAAACAACGATACTGATCAAAAAGGCGAAGGCTTCCTGCCTAGGGCCTCCGAACTACTCCTGATCGGCTGGCTCAACCCAGTAGTACGTGCCTCTGGGACTCTCTTGGTAGTAAGCTCCTGTGGTGTCGTCTGGCTCCTGGGTTCCATCGTCTGATTGTAGCAAACGGGTATGGGCAAAATGGAAGCAAGGCAACCGTGAGTACTCATCCAAAGTACTCGCAAGACTTACATCAGAACTATGCTAATTATGCATTGGTATCAAAGGAATGGGGCTATATCTTTGGACTGAACTGCAGAGTGTCAGAATAGAGGGGGAGAAGCCTTGCCTATCGAAGACTAGCATCTTGAAGCAATCTTGCAGCATTAGAAGAGTGCAGATTAGCATATTTCAATTAACAAGCATGTTGAAGCAAAGCCCAGAGATCCTTCCTCGACTCCCTGCGAGAAAGCGATCCCGGAGCTTATAATTAATTATCATGTATCCAGTTCAAATAGTGGTAGATCGGGATACAACACTAAGCGTCCTGTTACCGTGGACACGGCTATTCGAATAGATAACTTCCCTGCAGGGGTGCACTACTGTTACCCAACACGCTCGATTACATCTGGCCGGACACACTTGCTGTGTAATGCCCGGCCTCGGGTAATCGACACGACGCAGTCCTACCTAGGCTCAGCAGAGAGGTCAACACGCCGGTCAAAATTCTAAGTGCGAAGGGGTCTTGGGCCCATCGCCCTTTGCACTCCTGCACGTTGCGTGGCTGGTCGGGCCCAGATGCGACATTGTATACACAAGTGATGTAACCAGCCCACCCCAACAATCAGGCCGCATCTCTGAGCTGTGACGTCTGAAGAGCTTTCGGCTGATACATACGACATAGAGGGTCCCATAACCATTATCCCACGTGGTGGTAGTGCGTATCGGGCCAACGACCCACTCAGATCAAATACCCAAATCCGTTAGGCGTATTTAGTAACTCGCAGAGACGATCAGACTACCTGTCGCTCCAACTTAGTAACACACGGATCACGATCAGGGTGGTCTCCGCCTGCCCTGTTGTTCCGCCACGATAATCTCTCGCGGGTGCCCTCCTGGCAAGCCCGACTTCACATTTCCCCGCGGGTACCCCTCGGGGTCGACCCGCCTGTAACAATGGTCAAAGTAACAGTGTGTCCAAGTATCGAGAAGGAATCCGAGGAATCACCCTTGATGGATTCCCACTCGGGGAGTTGCACGACGGTAGCTTTATCGGAGGTGATGAAAGAGGAATCACCCTCGGTAACACACAACCGGATAGCTATTCTACAGAGGCATCATCGAAAGTGAGATAAGTGGTATCACCCTCGGTACTCGATGCCAGCTCTGTAGAGACGAGCAACTTAGGGGGTGTGCGGTGATGTGCTGTTCTCAACCCGTTCGATCACATCGATCGGGGCACAGGTACTAAAGCGGGGCAACTACAGCAAGGAAGAGGGGCCACACATGGTTTACCATCCAACCTAACTAAGCATTTTGGATAACAGGCAAGTATCAATAATAGTTACAAGGACAAGCTATGCATCAGAATAGGATAAAACAATAGCTGCAGCAAATTCTAATGCAAGCTGGAGGGAGAAGGAATAGGTGATATAGGCATGCGTCAAGGGGGGTTGCTTGCCTGGAAGCTCTGCTGAGAGAGGCTGGTCGTCGGAAGGCTGCTCGTCCAGAGTGTAGTCGTACTCAACTGCATCGGCGTCGGTCTCGGCGTCTATCGGGAGAGAAGGAGGGGGAAGAAACAATAAATTCACGGCAATAATGCAACAGCGATGCATGACATGCCTAAATGATATGTAGAGGTGATATATTGCCTATCTAATTGTTTTAGTTAATTTAGGAATTTATTTGGATTTATTTTATTAAAGTTATGCACTATTCATTTATCAAAATCGGGAAAAAAGTTCCATGTTCACCTAGATAGGAGTGATGGTCAAGCATTTTGACCACATATTCGGATTCTTCATATTTTTCTGATCATTTTTCATATATAAATTATTTTCGTCTGAGTTACGGTTTATTTTATATGATTTTTCAAAGTTTTATTGAATTTCTGGAATTTCTGGATTAATTTAATTTATTAAAATCCGAATTGTCCAGAATAGTGTTAGGTGACGTCAGCATGACGTGGGGGTGACGTCAGCAGTCAACAGACTGGCTGACCAGTCAAATCTGGCCAGTGGGTCCCACTGGTCAGTGACTGTGCTAATTAAACAGAGTTTATTTAATCTAATTAACAGGTGGGCCCGCACTGTCAGTGACTGATTAGACTAACTAATTTTATATTTAAATTTAAACCGGCTTAATTAGTCACGGGTCCCACATGTCAGTGACTGTGGGCGCCAAGTTAACACCGTTGACTGGTCAACCCAGTCAACGGGGTCAGTGGGACCCAGCAGTCAGTGGCACAGGGGCCCCACATGTCAGGCCACGTCGGACGGTGACCAGAGACTCGCCGGAATCGCGCTGGCGAGCTCATTCCGCGGCGGCACGCGTCGGACGTCGTCGGAAAACAGCCACAGGCCACCGTTTTGGACGCGGTTGGGCGCGTTCTATCGGCAAGACGATGCCGCATCGATCTACGGCGGTCTCGACGGCTGGGGTCACCGGAGCTGAGTGCTACGACGTCGTTGGCGTCGAGGCTCTCGGGCGAGCTACGGGGACGGCGAGGCGGAGCGCAAATGAGCAAATGAAGGGGCTGGCGAAGGCCTACGCGATGCGGCGGGTTCATCGGGCACCAGCCCGAGACTAAATGGTCATCGGAGCCTCTCCGGTGACAAGCTCCGTGGAGGCGAGCTCGGGCATGATGGGACAGGCGTTTTCTGGTGGCTATCGGCGACGAGAGAGAAATGGGAGGAGGCAGAGGCTCACCGGGAGGCTACGGAAAGCCGGTGACAGGTTAGTAGCGCAGGAGGTCATCGGAGATCGCCGGAGAAGTCGCGGCGGCCGGAGACGGGGGCGAGCTCGATCTGCTCAATGCCGAGCTCCTCGTCTCCAGTGGCTTGGCCTGGGCGACGTAGCGGAGGGCGGCGGTGACATACGACATGGCGGCGAGGCTAGGCGGTGACGGTGGCCGCGAGATCGAGCGGAGGACGGCGGCGAGCTTTCGGGCGAGGTGGGGAACGAGAGAGGCGAGGCCTGTGGGGGTGAATGGGGTAGGCTAGGGTTTCGGGGAGGGCGCGAGCAGCTCGGGGATGGTCTTATCCATGATGGGGAGGCGCGGGATGGCCGACAGCGCGGCGTTCGGCGCTCGGATGCGCGCGCGCGCTGACGCGTGCGAGAGGAGGACGACGACTGCCGTGGCGGGCTGGGCCGGCTACTGTTCGACTTAAGCCCAGCCGCACAGTAAGTTCTTCTCCTTTTTCTTTTTATTTTCTGTTTTCTGTCTTTTCTTCTGTTTTGTAAAATGCTAGGCCACTTAATGACTTTTGTAAAATATGTGACTTGGTTCAAATATTACAATGCAATATTACCTACCACCAGAAATTGATTTGAAGATATTATGATTTCATTTGCAATTCTATTAAATAAAATAGTATTAAATGTTGTTGTTTGCTACTGTTTTAGGATGATAGAGTCACTTAGTGATTTTTAGTGATGTTGTTTTTCTTAACATAAATAGTTATGGATTATTTGCTATTTCCTGAACATTTTAGTTTTCAATTTGAACAACTTTTACTTTTCACTTCAATTTGAATTGGAATTTGAATTGGAATTTGAAATGAGATATGATGCAAATGATGATCAAGCACTGTTAGGCATGGTGACTTGGCATTATCAAGAGGTGATCACTGTAGCTATTACGTGGGGATGTTACATTGTTGACTGGAGTCATTGCTCTAGATTACTTACACAATTTTTGCATGGCTCGGGGGCGAATAGGGCTGCTGACGCTTGGCGCAACAAAGCTGATCTGATGAGATAGATTGAGGCCCTAGTTGCCTGGGCTGATTCGGTTGGTCTCGACCAGGGCGGTTGGGAAGCTCGTTTCTCTCTCGATGCGGCACTTATGGCAATCCATCGTCAGGAAGAGGCCTACTCGCAATAACGTGGGCGCATTAACTGGCTCTTGAAAGGTGATGCCCTTACTGCGTATTTTTTTGCTCTGGCCCATGGCCGTAGGTGTAGGTGTACCATTTTCAGCCTATCTATAGATGGTTCTATGGTTTCGGATCAATTTTTGATTTTGCAACATATCCATGACTTCTTTTACAATCTTTTCTCCGCTCGTCCCTCCTCTGGCTTCTACCTTGCAACTTGTGAGCTGCGTTGGGATTTCCTCAAAGAGGAGAAGATGATGCAGTATAGTAGAGATAAGTATTTCCCTCAGTTAAGAACCAAGGTTATCAATCCAGTAGGAGAACCAAGCAAAACCTCTTCAGCAGCACCTGCACACACAAAAGCCAATACTTGAACCCAACGCGAACAAGGGGGTTGTCAATCCCCTCGGCGATTAGTTGCAAGGATTAAATCTCGTAGTGGTAGATAAATGATAAAGTAAGACACAAAATAAAATAAAAGTAAATAAATTGCAGCAAAGTATTTTTAGGATTTTTATTTATATAATAATTATAAATGACCCGGGGGCCATAGTTTTCACTAGAGGCTTCTCTCTCGAGCGCAGAACATACGGTGGGTTGACAAATTACTGTTGGGCAATTGATAGAAAAGCGCATAGTTATGACGATATTCAAGGCAATGATCATGTATATAGGCATCATGTCTGAGACAAGTAGACCAACTCCTGCCTGCATCTACTGCTATTACTCCACTCATCGACCGCTATCCAGCATGCATCTAGAGTATTAAGTATAAAACAGAGTAACGCCTTAAGCAAGATGACATGATGTAGACAAGGTAAACTCAAGCAATATGAATAAACCCCATCGTTTTATCCTTAATGGCAACAATACAAATACATGTCTTGTCCCCTACTTTGTAACTGGGACATAGAACACCGCAAGATTGAACCCATCACAAAGCACCTCTCCCATTGCAAGACAAATCAATCTAGTATGCCAAACTAAACCGATATATCGGAGAGAAATACAAAGCTATAACAATCATGCATAAAAGAGTTCAGAGAAGACTCGAATATTTCTCATGAATAATCTGATCATAAACCCACAATTCATCAGATCCCAACAAACACACCGCAAAAGAAGATTACGTCGGATAGAACTCCAAGAACATTGAGGAGAACTTTGTATTGAAGATCAAAGAGAGAGGAGAAACCATCTAGCTACTAGCTATGGACCCGTTGGTCGGTGGTGAACTACTCACACATCATCGGAATGGCAGCAAGGTTGATGTAGAAGCCCTCCGTGATCGATTCCCCCTCTGGCAGAGTGTCGGAAAAGGCCTCCAGATAGGATTGCGGAAGAACAGAAGCTTGCTGCGGCGGATTTTTTTTTTCGTTTGGCCTTATGTTGGTTTTGGAATATTTGGGAATTTATAGTGAAGGAATTAGGTCAAGAGGTGCCACGAGGGGCCCACAAGCCTGGGGGGTGCGCCTAACCCCTGGGGCGCGCCCCCTGAGCTTGTCGCTCCCTCGTAGCTCCACTGGTTTTCTCCCGAAGCTTCTAGCGTCTCTTCTGGTCTAGAAAAAAATAATCCAAAGTTTTTTCTTCGTTTGGACTCAGTTTGATAATGATTTTCTGAAAAGACAAAAACAAGCAAAAAACAGCAACTGGCACTGGGCACTAGGTTAATAGGTTAGTCCCAAAAAGTGATATAAAATTGCATATGATTGCATACACTAGTGCAGAATCAGCCTTTAGTCCCGGTTCAACAACCGGAACTAAAGGGTCGGGACTAAAGCCCGGGACCAAAGGCCCACCACGTGGCACGAGCCCGCGCCGGGGGCTGGGGGGCCTTTAGTCCCAGTTGGTAACACCAATCGGTACTAAAAGGTCCACATGGCACGAGCCCGCGCCGGGGGCTGGGGGCCTTTAGTCCCGGTTGGTAACACCAACCGGGACGAAAAGGTATAGGGGTTTAGGGGTTTATGTTTTATTTTTCCTTTTAATTTTGTGTTTTCCATTTAATTCTTTTGTTTGCGAGAAATTCTTTTTCATTTGAAACATATTTTATGCTACTACATACATACTATACACGTCATGCATATATAAATAGAATTTCTCGTAGCCAATCATATATATATCATAGAATTTCTCGTACGACCATATGCGCATACACACATATATATACAATTTGGTATATACAATTTATCCTACAATTTGCAGATAATTACATGCATGCAAAAGCAGGATTTTTGGGATGTATGACCTGGTCAACCAAAAATCCCGCAATTTGTAGACCAAAAATCCCGCAATTTATTCAGCCGTGTAATGGTATACTCCTTTGGGATCTATGACCTGGTCAACCATAAATCCCGCAATTTCCTCTTGAAGTGCTCGTACGCGGTCCGTTGGTAGGAGCTTTTCCCACATCTCCATCAGCTTTAAAGAAGGAGATCAAGATGAATATATTAGTTGTGTGTATATATATTAGATCATGATAAAAAAATTGTGGATAGTGTTCTGGCAAACGTACCCAAAGTTGTCTTTCATCTCTGCTCCTTTCGGACGTTATAATGCGAATGTTCTCGCAAACGTAGTATGCACATAAATTATTCCCCGGCGCCTGCCTCATGCACTTTACGAGAATAGAATTCAATCAGATAATAATTAATCAAGCATGATAATGATATTGAAACTAGAATTAAAGAGATGCGCGGACACGTAGCTAGTACTACTTAATTACGTACCCTGGGTCGCACCCATTTCAGCTCTTGTTTCCATGCGCCTGGGACCTGTTTGATGAAGCTTTGCCAAACCCTACCCGGCAAAGAAAATGAATAAAGGAGTTATTAATTAGTTGATATCAGGAAATGAACAAAAGAGGCTGACATAGTGCGATAATGATTGAAATTACCTATCGACCATCCCCTTCACGATTAAGTAGTCTTTAGTTTCTTTAATTAGTGAGTCCAGTACTTTAACTTTTCCCTCGTCAACTTCAATGATTAGCAGGATCCAGTGGAAACTGCTTGCGCACACCTTTGTATAATTAAGCGGGCATGTGCATAACTCATCAACTACACTTATTAACATCTAGTAAGCAAAATAGAATTTGTAGTACAAGACAGTAACACTCACCCGAAGTTGTAAGGAAATAGTATTTCTGGTGCGGTATTTAGTTGCTTCAAAAACTGTAGCAAGTTCTTCTCTGTCTCTTTTGGGTGACGTGACCACACCTCTTCATTAATGGTATTTGGGTCAATGAACCCAATGCCATAGCGTCCATCTGTTTTCATTTCATAAATCTTCATTCTGCATAATACCACAGAAAAGAATATAGTGAGGATAATTACAGGCAACGAACGAGCACAGCTAGAGACTTAAATTACAGAAAGAAATCACTTACAGACTATAGCAACTGACGAGAGATTTGTCGAGTGCGTCTTGATTGAATAACTGAAACATTTCTTCAAACTGAACTCACAAATCTTTTGCATTGAAGTAATGCTCTTCCTTGACTTTCACCATGAGGGAATCTCGCCCCTTCTTGGCTTCTCTCAGGTACCAGTCATGCAAATTGCGCATTCTCGTTGATAGATTCTCGACCTCACTGACCAGATCTTGGCCGGGGACATATTTCCATGCTACTTCATGATCTTGAATCTTGGGGAGTTCCTCGATGCCTAGGAGTTGTTCAACAGTGACACCGGCCTCTCTAGCCATCGGTCTATGAGCGTCGGTTATTACCGGCTGATCGGTGGTACTCACACCATGTGATTGTACAATGAGCGGGGGGATCGATTGCACTGCCTGTTCTCCCAGCTGGGGAACAGTTTTCCCGCATTTACTACTCCTTGCTTGGCTCGAGCTCGACTCCTTTTCTTTTTGTGCCACATATAACTTCTTAATAGAACGCTCATAGTCTGAGTTTGTCCTCTTCACAGTTGGCATTATCAATAAAGTGTTGTATGACTTCATCAGGTATTTTCTCCTTCGGCGGGGGCTGTTTCCGTGCAAAATGGGCCTTCACTTGAGCAGCCACTTCGGCGTTGTTTTCCTCGATAGTCATGTCGTAAGCCAACTTCTTTTTGGCAGGAGGAGAGGCTTTCTTGCTTGGTGCTCTCTTCCACTTTGGAGGAGGCTAACGCACTCGAGATTGATATGGCGGACTCGCGCTGATGGGCTCCGTCTCGGGGTGGGGTGGTGGAGACTGCTGACGCGGTGGCGGACTAGCACTGTGCTGCGTCTCGGGTAGGGTTGGAGTCGGCTGACGCGGTGGCAGACTTGGAGGAGGAGTCGGTGGCCTTGGAAAGACGATGCAATCCTTTCTCCATAGAATGATACGATGTATGGCCTCTCCCAGTGTGCGCTCCTCTTCACCTCCAGGAATGTCAAGCTCTAGCTCGTAATATCCTGACATCACTTCATCAACCCCGACACGAGCATAGCCAGCTGGAATCGGATTGCAATGGAAGTTTGCTTCAGGAGGATTTGGTAAAGCATAGCCGTCCGCCACCTTCATGGATATGTTCTTCACTTCATGTGTAGCTCACAAGATGTCGTATCTTTGATATCATCCACAGGGTATCTATCCAGCAGTGCATCATCGGCCGGGGTGGAACCCACGCTGCTTTTCGGCATAGATGGGATGGTTGTATCCAATGCTGGATCTGCTTGCTGCTGCCGCTGAGACGCCCTTTCCTGGCTAAGTGAGTCGATCTGCTCCTGCTGCCTTAGGAAAGCGCGTTCCAACTCCACGTTCTTTGATTCTACCAGTTTAAGGCGGTCTGTTTCCTGCTTCCTCCGCTCCTCCTCCTGCTTCCTCTGCTCCTCCTCCTGCTGCTTCTTTCTCGCACGGCTTTTGTAAGTGGCATTCCAATCCGCAAACCCCTCAAACCACGGAACAATGCCTTTGCCTCGTGTTCGTCCCGTGTGTTCAGGATTCTTCAGGGCGCGCGTAAGCTCATCATTCTCTCTGTTGGCCTTGTACTTTCCCGTTCGAGCATCTTCTATTGCAACAAGTAAAGCGTCGGAGGCTTCTTTAAGACTTGCCCGCTCCATAACCAGCCCTGTCTCTGGGTCCAACTTCCCGCCATGCGCATAAAACCAAGTCCTGCACCTGGGGGGCCAACTCAATGTAACTGGATTGACCCCTGCAGCAATCATCTGTTCCTCAGCGAGATCCCACTTAGGCCGGCCGACCTGGTAGCCACCTGGCCCTAGAGTATGGTACCACTTTGTTTTCGCAGCATTAATCTTGTTTATTATCGACCGTTCCTTAGCTTCTTCCGATTCCTTGAACTGCACGAAAGCGTCCCGGTGATCTTTTGCCTTCTCCAGTGTTCCCTTGAATGCTGGAGTCTTCTTTCCGTCTGCTTGGTACTTGGCCCATATTCTTTTCTTGTAGTTGTTGAATGCTATCGCCATCTTCTTAAGAGCACTCTTCTTTACTTTCTCCTATTCTTCATCTGTCAAATGATCTGGTAGGGTGAAATGTGCCATGAGCGATTCCCAAAGAAGATCTTTTGCTCTTCCGTTGACAAAACTAACTCCTTGATGTCCCTTTGCTGGCTTATTCCATTCTTGAACGGAGATCGGGATTTGGTCCCTGACAATAACTCCGCATTGACGAGTAAATTTGTCCGCATTCTTTTTAGGAGCAAGCGGTTCGCCATTTATATTGATGGCATCGATGTTGTACTTTATGCCAGCCTGCAACCTTCTGGCCGGGCCTCGTACTGCCCTGCTTGTAGAAGATTTGCTCGATCCGGAGGGCTAAAAGAAGAAAGATCGATTCGTTAATATATATAAATCAATTAATACATGTAATGATCACCAGAGGCCTTATATATATATACCTCGCCGGTCTTTGTTATTTGAAGAACATTTCCTTCATCATCATTGTTGTGGCCTTCGTCTCTTCGTTCGTCTTCATCAAATATTAATACTCCCTCACCAGAATTATTAAGATATTGTGAGCCATCATCTTCGGGTTCATTCTCATCTGGGCTCGGGGAGCGTATGATGTCGAACATGGTCTCTTCTCCGTCTCTGCCGGTATTGTGCATAGCTTATATTAACTAATCCAGAGGAAAGACAAAACAATTTAGTACTCAAATTAGAATGCAATCAATAAGGAAAAACTGTGAATCATAGTAGATAATATGCATCTCGAATAATGCAGATAATATGCATCATCGAATATAATCTCGAATACATCGTCTCGAATATTATCGAATATAATCTCGAATACATCTCGAGTATTAATTATCACTAATACATCTCGAATATTATCATATATATAACATCACTAGCTAATACAGATCGAATATTATCGAAGAATCTAGTTCACTCGCGGTTCCTGAGGCGTGGGCGGTGGACACCCAAAGAGAAGGAACCATCACAGGATCATAGCTCGGGTGAGATCTCTGAAGAACCTGCCAAGTATTGCAGAACCTGACGTCCAACGCAACCATGTAGCGACGGACGTGCTCGTCCTCCTCCCTGACACGGCGACGTACCACCTCCGGCGGGGCCGGCTGCCTCCGCACCGAAAGTGCCCACGCGAACGCCACCAAAGAAGCTCCGGGTCGACGAAAGGAGCCCGGTACCTCACCAAGCCGCGCGCCCCGGAAGGTAGCACCTCCCAGTGCCAGCCCGGCGGAGCCCAGTCCCGGACATGGCACCTCTGAAGCAGGTCGTCGCCACCGAGACGACGACGAGGATGCGGGCCGGGCATCGTCGACTCCAAAAATGTTTCTCTCTGCAAATTTAACATTTTTAAATGCTTGATTATGATTTTTGTAATTCTTGTTCACTTGATTTTGCAAATACATGACAAACTTTTGCAAATACAACATTAAAATATGCAACTTTTTTCGATGCAAATTTTTTCTATGCTTGATCAAAATTCCTCAAATGTTTTCTGTACATTGTATACATACATATATACTAATTGCTATACATTAGATCAAATCTCAAAATTCCTCAACTTTTTTCTATACATTGTATACATACATATATATACTAATTTCTATACATTGGATCAAAATGTCAAAATTCCTCAAAATTTCTATACATACATATATACTAATTAATTCCTCAAATGTCAAAATTCCTCAACTTTTTTCTATACATTGTATATACATATATACATACATATATACTATAACTAAGCATATCAAATCATCTAGTGAAGAAAAAATCGCCAGAGAGGATGGGGAGGCGAGCTCACAGCGGGGGGTCGAGGCGACGACGGCGTCGCGGGCGGCAGAGGGAGGAGGGCGTGGGCGGCGCGTCGGGGGTGGCGACAGCGTCGGGGCAGGCGGCGCGGCGAGGAGCTCGGGGAGGAGGGCGCGGGCGGCGTCGCGGGCGGCGTCGGGGCTCGAGGAGGAGGGCGCGTCCGGCGTCGGGGATCAGGGAGGAGGCGCGGGCGGCCGGCGTCGGGGGCGGCGACGAGCTCCGGCGTCGGGGCAGGCGAGACGGCGTCGGGGTAGGCGCGTACAGCGGCAACCTGGCGTTGCGGCGATCTCCTCTGTAGTGGTCGAAGAAGCAGAGAACTGTGAAAAAATTTCAAGTGTTGTATATATATGCGGAGACCTTTAGTACCGGTTGGAGCCACCAACCGGGACTAAAGGTGAAATTCACCCAGGCCAAGCGGCGGGAAGCCAGGCCTTTAGTCCCGGTTGGTGCCTCCAACCGGGACTAAAGGGGTCCTTTAGTCGTGGTTGGAGCCACCAACCGGGACTAAAGGCCTGGCTTCCCGTGTCGAATGTTTAGTCCCACCTCGCTAGTTGAGAGGAGCTCGCAACGGTTTATAAGCCCCGCCGCGGCTACCGTGTCGAGCTCCTCTCTAAGCATGTCTTTGTGGGCGTACCGAACTTGTGCTGCCCTGTGGGGCCTATTGGGCCGTGCGGGCCTGCATCCTGGCCCAACTAGAGGTTGGGTTTCTAGTCGTATGCAGGCAGTGGCGGCCCAGTAGGCGGGCTTTTTTTCCATTTTTTTTGCTTTATTTATTTTCTTTTGTTTCTACTTACAGCCAAATATTTAGAGTTTCTGAGGAGTTTCTGAGTGAATCTTTTTGCTTTAGGTCACAAAAATTATAAACTTTCTGTTAGTGCCAGTACTTTTCAAATTTGAATAGTTTAAATTTTAATTATTTGAAATTTGTGTGAATCACTAGTTTGTAAATAACTTTACTTTAAAAATAGATTTATCAGTGATTCTTTTTTCTGCTGTTTAATATTAGTGTGTTTTATCATTATATTCAATTTGGTAATTATTAGGTTATTTAAAAAAATGAAAATGCCTTTGTAACAGATGAGTTTTTGTCCGAAACCCTGATACTTCAAAAGAGATTGTCCATTTTGTACACGAAGTGCATCCAGTTTTTGCCGTAACCCTCTCAACTTTTTAGCATATGCTATGTGGGTGAAATTATGATATCATGCCAAGTTTTAACCTTTTCAGAGTTCATTTGTAGTGCTTTTCAATTTCAGGGTCATTTAGCTCAAAAAATTCATTAAATGCATGAAAAATAGCGAATGAAGTCAGAAAGGGTTGAAAATTGATGATGTGGCTTTGAATGGTGCATGTTGAACTCACAAAATGTCTGGAGTTGAAATAAGTTAAAAAAAATGAAATGCCTTTGTAACAAATGAGTTTTCGTCCGAAACCCTGATACTTCGAAAGAGATTGTCCATTTTGTACACGAAGTGCATCCAGTTTTTGTCGTACCCCTCTCAACTTTTTAGCACATGCTATGTGGGTGAAATGATGATACCATGCCAACTTTCAACCTTTTCAGAGTTCATTTGTAGTGCTTTTCAATTTCAGGGTCATTTAGCTCAAAAAAATCATTAAATGCATGAAAAATAGCGAATGAAGTCAGAAAGGGTTGAAAATTGATGATGTGGGTTTGAATGGTGCATGTTGAACTCACAAAATGTCTGGAGTTGAAATAAGTTAAAAAAATGAAATGCCTTTGTAACAGATGAGTTTTCGTTCGAAACCCTGATACTTCGAAAGAGATTGTCCATTTTGTACACGAAGTGCATCCAGTTTTTGTCGTACCCCTCTCAACTTTTTAGCACATGCTATGTGGGTGAAATGATGATACCATGCCAACTTTCAACCTTTTCAGAGTTCATTTGTAGTGCTTTTCAATTTCAGGGTCATTTTGCTCCAAAAATTCATTAAATGCATGAAAAATAGCTAATGAAGTCAGAAAGGGTTGAAAATTGCATCCAGTCCTTAAAGATATATTTCTTCGCCTTTCAAATGCCAAAACACACATATACCCTAACTATTACAAAGATTCCATCCGGTTTGTCCGAAGTGGGACTTTCGAGATAAGTCCGGAAACTCACTAGAGAAGAAAGTGATGACGGTGAAGCCGGTCACATCCCAGAGTGGGATCTTTGGGTATAAAACTTTTTCTTCGCGTGTGTTCCTTTCCGCCATAACCATGGACAATCTTCATCATTTAACAGGATGGTTGGGTCAATCTTCACTATGAAGGGAGCAATTTCATGAAACTTTTCATAATCTTTTGACATGTCTGTCTTGTCCTCCACTCCCACGATATTTCTTTTACCTGAAAGAACTATGTGGCGCGTTGGCTCATCGTATGATGTACTCGCTTCCTTATCTTTTCTTTTTCTCGGCTTGGTAGACATGTCCTTCACATAGAAAACCTGCGCCACATCATTGGCTAGGACGAATGGTTCGTCTGCGTACCCAAGATTGTTGAGATCCACTGTTGCCATTCCGTACCGCGGGTCTTCCTTTACGCCGCCTCCTGACAGATTGACCCATTTGCAGCGAAACAAAGGGACCTTCAATTCACGTCCATAGTCAAGTTCCCATATCTCCTCTATGTAACCATAATATGTGTCCTTTGGCCTATTGGTGTTTGCTGCATCAAAGGGGACACCACTGTTTTGGTTGGTGCTCTTTTTATCTTGGGCGATCGTGTAAAATGTATTCCCATTTATCTCGTACCCTTTGAAAGTCAATATAGTCGAAGATGGTAACTTGGACAGCAAGTACAACTCATCTCCAACACTGTCGTCATGCATGAGACGTGTCTGCAACCAACCGCCGAAAGTCCCCGTGTGTTCACGTGTAATCTAGTCGTCAGACTGCTCCGGGTGTTTGGAGCGTAGAATATTCTTGTGTTCGTCGATATACGGACCCACCAAGCTGGAATTTTGTAGAACTGTGTAGTGTGCTTGCGCCAAAGAATGCCCGTCCATACCTATTACTTGGTCCTTTCCTAGCGTGCCTTTTCCACCAAGTCTGCCCTCATGCCGCGATTCCAGAACACCAATCGGCTTAAGGTCAGGAATAAAGTCAACAAAAAACTCAATGACCTCCTCTGTTTCATGGCCCTTGGAGATGCTTCCTTCTGGCCTAGCACGGTTATGAACATATTTCTTTAAGACTCCCATGAACCTCTCAAAGTGGAACATATTGTGTAGAAATACAGGACCCAGAATGGCAATCTCTTCGACTAGGTGAACTAGGACGTGCGCCATGATATTGAAGAAGGATGGTGGGAACACCAACTCGAAACTGACAAGACATTGCACCAAATCATTCTGTAACCTTGGTAGGATTTCTGGATCGATTACCTTCTGAGAGATTGCATTGAGGAATGCACAAAGCTTCACAATGGCTAATCGAACGTTGTCCGGTAGAAGCCCCCTCAATGCAACCAGAAGCAGTTGCGTCATAATCACGTGGCAGTCATGGGACTTTAGGTTCTGGAACTTTTTCTCTGCCATATTTATTATTCCCTTTATATTCGACGAGAAGCTAGACGGGACCTTCATACTGAGCAGGCATTCGAAGAAGATTTCCTTCTCTTCTTTGGTAAGAGCGTAGCTGGCATGACCCTGATACTTCTTTGGATCCATGCCGTCTTTTCCGTGCATACGTTGCTGGTCCTCCCGTGCCTCCGGTGTATCTTTTGTCTTCTCATACACGCCCAAGAAGCCTAGCAGGTTCACGCAAAGATTCTTCGTCACATGCATCACGTCTATTGCAGAGCGGACCTCTAGTTCTTTCCAATATGGTAGGTCCCGAAATATAGATTTCTTCTTCCACATGGGTGCGTGTCCGTCAGCGTCATTCGGAACAGATTGTCCGCCAGGACCCTTTCCAAAGAGTACTTTTAAATCCTTGACCATATCAAGTATATCATGACCAGTACGGAGGCGAGGCTTCTTCCGGTGATCTGCCTCACCTTTGAAATGCTTGCCTTTCTTTCTTAAGACATGATTGATCTGAAGAAATCGACGATATCCCAGGTACACATTCTTCTTACATTTATCCAAATATATACTGTCGGTATCATCTAAACAGTGCATGCATGCGTGGTATACCTTGTTTGTCTGTCCTGAAAGGTTACTAAGAGCAGGCCAATCATTGATGGTTACAAACAGCAACACTCGCAGGTCAAATTCCTGCTGTTTGTGCTCATACCACACGCGTACACCTTCTATACTCCACAGCTGTAAAACTTCTTCAACCAATGGCCTTAGGTACACATCAATGTCGTTGCCGGGTTGCTTGGGGCCTTGGATGAGCACTGGCATCATAATGAACTTCCGCTTCATGCACAACCAAGGAGGAAGGTTATAGATACATAGAGTCACAGGCCAGGTGCTATGATTGCTGCTCTGCTCCCCAAAAGGATTAATGCCATCTGCACTTAAACCAAACCATAAGTTCCTTGCGTCACCTGCAAAGTCCGTCCACTTTCTCTCGATTTTTCTCCACTGCGACCCATCGGCGGGTACTCTCAACTTCCCGTCTTTCTTACGGCCTTCTTTGTGCCATCGCAACAACTTGGCATGCTCTTTCTTTCTGAACAGACGTTTCAACCGTGGTATTATAGGAGCATACCACATCACCTTGGCAGGAACCCTCTTCCTGGGGCACTCACCCTCAACATCACCAGGGTCATCTCATCTGATCTTATACCGCAATGCACCGCATACCGGGCATGCATTCAAATTCTTGTACTCCTCACCGCGGTAGAGGATGCAGTCATTAAGGCATGCATATATCTTCTGCACCTCTAATCCTAGAGGGCAGAGAACCTTCTTTGCTTCGTACGTACTGTCAGGAAATTCGTTATCCTTTGGAAGCTTCTTCTTCACTATTTTCAGTAGCTTCCCAAATCCCTTGTCAGATACACCATTCTCTGCCTTCCATTGCAGCAATTCCAGTGCGGTACCGAGCTTTGTGTTGCTATCTTCGCAATTTGGGTA
Organism: Elymus sibiricus; assembly: GCA_039707655.1. NCBI lineage: Eukaryota > Viridiplantae > Streptophyta > Magnoliopsida > Poales > Poaceae > Elymus > Elymus sibiricus. The sequence continues at coordinate 29,130,935 of CM077674.1, forward strand.
CAACCCTTTTTTGTGATCCTCTAACATGCGATCGAACTTCAACTTCTCCCTTTCACTTTCGCATCCTCTCTGTGCATCAACAATGACCCGGCGAAGATCATCATCGGGCACATCTGGTGCCTCTTGATCTTCATCTTCCCCCGTTGCAGTATCACCGTATTCAGGGAACATAGGATAGTTGTCATCATCCTCTTCTTCTTCATTGTCTTCCATCATAACCCCTCTTTCTCCGTGCTTGGTCCAAACATTATAGTGTGGCATGAAACCCTTCTCAAGCAGGTGGAAGTGAAGGGTTTTCGAGGAAGAGTAATCCTTCGTATTCCCACAGACAGTACATGGACAATACATAAAACCATTCTGCTTGTTCGCCTCAGCCACATCGAGAAAATTATGCAGGCCTGTAATGTAGTCGGAGGTGCGTCGGTCACCGTACATCCATTGCCGGTTCATCTGCGTGCATTATATAGTTAAGTATATCAAAAACCATTACAGAACATCATGAATAGAGAGATGACCAAATTAATACAAGTTCATCATCACATTAAAACCAAAGTACAGTAGTGATCAAATGTTATTACTGAAAAAATAAATACATAAAGTTCATACATAGTTCTCATAGAACAACATACAGCTCTCTAGAGCATCTAATTAAAACATACATTGAAACTAACATACAACTATGTAAAACATTTAAATGCAACAGCAAATGCGATCAAAATCGCAACTAAGGTAACAATTGATCCAACAGCATAATGATACCAAGCCTCATTATCAATGACATATTTTCTAATCTTTCTAATCTTCAAGCGCATTGCATCCATCTGGATCTTGTGTAGATCGACGACATCGGCAACATGCAACTCCAATTTCATCTTCTCTTCTTCAATTCTTTTCAATTTTTCTTTCAAATAATTGTTTTCTTTTTCAACTAAATTTAACCTCTCGACAAGAGGGTCGGTTGGAATTTCCGGTTCACATACCTCCTAGATAAAAACATCTATGTCACGTTGGTCGGCATAATTGTCATAAACACTAAACGAAACAAATAGTTATAAAAGATAATATACCACATCCGAATCATAGACCGGACGAGAGCCGACGGGGGTGGATACCAAAACCATGGCACTATATAACAACAAACAATAATACAAGTAAGAATATTATACAAGTAGCTATCTAAATCATACAAGTAAGAATTTTTCTTTTTAAAAAGAAGATAAGAACAAGAGGCTCACCACGGTGGTGCCGGCGACGAGATCGGCGCGGGCGATCGACGGCGGTGAGGACGGGGACGGGGACGGGACGGCACCCTACACATGTGCAAACTCTAAGAAGTTAATTTGAGCTCAAATTGTGCGTCTAAATCAAAAGAACTCCCACATACACACCTCCACTAAAACCCACAAACCACTCTACTTCTAGAGCATTTGAAATGAGCTAAACTAGCAGTGAGAGATGAAAGGATGAAGTTGCTAACCTTTTAGAACACTTGGATAGTTGGTGCACCGCCAAACCTAGACAAATCTTAGGGAAAATATAGCTTGGAGGTCGAGCTTAGAGAGGGGAAAGCTTAAGTGTGGCTCGGGCATTTCATCAAACACCTCATGTGCATAGGAGGTGAGAACAGAGTAGCACACACCTCCAACACGCCGACCGGCCAAAAAACAGAGAAGTGAGCGCGCAGGGGCGAGCATATATATAGGCATCTTTTTAGTCATGTTTGGTGTCTAGAACCGGGACTGAAGACTGACCTTTAGTCTCGGTTCCAGACACCAACCGGGACTAAAGGGGTTGCGCCAAGAGCGAGGCCCTTTAGTCCCGGTTGGTGGCTGGAATCGGGACTAAAGGTCCCAACCGATTTTTCTCGATTTTTCTTGCGTCATCTGCAAAGTCCTTCCACTTTCTCTCGATTTTTCTCCACTGCGATCCGTCAACGGGTAGTCTCAACTTCCCGTATTTCTTACGGTCTTCTTTGTGCCATCGCATCAACTTGGCATGCTCTTTGTTTTGGAACAAACGTTTCAACCGTGGTATTATAGGAGCATACCACATCACCTTGGTAGGAATCTTCTACCTGGGGCGCTCGCCCTCAACATCATCAGGGTCATCGCGGGTGATCTTATAGCACAATGCACCGCATACCGGGCATGCATTCAAATCCTCGTACTCACCGCGATAGAGGATGTAGTCATTAGGGCATGCATGTATCTTCTGCACCTCTAATCCTAGAGGGCAGACAGCCTTCTTTGCTTCGTACGTACTGTTGGGCAATTCTTTGTCCTTTGGAAGCATCTTCTTTAACATTATCAGCAACTTTTCAAATCCCTTGTCAGATACACCATTCTCTGCCTTCCATTGCAGCAATTCCAGTGTGGTACCCAGCTTTTTCTTGTCATCTTCGCAATTTGGGTACAACAATTTCTTGTGATCCTCTAACATGCGCCGCAACTTCAGCTTCTCCTTTTCACTTGCGCAGTTTCTCTTTGCATCGGCAATGGCCCGACCAAGATCATCAGCGGGCTCATCTGATGCCTCTTCTTCAGCTTCTTCCCCCATTGTCGGCTCAGCTTCTTTCCCCATTGTTGTACCATCGTATTCAGGGAACCCATGGCCAGGATAGCTATCATCATCCTCTTCTTCTTCATTCTCTTCCATTAGGACCCCTCTTTCTCCGTGCTTGGTCCAACAGTTATAGCCGGATATGAAACCGGACGTAAACAGGTGGACGTGAATGGTTCTTGAGTTAGAGTAATTGTGATCATTCTTAGAGACAGCACATGGACAACACATAAAACCATCCGCCCGCTTGTTTGCCTAAGCCGCAACCAGAAAAGTACGCACGCCATTAATGAACTGGGGAGAGCATCGGTCATCGTACATCCATTGCCGGCTCATCTTCATAACATATAGTTCATACACACTTATTCTCATAAAAGTACAACACCGAAAAGACCAAATTAATACAAGTTCATACATATAGTTCATACACACTTATTCTCATAAAAGAACATACAAACTCTCTAGCTAAAGCATTTAAATGCAACAACAAATGCGATCAAGATCGCAACTAAGGTAACAATTGATCCAACAGCATAGTGATACCACGCCTCTTGATTAATGGCATATTTTTTAAATTTTCTAATCTTCAAGCGCATTGCATCCATCTTGATCTTGTGATCATCGACGACCTCGGCAACATACAACTCCAGTTTCATCTTCTCTTCTTCAATTCTTTTGAATTTTTCTTTCAAATACTCGTTTTCTTTTTCAACTAAATTTAACTTCTCGACAAGAGGGTTGGTTGCAATTTCCGGTTCACATACCTCCTAGATAAAAATTTCTATGTCAACCTGATGGGCATAATTGTCATCAACATGAAATGCAACAAATAGTAATAAAAGAGAATATACCACATCCGAATCATAAACCGGACGAGGGCCGACGGGGATGGATATCAAAGTCATGGCACTATATATAACAAACAATAATACAAGTAAGAAAATTATACAAGTAACGATCTAAATCATACAAATAAGTTTTTTTTATAAAAAGGATAAGAATTACAAGAGGCTCACCAAGGTGGTGCCGGCGATGGGACGGTGCGGGCGGTCGACGGTGGTTAGGACGGGGACGGGAAGGCACTAAGTAAACCACACCTACACATGGAAACTAAGAAGTTAATTTGAGCTCAAATTGCATATAAATCAAATAAACTCCCACATATAATTACTCCCTAAAACCCACAAATCACTAATAGAGCATTGCAATAGCTAATCTAGCAATGAGAGATGAAAGAACAAAGTTGCTAACCTTTGTGCACACTTGGATTGATGGGGTGCCTTCAAATCTTGACAAATTTTGACAAAAATGGAGGATGAGCTCGAGCAAGAGGGGAAGAACAGAGAGGAGAGAAAAGGGGAAAAACAGAGAGCTTCGGCTCAGGCTGGACGAAGGGTATATATAGTGACACCTTTAGTCCCGGTTTATGTAACAAACCGGGACTAAAGGTTAACCTCTAGTCCCGGTTTGTGACACGAACCGGGACTAAAGGGGATCGTGGGGCCCCAGCCTGCCACCAGCCTGCCACCACCCCTTTAGTCCCGGTTTGTGTCACAAACCGGGACTAAAGGCTAACCTCTAGTCCCGGTTTGTGACACGAACCGGGACTAAAGGTGATCGTGGGGCCCCAGCCTGACACCAGCCTACCACCACACCTTTAGTCCCAGTTTGTGTCACAAACCGGGACTAAAAGTTCAACACGAACCGGGACTAATGATTCCCCTGCCCCTAGCCGTTGGAACCGGGACTAATGGTCACATTATTCCCAGGCCGTAGTCAAACCGGGACTAATGATGCGAACGTAAAGTCGTTTTTCTACTAGTGATATAAAACATGCAAGATTGATAATATAATAGCATGGAACAATAAAAAATTATAGATAAGTTGGAGACGTATCAAGCATTCCCAAGCTTAATTCCTGCTCGTCCTCGAGTAGCTAAATGGTAAAGACAGATTTTTGGATGTGGAACGCTGCCCAACAAGTATATTATGTAATCTCTTTGTGGCATATATGTTGTGAAGCGAAGAATTAACAATATCAGCATAATAATATCCATGAACATAAGAAGCATAATCATTAACTTTCAAAATATACGATCATTAACGATTGTTATCCCTACTCACTTTCTCATATTAATAATGGCATGACTCTATCTTCACCGCAAATATATAAATAGTCAGCACCCCGGTGTTAAACCAGGAAATTGAATCCTACTTCTAACGCGCTTCAACATTTTCAACTCTCACGCAGTACATGAGCGCAAGCCAAGGACATAGCACCAGGTGAAATAGAAGGGAAAATTTTGTTTTTGCCACTCTACATTTTGCCAATTTTTCTTATGCCACTCTAGATTTTGACATTTCACTTTTGCCACTCTTAGCTTTTGACAATTATCACAATTGCCATTCCGTGGCAAAAGAAAAATAATTTTATTTCATTTTTGCCACTCTTAGCTTTTGATAATTATCACAATTGCCACTCTGAATTTTTTTCTTTTGCCACGGGAATGGCAATTGTGATAATTGTCATAAACTAAGAGTGGCAAAAGTGAAATGTCAAAATCTAGAGTGGCATAAGGAAATTGGCAAAATCTAGAGTGGCAAAAACAAAATTTTCCCAAAATAGAATGCAGTGATAGGTTTCAAATAATGGAAAGGAGAAGAAGAAAGTCTCGCATCAACTCGGCGAATCAACGGGCTATGGAGATGCCCATCAATCGATATCAATGCGAGGAGTAGGGATTGCCATGCAACGGATGTACTAAGAGCTATAAGTGTATGAAAGCTCAAACTAGAAACTAAGTGGGTGTGCATCCAACTTGCTTGCTCATGAAGGCCTCGGGCATTTGAGGAAGCCCATCATTGGAATATACAAGCCAAGTTCTATAATGAAAAATTCCCACTAGTATATGAAAGTGACAACATATGAGACTCTCTATATGAAAAACATGGTGCTAGTTTGAAGCACAAGTGTGGAAAATGGATAGTAACATTGCCCCATCTCTCTTTTTCTCTCATTTATTTATTTTTTTCTTTTTCTTTTTTTTCTTCTTTTTTTTCTTTTTTTCTCTGGGGCTCTTTTTTGCCTCTTTTTTTTTTCGTCTGGAGCCTCATCCCGACTTGAGGGGGAATCATAGCCTCCATCATCCTTTCCTCACTGGGACAATGCTCTAATAATGATGATCATCACACTTTTATTTACTTACAACTCAAAATTACAACTCGATAATAGAACAAATATGACTATATGAATGCCTCTGGCAGTGTACCAGGATGTTCAATGATCTAGCGTAACATGTATAAAAAAATGATGAATGGTGGCTTTGCCACAAATACTATGTCAGCTACATGATCATGCAAAGCAGTATGATAATGATGATGTGTGTCATATAAACGGAACGGTGGAAGTTGCATGGCAATATATCTTGGAATGGCTATGGAAATGTCATAATAGGTAGGTATGGTGACCATTTTGAGGAAGGTAAAAGGGGTTTATGTGTGAAAGAGCGTATCATATCACAGGGTTTGGATGCACCGGCAAAGTTTCCGCCAACTCTCAAGGTGAGAAAGCGCAAGGCACGGTACCGAAGAGGCTAGTAAATTATGGAAAGACAGGAGTGCGTATAATCCATGGACTCACATTAGTCATAAAGAACAAACATACTTATTGCAAAAGTCTACTTAGCCCTCGAAGGAAAGCACTTCACCGCATGCCCCTCGGAGGAGGGTTGGTAGGAGTTAACCATCGCGCGACCTTGATTACAACAACACACAAGGATTTCATTTCAGACCTATAAATGCTCCAACTTCCTCGCATTGTCACAACTAATATTTAGGTGAATGTCATAAAAAACTTTAATACCGATATTTCTACTAACCAATGATCATGAATCTATATCCTTTCATATTATGACATTAATAAAATTAACCATACACTTCATTCTTAGTGATCTACATGAAGGTTTTTATTATACACCCTTGGATACCTTATTATATTAGGACCATTCTTTTAGCATGTGCAAATTGCCATTTCTACTTATTAGACTCTCAAAAAGATATAAGTGAGGCATGAGAGTGCAACTATTTCTTTAAAATATAAACACCGCCGTGCTCTAAAAGATATAAGTGAAGCACTAGAGCAACTGCCTAGCTCAAAAGATATAAGTGAAGCACATAGATTATTCTAACAAATCACGAATAATGTGTGTCCCTCTCAATAAGGTGTGTTCAGTAAAGATGATTGTGGCAAACTAAAAAGCAAACGAAGAAAATAAAACTATAGCACAAGACGCTCCAAGCAAAACACATATCATGTGATGAATAAAAATATAGCTCCAAGTGAGTTACCGATAGATTGTAGACGAAAGAGGGGATGCTATCCGGGGCATCCCCAAGCTTAGACGCTTGGGTCTTCCTTGAATATTACCTTGGGATGCCTGGGGCATCCCCAAGCTTAGGCTCTTGCCTCTCCTTATTCCTTTATCCATCATGATCTCACCCAAAACATGAAAACTTCAGCACACAAAACTCAACAGAAACCTCGTGGGATCCGTTAGTATAATAATCAAATCTTAAACTCTAAGAACTATTGTAAATTGATTCATATTTAATATTGGCATAATGCTACTGTACTCCAACTTCCCCATGATGTATACCCCCCGATACAATCCATAGATTCATCAAAATAAGCAAACTATGCAACAAAAACATAATCTCTCTAAAACAGAACAGTCTCTAAAGATCTGAATAAAAGTCATACTTCTGTAACTCCAAAACTTCTGAAACATTATTAAAACGTGGGCAATTCATATTAAAATACTATGTAAAAAATTCAGAATTTATTGACGCTCTAGCAAAAAATCAAAATTCCAGCACTGGACGCAAAAGTTTCTATTTTCAAACAACTTCAATCACACTAGCGTCCAAATCATCCCAAAGGCATTACTTGGCACAAACACTAACTGAAACATAAAAACATAATAATAATAGTAGCTAAAATTGTGTAAACACACAAAACAGAAAATATTGGGTTGTCTCCCAAGAAGCTCTTTCTTTATACACTACAGGAATCAGGCAGTTTGCCGTCTGCCATGGCAGACGGCAAAAGAATGTCTGGCGGACGGCAAAGCCCTTTGCCGTCAGCCAGCAGACGGCCCCACGTCCGGCTGAATGAACTACGACAGAGGGCTGCTTTGCCGTCTGCTTAAATAAAGCGGACGGCAAAGAAGTTTGTCGTCAGCCACACTAAGCAAGTAGACGGCAAATGCCTTGGACGGCAGAGGGATAGGGTTAGGCCCGATAGGTGGCTACTGGCGTATTTTGCCGTCTGCCAGCGGACGGCAAAGGCGCAAATTTCTTTGCCGTCTGCCCGCTGACGTCAGCTGACGTCAGGCGTCAGCTGGGGCCAATGCATGCCCTTTGTCGTCTGCCAGCTAGCAGACGGCAAAGCACACCAGCCTTTGCCGTCTGCTGGCAGACGGCTAAGTGCCCAAATAGTCCAGCCCAGGTGCCCCCCAGGTTGCACAGGTAGCTGCCACGTTGCAGCTTTGCCGTCTGCTGGCAGACGGCAAAGTGCCTGTATTGCCCCTGTTAATTCTGTTTTTTCTTAAATTCAATCAATTTCACAGATATATATATATTCATTTGAAAATACTTTCAACAAGCATACATATCCCTGCCATATGGATATGATCATCCAACACATATATATACCAAATCAAAAGTCCATATCCAACATATATATATAGCCAACATATCCAACAATTAAGCAAAAAGTCCATATACAATGGTTTCATCCATACATACATATATAGGTAGCAAGTTTCACATTGTTCATCCTACAAAATCAAAACAAAAAGGAAGGACAAGGAGAAGAGTAGACTCCATCAACGCAAGCTTCCGTGATCTGAAGCAAATCTGCAGAATGGGAAAGCAGAAAGTTAGAAGAAGAAGACTAGAAGAAGAAGAAGAAGAAGAAGAAGAAGAATAGAAGAAGAAGAAGAAGAAGAAGAATTTTTCTTCTCTTTCTTTTTTCCTCTTCTTTTTCTCCTTCTTATTGCTTACTTGTGTCATTTTAGAGCTAACCTTGGTAAACAGGTCATTTTGGAGCTAAGTAAGGTTATTATGTCATTTTCGAGGAAAATAAGCTAAGTATATGACATTTTGGAGGTAACCAAGGTTATTATGCCATTTTTGACCTAAGTATGCTAAGTATGTCATAAATGAACAAAATAAGCTAAGTATAGGTCATTATTGAGCTAACCTAGGTAATTATGCCATTTTTGAGCTAACTAAGCATATTAAGTCATTTTGGAGGAAAAAATGCTAAGTGTAGGTCATTTTAGAGCTAACCTAGGAAAATAGGTCATTTTGGAGCTAAACCAAGGTTATTATGCCATTTTTTACCTAAGTAAGCTAATTATGTCATAAATGAACTAGCTAAGCTAAGTATAGGTCATTATTGAGCTATCTTAGGTAGTTATGCCATTTTTTAGCTAACTAAGCATATTAAGTCATTTTGGAGGAAAAAATGCTAAGTATAAGTCATTTTAGAGCTATCCTAGGTAAAATAGGTCATTTTGGAGCTACGTAAGGTTATTATGTCATGTTCGAGGAAAATAAACTAAGTATATGACATTTTGGAGCTAAACCAAGGTTATTATGCCATTTTTACCTAAGTAAGCTAATTATGTCATAAATGAACTAGCTAAGCTAAGTATAGGTCATACCTAGGTAAAATAGGTCATTTTGGAGCTAAGTAAGGTTATTATGTCATTTTCGAGGAAAATAAGCTAAGTATATGACATTTTGGAGCTAAACCAAGGTTATTATGCCATTTTTGACCTAAGTAAGCTAATTATGTCATAAATGAACTAGCTAAGCTAAGTATAGGTCATTTTTGAGCTAGCCTAGGTAGTTATGCCATTTTTGAGCTAACTAAGCATATTAAATCATTTTGGAGGAAAAAAATGCTAACTGTAGGTCATTTTAGAGCAATCCTAGGTAAACTAGGTCATTTTGGAGCTAAGTAAGGTTATTATGTCATTTTCGAGGAAAATAAGCTAAGTATATGACATTTTGGAGCTAAACCAAGGTTATTATGCCATTTTTGACCTAAGTAAGCTAATTATGTCATAAATGAACTAATTAAGCTAAGTATAGGTCATTATTGAGCTAGCCTAGGTAAAATAGGTCATTTTGGAGCTAAGTAAGGTTATTATGTCATTTTCGAGGAAAATAAGCTAACTATATGACATTTTGGAGCTAAATAGGTCATTTCTTAAGCTAAGTATGCATTTGTTAAGCAAAACAGTAGGGAAAACGTATCGTCATCACGGAGGTGAAGGACCGGACGCGCCAGTGGCAGACGCAGAAGGATCGGTCGATGCTTGTCGGGAGTTACGCTGCACCAAAGATCATTTGCAATGTCTCGTTAGCATGATGCAACTCAAATGTGAAGACTAGAAACTAATGACCATTCAAATGAAACTCACCGTGCCCGCCGGAGCAATGACTGGCATCAGAGGAGGGGTCTGACCGTTGCTCTGGCACATGGTCTGCACATTTGGTTTTCACGAGTCAGTCATATTAGTTAGTAATGAAACGAACATTACGTGCATGATTTGGCTAAAATGCAGAAGAAACTTACCACAAAGAGCTCGTATAAGACCCGGTTAGACGCGTCGTTCCGGTTCCTCTCCTCCTCCAACAGCGTAGCAGTCCTCTCCTCCAACTCCCTCTCCCTCTCCGCCGCCTGCCTCTTTGCCTCCGCCAGAAGCTCCTGGGTCTTCGCTCTCTCTTTCTCAAGAGCAGCCTGCAACACCACTCCTGGTTAGCATTGTAATCATCGACGGCCGCACACACAATGTAATGGAGGAAAGGTATCTGAGTCCGTATAACTAACCTCGATTTGGAGCTCCAATGGCCGTGGACGATGCCTTATCTCAGGATCGGAGCTCGTTTGGTGCTTCTGGATCTCCGGGAGAGTGCTAGGACAACGTATCAGTCCATCCCCAATGGCTATCGAGCCATGGGGCCTCCCGCCACCAGATATCATCACCTGCTCTGGATCAAGAGGTTGCCGGCTCGGGTTAAAGTCCTCCCCTTTCCTCACCTTCCCCTCGTCTCTGTACCTCACGAGCTTGTTGTGGGAGGAGATGTTGGTGAAGCTCTCTGGATGATCAAGGTCAGACTCAGAGAATGCCTTGGCCTTCTTGTACGAAGCAGTATGGGCCATGGCATAGAGGTCGAACACCTCTGGCACCTCCATCTTGTTGTGTCGCGCCTAAAAGAGAGGAACAAAGTATTAGTTAAGGGCTCAAGCTAGCATGAAGAATGAAATTGCATGAATCATGAAGCAAACCACATACCCAGTTATTCCCGAACTCATATAGGTTGGCGCTCCCTTGATGGTGTGGCACACCAACCATTTTGGCACGCCGCTCCTTGGCATTGTTGTGGACAGCTAGCCATTGGGGAGAGCACCACTCATCCACCAACGCCTCCCAACAGTCCATCCTATCCGCACACCATCTCGGGGGCACCTAAGTTAGTCAAGAGAAATTTCAGCGCTACGCCTACGAATCAAATCAAGGAAACTAAGTACAAGGCCTTAAGAATAGGTATTTACCTTCATGTACTTCTCCTTACTCAGAAACTTGCCGCGGCACTTCGTCTTGGACCTCTTAATACCAGTCGAGGCGTAGTAGTCTCGAACAGCCTGCACCTGAGCCTCGTGCCATAAGTTCTGAAGTAGGCGCCTGCACTCGGCTTCGATAACCATAGCCGCGGCCTCCTCCTCTCCCTCAAGACACCTGTAGAAGGTCTGCAATCAAACAAGACAACACTGATTAGTACAATAACTCGGTACTGTTGATTTTTAATTCTGTAAAGGAGAAATTACCCAAAACGTCTGGATCACCATCTCGGCCCTCGTGCGGCACAAGACACCATCGATCCTCTCCTGCGGCGGGGCCGGGGCAGCCAAGTACAGCTCCCAGCTCAGTCCGAGCTGTCGAACCTGACCCTCACCGGGCAACGTGACCCACCCCGGGAAGTTCTGCCGGCAAAGCACACCAAGGACGAAGTTGGGCTTGCGGAAACCAGGGCCGTGTATCCAACCGCTGCAGTATGACAAGGCCAATGCATTAGATTTTGAAGAAACATGAAGGCAAAAGGTTAAAAAAGAGTAAATGCACTTACTTCTCCCCATTAGGCGCAATCAACCACCTCTGCTCGCGGGTCGCCGGCACGGGCGGGAGCTTTGTACCACCATGCTGGTAGATGTTGCCCCCCTCAACCAGCTCGCCCTCGCTATAGCTATCATCCGAAAAGCGATCCTCGCCACCATCAGCATGGCCACTCGCCTCCGGCGGCCAGTCCCCCCATTGGGTCGACTGCGATGTAGCCTGATCCGTGCTCTGCTCCGGAGTCTCATGGGGCGAAGCCTCTGGGACCGGAGTCTCGTGGGGCGAAGGCTCGGCGGCCCGAGGCTCGTGGACCGGAGTCTCGTGGGGCGAACGCTCGGCGACCCGAGGCTCGTCGGCCTGAGGCTCGTGGACCGGAGTCTGAGACGGGTCCACCTCAGACGGAGCAGTCCTCTGGTCGGGTGAATCAGCTGGGGGTGGCGGCGAGGAAGGCGTAGCAGCCTTCCTACCTCTCCCGCCGCAACGGCCACCTCTAGTACCCCTCTTCTTCCCCCGACCTCTCCCGGCCGAAGAACAAGCGCCCGCCGGTGGTGTCTGCGTAACGAGATGCAGCGCTCTCCGGAGGTGCTGGGGTGGAATGGAAGCACCCCTCCCACCACGCGCCGAGGAAGGAGCCTCGGAGCGCTCTGGACCCGCGCCCACCATCTGTCAACACCTACAATGACAAAGAGTAAACGAAATTAGTACAACATAAAAAAATTGAATACCTGACATGAATAATAATATGTATATAATTTAAGTGTATCATCATCATGAACATAATAAAAAATGGAATACCTAACATGAACTAATTAATAATATATATGTACATAATAATAATTGAATACCTGACATGAACTAATATTAATCTTCATCGTCTATATATGCTCTGGGGTCAATAAATGCATCATCATCATCACTATCAGTAATGACGTGCTCATCATCATCATCAATAAATGCATCAACATGTGGAAGGCCTCCTTTACGTAATCGGTCAAGCATTGACAGGTCATCCGCAGCAGTAACCTCTTCTTGTTCTGGCTCTTCTTGTTCCGGCTCTTCTTGTTCCGGCTCAGGGGTGAAGTCGGATTCACTGTCGCTGTCTACTTCAATGTTCTGGGGTGAAGTAGAGCGGTTCTTGAAACGATTTTTGGAAAGACGTGTTTCTTGGAAGAATTCTCCTTCATATGTGTCTGGGTTAATGTGAGGTTCCTAATCCTCTTCATTGGGGGGAGGTGGTCTAACATGTGGCGGCATTTCATAAACGACATCCCAACCATTGAGATTTGGATCACTTTGACAGGCCCACGGTAGATAGAAAACTTGGTTGCCTGTTGAGCCGTAATATAGACATCGGGAAGATCCAAATGGGTGCTTTGTTTGATTTCGACTAGCCCTATATGTTCATGAGTCCTTCTAGTCTCCTTCGGCTGGAAACAAAAACATTTGAAGACTACGACGCTCGGTGGGTTTGCACCATAGAATAGAAGTTCATAAATTGCTTCAAGTCTTCCATCAATTCTTCCATAAAAGTTGATGTAAAAACTTTTTAGAAGTGGGGGAGATGAAAATGAGAGGCAAAGGCAAATAAAGTAAATGCAAGGAGATTTAAGTTTTATATGTAGGTACTTGATCGATGTTGATGATGTCTCCCCGGCAACGGCGCCAGAAATTCTTCCTACTACTTGTGAGCTGCGTTCGTAATTCCCTGAAGAGGAAGGGACATGCTGTATAGTAGAGATAAGTATTTCCCTCAGTTATGAAACCAAGGTAATCAATCCAGTAGGAGAATCACGCAACACCTCGTTAGCAGCACCAGTACACAAAACAACAAATCCTTGCACCCAACGCAAACAAGGGGTTGTCAATCCCTCGGCGGTTACTTGCAAGATTAAACTGTATGTGATAGATAGATAGATTGAAACAAAAATACAAAATAAAATAAATGAACAAAAAGTGCAGCAAGGAATTTTTAGGGATTTTAATATATAATTTAGATAGACCTGGGGGCCATAGTTTTCACTAGAGGCTTCTCTCAAGAAAATAGCATACGGTGGGTAAACAAATTACTGTTGGGCAATTGACAGAAAAGCAAATAATCATGACGATATCCAAGGAAATGATCATGTATATAGGCATCACGTCCGAGACAAGTAGACCGACTCCTCCCTGCATCTACTACTATTACTCCACATATCGACCGCTATCCAGCATGCATCTAGTGTATTAAGTCCATAAAGAACGGAGTAACGCCTTAAGCAAGATGACATGATGTAGACAAAGTAAACTCACGCATGAATAAGCCCCATCCTTTTACCCTTAATAGCAATGATACATACGTGTCATGTCCCTTTCTGTCACTGGGATTGAGCACCGCAAGATCGAACCCATTACAAAGCACCTCATCCCATGGCAAGATAAATCAATCAAGTTGGCCAAACCAAATAATTAGATCGGAGAAGAAATACGAAGCTATAATAATCATGCATAAAAGAGTACAGAGAAGTCTCAAATAATATTCATGGATAATCTGATCATAAACTCACAATTCATCGGATCCCAACAAACACACCGCAAAAAGTGATTACATCGGATAAAACTCCAAGAACATCGAGGAGAACATTGTATTGAAGATCAAAAAGAGAGAAGAAGCCATCTAGCTACTAACTATGGACCCGAAGGTCTGTGGTAAACTACTCATGCATCATCGGAAGGGCAGCAAGGTTGATGTAGAGCCACTCCGTGATCGAATCCCCCTCCGGCGGAGTGCCGGAAAAGGCCTCCAGATGGGATCTCTTGAGAACAGAAGCTTGCGGCGGCGGAAAAAGTATTTCATGGACTCCTCCGTTGGTTTCCCGATTTTAGAGAATTTATAGTGGTGGAATTAGGTGAAACGGAGCTATGTGGGCCCCACAAGCCACCAGGGCGCGCCACCCCCCTGGGGCGCGCCCTGGTGCCTCGTGGGCCACTGCTCCATCTTCTGGCCCTCTCCCGAAGCTTCCAGTGCTTGTTATGTCCAGAAAAAAATCTCCAAAAAGTTTCGTGGCATTTGGACTTCGTTTGGTACTGATATTCTGGAAAACCAAAAACAAGCAAAAAAACAGCAACTGGCACTGGGCACTAAGTTAATAGGTTAGTCCCAAAAAATGATATATAATTGCTGTAAATGTATATAAAAACATCCAAGATTGATAATATAATAGCATGGAACAATCAAAAATTACAGATACGTTGGAGACGTATCAGTGGACTGCATGCGTGGGTGGGGTGGCCCGGGATTTTAGGTGTGTGGGTTGGGTGGGTGTGGTCAGAGAGAGATGGGTGAGTGCGTGTGTTGTCCGGCGTGTGCTATCTGGCGCGCGTGATCGTGCCATGTCATCGATCCACGTGATCGATCCGCTTGTTGTGTTTTTTCTTTGCCTTTGTGTTTTTTATTAGTCGTCTGTGTTTTTCTTTACAGACGGCAAAGTATACTCTTTGTCGTCTGTAATAAAAAACACAGATGGCAAAGACGTACTTTGCCGTCTATAATAAAAAAACAGATGGCAAAGTATGTTTTTGCCGCCAGTCATTCTTTGCCGTTAGCAGCTGACGGCAAAAGTGCTCTTTGCCGTCTGCCGCGGCGAAAAGCTGACGGCAAAGATGCCCACTGACGACAAACTAGCTGTTTCCTGTAGTGGGTAATTGAGTAACATGAAAATTTCTACAACCATATTTTCTTCTCTCATAATAATTACATGTATGATCATAGTCAAATTCAACAATATAGCTATCATATAAAATATTCTCTTCACAATCCACATGCATAAAAGTTTTATAATCTTCCAAGATAGTGGGATCAATATCAACTAAAGTCATGACCTCTCCAAACCCACTTTTATCCAAAAATTCATAAGATTGGTAATTCTCCAAAATAGTGGGATCATTATTACCAAAAGTTGACGCTCTTCCAAACCCACTTTTAATAGTATTGCAAATAACATATTCATCACGAGGCTTAAATAAATTATCAAGATCATAAGAAATATTATCACCCCAATCATGATCATTGCAATAAGTAGTGCACATGACAAAATTATCATCCCCAAGCTTGTAGTTTTGCATATCATTAGCATAATTGACATTAATAGAATTTATAATAACATCATTGCAATCATGCTTTTCATTCAAGGAGCTATCATGAATCACTTTATAAATTTCTTCTTTTAACACTTCATCACAATTTTCAGATTCACGATTCACTAGCAATTGGTTCATCATAATTGGATTGTTTGAAAAAATTAGCAAGTGGATGAGGATCCATATTCCTATATTTTTATTTTCATTGAGTCACACAATTTTAACAGGCAAGCAAGCAAACAACCAAATAAAATATTTTTGTGTTTTTGTAAACAAATTTAGAAGTGGGGGAGATGAAAACGAGAGGCAAATGCAAATAAAAAGGCAAATAAAATAAATGCAAGTAATGGATAGTTTGTGCAAAGGTACTTGATAAGTTTTGATGATGTCTCCCCGGCAACGGCGCCATAAATTCTTCCTACTACTTGTGAGCTGCGTTGGATTTCCTCGAAGAGGAGAGGATGATGCAGTACAGTAGAGATAAGTATTTCCCTCGGTTAAGAATCAAGTTTATCAATCCAGTAGGAGAACAAAGCAAAACCTCTTTAGCAGCACTTACACACACAAAAGCCAATACTTGCACCCAACGCAAACAAGGGGGTTGTCAATCCCCTCGGTGATTAGTTGCAAGGATTAAATCTCGTAGTGGTAGATAAATGATAAAGTAAAACACAAAATAAAATAAAAGTAAATAAATTGCAGCAAAGTATTCTTAGGATTTTTTTATATATAATAATGATAAATGACCCGGGGGCCATAGTATTCACTAGAGGATTCTCTCTTGAGCGCAGAACATACGGTGGGTAGACAAATTACTGTTGGGCAATTGATAGAAAAGAACATAGTTATGACGATATTCAAGGCAATGATCATGTATATAGGCATCACGTCCGAGACAAGTAGACCGACTACTTCCTACATCTACTACTATTACTCCACTCATCGACCGCTATCCAGCATGCATCTAAAGTATTAAGTATAAAACAGAGTAACGCCGGCCTTAAGCAAGATGACATGATGTAGACAAAGTAAACACAAGCAATATGAATAAACCCCATCATTTTATCCTTAATGGCAACAATACAAATACGTGTCTTGTCCCCTACTTGTCACTGGGATATAGAACACCGCAAGATTGAACCCATCACAAAGCTCCTCTCCCATTGCAAGATAAATCAATCTAGTAGGCCAAACTAAACCGATAGATCGAAGAGAAATACAAAGCTATAACAATCATGCATAAAAGAGTTCAAAGAAGTGCTACTTGTGAGCTACGTTGGAAATTCCCTGAAGAGGAAGGGAGATGCAGTACAGTAGAGATAAGTATTTCCCTCAGTTATGAAACCAAGGTTATCAATCCAGTAGGAGAATCAAGCAACACCTCGTTAGCAGCACCTGCACACAAAACAACAAATCCTTGCACCCAACGCAAACAAGGGGTTGTCAATCCCTCGGCGGTAAGTTGCAAGATTAAATTGTATGTGATAGATAGATAGATTGAAACAAAAATACAAAATAAAATAAATAAAAGAAAAGTGCAGCAAATATTTTTTATGGTTTTAGTATATGATTTAGATAGACCCGGGGGCCATAATTTTCACTAGAGGCTTCTCTCAAGAAAATGCATATGGTGGGTAGACAAATTACTGTTGGGCAATTGATAGAAAAGCAAATAATCATGACGATATCCAAGGCAATGATCATGTATATAGGCATCACGTCCGAGACAAGTAGACCGACTCCTGCCTGCGTCTACTACTATTACTCCACACATCGACCGCTATCCAGCATGCATCTAGTGTATTAAGTCCATAAAGAACGGAGTAACGCCTTAAGAACGATGACATGGTGTAGACAAGATAAACTCACGTATGAATAAACCCCATGTTTTTACCCTTAATACCAACGATACATACATGTCATGTCCCTTTCTGTCACTGGGATTGAGCACCGCAAGATCGAACCCATTACAAAGCACCTCTTCTCATGGCAAGATAAATCAATCTAGTTGGCCAAACCAAATCAATAGATCAGAGAAGAAATACGAAGCTATAATAATCATGCATAAAAGAGATCAGAAAAGACTCAAATAATATTCATGGATAATCTGATCATAAACTCACAATTCGTCGGATCCCAACAAACACACCGCAAAAAGTGATTACATCAGATAGAACTCCAAGAACATCGAGGAGAACATTGTATTGAAGATCAAAAAGAGAGAAGAAGCCATCTAGCTACTAACTATGGAGCCGAAGGTCTGTGGTAAACTACTCATGTATCATCGGAAGGGCAGCAAGGTTGATGTAGAGCCCCTCCGTGATCGATTCCCCCTCCGGCGGAGTACCAGAGAAGGCCTCCAGATGGGATCTCTCGAGAATAGAAACTTGCGGCGACTGAAAAAGTATTTCGTGGACTCTCCTAAGGGTTTCTGATATTTTGGGAATTTATAGTGGAGGAATTAGGTCAAACGGAGCTCTATGGGCCCCACGAGGGAACAGGGCACGCCTTCACCCCCCCTCAGGTGCGCCCTGGTGCCTCGTGGGCACCCCCTGGGGCTTCTGGCCTCCTCCCGAAGCTTCTAGTGTTGTATATGTCCAGAAAAAAATCTCCAAAAACTTTCGTGGCATTTGGACTTCGTTTGGTATTGATATTCTGTAAAACAAAAACAGGGCAAAAACAGCAACTGGCACTGGGCACTAAGTTAATAGGTTAGTCTCCGAAAATGATATATAATTGTTGTAAATGCATATAAAAACATCCAAGATTGATAATATAACAGCATGGAACAATCAAAAATTATAGATACATTGGAGACGTATCAGCGTCCCCAAGCTTAATTCCTGCTCGTCCTCGAGTAGGTAAATGATAAAAACAGAATTTTTGATGTGGAATGCTGCCTATCATATTCATCATATATTCTTTTTTTTGTAGCATGGACATTGGACTTGAATGATTCAAAGTAATAGTCTATAATTTGACATGAAGATATAAATTGTAACATCCCCAGATCTTAACCCTGTCATTAAGCTAATTAATTAGCCATGTCATCATGATCATCCTAATTAAATTGCATTTAGGAAATAATACAAATTCAAATTCCAAATTCAAATGCAAGTCAAATTATTACTTCTTCAAATAATTTAATAAAAATGTTCATAATATTTCAAATAATCCCAAAGCAATTATAAAAATAAAACCAACATCATTTGGATTCCCAAATTGACCCTAGCTACAGTTAATGTGGACCAGCAGTAAATAATTTGAATATTTCAATTTCTAAAAATAATTACACATTTCAAAATGCCCCCAAACTTTGTGAATATCTCCAAAATATAGGGAAGTTATCTATTCGAATAGCCGTGTCCATGGTAATAGGACGCTCAGTGTTGTATCCTGATCTACTACAACTTGAACTAGATACATGTTAATTAATTGTAAGCTCCGGGATCGCTTTCTCACAGGGAGTCGAGAAAGGATCTCTGGGCTTTGCTACTACATGCTTGTTACTTTATGTTATGCTACAAAACTGCACTCTTCTAATGCTGCAAGACGCTGCTAGATGCTAGTCTTCGATAGGCTAGGACTTCCCCCTCTATTCTGGCAATTCTGCATTCCAGCCCTCAGATACAGCCCCTTCATTTGATACCGAGGCATAAGTAGAATAGTTCTGATGTATGTCTTGCGAGTACTTTGGATGAGTACTCACGGTTGCTTTGCTTCCCGTTTTTTCCCATACCCGATTGCTGCGATCAGATGACGGAGCCCCGGAGACAGCAGATCCCGCCGATGACTACTACTACCCCGACGAAGCTTACTACTACGTGGAGATCGACGACCAGGAGAAGTTTAGAAGGCTCCCAGGCAGGAGGCCCGCGCCTTTTCGATCAAATGTCGTTATTTTGCTCTGCCTTCTTAAGGCAGACTTGTTCAACCTTTGTGTCTGTCCTCAGATACTATTGTTGCTTCCTCTAACTCTTGTGTTTCTCGAGCTTATGTATTCGAGCCCTCGAGGCCCCTGGCTTGTAATATAAAGCTTGTATGACTTTTATTTGTGTTTAGAGTTGTGTTGTGATATCTTCTCGTGAGTCCCTGGGCTTGATCGTGTGCATTTGCGTGTATGATTAGTGCACGGTCGGGCCGGGGGCGTCACATAAATACTCAAGCATGCTAACAAGCAACCATGTTTTTCAAAATATCAACGCTAAAGAAAGCTATCCCTAGCCCATTATGCTCAATCATTGATCCATTCATGAAACACACTCAAATATTAGCTACATCCAATGCACAAGTATGACAATAGTGATCTCTAGTTGGCGCTTTACGACAGAAGATGGAGACTCAAGAAAATAAAAATTGCATAAAAGTAAATAGATAGACCCTTCGCAGAGGGAAGCAGAGATTTGTCAAAGGTGCCAGCACTCAAAGCTTAAATTAGAGAGATAAAAATATTTTGAGAGGCATGCTTATCCTGTCAACGAAAACGACCGAGAATTCCCAATATCTTCCATGCTAGACACATCATAGGCGGTTCTGAAACAGAAAATAAAGTTTATTTCCTTTCCACCATTCTTTCACAATCCATGGCTAGCCGTATCCACGAGTGCCCTCCATACCATCACTTTCCAAGGAATTTTGTTGTTATTAATTTTTGATTTCATTGTGGGACTGGGTATCCCTATTACTAGCCACTCTCTCGTGCAATGACAAGTGAATAAACACTCTTCGTGAGAATAACACACCTAGCATGGAAAATATTGGCCACCCCCTGCCGCTTCATGAGCGGTACGGGCACAAAAAATGGAAAAAATATTTTGAAAATTAGAGTTGGCACACGCAAATTTACTTGGAACGGCATTGAAATACCGCATATAGGTAGATATAGTGGACTCATTTGGCACAACTTGGGTTTAAGGAGTTTGGATGCACAAGCAGTATTTCCGCTTAATACAAATGAAGGCTAGCAAAAGATTGAGAAGCAACCAACCAAAAAAACGAAAACGGTCATAAACATGCATTGAAGATAACTAACACCGAATAATGCACCATAAGTAGGATATAATTTCTTTGCATAACTATTGACTTAACGTGCATGCATAGGGAATCACAAACCTTAACACTAATATTCTTATTAAATCACAATTACTCACTAACATGACTCACATATTATCATTTCCATATCGCAAAACTATTGCAAGGAATCACACTTATCATATCCAATGATCTATATGAAAGTTTTTATTATATCCCTCTTGAATATTCATCACTTTGTGACCAAATTCATATCTTGTGCAAATTACCATTACTTTCATCAACTCTCAAAAAGATATAAGTGAAGCATGAGAGTGCAAATATTTCTTCAAAATTTTAATCTTGTCAACTCTCAAAATAATATAAGTGAAGCATGAGAGTTTATTTCTTCAAAATATAGCCACCGCCGTGCTCGAAAAGATTTAAGTGAAGCACTAGAGCAACTGCCTAGCTCAAAAAATTTAAGTGAAGCACATAGAGTATTCTAACAAATTATGATGATCGTGTGGCTCTCTCAAAATAGGTGTGTTCAGCAAGGATGATTGGGACAAACTAAAAAGCAAACAAAGCAAAGACTCATATAATACGCGACGCTCCAAGCAAAACACATATCATGTGACGAATAAAAATATAGCTCCAAGTAAAATTACCGATGGTTGGTACAAGAAAGAGAGGATGCCTTCCGGGGCATCCCCAAGCTTAGACGCTTGAATCTCCCTTGAATATTACCTTGGGGTGCCTTGGGCATCCCCAAGCTTAGGATCTTGCCATTTCTTATTCCTTCATCCATCGTGATCTCACCCAAAACTTGAAAACTTCAATCACACAAAACTCAACAAAACCTTCGTGAGATCCGTTAGTATAACAAAATAAATCAGTACTTTAAGTACTGTTGCAAACCCATTCATATTTTATTTTTACAATATACCTACTATATTCTAACTTCTCCATGGCTTATACCCCCCGATACAATCCATAGTTTCATCAAAACAAGCAAGCAACACATCAAAAACAGAATCTGTCAAAAACTGAACAGTCTGTAGCAATCTATTTAAAAGCCATACTTCTGTAACTCCAAACATTCTGAAAAATTAGGAAAACGCGGGCAATTCATATACCAATACTGTGTAAAAAATTTAGATTTTTCTGACGCACCAGTACAGAAAAACAATTCCAGCACTGGACGCAACACTTTCTGTTTTCCAAACAGCATCAATTATACTATCTTCCAAATCATCCTAAAGGTTTTACTTGGCACAAACACTAATTAAAAACACAAAAACTCAATCATTACAGTAGAATGAAAGTGAAAACACACAATAACAGAAACAAATAATAAAAATTTATTTTAATCATTGGGTTGCCTCCCAACAAGCTCTTTCTTTATAGCCATTAAGATAGGCTTGAGATTTCAATGATGCTCTCATGAAAGATAATAATGGAAACACGGAAGAGAGCATCATGAAGCATATGAGAAACACACTGAAGTCTAACATACTTCCTATGCATAGGCATTTTATAAGCAAACAAATTATCAAGGCAAGCAATTTCTAGCATATGCAAAGGAGAAAAATAAAACATTGATGATTTCAACATAACGAGAGGTAATTTAGTAACACGAAAATTTCAACAACCATATTTTCCCCTCTCATAATAATTACATGTAGGATCATATTCAAATTCAACAATATATCCATCACATAAAATATTCTCTACATGATCCACATGCATGCAAACTTGACACTCTTCCAAAATAGTGGGATTATCATCAACTACAGTCATGACCTTTCCAAACCCACTTTCGTCAAAAATTTCATAAGATTGAACACTCTCCAAATATGTGGGATTCTTTATATTTAAGGTTGACACTCTTCCAAACCCACTTTCAATATTATTGCAAACATTATTATCAATGACATATTCATCATGAGGCTTAAATAAATTTTCAAGATCATAAGAAACATTATCACCCCAATCATGATCATTGCAATAAGTAGTGGACATGAAAAAATTATCATCCCCAAGCTTGTAGTTTTGCATATTATTAGCACAATTGACATTCATAGAATTTATAATAACATTATCGCAATCATGCTTTTCATTCAAGGAGCTATCAAGTGTGGGTGCAATATAAATAATTTTGTTTTTAACATAAGGAACTATAGCAAGTTCATCTCCATAAGCATCATTAATATTGGCATCATGGCCATAAGAATAGCAAGCATCATGTTCATCAAGAGGGCATATTTCAATCGAATCATCGGAATCATAATTATCTATAGATTCATGTGTATCATTAATTATTCCCTTCCAAAGCAGTAGACAATCTCTCAATAAATTCACTAACATAGGCATTAGATGCATAATTTTCATAGCAATACTTAAGTATGGCAAAATTTTCAGATTTGTAGAGAGTAATATCATACTTTTCAATCAAAGAAGCAACTTCATAAGCACCCTTAAAAGCAACAAATTCTTCAATTTGTTCGATATCATAGTAACTATAAACACCTTTTTCATAAGAAGATAAGATTTCATTATCATTGAACTCACATAGGTAGGGAAGGTGTTTTTTAGGGTTCTTAGAGCAACAAGTAAAATCATAAATTTCACATAGATTCCGAGCATAGCATAGCAAACAATTTATTTGATGCCATAATAGTCTCCCTTTTTCAGACAAACGGTGACACACAAAATGAGCATGCTCCTTTAAGGATTTTCCCTCAACTAAACTAGTTGGGGTTTCAGCACGAGCACAAATGGATCGAAGATGATTCTAGTAGTAAACTTTAGATGGATCCATAGTATCTTATATTTTTTCTTTTAGTTTATGTTCTTGTGTGTTCGACATAAAGGCAATAAAAGCAAGCAAGTAAAGAAGCAAACAAGAAAAAGGCAAACGGAAAATATTTTTGTATTTTTGTAAAAACTTTTTAGAAGTGGGGGTGATGAAAATGAGAGGCAAAGGAAAATAAAGTAAATGCAAGGAGATGAGAGTTTTATGCGTAGGTACTTGATAGATGTTGATGATGTCTCCCCGGCAACGGCGCCAGAAATTCTTCTTGCTACTTGTGAGCTGCGTTGGTAATTCCCTGAAGAGGAAGGGAGATGCAGTACAGTAGAGATAAGTATTTCCCTCAGTTATGAAACCAAGGTTATCAATCCAGTAGGAGAATCACGCAACACCTCGTTAGCAGCACCTGCACACAAAACAACAAATCCTTGCACCCAACGCAAACAAGGGGTTGTCAATCCCTCGGCAGTAAGTTGCAAGATTAAATTGTATGTGATAGATAGATAGATAGAAACAAAAATACAAAATAAAATAAATAAAAGAAAAGTGCTGCAAATACTTTTAGGGTTTTAGTATATGATTTAGATAGACCAGGGGGCCATAGTTTTCACTAGAGGCTTCTCTCAAGAAAATGCATACGGTGGGTAGACAAATTACTGTTGGGCAATTGATAGAAAAGCAAATAATCATGACGATATCCAATGATTATGTATATAGGCATCACGTCCGGGACAAGTAGACCGACTCCTGCCTACATCTACTACTATTACTCCACACATCGACCGCTATCCAGCATGCATCTAGTGTATTAAGTCCATAAAGAACGGAGTAACGACTTAAGAACGATGACATGATGTAGACAAGATAAACTCACGTATGAATAAACCTCATCTTTTTACCCTTAATAGCAACGATACATACGTGTCGTGTCCCTTTCTGTCACTAGGATTGAGCACCACAAGATCGAACCCATTACAAAGCACCTCTTCCCATGGCAAGATAAATCAATCTAGTTGGGCAAACCAAATCAATAGATCGGAGAAGAAATACGAAGCTATAATAATCATGCATAAAAGAGATCAGAAAAGACTCAGATAATATTCATGGATAATCTGATCATAAACTCACAGTTCATCGGATCCCAACAAACACACCGCAAAAAGTGATTACATTGGATAGAACTCCAAGAACATCGAGGGGAACATTGTATTGAAGATCAAAAAGACAGAATAAACCATCTACCTACTAACTATGGACCCGAAGGTCTGTGGTAAACTACTCACGCATCATCGAAAGGGCAGCAAGGTTGATGTAGATCCCCTCCATGATCGATTCCCCCTCTGACGGAGTACCAGAGAAGGCCTCCAGATGGGATGTCTTGAGAACAGAAACTTGCGGCGGTGGAAAAAGTATTTCGTGGACTCTCCTAAGGGTTTCTGATTTTTTGGGAATTTATAGTAGAGGAATTAGGTCAAACGGAGCTCTGTGGGCCCCACGAGGTACCAGGGCGCGCCTGGGCACCCCCTGGGGCTTCTGGCCTCCTCCCGAAGCTTCTAGTGTTGTATATGTCCAGAAATTTTTTTCCAAAAAGTTTCGTGGCATTTGGACTTCGTTTGGTATTGATATTCTGTCAAACAAAAATAGGGCAGAAAACAGCAACTGGCACTGGGCACTAAGTTAATAGGGTAGTCTCCAAAAATGATATATAATTGCTGTCAATGCATATAAAAACATCCAAGATTGATAATATAACAGCATGGAACAATCAAAAATTATAGATACGTTGGAGACGTATCAAGAAGACTCAAATATTTCTCATGAATAATCTGATCATAAACCCACAATTCATCGGATCCCAACAAACACACCGCAAAAGAAGATTACATCGGATAGAACTCCAGGAACGTCGAGGAGAACTTTGTATTGAAGATCAAAGAGAGAGAAGAAGCCATCTAGCTACTAGCTATGGACCCGTAGGTCGGTGGTGAACTACTCACACAGCATCGAAAGGGCAGCAAGGCTGATGTAGAAGCCCTCCGTGATCGATTCCCCCTCCGGAAGAGTGCCGGAAAAGGCCTCTACATGGGATCACGGAAGAACAAAAGCTTGCAGCGGTGGAAAAGTTTTTCGTCTGGCCTTCTGTTGGTTTTGGAATATTTGGGAATTTATAGCAAAGGAATTAGGTCAAGAGGTGCCACGAGGGGCCCACAAGCCTTGGCGGCACGCCCCCTGAGCTGGTCGCTCCCTCGTAGCTCCCCTGGTCTTCTCCCGAAGCTTCTAGGGTCTCATCTGTCCAGAAAAAATAATCCAAAGTTTTTTCTTCATTTGGACTCCGTTTGATAATGATTTTCTGAAAAGACAAAAACAAGCAAAAAATAGCAACTGGCACTAGGCACTAGGTTAATAGGTTAGTCCCAAAAAATGATATAAAATTGCATATAAAACATCCAAGATTGATAATATAATAGCATGGAACAATCAAAAATTATAGATACGTTGGAGATGTATCATGCCTCTCCCCGGCCATCTAGGATGCCTCGCAGCAGGTGTCTGCAGTGGAAAATGAGATGCTCCTAGGTACACTGTCTGAAGAGGAAATCGACGTGGCTGTGTCCTCCTCAAAACTCCAACTCGGCCCCTGGTCCAGATGGGTTCTCTATCCCTTTCTTCAAGAAGTTTTGGCCTGTTCTAAAACCTCTTGTCTACGCTGTCATTCAAGGCTTCTGTCTGGGCATGGTTGACATCTCTAGACTTAACTATGCGGTTGTCACTCTTATCCCTAAAGTGAAAGGGGCCGATTCTATTCGCCTGTTTAGACCTGTTGCCCTGATTAACAACTTTGCCAAGTTCCTTGCTAAGGCCTTTGAGATGAAGCTCGTGCCAGTGGCGCATAGAGTTATTGGCCAATCCCAGTCAGCCTCTATCAAAGGTCGTTTCATTCTGGATGGCTTTCTAAGCCTTCAGAAAATTCTTCACGATATTAAATCTAAAGGCAGTAAGGCTATGGTTCTCAAGCTCGACTTTGACAAAGCGTACGATTTTGTCAATTGGGATTTTTTACGTTCGGTTTTGCTGGCCAAAGGTTTTGATGGAGCCTATGTCCACAGAATCATGCAGTTCGTGTGTGGGGGGCACACGGCTGTGAGTGTTAATTGTGTGGTTGGTCCTTTTTTCCGCAACGGTCGTGGCCTCCGGTAGGGGGACCCCATCTCCCCCCTCCTCTTCAACTTTGCGGCAGACGCCCTTTCTTGCATCCTCAGTAGAGCTGCGGCCTCTGGCCACATTACTCTGATTATCTCTGATCTCATCCCTGAGGGTGTGTCACACATGCAATACGCTGACGATACCATTATTTTGCTAGAATACAGTGACTTCTGCCTTGCTAACCTTAAATTCATCTTCTCTGTTTTGAGGCTATGTCGGGGCTCAAAATTAATTTTCTTAAAAGTGAGGTTATCTTACTTAATGGGTCCACGGAGGAGGCAAACACAGTGGCGGACAGTCTCAATTGCTCTTTGGGCTCCTTCCCCCTCAAAGACTTAGGCCTCCCGGTCTCCCCTGATCACCTTATCTCCTCTGATTTCGCTCCCACTGTGCTCAAGGTAGGGAATGGGGTGATGCCTTGGCGAGGCCGTTATAATTCCAGCGCAGGCAAGGTCTGCCTTATCAATGCGTGCTTATCCTCCCTCCCAATATTTCTCATGGGCTTTTATCGTCTTTCTGAAGGAACCCATGCTGGCTTTGATAAACACCGCATCGCGTTCTATTGGAATTCGGCTGATAACAAACATAAATATCGCTTGGTTAAGTCGAAACTTATGTGCAAACCAAAGAGTATGGGTGGTCTGGGTATCATCAACACCTCCATTATGAATATCTGTCTTATTGAAAAATGGTGGTAGAGGATTTTTACTACTCCGGAGGGCACGTTGTGGCGTGATATCCTCAAGGCTAAATACTTCCCCTCTGGTAACCCTATGTTTACTTCTGCAGCTGGTGGTTTCCAGTTTTGCCGTGATCTGGTTAGGATGAGGGATATCTTTCGCTCTCAGGTTAAATTTGTGGTTGGGAATGGTGAATCTATCCGGTTTTGGACCGACTGGTGGTGTGGTGACTCTTCCGTTTGCGTTTCTTTTCCTACTATTTTTTCTTATGTTACTTTGCTAGAGATTTCCATCTCAGATCTCGCCCGCTCTGGCTGGGACCTTCAACTTCGTCGTGCTCTCTCTCCTGAAGAGTTGAACTAGTGGCAGTAGCTTGCTGCCCTGTTTCCCCAGCTCTCAGAGAATACAGACCAAGTGACTTGGCCCCACTCGTCTTCGGGCTGTTTTTCGGTTAAGTGGTTGTATTCTAGGTTGATTACCGGTTCTCAATGCTCTCGCTTCAAGGACATTTGGCGTGCCAAGATTCCTCTTAAGATTAAAATTTTCTTGTGGCAAGCCATGCGTGGGAAGCTTCCCGCGGCGGACCAAATTCGTAAACGTAATGGCCCTAGAACTGACTTCTGTAAGCTTTGTGGGGCTCGAGAGGACACTGATCACGTGATTTTCAACTGCCATCTTGATAAGCTTATGTGGAGCTATATTAGATCCTGGATGGGTGTCAACTGGGCACCTAACTCCTTTGCTGAGCTTCGATCCTGCTCTAGGCTCCTGACTGGCCAGAACAGGCGCCTGTTTTGGTTTGGCTTTGCTGCCATGTCCTGGGTGTTGTGGACTACTAGGAATAAGTTTACTATTGACAACTAGTAAGCATGCACGTGCAACGCACGTATGACACACAGTTGCTAAGTGGATCATACCTACAAGCATCTTCTTAAGTCATCTTTTTTAGATAGAATTTGCAATGTTGTGAAGGATACAACGAAATATGAACGAATGTGCAGAAGCTATAAAGTGGTACAATAATATATAGTGATGTCAAAAGTTGGTTATAAAAACTGTCAAAAGTTGGTGATGTCAAAAGCCGTTAAAAGAAGATCTTCGGATTTATAAAAGTATAGTGATGTCAATAGTTGGAATGACAATAACACTTTTATGTCGAACTGAAACCTCCATGCTCAATCCTTATATACAAGAAAATGAAAATAATATATTTTACAATGTTTTTGCAAGAGAAAATCAACAATGTGCTTGCATTGGCCAGGTTGAGACAAAACACCTTCAGACAAGGGTAGTTATCACTTCTCCACTTTCTCTATACACAAGGCATTTTTCTGCAGATACCAAATATATCTTTTGTTAGGAAAAAAACTTCTTTTGCAACATTGAGTTCTAACATACAACCATCAAGGAAAGCAAATCAACATGGGAGATCAACCTATGACATGGTGGTTCATAAGTAGGTAACTTGTACTATGGTGCCATTGTGGAGGTACCAGTTTAGCATAGTTGCATTCATCATTGTTGTAGAGCACATAGGAACATGCATTTTGGTTGTTCATATCCACACCACATGACATTAATACCACCACACTAATCACATTTACATTTTCTATACTCTTATCAAGGTATAGTATGATGTAAAAATTTGAATCAACTCACTTCACTAAATTAGCACTAATGATTTAAATGGTCCTTCTCAAGGGTGTAGTAGTGTGTTTCACTCACTCCTCTTCCTTATAAGTCTCAAGACTGAATGCCATGTGTTTTACCAGAAGAAAGAAATCCAGTGAGAGATAGTGTAGATGCTATAACATGGACCTACATCACGCTATAAGAAGAACACTTCCCAAGATTCACATATAAGCAAGAAATTGTGGAAACCATAGAGCATTTTAATTTCATCACAGGGACCTAGCTATTTTCCTGCTTGGTATCCAAACCAAACATTTTATCGTTCTGTTATTCACTCATGGGGCACTAGGATATGATAATTTATTCAGTACATTATTTCTAGCTAGATTAACTTCAGTTCAACAGGTACCGTACTCAAACCTCATATTCCACGGCAAACCTTTAAATTACAAAGCACAAAGAATTCTAATGGTCAACAACTATGTTATTATGGAAGAACAATACAAGTAAATGGGAACATACCATATTCTGTTATTATGTAGTAATGACAATACTGTATCAACAACTCAGAGTACCGCTTCTTTTCAAATATGTTCATACTGGAAGTGGTGAGAAGGAAAATGTGAGATCTTGGAACAGAAAAGAAGATTGGAAATTAGGTGAAAAATAAGAAAACAAGTTACATGCAATCGACACATCACATTTTCTACATTGGTTCAATTTCACTCCCGAAGCTAGCTGCAGAACAAGAAAAAAAGAGAAAAGGAAAAGGATGAGGAATGCACTCTAATATCATATACAATTTTGTCATATATGCATGTCATGAAGTTTGTCTATGCACAGAATGGTATCTTCAAAAGTTTAGGTTAGTTACATGATTCGAACAGGATGCAAACTGGGGTACGCATTAGATATGTTTGCAAATGTTCTAGGTTTTTGTAAGAAATCTTAGCCCTTAAATGTGTACTGGTGAGACATTCAGTGCACAAGATAAAGTGTCTGAATGTTATATGTTTCGGTGCTACTTCCAGCAATCTTCAGTAAACATCAGTTTTTGGCCATGAAAGCTTTGTGTTACATATAAATTCGCAAACCTCGAGGACTTGCAGAAGCTCCTCGAAAATACATCATGAGTTCACGACCACCTACAATTGCTGTTGAAGTTCAATCCACTCTTCACTGTACCATCAGACACAGGATAACTTAGTGAAACACAATATCTGAAAATCATTTTTCTAATATAGATTCTCAGTAAGCATTATGTGCTCTTCAGAAGAACTCGCCGAGATGGCAGCTGTTTTTACAGAGCTTTTATTTTCTCCTACATGGTAAATGTTCTAGGTTTTTGTAAGAAATCTTAGCCCTTAAATGTGTACTGGTGAGACATTCAGTGCACAAGATAAAGTGTCTGAATGTTATATGTTTCGGTGCTACTTCCAGCAATCTTCAGTAAACATCAGTTTTTGGCTATGAAAGCTTTGTGTTACATATAAATTGGCAAACCTCGAGGACTTGCAGAAGCTCCTCGAAAATACATCATGAGTTCACGACCACCTACAATTGCTGTTGAAGTTCAATCCACTCTTCACCGTACCATCAGACATAGGATAACTTAGTGAAACACAATTCTAATCACCGGAAATCCTTGCAAGAGAAGGAACCATCCTTTAAGCAATGGAAACGGCTCCTATGACGTACTAAGATCTCCCGGTTATAAACCTGTGATATGCGCTTAATTGCTGCATGACAATCGGAGCATACACGCAAGTTTTTTACCACCCGAACCTGTGTCACAGGAGGAGTCCTCAGGAGCACGAATGCAATTGTACGCCTCCGACCCTGATGGATGTAGCCCCCGCCACGCTGCTGTTGTGCGTGCTGCCGAGCTGTGTGTACAATTACCATGCCGAGCTGCGTTGTAGCCCGCACCACGTTGTCGTTGTCATATATTCATGTCATGCCGTTGTCGAAGGATCTCCTGTTTACAAGCCTAGTTGTATTACACTTCCATGCAGATCAAGAAAGGAATACCATCATCATGAGTAAGTAAACCGAAACAGTTACCATGTAGGAGAAAATAAAAGCTCTGTAAAAACAGCTGCCATCTCGGCGAGTTCTTCTGAAGAGCACATAATGCTTACTGAGAATCTATATTAGAAAATGATTTTCAGATATGCACAATAAACTAAATCATGACAATGCTTCTAGCATGAAATTAGTTGAAGGAAGACAAACCTTCATCTTTTTCTGGATGATGGAGTTATCTGGAGATGCACGAACAAATTCCGAGAGTTGTTCCTATGGTAACAAGAATAAGAATCACAAAAGGTAGCATTAGGGTATGATGGATGATATGTAACATTCATCTAACTTGAGCATCGATTTGAATAGTAATGTTGATGACGCAAAATTATTTTTATGGTTTTCACACATGGAAAAAAACTGAGGACTTCTTTGTAAGAGAACTTATGTTTCAAAAGAGCAGAAATCATAAGGTGAAAAATATTGATTACAATTCACAGTGATATTCCCTTAACATCTACCGACATCAGAGTACTTTGCACTGTGTAATGCTCAATACAACATCTAAGAAATTATATACTGAAGGAATAAACAAACACAGCACGACTGGGGCAGTAAACAAGCTTACTGGAAATGTTTGAGAATTTAACTCCCAAATATCATGTGATAGTTAATTGGCAAAAAAAAAAAGACTATCTTGTGATAGTCTATGGTAATAGGACATTTGGGAGGTCAGGTACACTCAGGTGGTCTGAAATTGAACCGAACAGAAGAAAGATAATTTACTGCATTATAGAGTGCATTCACTTCATGGTTGAAGAGCGTACAAAACTCTGAGGTACAGCATTCTCACCTCACGTCCTAACGTTGTCGGATGAGCAACTGGACAACGGAAGACACGTCGTTCTTTGGTGGTTTGAGGTACGTTCTCTTGCCATCCAGCAACTGGCTCGAGGTTTCTCGCAGGGAAAGATAATCTTGTGTGCCGAGTGGAAGGTCTGAGAAGTAGAGAGAAGAAGTTGTTATGAAATGATATCATCTGGGATGTTTCCTCAATCACTCATGAACATTATAGAGAAGAAGTTACCATAATGTGATCCTTCAAGCTCCTCTTCGGAATCCTGATCATCCTCTTCTTGCTCCCCTGAATCTGTATCATCTTCTAGCTCCCCTTCCTCCAACTCCACCTAGAAAAGGGTAGAGCATTCCTGGTAAAAAAGGTACTTTCCAGCACAAATGGAGTGAACAGGGAAACAAGAAAAATACTTTGTAGGGAAAACCAGAGCATCCTTCTTAGGTTACCAAGTTGAGCCGATTATACCAAGAACTAACAGAACACAATGTTGGGTCACATTAGAAAATCCCATCCATCTCCCCGCGAGCATCAGACCAATACATTCGAAGAACCTACGACCGCTCCCGATGGTACAGCCAAGAACCCATCCCCCCATGAACTGGCTGCCACGCCCGATCCGACAGCCAAGAACTCATATCCCCCACGAACTGGGCGCAAGAAACAGGCCAAGAACGACATAAAGAACACCCAGACGCACCAAATTTCACCAACCGGACCAGATTCTTGCGAAAATATCGCCGAGCAATCGCCACCCAAGATGCTACAGGGCGCTGAGAACTCACCGCATCCTTGTCGGCGGGAGGCGGCCGGGACCCTGGCGGCTGAAACGGGGGCGGTGAGGTGGGAAGCGCCGTCTGGTCGCGAGGGGGCGACTGCACGGGCGGTGGCGTTGCCGGCGGGACTCGTGGCGCCTTCGTCGGTTTATCATCACGACCGCCGCCACTGTCTCCACTGCTTTCCGCCGCGCGCGCTCGATGGCTGGGCCATGCCTCGGATCTGCCATCGGCGCGCATCCCATCGTACGCCGCTGCGAGCCACCGCGCCCCTGCATCGGATGCGTCGCCGCTTGGTCGAGTTGGGCCGCCGCTCACCAGTGCGCCTCGCGCCCCGCACGACCCGGCCGGCCCCGCTGGAGAAATCCATCGCCGCGGTGGTCGAGATCGAAGAGTCCTCCTCTGGTTGTTTCGTTGTTTTGGATGGCCTGCTGTTTTTTTCTTTTTTTGCGTGCGTGATTGTAGGGGACGCGGGACTGGTAGTTAGAATATTCCTCCGCTGGTGGAGGTGGAGTACGGTCAGTCATTGGAAATTGCTAAGTCCACACCATAGAGCTATAAGATCAATGATGGCTGTTAGATTGAGATTTGTTGGACTAATCGTGCGGTGCTGATCGGTTCGTGTGGTGTTGTGGGCCTAATTGCTGGGTGCACGTAAGAAAATTCTTGTTTGCTTGTTTAATAGTAGTGGAGATGTGTTTCCGTCTAAACCCGCTGACTGTCTTTTCAAATTAATCTCCTTTCTCCAGCAGTGGAAATTATTGACTAAGGAGCAGGATCGTGGAGTTACTGAAGACTTGATTGCCAGGGTGCATGCTACGGCGTCTTCACTTCTTCGAAACAATCAGGCCAATGCTAGCTGATGAGTTATTTTGGATGCTTCTGCCCTTTGGGCGTTGGTAGTTGGCCTGCGTGACGCTTTCTGGCTGCTATGCCGTGTAAGTGCTAAGACTGTCAACTTGTTTGATGTGGTGGTTTGGTTGTGTGGTTCTGTACTCTGCCTTGTGGCTTTATTTATAAAGTCGGGCGCCTGCCTTCTCTCTAAAAAAAAGTACTGCATCGTAATATTGATTAACCGCAACACGTGCTTCTGCATACACAGGATCACTGAACCCCGTCAACTGAACAAGGTGATTCAGTCTATTTGCACAATTTGCATCCTTGGTAAACTCAACAGTTGCAGCTTATAAACCATCTTGACACTCATCATCCATCCAACTCAAGTTGGTTTAATCCCGCCCTCTTGAGATGGTAGAATCCAGTGAGATCTTCAGGCTGTGTATGAGAAACATGTGCCTTGGCATGCATCTTCTCATCAAGCATGTTCACAAAACTCTGGCGGCACGACAGCAACCAAACCTTTTTTACATCAATGCTAGTATTACAAAGCAACTTCACACAGAGTACAATCCTGTCATACGAGTCTCTGTCAATTGGGTGCGGAAGACAAGAGGACTGTCCCAGCTGCAGCAAGGACACAATGACCAGCGAGCACTGTGTAGATGCCTTGTTTACTTAAACCTTAGATGGATGAACCTCTTCCAGCCTCAACACAAGCTTGCTAAGCGTACAGGCAACAACAGCAGCCAAGTGAAAATCACCTGAAACAATGACAGATCTCAGATACTGCATGGTAGCACCGGTGGGTAAAATCTCTGTAGGATAAGTGCCGCGGGCTGGCTTCGATGAATTGGTTGACCCCGCTTTATGCTTCAATGGACGCTGCAGAATTGCTGATTCCCAAGGATCTGCCTTATGTTAGATATGGGCATATGGCTCTCTCAACCTCAGATAGCGAGAACGAGTACTCCCCAAAGATTCGGAGAGCAAGCAAGAGCTGACAAAGGGTTCCTGGATCTCACAAGATGCATCAAAGAGACTATGTACAATGGACACGCGCAACACAGGGTTGGTCTATATGATCTCACACACAAACGGAATTACATCACACGCTAGGGCATCTTTACTGTCAACAAGGAAGTCCACAAGGAGGTGGACCACTGAACCGGACACTTCTGGTTCTGGGTACTCCACTGCACAGGCGTGGATCGCCTGCACCAGCATCTGGTGCTACTCACCGGCATTCTCGAGCTGACTGCACTGTATCTCAAAAAGATGTGAGCAAACCAAGTGCCAAATCCAGCACCTTTCTAGAGACATCTAGATTGTGGTTCCCGAGCGAGTGCAGCACATCCATGACAAAATCGACCATCACGGTGCATGAGTCGATAATTTCTTCTTTGGAGACAGTGTAGCTATAAAAGTCAATGATAACCTTGGCCTTTATTGCCAGATGAAAAATTGACTACGCCATGGAGATCCACTCTCTTGAATGTTATTTAACATTATCGTCGATATGTTGGCTAATGGCTATTCTAGTTGAGTATGGTAAGGGACGGTCAGATTGAGGGAGTTGTCCCACATAATTTTATAGCATGCAAATTATGTGACTATAAAACTCATTTTATGGGATATGACCATCAAAAGGTTATAAACCTAAAAAAAAATCAACATTTGAGCAAACATCTCTTAAGATTAATTTCCATAAATGTGAATTGTTCTATATTTAATAACTCAATGAGGCTAGTGCGCAATATGATGATTTGTTTGGTTGTGCGCAAGGCCATTATTGGTGCCCCACTAATGCGGAGTGTAAACATGTCAAAGAGGGGTTAGAGAAACGCCTGAGTAGTTGGAAATTCAAGTTGCTCTTGGTTGGGGGACAACTTTTTTATATCAACTCCGCGCTCACGAACATGGTTCTTTATATGCTCCTTTTTTCCAACATCCACAAGGTGTGTAAACATGTTGGATTACTATAGATCTATATTTTTCTGGCCAAGTGATAGTGAAAATAAAAAATATAGGCTAGCCAAATGGAGCATGGTTTGCCAACCAAAAGATCATAGAGGTCTTCGAATACATGATCTCACACTCCTGGTTAAACATGATGCCTTACATAGTAAATGGCTTTATAAACTTCTAACCGAGGAAGGTGTCTAGCAAGCTCTGTCGCGCAAAAAGTATTTATGCCCAAAAGTAGTATCCCGGGCATCTTGTAAACCAAGGGACTCTCATTTTTAGGTAGTTCTGACTTTGGCAACCAAACACCATTTACGCTTTGAATCTTTCACGATCATGGATGGCTCTGAATTACGCTTCTGGGAGAATAAGTGACCGGGTAACACAAATCTTCAGGAACATTATCCAGCCTTATACTGTCTTGTTCTTGATAAGAATAATCATTGGCACATGTGTTGAGCACGTTTCCCCACTAATGTATATTTCAGGCAGGACTTGGTGATTCTACGTCTTAGTGTCATGGCAACACCACACATTGGAGTAATTATGATAGACTCTTGATGCTACTAGGTGCGTACACACTTGATGCTACATTATGAGTTAATAAAAGCCCCATTTATCATGGCAAGAAGGAAAATCAGATGCAACAAAAACCTTGACTTACTATTCAGCGATGAAGATGCAGTACGACCACTATAAGAAAGGTGATAGACATATAATGATTAATTAAAACAAGAGTGGAGTAGAAGACAAATGTAAACACAATAGATGCTTAATTGGTATGTGAATCAAAGACAAATCTACTTCGCCGGCGAGTAGAATATGGGCAAATGACAGATGCTAGGATAGTGTACTATGTGGGAATGCTTTGATAACTTTTCATACACATAGGTAGGTTTACGAGCAATTTCTCATTGGAGAGGTACAAGTGGTAGCATCCATGTAGCAATAAAGTTAGCTTCATCATTTCACTCCAACCTCTACTTTATGTAGTAGCTAGTGGATTTAATGTGGCGTGCCAATATATAAGAGGGCTCAAGGGCTACGCACATCATGGACTCTTCATTTATCAATGATATATTGATCACTCTGCCATGGATCCTCACTCTTGGTGCCAAAAATCAAGAACTCCCCAATCTGCCCCTGGCTACAGTTGTAACGGAAAACTCGGTTGCCATCATTTCCTTGTTTCTTTGGAGGAGATCCACATTTCAACATTCTAGGCATGGGAGGCACAGGGAAAAGAAGAGTCATATGTTGCATCTAATCTTCTACGAATATGCAGCCAACTACAGAGGAGTCATGTATAGGTACTGATTGGCACAAAGCACTGACAACGCATACTTCATGAAAATAGAAACTAAACCCGCACCACTTCAAACTTAATAGAATGACATTTGAAGACCGTGATGGCTTCGATACTACATTAATACTTTCACTTACTTAATGTGATTTACTCATTACACATGAATTCTTTCTTCCAACTACTATTGTAATGTTTCATTCTGTCAGCCAAATTAAGATAATTAACTTAACTACAGAAGATTCAAGTCTATATACGGTGAGCTACGCCAGGTTGAAGCTACTGTTTGTCAAAACAACTTGATACTTCAAAGAATAGACGATGCTAATGTAGACCGTAGAATATCTCATTTCCATCATCACCATCGTCATCCTCGTGGGAAGCACTTGGGAAGGAGTCTTCGCCATCTTCAACATGGAAGTTTGCAACAGGACCTCCAAACTCCTCAATACAACTCACATATCCCTTGGAACCAGCTTTATAACATGGGCATGGCAACTCATCCTCTATGCAACACATGTATTAAGGAAGTGTCTCCTCGATGATGACCCAAGAAAAATATCAATTTATTAAAAGCATCTAAAATGATGCTTCAGTGTTATTTCTCAAAGGGCCGAAGAGATTTAATAAGTGGGGGTTATCCTATTCTTATAACAGAATGGATTCTCATAACCTTTGAAGGTTCTTGAAAAAAAATGGTTGGTTGAGGATCTCAACGATAGGTGAGACCGGGCTTGATGGAAGTGTACTATACATGCATGTGTGAGA
Organism: Elymus sibiricus; assembly: GCA_039707655.1. Taxonomy (NCBI): domain Eukaryota; kingdom Viridiplantae; phylum Streptophyta; class Magnoliopsida; order Poales; family Poaceae; genus Elymus; species Elymus sibiricus. Next base: position 29,168,663 of record CM077674.1, read on the forward strand.
GCTGAGCATGTATACATACCGTTGTAAAATGCATCGTTACAATACTTAACTCTTCCACTCCTCATCACACTCTTTCTCCTATATTTCAACTATCCTGTTGAACACACCTTCCTAAGCTCTGCATTTTACCTAGCCTTCTTGTTCTTTGTTCTTATTGCATCACATTCTCATTCCAGTTGATAAACATGTGTTTGGTACCTTGCACCCTTTTGTGTTAATTTTGTTCCCCTTAACTACATATACATATCCTGCTTGGTTGATACTTCCCTTAACTATTCTTCTGGTGGATTGTGATATACATGTGTGTGAAAGAAGCAAGTAATAGGTGAGGCTGAGAGCATTTGGATATAGTATTGGACATGAGGTCCCCGCACATTCGTCCTCAAGCTATGTGAGCTGCTCCAACACCCCATTCACCGGAATAAGGGGATTTGTGGTCTTGGGCTAAGCTCTTGTCACTACAAGAGAGAACCAATTAGAGCGTGTACGTATGAGAGGCACGGAGAAAGGAAGAGCTACTTGTCATCTTTAAAGTACTATAAATGTCCATTGTTTGTTTTGTTTGGAACATATAATGATATCTTCAAAATGCATTGCAAGCATCTCACACTTTCTTGAGATGCTATCTTCCCATACACCATAATTGGATTCATAGATGAAAACCAATGCCTTTGTGCGTTTAGCGTCATGTCATGTAAATACTAGTTTGAATGGGCCCAAGTGGTAATAACTTGCACATGTAGTGCATCACCGGCAGAGCAAAATACCACAATGCTCCAGAAGAAGTTAACTTGGTGATTGTCGAATCCTATTCGAAAAGCTACACGGGGCTGGAAGTTGGAATAGGGGTCACAAAGGTCAGCCTCATGGCATGGGCAGTCAAGGAAGAGTGCACTATCATGGCAGCAACCAAAGAAGGAGAAGGATATGTGTATATGCAGGGTGGCCCATGGAGTCCAACCAAGGAGGTTCATTTGAAGGGCAAAGCTGGCAGGGATTCGGTTTGGTGGGTCTAGCATTGGAGTGAAGACCGAGGATAGAACATATTCTTTGTCGAAGAATCCGATGAGTGGGGGGGTTTTGGTGGTGTTTACGAAAGCGAACGCCACTAGTGCACGTGGCCCACAGGCATGCGAGGAATTGAAGGTTAGCAACACGGGAAAATTTGTGGGACACTGCTAGTTCTTTAGTGACTTAGTTGCATACGCGTGCGCTGCCACCTACAGGCAGCTAGTAATTTCAGTACAGGAAGCTCCGGGGTACCCATCGTTAGCAGCGTGCACTATTCTCGCACGCTGCAAGTATCATAGTGGTGACGCTCATGTTTCCATTGAACGCCGCTAGTACTTATCCATAATACCTATCGTGTGCCATTTGTAGGACACACTGTTCGTAGCAAAATCCTATAAGGGGTCTGCACTAGTGCTAGGTCTCTTGGGCCAGTCTGCTCGGCCGTCTTCCGATGGCTTGGGGCACCATGGCTCGTACCACTGTCAAAAGGTGATATGCATTACTGCACAAGAACGCAAGCAACACATATTAGAATAAAAAGGAAATTATTTGAAGTTTGATTGTCTCGTCTTCGACACAAAAATATGTTGGAGCTTTTCATGTCAACCATATTTTCCTAAATTTTGCTATTCTCTTAGATTTCTTATTTTTTGTAGTCATTTGTAGCTTATTCACATCAAGAAACTAAAACATCGATGTAACCAATTTCTTAGTGAAGAAGAGACCTAAAGAATCTATCATATACCTACCACCATTACCCATTTGTACCGGGAAATGCTAGGATTGATGAACCATTAACAAAAGCAAGTTATCATCACCAGTGTAGAAATAAATTAATTGAGGAGTAATGATGTCATCTAGCACAAGAGAAGAGAACAAAAGAGGTAGTTGTACGCAGCAGGTTTGATTGATGGTGCTCGAGGATGACAAGTGGAGATAGAGATGTAACACATGCATATGAGAGAATCGTTCCTATATGAATGGCCGTGCGAGATGCATTGCTCCAACGCTTGACTCCATCCACTCCATATGACTCCATCCACTGCATATGCATCGTATCCATTTCCTTACTAATCCTCTTCTCGCATCTCACACAGAAAAGAAAAATAAGTGGAGGAGGGTTACTAACAATGGGCAATGAACCCTCCTCCCAAGTTGGGGTCTACTGTTGGAGGAAGAGCAAACTAAAAAAGAGTGTGAAAACATGAGAGCCTTAGCCCCCCGCAAAAAAAAAAAAACATGAGGGCCTTAGCAATCTGCTCTCTTTTCTGTGCAACGGAGGACCATTTTGAGCCACTAGGCATGGGAGGCACCGGGAAATGAAGAGTAGCAGGCGGTGAAGGTTGTACTCCATATGGCCTTAAGCGGTCAAGCCATCTATTGTTGTGTTTTTCATTAAAAAAACAAAAAATTATTTATTTGGATTCGTTAAAGTAGTTTCTCTATTTAAAAACTTGGCTCATATGCAAGAAAAAAACTCTAAAATGGATTTAAAAATTGGCTTCATTGTCTTTTTACGTTGTGTCATTTAATTATTTGATAAATGGAAAACATGGAAAACTTAAACAAAATACAACTTCATTTTTAGTGCCTTTATTTTATTTTCCTGCTTTGGGGGGGGGGGGGGGGGGGCTGCGCATATGCATTTTAAGGGAACACTTATAATCGCATAGCCGGACTCATCAAGACCGGAAAAGGAGAAGAGACAACCCATGAGATCGAAGAGGGTAATATCTCTATCGCATTTACTCTATGATTATAGTGGAAATGCAAGAAACATTTAGGAGTAACTTCTTTTTTAGGTAATGAAATGAAATTATTTGTTGCATCAAACTCTCGTATGTTCAAGACAATGAATCTCTGCTGAGGCACTACAAGCACAGTGTACCGACGGTAACAAATTTGTAGTTTTCCTCTCTCCAGTCATTACACATATTGAATCTCTTCCTTCCTTGGTTTTGTCGCTCATACACAAGATATTGATTCTTTCACGTTTACAAATTATATATTCTCCAATGTTTTCCTTTTTTCCACTAAGTTGTCTGAATCATTCTACACTATTCTTTCTCTCTGAAGTAATATTTACTTGATTCTGCATTGCATGCTCATGTTATAGGTTTTTTTGTTCAAGTTTTTACTTGCCAGGTATATATAGGTGGATAACATTTACATCACACATATAAGTCATCCATCTAGAGTACTCCCTCTTTCAAAAAATAGGCAAATTTTAACATGCTCCTTCTTACCCCCTCTTTTTACATATGAGGTAAGAAGGTAAGAATTAATCCGACCACTAATTAATGTGATCAACGGCTCAGATCTACTACATACTCTTACCTCTCATGTGAAAAGAGGGGGTAAGAGGGAGCATGCTAAAACTTCTCAAAAAAATATAGTGCGTATTCGATTTTTGCAAAGTCAAACCTTGCATACTTTGACATAGTTTTTAGAAAATTGTATCAACATCTAGAATACCAAACTAGTATCATTAGATTCATGATGAAATACATTTTCATATGTTGTATATTTAATATTGTAGATAGATATTCTTCTCAATAAACTTGGTCAAAGTTTGTGAACATTGACTTTCGCTAAAATCAGTGTGCACTAGATTATAGGGCTGAGGGGGTAGTTTTCTGTTACATTGTTAATGCTCCAGTGGTGAGACAGTATGATATATACTATGGAACCTTCTCTTTGCAGAGAAGAATGATTTTGTAACAGAACTGTTCTAGTAGGAATTTGTGGCGACTATGATGATACTAGCAACGGAAATTGGCAGTGTAGCTTGTTGTTGCTAGCTAAAGAGAAGAGTGGCGTGGGAAGAAGTGAAGAGCAACTGCAGGCACTAAAGTTGGAGGTCATGCATATGCATCTTTTCTCATTTGTCTTAAGTATGCATACCTGTCCTGAATCGAAATGCCAGCTTTGCTCTTTCTACTACAGTAGTACAAATATATCGAAGAATGCATATCTTTGTTATGTACACGCACATCCACATCTAACTGGACTCTGTTCTTGTTGTACAATTGAACTTCCATCTGACAAACGCATCATTTTTGTGATTCTATTTACTCTGCAGTCAGCTCTAAAAACCAGGCAGTATTTAACTGAATTCTGCTTGCTGTTTCGGTTCACTAAAAGCCAATTAAAAATGATGAACAAGAGCATCGATCTGCAGTAGATGTGGAACTACAATTAGGCCTGCAACATAAGTACACTACTCCCTCCATACCGGTGCATTAGGCATTTTAGGTTGCGCACCGCGACCAAGTCAAAGGCAAAAACGAGAGAGATGGATTTTTATTTTGATATCCCTTCATTAATTCTTGTTAGAAGGGATTAGAGAGGGATTGGTGGAATCGATTGATGTTTATTGCTTGAGCCTCGTGGGCATATATATAGGAGTACAATGATCTACTTGGAGTACAAGACAAGGTAGAATAATATCCTATGCTATCCGATCTCTAATAATCAATATACTCAACATCCCCCCACAGTCACAAGGGTAGCGACGCAGACGGCGAGACTAGAGAAGAATCCGAAGGTAAGCCGACGGACATCGCCCCCCCCCCCCCCCCACAAATGATACGTCTCCAACGTATCTGTAATTTATGAAGTATTCATGCCATATTTATAACAATTCTATATGGTTTTGGTATGATTTGATTAGAACTAACCCGGACTGACGCTGTTTTCAGCAGAACTACCGTGGTGTTATTTTTTGTGCAGAAATAAAAGTTCTCAGAATTGGACAAAACTTTTTGACGATTTTTTTTGGACGAAAAGAGACGCCCAAAGCTTCGTCGAAGGACCAGAAGCCTCACGAGGTGCCCACAAGCCACCACGGCGTGGCCCAGGGGGGAGGGTCGCGCCGTGGTACCTTGTGGTGCCCTCGTAGCTCCTTTTCGCGTGATTCCAACGCTGAAAAATCCTATAAATAGAGAAACCAACAGAAATAAATCTAGAACTTCGACTCCGCAGCCGCAAGCCTCTGTACCTCCACGATCTCATCTAAAGCCCTTTTCCGGCACCCTGCCGGAGGGGGAAAGCATCACCGGAGACCATCTTCATCATCCCGGCGGTCTCCATGACGAGGAGGGAGTAGTTCACCCTCGGGGCTGAGGGTTTGTACCAGTAGCTACGTGTTTTATCTCTCTCTCTCTTGTTCTTGATTTGGCGCGATCTTGATGTACCGCGAGCTTTGTTAATATAGTTGGATCATATGGTGTTTCTCCTTCTCTATCTTGTTGTGATGAATTGAGTTTTTCCCTTTGAGGTTTCACTATTATCGGATTGAATACTTTTATGGATTGGAGAACACTGGTGTCATGGGCGCAGTGGTGTCGAAATAGTGGTGTGCCGGGAAGAAGACGTTGTTGACGAGGCGTCGCACCGGGTTTGCCAAGCCCGGGGACACATCATGGATGAAGGCACGCATCGGTGTTGCCAGCACCGTGCATGCGTAGACGGACGAAGACGATGTTGTCGATGCGCCGCTCCAGGCTTGCCAGGCCCGGGAGCACATCAGGGACGAAGGCACGCGTCGGTGTTGCCAGCACCGGGCATGCGTAGACAGGGATCTGCACGAGCTGTACGCCATGCCGGAGGAGTCGGAGGGGCCATCAGAGGAGGACTCGACGACGGTTGCGGCGCCAATCGGCGTGGGGCCGATGTCGCCAACGGTGGTCGGAGTAGACGAAGTTGTCGGGGAAGATGACGGTGACGCAGGCGATGAGCTGTTGCTGGACGAAGACGAAGGGGGTGGACGGGTGGCGCGGCTCGGGTGAGTGAGCGGCAGCGGCGCCGACGAAGAGCGGCAGCTGCGGTGGCTTGGTTAGGAGCGTGGCGGCGATGCTCGAAGTAGGCGAGGAAGAACCCGACAACATGACGAAGACCGGCGCGGACGGTGGCATTCCCGGGCGAAGGGAGATGGCGCGGCGCATACCACGGGAAGTCGACGCGCGGGGACGGCGGAGTGGACCGCGGGCCGCGGCGCTACGGCCTGAAGGGGCAACGCAGCGGCGGCATGCAGGTCAGGCGACGGTGGGTAGACCTCGGGGCGGCGGCATTGACCCCTGTGCCGCGGTGCTACGACCCGAAGGGGCGACGCAGCGGCGGCGCTAGGGTCGTTGCAGCCGCGGGGACGGCCTCGGGCGGTGGCGGGGACTGCATGCCGCGGCGCTACGGCCCTAAGGGGCGACGCAGCGGTGGCGCGAGGGTCAGTGCAGCCGCGGGGAGAACCACGGGGCGGCGGCGCTGCGGCCCGATGGGGCGACGCAGCGGCAACACGTTGCTCGATCGGTGGAGGGGCGCGCTGTACTCGGGGACAGTCTTCACGGGACTTGCGGAGGCGCGCGCATCTGACGGGCCAGATCGGTTGCACGACATAGATTAGGCGGATCGCGGGTGGGCGAGTGATCAATCTGGTCGCGCGGGAGGTCGGGGACGCCGCTAGGTGGAGGCGGGGTGGTGGCGGAGTCCGAGATGAAGCCGGCGACGACAGTCGGCATGGGACGACGTTCGGACGAGCGCAGCCGGCCCAAGGCAGCCGGCGACGGGGCCGGCGAGGCAGACGGCCGGTGCAGGGCGACTGGCGGGTGGTGATGGAGAAGTCCCGGTCGATGCAGGGCGGCGACGGCCGGTGCAGGGCGACTGGCGGGCAAACGCCCGGACGACGGCCGTGACGGGCCGTCTCGTCACGCGAGGCCGCCGAGTCGGAGAAGAGGCCGGGTGGTCGCGCCGGTGTCGGAGTAGAGGCACGGGTCGACGGCGGCGGCGGGCGATGCAAACCGATCTTGGATCGGAAAACCAAAAAGAAAAACGCCGATCAAGATAACCGGTGAGAGAGAGAAAAACCCGGATCAAAGGATCGGGAAAAAAGACTCTCTAGGACAGCCGGTCAACACGACCGGCGGACGAACCCTAGGTACGGGCAGAGCGCCCCCCGGCGGCGGTCATGGAGGCCGACCGCCCGGGGGCGGCGCTCGGGGCGGAAGCGGCGGGCGGCGGCTAGGGCTTGCATCGGTTTGGCCAATACCATGTTAGAAGGGATTAGAGAGGGATTGGTGGAATCGATTGATGTTTATTGCTTGAGCCTCGTCGACATATATATCGGAGTACAATGATCTACTTGGAGTACAAGACAACGTAGAATAATATCCTACGCTATCCTATCTCTAATAATCAATATACTCAACAATTCTAACAACTAGATGCGCTTACCTAAGTGGGCATGTTTCGATTTTTATAGTCAGTAGTCAAGTGAAAAAAAAACACACTACAACTCAACAATTGGAAAGAAGAAAATCTTATGCTCGATCAGTCCGAAGATGCATTAATTTCATCTCTTGTACTAGTATCTTTCACTGCTTGCCTGCTTGTGTGTTTGTGGCATGCCTGGTCTTCTGCTACTGCTAAGGTAATACTAGACGATCTGGTTGGTTTCAGAAACGAGCTAGGTGCACGTAAAAGTGAAGGCCGGCATGCACCAGAATAGGCGTCTCCTTCTCCTCATTGGACTTCGCTGTGGCACACGTTGCTGGCCCAATGCAACTGGAAGGAACAGCCCCGCCTTTCTTCTTCCTTCATTTCCCCAAACACGTGTATCAAATCCACCTGCAAACTGCGTGAACTGCATAAAGCACTGTGTACGATTGAATTACCATGTACAACTGTGCAGACGGAGTGTACGTGCAAATTGAGAGGTGGTGGTACTACCTGGTTTCATGTCAAGGAGAACCAAGAATAATAGACCAAGAACGGAGTGGCAATTCGTTCAATAAGGAATCAGTGGTGACTGTCACTAGGACACACTGCATGCAGGCAGTAGCTTGTTCAATTTACAGGGCTTCTCATTCAGAGAATTTATAGGTCATCATGACGTGCCGAGGAAAATAAACACTTCCCGGCCCCAAATTTGCGGATTGGTATCCTTGCCTAGTTGAAGAGCACAATCCCAGTGAAGATAATACACATGTACTTAGTAATGTTAGAAATATATTTTCTGATAGATTATTAAGCACATCTTGAAGAAAACTTTGAATACACTCGGATCATTGACAACATGGATCTGAAAGGAATTTATTAAGGACACTCGATGACAATGTGGTCTATACCCATAAAACATGCGGTTAAAGATTTTATTGATTTGATTTTAACAAGGATTTGAGGATGTCATGACACCATTTAGTGTTAAATGAAGTCTAAGTTTATATCCAAAGTAGTCAATGCGTAATCCATTTTATTCATCTGATGTAGCATACTTATGCGATTCCGCTCTCAGTCACTAGGCCTATTTAATGTTTGTAGTATTTAGTTCCTGTTGAAAGTTGTCATTAGTTATTCTCACTTCACCGAAACATCGGTTCCGAAGGAACAATAGGTCCTATACTTTCCAAAGATTTGAAAAGAGCCAGCTCCATTACACATAGGATTTTGCAATGCATATGACGAAAAAGGGTTTCCCCTGCTTTATATTATAAAGCAACCACCACCAACAAGAGGTTCAACAAACATAAAGGTTCAGGTAACTAGAATGCAAATAAAGAAATAAGTCTCGCTGGGGGCAGTCCAGCTCGGGAGGTGGCGGGGGAGCAAGACGCGAGGCGATGGACCGGAGCTCGGTGATGATCTTGTCAATGCCGTCACGAGCATGCCGCTTGCTAAGCGGCCTCCATAGCTGTAAAAAACCACGCATTTTGTAGACCGCGTCAGTAGCCCGAATGGGAATCACATGTTCAATCACCAAATTAGCCCTGTATTGTTGGAGATGCTCAAACAACAACTCTAGCAGAATCGCCATAAAAGGGCCTGATCGACATAATGATCGTCATTGTCGGGATTTTGGCCAAAAAGGCCACTCTACCACAGTTCACATCCGGCTCCAAACTAAGCCCGCAAGCCTCCATATTTGGTGGTTGTGGGGGATATTTGGAGCACACTCCATTCCAAAAACGGTTTGGCGCAATTGTCATTTCTCCCTTTCACTGTTCTTCATGTCCGGGGCGCCGCCTCCCCCCTCGTCATAGCGCCTTTTCACCACCGCCGATGGCATGGATGGAGCCTCGACCTCTGCGCCTGATTCCATCGTTTTGGAATCGACTCCTGCGGTTTGCATGTCCGGCTACCACTGCCTAGGCAAGCATCTCGTCCACCATGCCTACATGTAGGGATAACAATCACGATGTGGCGTAGGACTAGGAATACCCACGAGACTAGGTCCTACGGTTACAACAAAAACACGTACATGTAGTTTAAAAAAAAACACGTACATGTATATATACAACACGTTACAACTTTAATATAAAAACTACATAAAAGGGGCATCGAGGATGAAGTATGAACCAACGACACACAAGCGGTCTGACATTTGTGTCACATCAGACATATCCTAGGATGTGTTTCCGTATTTAAAAATATAAACTAGCTAGCACCTATCAAAGTCGGTGATCGGCTCCAAGCCCGTTCCGGACAACCGCATTACATCGTGGTTAACTCCCACAGAGAGGACGACGAGATTGGCGGCGGTGCAGGATGAGCCCATATCGCATCGTGCCGCAATGTGCGAGAAGCCCGACTGTCTCAGATCAGATGATGCCGCAGATGGAGCCCCCGTCTTGTCTTGGCCAGTGAAATTAAGATGAGAGTAGAAGTTTTGGCAGTGTACCTGACACTTCCTTTCCCCTTGCTTCCCATGCCAAGAAGGCTCAAAATTGTTCTCCCTTCATGTGAAACAAAGATAGAACACCATGATTTTGACTTGCGGCTCAATCTAGTCACAATTGACACCATCACAGGAGTAGCTACTTCCATCATTAAGGGCTCATCCTTGAGGTACTGATCCCTTCTCCACATCTTCTTATGGTTATATTCCTTAATGAAAGGCTTGGTCAATTTCGGGTGGAGGCCGGTGCCAAACGCCCTCGTGGTTAGCCCTATGACCGTGACCTCCCACTTTCCCTGCTTGCTTTGATCGCTCTCTGCCCTCCCGCCTAGGCAACTATCAACTATCACAGTGAGTAGAGATAGCTATCATAGTCTGAGAAGAGGTTTATATCTCTCACATGCACTGCATCAATGCACACCCGACTATGCATATATGCTCAGTTCTTGCACATGCACATAGTACAAGTCATCCAGCTCGGTCCCAGTTATCATCCTTGGCCAACATTAATCAATCCTGCGGCATGAAGCCGTCTTTTCTGTTATGTTTTCTTGGCTTGAACGATGTCATGCCCTCCATTACACCTCAAAGGTGTAGGAGCTTCAATTCCATTAGAAGAAGAGTGTGTAGCCCAGTTCGGGACGCGCTGTTGAGAATCAAGTTAAAAGCAATTAAGGTCTTTAATAGAAAGGAAGAAATTAGCGGCGGCTACCTTGTAGGAATACATGTGCGAGAGAACACTTTAATTCAATAAGAAGATGGGAATGCAACGATCTGCATAACGAAGTAATCATCACATCAGAATCCTCAAACCTGTATGAACCTAGAGTAATAGCAGTGCCTCTGTAGCAGGCTTTCCATCGCTAGTAATCGCGTGGGGCTTTTGCCGCTTGCGTACGTGAGGAATCGATCTGTACGTGAGTTTCGCGTGTGCATACATCTAGCCGATCCAGCAGCTAGCTTGCGTAGCGTCGCTCCTGTCCCCAGCATCTGGCTGGGAAGAACCGAAAGAACCCATCCACCACCATAGCTTGTGTACTTGTGCATCTCCGTCGGAAATGAAACGGCAAGCCATAGAGCAATCGAGCGACGTAGTCGGGATCTACTCTCTCCAACAGATGCGGTGGATAGAGAGACCATATGAGGCATCGAGCAGGTGGAGAATAAGCGATGAAACAAGGCCGAGGGATGTATCTGCAGCGTCGGCGACCATTTGTTTAACACATATATAAAGCTTGGTTGAACCGAACAAAAAATATTATTTTTTAAAAAGATTGAGCATGAAAATGACTTAGCTGGTAAATGCTGGTTGTTGATGACGTGGTCCGGGCTTGTGACGAGACGAAGACGCCCATTGATCTCTGGCAGATCCGAAATGGTGCGTAGTCCTGACCTGACCGAGGTCCCAGCCCCCAAGCTGGTTCCGAGATGGCCGAGCGAGGAGCCCGGCTTGACAAGGTAACGGCACAACACTGCCGATGTGTTGAGACGAAGCCCCCAACCTAGCCGAGGTGACAGAGTAGGTCGGCAGGGTGATATCTGGGTCCCCGGAGTAGGTTGATGATGCGATGCCGAAGCCCCCGGTTCATCCGAGGTGATGGAGCAGGTCGGCAAGTGAGTGCTGGAGCCCCCACGTCAGCCGACGTGATGGAGCAGGTCAGCGTATTGGACGTCGGCTTGATGAAGCGATGATACGGCAATGCCGACATGGCCGACCCGCGCGATCTGTGGGGCGAAAATTTGGCCTCGGTTATCCAAACCAATCATCGGCTGACCGAGATGGCGACATACTTCGGTCTTGTTTTATTTATCTACACACATAAGACGGTGCAAAAACCGAAGTAAAAAGTTTCTTTGCACAATAAATTTATGTGAAATAAATAATGGAAAATATATAGCCTGGACGCCAAAGGCAAATTGGCAGGGTCGCGGCATGTGCGGCCAACGTCGGCACAGGGCCGCACGCCGAGGTGACGGCGTGGTGCAGTTGAATTGGGTTATTGTGCGTTGAGTTCGGATCGGCAATGTGGAGACGTTGATGTATGTCGGATTTTGTGGAACGACAATGCCGTCGGCTTGATGTGGTGATGGTGTGATCCGCAGCAAGGGCACAACATCGGCGTAACATGGACAAAAGATTTACCCAGGTTCGGATTCTTTCAAAGAGATCATTGGTAGAAAACAGGGCATTGGTTTTTGCTAGATCAGAGCAACAGTCCCGGTCGACTTACGAACCGGGACTAATGCGTGCATCAGTCCCGGTTCGAGCGGCCAGGACGCCGGCCGGGCCTCGGCAGGCACCAGTCCTGGTTTGGCTGGGACCTTTAGTCCCGGTTCCAGCCACCAACCGGGACTAAAGGGCCTCGCTCCTGGCGCAATCCCTTTAGTCCCGGTTGGTGTCTGGAACCGGGACTAAAGGTCAGTCTTCAGTCCGGGTTCTAGACACCAACCGGGACTAAAAAGATGCCTATATATATGCTCGCCCCTGCGCGCTCACTCCTCTGTTTTTTGGCTGGCCGGCATGTGGGAGGTGTGTGCTACTCTGTTCTCACCTCCTATGCACATGAGGTGTTTGATGAAATGCCCGAGCCACACTTAAGCTTTCTCCTCTCTAAGCTCGACCTCCAAGCTACATTTTCCCCAAGATTTGTCTAGGTTTGGCGGTGCACCAACTATCCAAGTGTTCTAAAAGGTTAGCAACTTCATCCTTTCATCTCTCACTGCTAGTTTAGCTCATTTCAAATGCTCTAGAAGTAGAGTGGTTTGTGGCTTTTAGTGGAGGTGTGTATGTGGGAGTTCTTTTGATTTAGATGCACAATTTGAGCTCAAATAAACTTCTTAGAGTTTGCACATGTGTAGGGTGCCGTCCCGTCCTCACCGCCGTGGATCGCCCGCACCGATCTCGTCGCCGGCACCACCGTGGTGAGCCTCTTGTTCTTATCTTCTTTTTAAAAGAAAAAATTCTTACTTGTATGATTTAGATAGCTACTTGCATAATTTTCTTACTTGTATTATTGTTTGTTATTATATAGTGCCATGGTTTTGGTATCCGCCCCCGTCGGCTCTCGTCTGGTCTATGATTCGGATGTGGTACATTATGTTTTATAACTATTTGTTGCATTTAGTGTTTATGACAATTATGCCGACCAACGTGACATAGATGTCTTTATCTAGGAGGTATGTGAACCGGAAATTCCAACCGACCCTCTTGTCGAGAGGTTAAATTTAGTTGAAAAAGAAAACAATTATTTGAAAGAAAAATTGAAAAGAGTTGAAGAAGAGAAGATGAAATTGCAGTTGCATGTTGCCGATGTCGTCGATCTACACAAGATCCAGATGGATGCAATGCGCTTGAAGATTAGAAAGATTAGAAAATATGCCATTGATAATGAGGTTTGGTATCATTATGCTGTTGGATCAATTGTTACCTTAGTTGCGATTTTGATCGCATTTGTTGTTGCATTTAAATGTTTTACATAGTTGTATGTTAGTTTCAATGTATGTTTTAATTAGATGCTCTAGAGAGCTGTATGTTGTTCTATGAGAACTATGTATGAACTTTATGTATTTATTTTTTCAGTAATAAAATTTGATCACTACTGTACTTTGGTTTTAATGTGATGATGAACTTGTATTAATTTGGTCATTTTTCTATTCATGATGTTCTGTAATGATTTTTGATATACTTAATTATATATTGCACGCAGATGAACCGGCAATGGATGTACGGTGACCGACGCACCTCCGACTACATTACGGGCTGAGGCAAACAAGCAGAATGGTTTTATGTATTGTCCATGTACTGTCTGTGAGAATACGAAGGATTACTCTGACTCAAAAACCCTTCACTTCCACCTGCTTCAGAAGGGTTTCATGCCACACTATAATGTTTGGACCAAGCACGGAGAAAGAGGGGTTATGATGGAAGACAACGAAGAAGAAGAGGATGATGACAACTATCTTATGTTCCCTGAATACGGTGATACTGCAACGGGGGAAGCTGAAGATCAAGAGGCACCAGATGTGCCCGATGATGATCTTCGCCGGGTCATTGTTGATGCACAGAGAGGATGCGAAAGTGAAAGGGAGAAGTTGAAGTTCGATCGCATGTTAGAGGATCACAAAAAAGGGTTGTACCCAAATTGCGAAGATGGCAACACAAAGCTTGGTACCGCACTGGAATTACTGCAATGGAAGATAGAGAATGGTGTATCTGACAAGGGATTTGGGAAGCTACTGAAAATAATGAAGAAGAATCTTCCAAAGGATAACGAATTGCCTGACAGTACGTACGAAGCAAAGAAGGTTCTCTGCCCTCTAGGATTAGAGGTGCAGAAGATACATGCATGCCCTAATGACTGCATCCTCTACCGCGGTGAGGAGTACGAGAATTTGAATGCATGCCCGGTATGCGGTGCATTGCGGTATAAGATCAGACGAGATGACCCTGGTGATGTTGAGGATGAGCGCCCCAAGAAGAGGGTTCCTGCCAAGGATATGTGGTATGCTCCTATAATACCATGGTTGAAACGTCTGTTCAGAAACAAAGAGCATGCCAAGTTGTTGCGATGGCACAAAGAAGACCGTAAGAAAGACAGGAAGTTGAGAGTACCCGCTGATGGGTCGTAGTGGAGAAAAATCGAGAGAAAGTGGCCGGACGTTGCAGGTGACGCAAGGAACTTATGGTTTGGTATAAGTGCAGATGGCATTAATCCTTTTGGGGAGCAGAGCAGCAATCATAGCACCTGGCCTGTGACTCTATGTATCTATAACCTTCCTCCTTGGTTGTGCATGAAGCGAAAGTTCATTATGATGCCAGTGCTCATCCAAGGCCCTAAGCAACCCAGCAACGATATTGATGTGTACCTAAGGCCTTTAGTTGAAGAACTTTTACTGCTGTGGGACATAAAAGGTGTACGTGTGTGGGATGAGCACAAACAGCAGGAATTTGCCCTACGAGGGTTGCTGTTTGTAACCATCAATGATTGGACTGCTCTTAGTAACCTTTCAGGACAGACAAACAAGGGATACCACACATGCACGCACTGTTTAGATGAGACCGAAAGTATATATTTGGATAAATGTAAGAAGAATGTGTACCTGGGACATCGTCGATTTCTTCCGACCAAGCATGCCTTAAGAAAGAAAGGCAAGCATTTCAAAGGTGAGGCAGATCACCGGAAGAAGCCTGTCCTCCGTACTGGTGATGATATACTTGATATGGTCAAGGATTTACATGTAATCTTTGGAAAGGGTCCTGGCGGACAATCTGTTCCGAATGACGCTGACGGACACGCACTCATGTGGAAGAAGAAATCTATATTTTGGGACCTACCCTATTAGAAAGACCTAGAGGTCCGCTCTGGAATCGACGTGATGCACGTGACGAAGAATCTTTGCGTGAACCTGCTAGGTTTCTTGGGCGTGTATGGGAAGACCAAAGATACACCGGAGGCACGGGAGGACCAGCAACGTATGAACGAAAAAGACGGCATGCATCCAAAGCAGTACGAAGGTCCTGCCAGCTACGCTCTTACCAAAGCAGAGAAGGAAATCTTTATTGAATGCCTCCTCAGTATCAAGGTCCCGTCTGGCTTCTCGTCGAATATAAAGGGAATAATAAATATAGCAGAGAAAAAATTCCAGAACCTAAAGTCTCATGACTGCCACGTGATTATGATGCAACTGCTTCCGGTTGCATTGAGGGGGCTTCTACCAGAAAATGTTCGATTAGTCATTGTGAAGCTATGTGCATTTCTCAATGCAATTTCTCAAAAGGTAATCGATCCAGAAATCCTACCAAGGTTACAGAATGATTTGGTCCAATGTCTTGTCAGTTTTGAGTTGGTGTTCCCACCATCCTTCTTCAATATTATGACGCACGTCCTAGTTCACCTACTCGACGAGATTGCAATTATGGGTCCTGTATTTCTACACAATATGTTCCCCTTTGAGAGGTTCATGGGAGTCTTAAAGAAATATGTTCGTAACCGTGCTAGGCCAGAAGGAAGCATCTCCATGGGCTATCAAACAGAGGAGGTCATTGAGTTTTGTGTTGACATTATTCCTGACCTTTAGCCGATTGGTGTTCCTGAATCGCGGCATGAGGGGAGACTGGGTGGAAAAGGCACGCTAGGACCGAACTCAATAATATGTAGGGACGGGCATTCTTGGGCGCAAGCACACTACACAGTTCTACAGAATTCTACCTTGGTGGCCCCGTATATCAATGAACACAAGAATATTCTACGCTCCAAACACCCGGAGCAGTCTGACGACTGGATTACACGTGAACACATGGGGACTTTCGGCGGTTGGTTGCAAACACATCTCATGGGTAACACCACTGTTGGAGATGAGCTGTACTTGTTGGCCAGGACACCATCTTTGACAGTATTGACTTTCCAAGGGTACGAGATAAATGAGAATACATTTTACACGATCGCCCAAGATAAAAAGAACACCAACCAAAATAGTGGTGTCCGCTTTGATGCAGCAAACACCAATAGGGCAAAGGACACATATTATGGTTACATAGAGGACATATGGGAACTTGACTATGGACGTGATTTTAAGGTCCCTTTGTTTCGGTGCAAATGGGTCAATCTGTCAGGAGGCGGAGTACAGGTAGACCCGCAGTACGGAATGACAACAGTGGATCTCAACAATAATGGGTACACAGACGAACCATTCGTCCTACCCAATGATGTGGCATAGGTTTTTTATGTGAAGGACATGTCTACCAAACCGAGAAAAAGAAAAGATAAGAAAGCGAATACATCATACGATGAGCCAAAGCTCCACATAGTTCTTTAAGGGAAAAGAAACATCGTGCGAGTGGAGGACAAGACAGACATGTCAGAAGATTATGAAAAGTTTCATGAAATTTCTCCCTTCAGAGTGAAGACTGACCCAAGCATCCTGTTAAATGATGAAGATTATCCATGGTTACGGCGCAATAAGCAAGGGACACACGCGAAGAAATAGTTTTATACCCCAAGATCCCACTCTGGGATGTGACCGGCTTCACCGCCATCACTTTCTCTCTAGTGTGAGTTTCCGGACTTATAGCTGGAAAGTGCCACTTCGGACAAACCGGAGGGAATCTTTGTAAGAGCTAGCTAGGTCATTTTGGCATTTCAAACATGATTTTATAATAATTATTTATTAAGTTATGAAATTTCAATTATTCCTATCCTTTCAGTCACATGTTTTGCAAGGTTGATCATACGCGGTTAGTCCCGGTTGGTGGCTCCATATATAATAACAAGGTTAATATAGACATGGCTTAAACGTCTTGACATAGATGAATACAGCAGAAGCATCGGAGATGATAACAGAGAAACGTTGTATGACATAAAGTTGGAGGTACTATGTGGTTTCTCTGATCGGAGATGATAAGAGAGAAACGTTGTATCACATAAAGAAAATATAACATTATTAGGTTAGCATTATTAGGTCTATCTCCTTCACATAGGGAACATTGGTGTCGGCTTTTTACAGAAAATACCTCCGACTTTACCTCAAGCCCGCTCCTCTCTCTAAAATTGACAGAACATATGCAAAAAATAACATAAAAAATAAAAAATAAAATTGACATAACATATGCAAAAAATAACATAAAAAATAAAAAAACATAACATATGCAAAAAATTAAAATTGCCATAACATAAAAAATAACATAAAAATAAAAAGTTATGCGAAAAATAAAAATTGCCATAACATAAAAAATAACATAAAAAAATAAAAATACATAACATGTGCCATATATTTTATAATGCTTATGAAAGAATATTAAAATTCACATAACATATGCAAAAAATAACATAAAAAATAAAAAAACATAACATATGCAAAAAATTAAAATTGCCATAACATAAAAAATAAAAAGACATAACATGTGCCATATATTTTATAGTGGTTATGAAAAAATATTAAAATTGACATAACATATGCAAAAAATAACATAAAAATTAAAAAATAAAATTGACATAACATATGCAAAAAATAACATAAAAATTAAAAAAACATAACATATGCAAAATATTAAAATTGCCATAACATAAAAATAAAAAGACATAACATATGCAAAAAATTAAAATTGCCATAACATAAAAAATAAAAAGACATAACATGTGCCATATGTTTTATACTGGTTATGAAAGAATATTAAAATTGACATAACATATGCAAAAAATAACATAAAAAAGAAAAAAAACATAACATATGCAAAAAATAACATAAAAAATAAAAAATACCCGCCTACTAGCGACACCACGGCCTGCATACGACTAGAAACCCAACTATATATGGGCCAGGATGCAGGCCCGCGGGGCTAGTAGGCCCAACATGGCAGAGGTTAGGCAATTAACTGTCTGCTTTAGAGAGGATCTTGGGAGAGAGATCGCAGCCGCGTATATAAACCGGTGCGATCTCCTCTCGCTTGGCGAGGTGGGACTAAACTTTCACCACCGGCTGTGCCACCCTTTAGTCCCGGTTGGTGGCACCAACCGGGACTAAAGGCCCCCCTTTAGTCCCGGTCCGAGCCACCAACCGGGACTAAAGGCCTGGGTTTCCCGCCCTTTGGGCTGGTGAAATTCACCTTTACTCCCGGTTGGAGCCACCAACCGGGACTAAAGATCGGGCTATATAAACCGCACGCTGTCTTCTTCCTCCCCAATCTTCTTTCTCTCTCGCTCCTCTGCCACGACGCGCGCCGAACCACCGCACGCCGCAGCCAGGCTGCCGCGACGCCCTGCCCCGAGCCGTCCCCGAGCCCGCTGACCTTCGCCGAACCTCCTCACCGTCCTCCCCGAGCATCGCCGCCCCCGATCGAGCCCTCCTCGTCGTCGCCGCCCCACGGTGAGCACCCTTTCCCCCTCCTCCCCCTCTTCCCCAAATGGATGGATGGATGGATTCATGGATGGATGTATTAATCGATCCCTCCAAATATTTTTTGTCAGATCCGAATTGATGCATTATTTGGCAGTAGGTGAACCCTAGTTCATCACTTTGTTTGAAATTTTGTGATGTTAAATTTGTTTAGTATGGATATCAGGTAGTAATAGAGGTGTGTTGATGAATGTATGGATAAAACAAATAGAAGAACAAATTTTTTTCTGAATTTTCTGAATTTTTTGACAGTGCACATCAAGTGTATGATGAAATGCCAAAGGGCTCTAGGAATTTTAGGAATTTTTGAGAATTTTTGTGGTGAGGTGTTGATGCACAAAATAGAGTCTGGCAAAGTTTCAGAATTTTTGGAGCAATTTAAATTGGGCATTGACCATGGAGTTTGAATCTGGTCCAAATTTGAACTGAATGAAATTTGAAAATTTTGAACTATGGAACCAAATGTTTTTGGTGGAATGGGTTGTGGGTACTGTGAAATAAATGGAGTAATTTTTGTGGGTGCAAAAGAATTGGGGAGAATATAGCTCCTTTGCAAATCAAAGAACCAAATTTTTGCATTAGAGTTCATTTTGTCTTTTTTGTATGTTTTAATGCAAGCATCTTTTGGGCAATCTTTGAACATGAAGTAGGAGCATTTTGATATCATCTTGCTGGTAGATTTTAGTTCATGCCATGTTAGGACCTGTAGTGAGTGCTACAAGCTTGTAAACTTGCTATCTATTCATTTCTGCCATGCCATGCTATTTTTCTCCAAGTCTGAAACTGGCAGTATTAATACTTTGCATTTTGCCTTGAGGTTTGCAACAAATCTGTGCATCTTTGGATCATGATCAGTAAGGGTGTTTTGTTGAGGGTAATTAATACATGCTTGCCATGCTCTTTGTTGCCATGAAAAACTGCTGTAGCATATAATTTACTTGCCTCAAAGGTTGCATCATGAATCTGTTTTCTGCCACTCTATGCAAATATCACTAAGTCTGAAAATCTAGGGGTCATTTGAATTAGTTCAGTAATTAAGCATGTTTTGCCATGTGTTACATCTCCGTGGAATTACAGGTTGTGGTGTTGCATCTCCGTGGAGTTGGTCCCTGGTCGTCCCTCCGCTGTTCGACAAAAGGTGTCCATTTGTTGTATGTTGAGTTTTGTTCATAGGAGGATGGTTGGTTCATTTGTTGAGTTGTGTATTCATCTTGTGTATAAATCTTGTATTCATTTTGTATTCATCTTGTGTATAAATCTTGTATTCATCTTGTACAAATATCGTCGTAACTTCGACATGAGGGGGGGGGGGGTCGTTAAAACATAACCCCGATAACTTTGATTTTGAGGCACATGAAAACCTGATTTGCACGTCGGACAGGCATGAGAGAGGCGGTCCGCAAAGTATCCTCTCCCGAAAGATAGGACGACTCATCAGATATGATTCTAGATAATGTCCAATGCCTCATATCGCGAACATAGTTATATTGGATAATTGATCTTCATATAAATGAAGCATAAAAGTTTAGCAATCACTTACAAATTTTCATGTTGTTCATTGACTTCGACATGAGGGGGGGGGGGGCGTTAAAACATAACCCCGATAATTTCGGTATAACTTCGACACGAGGGGGGAGGTGGTCGTTAAAACATAACCCCGATAATCCACTAATCCATTGCTCATATGCATATGATTCCTTGTTGTGATTAGGTCTATGTTTGCCACTAATCCATCTCTCATGATTGTATATTGCCATGTTGTAATATTTGCAGAAACTATGGAACACGACAGAGACTTAGAACAAGAAGAGGCGTTGGAGGAAATAATCCGCGACGGAGATGATGATATCATCACCTCATAGTTTCTCAACGACTCCGATGGTGAGGGAAGAGAAGATGACGGCTCCGCCAGTGTTGGAGTCTTAACTGTTGCAAAGTCCGGCGAGGTATATATATTAATTGTTTTGTGTGTACATATATTAACACTTCTTTCTTTTTTTAGACCTCCGGATCGAGCCAAACTTCTATAAGGAGACGAGGCCCGAAGAAAAGGTTGGGCGAGAATGAAAGGTTCACGATCGAAGAAGTCGATGCAGATGGCAAACCGACTGTTCCCAAGCGGACCCAAGACCGATTTATACATCAGTGCGGAGTTGTTGTTAGGGACAGCGTCCCGATCAGCATCCAAGAATGGAATAAGAAGAAGGACGATGGAGTTTCTTATGTCGATGATAGATGCAAAGATGAGCTTTGGAACTCGCTCATGATAAATTTCAGCCTACCGCCAGAGGAGGATCCAAATAACCCAGTTATACAGCGAAAAGTCAAAAAATGGGCTCTTAAGAAGATGGCAGAACAATTCAAGAACTGGAAGAAAAGATTGAACGAACAATTTGTCGAGAAAGACGAGACTCCAGAATTCGCCGGTAAATATGCGAAGATAAAAGATCACTGGCCCGCATTTGTGGCGTACAAGAAATCGGAGAAAGCTAAGAACAGGTCACAGACAAATAAGCTAAATGCTGCAAAGAAGCAGTATCACCATGTTACGGGGTCAGGTGGCTACAAGGTTGCCCGGCCTACGTGGGACAAAGCTGAGAACGACCTGCTTGCTAAAGGGATCCAACCAGCGACATCGAACTGGCCCGAACGGGCAAGGACTTGGTTCTTCGGGCATGGGGGAACTTTGGACCCAGAAACAGGGAAGTGTGTTTACACGAAAGACCAACTTCAAACACCCGTCATAAAGATCCAGGAAGCAATCAAGGACGTGCAGGAAGGGAGGTTCCATCCCGACAGAGAGAAGGACGTGCTGTCACGCGCCCTCGGGAATCCTGAACACCCTGGACGAACACGAGGCACATCAGGCTCCGTTTCGTGGGTGCATGGGTTTCCCGACAACACTGGTTATAGAAGCCGAGGGAGAAAGAAGAAAGACGAAGCAGACCGGATGCAGAATGTAGAACATAGATTAGCGTTGCAGGAGAAGAAACTAGAGGCACTTACCAGTCAGCGAGCTACCGGCCAACCATCTCAGCAGCACGAAGATCCTTCATTCGATACTGCCCACGAAGCTACCCCACCATCTCAGCGGAAAAGCAGCGTGGCTTCCACGGAGCTCGTTCGGCCTGATATCACGGCTCCTTGCTACCCCGTGGATTATATCACAAAGAGGGAACATTGTGAGCTAATGGCGAAATGCATCAACCTAACCTTGAAGGTGGTGGTCGGCTATGTCTTACCTCCTAGACCTGATGGAACTTTCCATTGCAATCTGATTTCAGATGGCTTTGCTATTTTCGGGGTGGCTGAAGTTACCAACGGATTCGAGGGGCTGGAGCTTGATTACCCTACAGGTGAAGGGGAGACTCATCTGGTAGATGCCGTAAGGACTACCATTCTATGGAGAAAGGAATACATCGTGCTTCCACAATGGACGTCGCGTCAGCAGACTCAGCCGGAGGAGGCCCCTCAGCAGACTCCTCATAGTCCAGCTCTATCTCCGCTGCCTCAGTCGTCTCCGCCACGTCACAACACTCCGCCGCCTCAGCTGTCTCCGCCGCCTCAGCGGACTCCGCCGGAGGAGGCCCCTCAGCAGAATCCTCCGCCGCCTCAGCGGACTCCGCCTCCTCAGCAACAGCGGAAGAGACCCGCCGCCGCTCCGGCGGCTAGCAGTACAACAACGAAGAAATCCAGAGCAGGTCCAAGCGTCAAGAAGGCTCCTGCCAAGTTACCATACGACATGACTGAGGAGGAAACCAAGGAGACCGTGGCTGCAGATGTGAAAGGCCAGCTTGCACCGAAACGTCCAGATCCAAAGGAGAAAATAGATTCAGTAAAAGCGAAGCGCTGCCTGGATGCCCTTAAGCGACCACCACTGCCTCCGCCGCTATCACACTATGACCGCTGTATTGTAAAGACATTTGATGAAGTGAAAAGGTCGGGAAGTAGCAGAAGTAGCAGTGCTGCAAGAAGTGGAAAAACAATTCCCCAGCTCGGCGAATAGGAAAAACAATCGTGCCCCCCGCTCAAGCTGTTTCCCGATATCGCTAATGATCCGGGGGTAGCGGCCGCTCATCCTGGTTACACTCTTGGTGATTACTTAGGCGATGAGGTACAGTTCGAAATGGCTGAGGTAGCCTTTAGATACGAGCACGGGAAGCCTCTCGTCAGACCTGAGCAGCTCCCGCATCTATCAACGATGATGCGAAGATTGCATGAGTAGTACTTGAAAGCCTGCAAGGAAGGGACCGACAATATCTTCGTGGGAATTAAAGATGAGCAGTACTTCAATGGAGTCGAGGCGTTGTACATTGAATTTGAAGAATTATTTCAGTTATACAATCAAGACACCCTCGACAAAACTATTGTCAGTTGCTATTGTCTGTAAGTATTTTTTCTGTAATTAAGTCTCTAGCTCAGCTCGTTCATTGCATGTATAATTATCCTCACACTATACTATGCAGATTGAAGATCCACGAATGCAGAGGAAAAATCTATGACATTGGGTTCGTTAACCCAAATACCGTAAATGAATTTACGGTACAAAAATACCCCGATGATACAGAGAAAATCTTGCTAAAGGTGTTACTTGCACAACAAAACAAAAGGGAAATACTATTTCCTTACAACTTCAAGTGAGTGTTACTGTCTTGTGCACATTCTGTTTCGCTTACTCGAGGTTAAGTGTAATTGATGAGTTATGCGTGCGCAGGTTCCACTTTATTCTACTAGCCATTCAGCTTGACGCGAGACTAGTAATTGTCTTGGACTCGAGACGTAAAGAGCCTAAGGAGTGGGCGGACATGAGTCAAATGCTCCAGAAGTAAGTTCAATCATTATCGCACCATATCGGCAACTTTCGTTCATTTCCTGATATCAAGTAATCATTTTCTTTGCCTGGCAGGGTTTGGAAAAAGTTCACCAACCAGGTTAGGGGTGAATGGAAAAAGGAGTTGCAATTTTCACACCCCAAAGTAAGTACTACTAGCTAGTTCCGCGCATCTCTCATTGATTCTAGTTTCAATACCATTATCATGCTTGATTATCATTTTGATTGAACTCTATTCTCGTAAAGTGCTTGTGGCAGGCACCCGGGAATAATTTATGTGGATACTACATTTGCGAGTTCATTCACCACAAGACCTCTGAGCGGGGCAGATCTGAAGAACAATTTGAAGTACGTAAACAATATTCACATTTTTATTTTATTACCATCAATTGTGTTGAGTTTCATTCATATGTATATATATATATATTGACCCCCTTCTTTAAATTAGATTTGGCGGAAGCGGCAAGAACTCCTACCAACTGATCGCATACGAGCAATTCAAGAGGAATTGGCGGAATTCTTTGTTGACCATGTCATACCTACAGACGGAGAATACCATCGGGATTTGCAAAGCGATTGTGGTAATTAGATATTAGGGATCGTAAGAGATGTTATATTGTATATATGCATGAACGTGTACTATATGTAGTAGCGTCGAATAGATATACGAAAACTTGTTGTTCGACCAAGCACGGAGAAAGAGAGGTCACTTCTCTCTATATATTGATCATGACGATGTTGTGTAATGGTTCCTTCATTGCTATATGTAGTAGCTAGCGTCGAGTTGAATGAAAAGCATAAAATAAAAATGAAAACCCTAAATGTAAAGGAATTGAATGGTAAACACAAAAAGAAAAGGGGAAACACAATATGAAACCCCTAAACCCCTCCTTTAAAAAAAAACAAAAACAAAAACCCCAGCGCCTGGCAGGTGCTGACGCGTGGCTGCCTTCTAGTCCCGGTTGGTGTTACCAACCGGGACTAGAGGTCCTCCTGCCTGAGCGCTACGCAGCGGCCACGTGGAGCCCTTTAGTCCCGGTTGGTGTTACCAACCGGGACTAAAGGTCCTCCTGCCTGAGCGCTACGCAGCGGCCACGTGGAGCCCCTTTAGTCCCGGTTCGTAACCCAACCTGGACTAAAAGTGGGGGCCTTTAGTCCCGGTTGCAGAACCGGGACTAAAGGCCCTCTGGAACCGGGACTGATGCCCAGTTTTGTACTAGTGGATAATACCCTACATCCTGCTTTTGATTGTATTAATATGAGTTATAGTACATGGTAGAGGTATCTACCACGAGATTGTTGATCTAAGTTGTAATGTAATGATCTATTGACTAGCATGTCCTCAGCTTATATAATGTACCGGAGGCCAATGATTACAGGTGTCCTCATCTTGTGTGCCAAGTCTTGTAGAATCTCCCTTGTATGCGTCATGGGCTGCCCGAAGAAGCCCATTAGTAAACCGCCATGGGGTCCTCGGCCCGACCCACCTGGTCGGGAGACGACGTGGTGAGTACCCCCTAGTCCAGAACACCAACACATGGTACTCTAGATTGAGTTCAAAGCTGCAACAACTAGGGTTCATTCCTTCCAAGGCTGACACTTCACTCTTTATATTCAACAAGTCTAGAGTGACTATATTTGTCCTTATTTATGTTGATGACATCATTGTGACAAGCTCAGCTCAAGAAGTGGTGAGAACATTATTGAAGGATTTGAGTTCAGCCTTTGCCTCGAAGGATTTGGGAGATATCTTCCTTGGGATAGAGGTAAAGAAAGTTGATGATGGTATTGTGCTAACACAAGAAAAATATGCATTGGATCTCTTAACCAAAGTAGGTATGAAAGACTGCAAGCCTACACCTACACCCTTGTCTAGTACTGAAAAGTTGTCAGCTCGTGATGAAGAACCACTTGGGCAAGAGTATGGTACAAGGTACAGAAGTATTGTTGGTGCATTACAATATTTGACTCTTACAAGACCAGATATTCATTTTCAGTGAACAAAATATGTCAGTATTTGCATGCACCAACCACAGTCCACTGGACTGCAGCTAAACAAATTCTCAGATATATCCAGCACACACTGAACACATGATTAGCATACAGAAAATCATCTTCTACTTTGTTGAGTGGCTTCTCAGATGCAGACTGGGTAGGTGACACTGATGACAGAAAGTCAACAGGTGGATTTGTAGTGCAGTTTGGTCCAAATCTTATATCCTGGAGTGCAAGGAAACAAGACACTGTATCAAGGTCCAGTATAGAGGCAGAGTACAAGTATGTGTCCAATGCTACTGCGGAGCTCATCTCATCTGGTTGCAATCTCTTCTAAAGGAACTTCGAGTTCCTATAAGGGAAATTCCTTGTCTTTGGTGTGATAACCTTGGGGCAACTTACTTACCAGCTAATCCTGTTTTTTCAAGCTTGAACCAAGCACATTGAAATTGACTATCATTTTGTTAGAGAAAGGGTGACCAGCAAACTTCTTGATATAAGGTTCAGTTTTTCTAAGGATAAAATTGCAGATGGGTTTACAAAGGCATTGCCTGTGAGAGACTTGGAAAACTTCAGGTACAATCTCACCTTGATCATGGTGTGATTGACAGGGGCTATTGAGAATAGTCTAGATAGTTCTAGATACTCTATTGATGTACACGATTCAGTTGAGATAAAACCAGAACCGTAGCTAGCCTGGAGTTGTTTAGATTCGTTCTTATCTCCTTGATCTACTTGTAACCCAAGTTTTTGTATATGCCACGATCAGGGCTTTGTTGATCCTATATAAACACTTAACTAGTGACCTACTAAGGTAGGTATAAACGCTTCCATTTTTACACTAGTATGCAAAATCACTGAGCGCACGCATGTCTGCCCATGTGAAACGCATTATTGCAACACTTGGATCCATCTAGTTCTCATCACCACCCACTCCTACCTAGTAGATTTCCCTCACACCCTCCTATATAAGCTCTTCATTCTTCATCATCATCATAATCAACTTGCATGGCATGCTTTCTAAAGTGTGTGAAGCACGGAATCAGAAGCCTCAGTAACGAGCTCTTGACGACGGGTGATGCCCTTGTGTGGGTGTTCGAAGCACACTTGGACTAGCTTGACCCATTAGGTCAAGAACACTGTGTTTTCACCTTGTTTTCTATAAAATTTAACTATTTAATTAGTGCCTCTAGGCATGAGAGACAGGGAAAGATGGATCACCTGTGACATTGAGTCATCTAGGTAAGGATAAGGAAGGTGTGAGTTTTTGACTCTACAAGCTGTCACGTTTGTATCCCGGTCTCAACAAGTTACAGGAGTTTAGAGGCGAAAGCCCGGGTGGAAGAACCGACATTCCTTCTCGAGTTGATGGTCTTCTCATTTGCGCCCTACCCTAGTAGCTTGGTGCACATGTTTCAATAAGTGTTAATTGTACTATTGAAAGACAGCCACAACATGTTTGTGCAAGCATGTAAAAAGAGATTTGCATCTGTCCATTGGTTTTTTCTGAAGCATTGATGCACAAAGTCAGAACTTTTCACTTCAGAGTTAACATCTAGGATCCATTTGGCCATCGATGTGATGATCATGAAGCAACACACTTCCACGCAATATCGCTGCTACATCCATATACCTAATATCAACACGAGACCAGCACTAAATTAAGCCACGACACCTGCAGCTGAGATTGCATCCTGTCCGTTACTTAATCAATAATCTATAAAGATATTTTTAATAATTTTCTGGATATTTTCATTTTCTCCGCACTATTTTAGTCAATGATCTGATGTGGCTGTTGACTGAGCATGCTGACTGAACGATCAACAAGGTCAAACATGGCCTAATCAGCAAAAACCAGAGTCTGGGTATTGGAGCAATGAATCATAGCCGTTTTTGAGAGTTGGGGGTTGAATCTTAGCCGATTTTAGAGTTAGGGGTTGAATCTATAAATGAGTTTGCTTTGCTTTGATATGTAGAATGGTAAAAGTGTATCCCTAATTTTTGTGTCGTCTCCCAAAAAGACAGTTTGCTTCAATCTTGAGTGTGATTTTCGATTTGATCCTTCGCGCGCCCACACTCTTCTTCATTAAAACTGATGTAGATTGAAAATTTTATTGCAAAAGAGCATCAGAAAGATTACACAAAATAATGAGTGGTCGAAGGGAAGGGGGTGGGGTGAAGTGTAGCAAAATACCACCGCGACGACCCACGGCCGACGACCCACGGCCGCATAACGCAAAGGCAGACACACAAGCGGGAGCGCCGAAGCTGCCACACTCGGACCAACGCTGCGGCCGCACACGAAAACTTCAGCCTCGCAGGGGAGTACGGCCCACCGCCACCAGCCGGCATCGGGGCTTTGCCTGGCAACGTGTGCCGGCGGCGGCATTGGAGGGAGAAGGTGGAGGGATGACGGAGGTGGCGGCTAGGTTTTTCTGCCCAAGCCACCACCATGGAGCGACCCTGGGGTGTTTTTCTAATGTCCCATCCAGTAGGTTCTCTTGTCTTTAAAAATATGATTGTAATTGAATTCTTGACAGTTTCTTGCTCATGTTTCTATGGAAGAGTTCAAGTTTCAACTAGCCAGGGAGGCATGGCTTGGGTTAATTTTGTTGCACGAATATGATATGGCGGAGCTATGATATACTCGGAGTATCTAGTCTTGCATTAGGTGTGTCACATGCATGCATGTAAGAATCTGTTTATGTTTTGAGTGTTTAGTCCAAGCGCCAGATAGAGAGGCCACGTACACCTGAAAAGAAGCTATCTTGTGTGTACACGCAAGCATATAGTGAGGTTAGTTAGGACAAAGTGCATGTGTATTCCCAGTCCCAGCGTAGCACCAGCTCCAGGAGTGCACGAGTTCGTTATTAAGGGGAAAAAAGGCGCAAGTGAAAAGTGTGATAGAGTACACTGTTATCCTGTGCATGTGTCCATCCTTTGGGCAAAGCCAACAGCATCCATGCAATTGGGCTGCAGTGCTGCATGTGCCCATCCTATATTGGCGTACCACCACATTTTGGATGATTAATGCACTTTGGATCATCTGGTGACTTGACCAAAAACTTTTCCGTTAAAATGACACGCGATGCATGCTTTCTGGTAAGAAAAGGGATGGCAGTAATTAATTAACATGCTCCGTGGAGTCTGAGCGGCCAGGTGGCGTAGCAGATAAATGCGCAGTAGAAGCAGGCGTACTTAGTTGTGGCTGCGCCGCGTGAGCTTCCAGTTAATTATCTGCAGATACTTGGATCGGACTCAACCATGTACGTGCAGTTAGCTAGTGGAGGAATAACCGGATCAAGTCAATGTGTGTGGCTGGCCGTGGTGTGTGCATGCATGGCAGAAGTGGTGCGCGTGTGTGCATGCTAGTTAGTGGGTCAAAGTAGTGGCGTGAGTTTAGATGGCACTGGTGCTGGCCGTGCGTATATATACTTTGCATTGAGTAATAGAAGAGGCCGTGAGGGCCAGCAGGAAAAATGTAGTGTTTGTGGGCACCAAGGGAAGAGCTTTTCAGCAAAGCTTGTGTGGTCTCCCTTGGTACATGCGTGTGTGTGTGTGTGTGTGTGTGTGTTGTGACCTCCCCACCATGTGAGGAGAAGAGAGATACCTTGTGCTGAGAGAGTTGTGTGAGGCAACATGAGGAAGAAGAAGAACGGCGCTGCGAGGAGGCGGCGCCAACACTGGTAACCCAGATGGTAGAATGTTAGATGCACAATCTGTTTCAGCGATGAATGCGATAGACTATCATCGGCCGGGGGCAAGCTGGTATGCAGCATGTGCAACACAACAGAAGAGGACAGCTGATGCTGCTGAACCTGAACGTTACATGTAGCAGGTTTGGATGTTGGCCAAGGATGACATCTGGGACTGCGATTGATGGAGCTCTACTGCATACATGTGCAAGATCAGTCCGAATGCTCATTTGAAATGCATTGCTGCATTACTTGAGTCCATCTACTTGTCATCATCACCCTCTCCTACCTAGTAGATTCCCCTTAGACCTTCCTATAAGCTCCACATTCTTCTTCTTCTTGGATGGCACGGTAGCTGGAGAGCGTGAACCACGAG
This sequence comes from Elymus sibiricus, assembly GCA_039707655.1. NCBI lineage: Eukaryota > Viridiplantae > Streptophyta > Magnoliopsida > Poales > Poaceae > Elymus > Elymus sibiricus. The sequence continues at coordinate 29,198,128 of CM077674.1, forward strand.
ATCGGAGGACTCAATGACGAGCCCTTGAGGATGGGAACTACCCTTGTGTGGGTGGACCAGCTTGACCTATAGGTCAAGACTCAAGATAATCGGGGTTTTCACCTTGTTTCTATACAATGGGGAACCATTTAGAGCCTGTATGTATGGGAGGCACGGGGAAAGAAGATTCACTTGTGATGTTGAATCGTTTACATAAGGATAAGGAAGGTGTGAGTTTTCTATTGTATGAGCTTTCACGATTGTCTCCCAGTCTCAGCTGGTTTGGAGAGACTGGAGGCGAAAGCACGGCTGGAAGAGCCGACATACACTCCATATTCCTTCTCGGCCTCAAGGTATTCTCATTTGCCTTATACTGTCGTAGTTTGCTGCACTTGTTCCAATAAGTATTAATTCGACTAATGAAAACCCAGCCACATGTTTGATCTCCATAGTGGAGAACACTTCAGACAATCGAGCGGCAAAAGTTGGAAATTATTTGAGAATATATAATGTGTTAAGGTCAAAACTAAGGACGGACGAGATTCAATATGTGTAATTACTGGACAAAGGAAAACTACAAAAAACAATTAGCGGCGGTACTCAACATGCTTTTAGCGCCTCAACAGAGATTCACTGGCTTGAACATACGTGTAGTTTATAGGACCATTATCTGTAAAAACAAGGCAGCTATTTATTTTGAAAATAGAAATAGTTTCTCCTAAATGTTTCTTGCAGTTCCCTTATAATCTTTGAGTAAATGAAACATAGATATTACCCTCTTGGAGCACATGTGTTGTCTCCCCTCCTCCTTCGGGGCTTGAGACCGGCTATGCGCTTATAGATATTACCTTAAAGTGTATAAGTGTATAGGTGGAGTCCCTCCCCCCCCCCCCCCTCCCCCAACCCACACACACACAAAACAAAAGGAAAATAATAAAAAAAGTCCTCTTTTGTTTGCCTTCTAACATTTTTGTATTTAGCAAATAATTAATAGGAACTATGTTTTTAATAAAAAAACTACTCTAACGACTCCATATAAATTACACTTTGTTGTTTTATGAAAAGCAGAGCAGTAGTTTGACCGCGTGAGGCCATATGTAGTAGATCCGACGCGGCATATATCTCCTCCTTTGCTGGTGCTTTCCATGCATAGTGGCTCCAAATGGTCATCCCTGGCACAAAAATAAGAGATCGTCCCTAAGGCCCTCATGTTTACACACTACTTTTCAGTTTGCTCTTCCTCCAAGAGTAGACCCTCCAACATGGGGAGGTGGGTTCCAAAATCCGAATGGAAAATTCTATGAACATTGTTCATCACCCTCCTCCGCTTGTTTTTGTTTTCCCCCTCCTATGTGTATCCTGATTGAGAAGTCGACTAGTGAGGAAACGACTAACTAGGAGGAGATGGATATGAGGGTGAGTGGGGATAAATTTATTAGGAAAGGGGATCAGGTGGAGTGGATGGACTCAAGCGTTGCAGGAACCATGGTGCCGTACAACATTTTCCATGCTTAGTTTAATCGACTATGCACAGATCCATATTAACAATGTTCAGAGATCAATGGGGTTGAGCCTAGGTTCGGCTGAACCATGGTGCCGTACAACATTTTCGAGCTTTTAGCAAAGGTTCCATCAAAGAAGAACAGTGAGCTGCATTTGTCTGTAGGTAGTAGCAAACCCTGCATTAGAGAGTGTGAGAACCAATAGTACCATGTGATACTTACTAGTCATGCAGGATCTCAGACTGATAGGGGCGATCTTAAGTCTGAATCTAATTTTGCCAATCTGTTAGTGTATGCGGCAAGATGAAAAAACACCCAAGTGATAGAATATTCAAGTATTCCAAGATCAAGAACCAGAAAATATTTGAAAATCTTTTGTACTGCAAGGGATGTCAGGTTACTTAAATAGCTCTTTTGTATATTTATCATCTGCGAGAAATTAAATTGAGCCTTTACCACTTTCTGAAATCAATATACAGATGCAAATAGTTCAGCTCCATCTTTTTCCATAAATGATTTGCATTTTAAATAAACAGAGCACAGAGTTAGAAGAAAGAAAAAAGCGGTCAGCAAATCTACCCGTTGTAGCTCCATGCTGGGTGGTCAGGCTGCGCTACTGATTAAGTTGCAGTGTCAGTAGTAAACAGGACCATGAATGTCAATTATGAACTAACCTTTTTAACTGTACTATTTTGCAATGTTTATTTTGATAAGGCTATATACATGATCAGTTTGTAAAGTCTTACAAAGTCTGTATGTGGTACTATGTTTTAGCACAGCCCAACGTCGACGCTGCGTCCCGCCATGTACTTTCTGACGGGACGAATGTACGACAAACTAGCAACAACGGATTCTTTCTGGGCAATACTTTAGTACAGAACCTACTAATAAGATGATCAAGCAGCCTAGCTACGGATGGCTTGAAACACACAAAGCACTCACGTAATATACGAGACGCCGATTGATTGCGAATGGCTTGTGTCATGACTCGTGACTTTGTTTTGTATTGCTTTGATCTTCTAAAATAACGGTTTGAGATACAAAGGATTACATAGCAGCTAGCTATCCTACCACACTAGTCCTAATCGGTGACTGCACCTAGTCCATACTGGACAGGTCTCTTACATGGTAGTTAATTCCACCACTATTTATATATCAAGCAATATAGCAGGCAGTACCTTTTTTATTTCATTAGAGCTTTTTGCATAAGATGTTTTAGGTCGCAATTCGCACTCGGTCGCGGAAAGCTGCATTTTTCCCCGTGAGGCCATCCTAGTTTTTGCAGGCAATCTGCAGCCCAGAGTTTTCTTTGTTGGAACAGCCAGCCGTAGTAATTTCTTTTGCCCTGCCTAGCTTTGCCTTTTAACTTCCACAGTCTAGATATTGGTGCCCTTGCCAAGGTCTGAACTTTGTCGCCTTAGCACGTCGGTGAAGGTGGGTTCCTACTAGTGCCGTCTGCGCCGAATCTTGGCAGCAGAGTCCTTGATCCTCTTGGCGCGCCCATGGGACTTGCGCATCTCGTATATGTCCATGCATGTAAGGTTGGATTCCTCTTCCAACTCCAACTTTTTCCTAGATAGCTCTTGATCTTCATATAGCGATTCTATTTCGTTTCCCGGAAACTCGCCTATCCAGGAAGGTGTATACGGGAAAGCTGCGTATGTCTCTCTGCATGGTAGTCCACAGATGGGGTCGTAATATGCTGAACGCACATTGCCCAAGTCCTGAAATTTTGAGCTCTTCCAATCATAGGCCAGTCCTCTTGTTTTTCTCCCTGATGAAATTAAGAAGACAATCTCTTTATAAGGATGAAACCCAAGGAAATAATAAATTTCCATAATATCCCTGTTCAAGAGTGTTATCCTCATCAATATCATCTTCAAAGTCAAGACCGTTATCCTCGTACCCCTCTTGAACGTGAAGAACGTTATCCTCGTATCCCTCTTCAACATCATAATCAATGTCAAGAATGTTATCCTCCTCAGAGTTCCAGTCATATTTCTCTTCCACCGTTGCTTTGTAAAGTTCATGTGTATTACCATTACGCTCAAAGAACGACTTACGGTAGTTAACATCCTGTAAGATCCATTGTCTGCCCAGTTGTTGAGAATAGTCCTCATGTTCAAAGGTCATAAGAGTGGTATCGTGGTTTAGCACCCATTCTATTCGAGTGCACGATTCATTGAGATGCCAAAGCTGAAGAAGCGGACTCCTGTTATGAGATATTGCGCAATACACCCCTCTCAGTGATCTACCCAAATGGTGGTCGGGATATATTTTTAGTGAAAGTTCACTAACACCTGGTAGTTTAATTACTCTGTATGTGTGATCTGACAAACACATTCTGCAAATATAAACAATCAGACAAACCATATTAATAACAACATGAGTAATCATAGCAGTATAAATCTATAGAGGATATGTAGGATATTTTTAGACAATTCCCATAGGATTTCCCTACGTTTCTTTCCCTATGTATGACATTCATTTCATGGGACTGGAAGTACTAGATTCTTAGGACTGTATCCATATTGACCAAATTCCTAAAAAATACTTCGCATTAAATGTGACCTTATGGAAAATTCAGAAGGATTGGTGGACATCACAATATTTTACTTTGATTTAAAAATCCTACAAACCGGACGAGCTCTTGCTAAACAAGAATAATGACCGAGGAGCAAGTAAGTAGTAGTACCTCATGAGATAGCCATGTTCGCAATGGATGTAGAGTGTGTTTTGCCAGTAGACGGCATGATAATGATACGGATTATACCACAAATCCGAATGCATGTTGCGGACGAGCCCTGCAGCCTCTCCTTCTCAAATGAAGGTTGTCTTGTCCCACCGCCGAGTCGCCGACGAGAACACATGGATGATGTATGACACCGGAGGCCACTCGGATTCAAGCGACACGTCATCATGGTCGTCGTGCCATTCGCTGGCGGCTGGCACACATGGAACAAAAAAACCTCATAGTTTGTTGACACAGTCGGTTGGAACGCGAGGTAGGCGCTTTGATCGAATCCCAGCATGTGCGGCCGAGGGCGTTGCGGAAGACGCGCCCACCGATGCGTGGCTGGGTTGACGACATAATCGCGCGGCAATGCATTGTCGCGCTCGTGATTCAGACCGCAGCAAAGCAAGAGCCCGTTGCAGTGGTCCGTGACCGTGACGCCCATGCAGGGCAAGAAGTCGAGCCCTCCAGAGATCACCGGGCCCGTCGAGGGACGGGAGAAGAACTCCGAGAATCTAAGCCGGGTGAAGTTGATGAAGATCCCGCGCACCGAGCGCGATTGTAGGTAGCCGCGCAGGCGGGCGTCGATGGTGTCGCGCCACGCCCTGCAGACCTGCCGGGACGCGGCTAGGCTGTGCGGCGCGAGGCGCCGGAGGACCTCCGCGAGGACGTCGACGGGTAGGACGGCCGGCACTGGTGCCATGGCCAATCGATCTCATTAGGCGCTCCTTTTCTTGATTCCAATCGCCGCGATCCCACACGCGCCGCAGTGTTTTAGGGCTATGAGTTGTTGGCGAATGGCGATAACGTCGGAGACGTATTGGACCTGGAGTAGTACGCATACATATTGGAGGCCAAGTCTAAATCTATGTCATGCATGTCTCAAAAAAAAAAATCTATGTCATGCATGACTCATTTGCCTATAAAAAAAGTAAGGTAACTCTTTTTCGGGTTTCATTGGTTTTTCTTCGTTTTCTTTGCTTTTTTTTGTTTTTCATCTTTTTATTTTTCTTTTCATGTAGAATAGGAACATTTTGTATACGTGTTTAACATTTTATTAGAAACATTTTTTGTGTATACATTGAATTTTTTCAAATACATGATTAATATTTATTTGAAAATATTTTTTATGTCAACATTTTTTCATACACATTCTGCATTTCTTTTCTATACATATTTAAATTTTTCAAATGCTTGATTAACATTCTTTCAAATGATTTTTGTAACCCTCACAAAAAAGTGTTTTTTGTAATATATTTGAAAGTAAAAAAAATAAAAAAATGAAAGCAAAATAAGGTACAATGCCAGATTAGATCCTGTGCCACATTGATCAAGACGGAAGTCTGTTGCCACAGTGACTCGAGTTTGTTTTGTTGAACAAATCGAGCAGTTCGTCTTATATATACCCCTTGCGGGTGATGTAGGGAGAGTGCAAGCTGCCGTGGTTGTTCCTGGCCCATGTAGTGCACGCTGTAGTAGGGCCAGCGCCCGAGTGCTTGATCCAGCTCGCATAAAGCAATATATATAGGTACGCCCAATTTGGACGAACTCACTAATTGAGCAGTACTCCTTCCAAAGATCACTCTCACCTTGTCAGGTTGCGACAAGTGACGCATTGCATGCGCGTCACTTCACTAGTAGAAAAAGGGCCTTTAGTCCCGGTTCCAGAGGGCCTTTAGTCCCGGTTCTGGAACCGGGACTAAAGGGTCGGGACTAAAGCCCAAAAACCTTTAGTCCCGGTTCGCTTATGAACCGGGATCAAAGGGGCTCCACGTGGCCGCTGCGGGAAGCCCAGGCAGGAGGACCTTTAGTCCCGGTTGGTAACACCAACCGGGACCAAAAGGCGTCCACGTGGCCGCTGCGGGGAGCCCAGGCAGGAGAACCTTTAGTCCCGGTTGGTCACACCAACCGGGACCAAAGGTCATCCACGCGTGAGCATCTGGCAGCAGCTGGGGTTTTTTTTTTTTTGAAGGGGGGGGGGGGGGTTGGGGGGTTTTGGAGGGTTAATTTAGGGGTTTCATATTGTGTTAGCTAGCTAATAGGGAGAAGTGTCCTCTCTTTCTCCGTGCTCGATCGACGGTAGCTACTATACATATAGAGATAACTCGATGCTAGCTAATAAGAAAATGAAGGAAATCATTAATTACACAAGATCGTCATGCTGAACATATATAGAGAGAAGTGACATCTCTTTCTCCGTGCTTGGTCGAACAATAAGTTTTCGTATATCTATCCGACGGTACTACATATATACAATATAACATCTTTTACAATCCCTAACATCATCTACCTAAGATCCAATCACAAATCCGCATGGTATTCCCCGTCTTTAGGTATGACGTGGTCAAGAAAGAATCCCGCCAATTCCTCTTGAATTGCTCGTATGCGATCATGTGGTAGGAGTTCATCCCGCATCTGCCAGATCTAATTTAAAGAAGGTGGTCAATACATGCATATATATGAATAAAACTCAACACAATTGATGGTAATATATAAAATAAAATTGTGAATATTATTTACGTACTTCAAATTGTTTGTCAGAGAAGCCCCGCTCAGAGGTCGAGTGGCGAATGAACTCGCATACGTAGTATGCACATAAAACAGTCCCTTCTTTCTGGTACAAGCACTTTACGAGAATAGAGTTCAATCAAACTGATAAGCAAGCATGGTAATGATATATTGATGAAAATTTGAATCAATTAGAGATGCGCGGAACTAGCTAGTACTACTTACTTTGGGGTGCGTAAATCGCAACTCTTTGTTTAGACCGGGAACCTTTCGGGTGAACTTCTTCCAAACCCTGCCAGGCAAAGAAAATGATTACTTGATATCAGGAAATTAACGAAAGTTGCATGCCGATATGGTCCCGGTATTGACTGAACTTACTTCTTGAGCATTGCAGTCATGTCCACATAATTCTCGGGATCTTTACGTCTCGAGTCTAAGACAATTACTAATGCCCCGTCAAGCTTAATGGATAGCAGAATAAAGTGGAAACTGCGCACGCATATATAACTCATCAATTACATTACTTAACCTCGAGTAAGCGAAACTGAGTATACAGAGAAGACAGCAATACTCACTTGAAGTTGTAAGGAAAGAGTATTTCCCTTTTGTTTTGATGTATAAGGAACGACTGTAGCAAGTTCTCCTCGGTCTCTTTGATTGAGTTTTGTACTGTCCATTCATTTACGGCATCTGGGCTAATGAACCCAACGTCGAAGATTCCTACTTTTTTGCATTCGAAAATCTTCAATCTGCATAATATAGTGAGGATAATTATATATACATGCAATGAACGAGCTGAGCTAGAGACTTAACTATAGAAGTAATACTTACAGACAGTAGGAAGTCATGAGTTGTTTGTCGAGGGCCAGTTGATTGTATAACTGAAATAACTCCACAAATTCAATAGGCATCACGGGAAGTCCAATGAATTCGTGCTCTGGTTTCACTGCCATATACATAGTGTCTCTCCCAGACTCCCTGCAGGTTTTCATGTACCACTCATGCAATTTGTACATCATCGTTGTTAGAGGAGGATGATCAGGTTTGACGAGAGGCTTCCCGTGCACGTATTTATATTCTTCTTTTGTTACCTCAGCCGTTTGAAAAATTACATCATCCCCCAAGTAATCACCAGGATTGGTACCAGGCACCATCCCCGGATGATTAGCGACGATATCGCTAGACACCTTGAACGGGGGGCACGATTTCTTCTCCTGTTCGCCGAGCTGGGGAATTGTTTTCCCACTTCTTCGTTCTGCTAACCTTGCATCACTGGAAGTACTTCCCGACCGCCGCGCTTCTTCATATGTCTTTTTAAGAATGCGGACATAGTTGGAATCCGGCGGAGGCGGTGGTGGTCGCTTCAGGGCATCGATAGTGCGCTTCACTTTCACCGGATCTAGCTTCTCCTTCGGAGGTGGAGTTTTCTTTGCAAAATGGTCCCTCACTTGGGCACGACATATGTCCTCGTTTTCCTGCTCGGTCCTCTCATATGGTAACTTTTCCACAGGCTTGAGAGATGGACCGTATCTGAATTGCCTCCCGCCTCTGCTTGTACTGCTAGCCGCCGGAGCGGCGGCGTCTCTCTTCCGTCGTTGCTGACGAGGCGGAGAAGGAGGCGGAGTGCTCGGACGCGCCGGAGTAGGCGAAGGAGGAGGCGGAGTGCCCTCACGCGTCGGAGGAGCCGGAGAAGGAGGCGGAGTGCCCTGATCACTCGCCGGAGGAGGAGGAGGAGGAGGAGGAGGCGGAGTGCCCTGACTCGCCGGAGGAGGAGGAGGAGGCGGAGGCGTCCAGTTTGGAAGCTTGATGTACTCCTTCTGCCATAGACATGTACTCCTCAGAGCACGAACCAGCTAATTCTCCCCTTCACCTGTAGAGTGGTAAAGCTCGAGCTCCTCAAATGCCTCCATTACTTCATCCACCATCACAACAGCATAGCCATGTGGAATCGGAAGGCAGTGAAAAGTTCCGTTGGGTTGAGGAGGTGCAACAGAGCCGAGAGCCGCCTTGAAAGTGAGGTTATGGCATTTCGTCATAAGCTCGCAATTTTGAGCCTCCGTGATAGTATCCACGGGGTAGATAGGCTCCGTGAAGTCAGTCTGAACGGGCTCCGTGGAAGCCACGCTGCTTCTCCGCTGAGATGGCGGGGTAGCTTCGTGCCGCTGAGATAGTTGGCCGGCAGCTCGCTGGCTCTCTCAGCTTCCTCTAGCTTTTGTAGTCTTGCACTCATCTTCTGCAAGTCGCTCAGCTCCGCTTTCCTCTTTCTCTCCCGGCTTCTGTAACCGCCTGCGTCGGGAAACCCAAACTTCCACGGAACGGAGCCTGGTCTGCCTCGTGTTCGTCCAGGGTGCTCAGCATTCCCTAGGGCCTCAGTCAGCTCTTCCTTCTCTCTGTCAGGAATGAACGTCCCTTCCTGCGCTGCGGTGATATACTTCTGAAGCTTCGTGACGGGTATTGCAAGTTGCTCGTCCGTCCAACGGCACTTCCCTGTTTCAGGGTCCAAAGTTCCCCCAACCCCGAAGAACCAAGTCCTTGAACGGTCTGGCCAGTTCAATGTCTCTGGTTCGACCCCTTTAGCAATCAGGTCATTCTCAGCTTTGTCCCACAACGGCCGGGCTTTGAGGTAGCCACCTGACCCCGTGTGATGGTGATACTGCTTCTTTGCAGCGTTGTTCTTGTTTGTCTCTGACATTTTCTTACTCTTGTCTGATGTCTTGTAGGCCACAAATGCGGGCCAGTGATCTCTTATCTTCTCAAATCGGCCGATGAATTCTGGAGTCTCACCTTTGTCGACAAACTTTGATTTCAACTCCTTCTTCCACCTCCTGAATAGATCTGCCATCTTCTCAAGAGCACACGCCTTGACCAGTGGCTCTATAACGGGCTTATTCGGATCCTCCTCTGGCAGTAGGGTGAAATTTGCCTTCAGCAAGGTCCAAAGATCATCTTTCTGTCTATCGGTGACATAATCACCTTCAGGGGCGTCGTCCTTAGGCTTATTCCATTGCTTGATGCTGATCGGGATGTTGTCCCTAACAATAGCTCCGCACTGAGCAGAAAATGCGTCCTTGGTCCGCTTGGGTTCAATCGGTAGGCCATCGTCCGCGAGTGCTGTGATCGTGAACCTTTCATCCTTGCGCAACCTCTTCTTCGGGCCTCGTCTCGTTACCGAAGTTTGGCTCGATCCGGAGGGCTATAAAAGAAGAAAGAAGAGTTAATATATGTACATACCAAAACAATTAATGCATCAATTAGCTAGTCAGCACCTCCGGAGCCATCATGATCATGTCCTTCCTCCTCCATTGTTCCATCGGTGTCGTTGAGAAACGACAAGACAGCATCACCTCCGGCGAGGATTATCTCCCCCAACAACTGTTCTTGTTCCAAGTCTCTTTGATCCATAGTTTCTGCAAATATAGAAGAATATATATATAGATGAGATCAGAAAAAAATTGGAGCAACTTGTGCACATCCATAATGGGGGTATTCTTGATAAATCTATGTTACCGGAGTTATCTATGTTACCGGAGGGGGTAGACGACAACGACGCTCACCCCTCATGTCATGTCCGACGTCCCTCCTCATGTCGAAGTTATCGGGGAGGGGGTAGACGACAACGACGCTCACCCCTCATGTCCGACATCCCCCCTCATGTCGAAGTTATCGGGGAGGGGGTACAGGTGGCCTCGAGAGTTGGTCAGGCGAGCGGACCGGGAGTAAGTAACTTTTAACTCATTTTAACTCATTTTGAATATATGAACATTTTAACTTTTACGGGTAGGGGCGGGAGGGGGTTGATCGACGTCTCCCCCCCTCATGTCGAAGTTACCAGAGTTTTCTATATGAACAAAAAAAATCCACATGACATGTCCGACGAGCGGACCGCCTCTCTCTCATGCATGTCCGACGTCCCCCCTCATGACAAAAACTTTCTATAAAAAAAAAGCATACATCTATGAACAAAAAAAATTCTATGAACAAAAATAAAATTGTATCAATGCATATATAAAAACTTTTTATGGATCATCATTGCTCATATATCAATGCATATATAAAAACTTTCTATGGATCATCATTGCTCATATATAAAAACATTCTATAAACAAAAAAAACATACATCTATGAACAAAAAAAAATCTATGAACAAAAATAAAATTGTATCAATGCATATATAAAAACTTTCTATGGATCATCCATCCATACATACATACTGCATATACATACATACATACAGCATCCATCCATACATACATACATACTGCATATACATACAAAAAAAAAAGGCAGATCCGGCCAGGGCGGCGGTGGCGGCGGCGGCGCGGCAAGCAGAGCAGGGGCACGGCGCGGCAAGCAGAGCAGTGGCGGCAGCGCGGGGGAAGGGGGGGGGCTCACTGGGGGCGGCGTCGGGGCAGGGGTAGGGGGGCACGGCGGGCGGCGTCGGGGCAGCAGGGGCGCGGGGAGCGGCGCCGGCGTCGGGGCAGAGGGCGTCGAGGGCGTCGGGGCAGCGGGGGCTTGGCGGCGATGGCGACGAGGAGCAGCCTGACGGCGTCGACGGGGCAGAGGGCGGCGAGGGCGTCGACGGCGAGCACGGGCAGCCTGGCGGCGTCGATGTGCTCGGCGTCGTTGGGGGAAACTGGCAAATTTTCCCAACTCCCGCTTATATAGGGAGACCTTTGGTCCCGGTTGGTGCCACCAACCGGTACCAATGCCCACCTTTAGTCCCGGTTGGTGCCACCAACCGGGACCAAAGGTCTCTTTTCGTCAGCCCAAAGGGCGGGAAGCAGAGACCTTTGGTCCCGGTTGGTGGAACCAACCGGGACCAAAGGTGGGCATTGGTCCCGGTTGGTGGAACCAACCGGGACCAAAGGTGGGCATTGGTCCCAGTTGGTGCCACGAACCGGGACCAAAGGGCTCTACGGCGTCGGGGCGTGGAAGTTTAGTCCCACCTCGCTAGTTGACTAGCGCCCGCACTGGTTTATAAGCGCGGCTGCGGCCACCGTTTCGAGCTCCTCTCTAAAGCAGGCCTACGGGCCTAAACGAACTCTCTCTGCCGTGGGCCTACTGGGCCTTCTGCGGGCCTGCATCCTGGCCCAACTAGCGGGTTTCTAGTCGTATGCAGGCCGTGGTGGCCCAGTAGCCGGCATTTTTTTTTTTGGTTTTTTTTTTTTTTGCTTTCTTTATTTTCTTTTGTTTTTTTTGCTTTATTTATTTTCTTTTGTTTTTTGTTGCTTTATTTATTTCCTTTTGTTTCTACTTACAACTAAATACTTAGAGTTTTGAGTGATTCTTTTTGCTATTAATGTTTTGAACAAAAAATACTTTGATAACTTTAGTTGCATAAATTTTATATAATTTTAGTTTCATAAATACTAGACGTTTATAAAATATTTTTAGTTGATTCCTTTTGCTATTAGAGTTTTATAAAAGCTTTTTAGTTGATTCTTTTTGGTATTGAAGAATATTATAGTTTTATTTTAGTTGATCATAACAGAATTTTTTAATTGATTATTTTTAGTTCATTATTTTCGCTATTAGAGTTTCATAAAGGTTTTCTAGTTCATTCTTTTTGCTATTAGCTCATTCTTTGAGCTAAATGACCCTGAAATTGAAAAGCACTTCAAATGAACTCTGAAAAGGTTGAAAATTGGCATGGTATCATCATTTCACCCACATAGCATGTGCTAAAACGTTGAGAGGGTTATGGCAAAAACTGGATGCACTTCGTGTACAAAATGGACAATCTCTTTCGAAGTATCAGGGTTTCGGACAAAAACTCATCTGTTACAAAGGGAGTTCATTTAGTTTCTTCACATGTAACTGCAATGATATAGTTGTGGAGAGAAAGTGTTCACTTTTTCTTCGCTTGTGTCCTTTGCTTATTCCGCCGTAACCATGGATAATCTTCATCGTTTAACAGGGTGCTTGGGTCAGCCTTGACTTTGAAGGGAGGAATTTCATGAAACTTTTCATAATCTTCAGACATGTCTGTCTTGCCCTCCAATCCCACGATGTCTCTTTTTCCTGAAAGAACTATGTGGCGCTTTGGCTCATCGTATGATGTATTCGCTTCCTTATCTTTTCTTTTTCTCGGTTTGGTAGACATGTCCTTCACATAGAAAACCTGCGCCACATCATTGGCTAGGACGAATGGTTCGTCTGTGTACCCAAGATTGTTGAGATCCACTGTTGTCATTCCGTACTGTGGGTCTACCTGTACCCCGCCTCCTGACAGATTGACCCATTTGCACTGAAACAAAGGGACCTTGAAATCATGTCCATAGTCAAGTTCCCATATGTCCACTATGTAACCATAATATGTGTCCTTTCCCCTCTTGGTTGCTGCATCAAAGCGGACACCGCTGTTTTGGTTGGTGCTCTTTTGATCTTGGGCGATCGTGTAAAATGTATTCCCATTTATATCGTAGCCTTTGTAAGTCAATGCAGTCGAAGATGGTCCCCTGGCCAACGAGTACAGCTCATCAGAAACAGTGTTGTCACCCATGAGACGTGTTTGCAACCAACTGCCGAAAGTCCTGATGTGTTCATATGTAATCCAGTCGTCACACTGCTCCGGGTGTTTGGAGCGCAGAATATTCTTGTGTTCATCGACATACGGGGTCACCAAGGTAGAATTCTGTAGAACTGTGTAGTGTGCTTGAGACCAAGAATGCCCGTCCCTACATATTATTGAGTCCGCTCCTAGCGTGCCTTTTCCAGTCAGTCTCCCCTCATACCACGATTGAGGGAGACCAATCTTCTTAAGGTCAGGAATGAAGTCAACACAAAACCCAATGACATCCTCTGTTTGATGGCCCATGGAGATGCTTGCTTCTGGCCTAGCGCGGTTACGAACATATTTCTTTAAGACTCCCATGAACCTCTCAAAGGGGAACATATTGTGTAGAAATACAGGGCCCAGAACGACAATCTCGTCGACTAGATGAACTAGGACGTGCGTCATGATATTGAAGAAAGATGGTGGGAACACCAGCTCGAAACTAACAAGACATTGCACCAAATCACTCCTTAACCTTGACAGGATTTCTGGATCGATCACCTTCTGAGAGATTGCATTGAGGAATGCACATAGCTTCACAATGGCTAATCGAACGTTTTCCGGTAGAAGCCCCCTCAATGCAACCGGAAGCAGTTGCGTCATAATCACGTGGCAGTCATGAGACTTTAGGTTCTGGAACTTTTTCTCTGCCATATTTATTATTCCCTTTATATTCGACGAGAAGCCAGAGGGGACCTTCATACTGAGCAGGCATTCAAAGAAGATTTCCTTCTTTTCTTTGGTAAGAGCGTAGCTGGCAGGACCTTCATACTGCTTTGGATGCATGCCGTCTTTTTCATGCACACATTGCTGTTCCTCCCGTGCCTCCGGTGTATCTTTTGTCTTCCCATACACTCCCAAGAAGCCTAGCAGGTTCACCCAAAGATTCTTCGTCACGTGCATCACGTCGATTGCAGAGCGGACCTCTAGGTCTTTCCAATAGGGTAGGTCCCAAAATATAGATTTCTTCTTCCACATGGGTGCGCGTCCCGCATCGTTAGTCGGAACAGATAGTCCGCCAGGACCCTTTCCAAAGATTACGTGTAAATCGTTGACCATATCAAGTATGTGATCACCAGTACGGAGGGCGGGATTCTTCCGGTGATCTGCCTCACCTTTGAAATGCTTTCCTTTCTTTCGACATTGATGGTTGGTCGGAAGAAATCGACGATGCCCCAGGTACACATTCTTCTTGCATTTGTCCAAATATATACTGTCGGTGTCATCTAAACAGTGTGTGCATGCGTGGTATCCCTTGTTTGTCTGTCCTGAAAGGTTACTGAGAGCAGGCCAATCGTTGATGGTTACAAACAGCAACGCATGTAGGTCAAATTCCTCCTGTTTGTGCTCATCCCACACACGTACACCTTCTCCATTCCACAGCTGTAAAAGTTCTTCAACTAATGGCCTTAGGTACACATCAATGTCATTGCCGGGTTGCTTAGGGCCTTGGATGAGCACTGGCATCATAATGAACTTCCGCTTCACAACCAAGGAGGAAGGTTATAGATACATAGAGTCACGGGCCAGGTGCTATGATTGCTGCTCTGCTCCCCAAAAGGATTAATGCCATCTGCACTTAAACCAAACCATACGTTCCTTGCGTCACCTGCATCACCGAATTCAGGGGGCGGGTAGTTGTCATCATCCTCTTCTTCTTCGTTGTCTTCCATCATAACCCCTCTTTCTCCGTGCTTGGTCCAAACATTATAGTGTGGCATAAAACCCTTCTCAAGTAGGTGGAAGTGAATGGTTTTAGAGTTGGAGAAAGCCTTCGTATTCTCACAGACAGTACATGGACAATGCTTGTTTGCCTCAGCCGCTTCGAGAAAATTATGCAGGCCCTTAATATACTCGGAGGTGCGTCGGTCACCGTACATCCATTGCCAGTTCATCTGCGTGCGTTATATAGTTCTTATTATTGAACAACATATAACTCTCTAGAGCATCTAATTAAAACACACAAGTAAGAACTTTTTTCTTTTAGAAAGAAGATAAGAAGAAGAGGCTAACCATGGTGTTGCCGGCGCCGAGATGGGCGCGGGCGATCGACGGCGGTGAGGACGGGGACGGGACAGGACGGACCGCCAAACCTAGACAAATCTTGAGGAAAATGGAGCTTGGACAAGGAGCATCGAGAGGAGAAAGCTTAAGTGTGGCTCGGGCATTTCATCGAACACCTCATGTGCATAGGAGGTGAGCTAGAGCACCACAAAAGCTCTCCCACGGCCGGGCAAAAAAACAGAGCAATGCATTGCTCTGCACGCGGGCGGGGGGCTATATATAGGCCAACCATTTGTCCCGGTTCCATTCACAAACCGGGACCAATGGTTGTGGGCCAGGAGCGAGGCGCATTGGTCCCGGTTCGTGGCTGGAACCGGGACAAAAGGGGTCACCTTTAGTCCCGGTTCCAGCCACAAACTGGGACCAATGGTTGTGGGCCAGGAGCGAGGCGCATTGGTCCCGGTTCGTGTCTAGAACCGGGACAAAAGGGGTCAGACGAACCGGGACCAATGGCCCACGAGGTTCGGCCGGCGCCCTGGCCTCACGAACCGGGACCGATGCCCCCATGGGTCCCGGTTCGTGAGTGAACCGGGACTAATGGGCTTCTCAGGGGTGGACCGATGCCCTGTTTTGTACTAGTGCTTATCGCAACCTGGGAGTTTTCGTTTTTTTCGTACATCCGTTTATTCGAAACGTTTTATCTCTTAAACCGTGTGTCCATATCTCGTACCAATTTCACCATTGGATTCCTTGCGTCGAAATCTTCAAAACTAGATCCCATATTGATAGGTTTTGATGAACTTTTTTTTCACAAAAAACGAAACAAAAAAACCGAGCCGGGAGCACATTTTTTTTTCCTTTCCAAAAGAGGCACAGCTGTGCCTCTCGTGGAAGCAAAACCGTGCCTCTCACGGAAGAAAAAAAAGAAAACGCGGTTTTTTCTCCGTTTTCGAGAGGCACGGCCGTGCCTCTCGCGGAAAGAACACTACATCACGACACTCAAAGCAACGTCAAACAATCTGTCAGCATAGGTCACCTAAGGCGACACATTTAGTGTCGGCAAAGACCTTTCCCGACAGAAAGGAGTTGTGGCCTATAGTCCTGCCGGGAAAGGTCTTTCCCGACAGATAAACCTCGACCGACAGACAGTATGACACCGTTGGTGAGATCTTCGCCGACAGACATTTTTACACCAACAGACGATTATATACCGACAGTTCATCTGACAGTGTGCTATGGCGACAGATGGTGCAACACCCATTGATATGCCGACAGTTCATGTGACAGTGTGCTACACCGACACATTATGCTTCGTCCAATACTTATGCCGACAAATTTTCTGCCAGGGCCTACATTTCAGTATAAATGCAAATGTACCATATATTAACATGAAATTAATTCATAGTAATCATTTCATGTTCAGCACCCAATACATATACAAACATTTGCACTCTTCTATCCATCACAAGATAACATTGATCAATGCATTCATTTCATGTTCAGTACCCAATACATATACAAACATTTGCACTATTCTATTCATCACAAGATACCATTGATCAATGTATTCATTCAACATATATAGAAGATTTGTTGGTTTTCCTCACTCTAATTAGCTACAGCCATTAAGGAAATACATAAGTCTACATAGCTCGTGGCCTCTTACAAAATATGATGGCCAAGTTCCTAAGAGACCAAATGTTTGATCACTACCACAAAAATTATGGAAGAGACCAAGTCTTCGATCCCCATGCTGACACCAACTTCCATATGAACAAAATGTGTCAACCATGTTATGAACAGAAGCGGTCACCAGAATATCTTAGATCAACTCGTGGACTTGCTACTTTCTTCCATTTGGCCCTAGAAAAGAACTCATATGTTTGAGCAATCTTAGAAAATGAGAATTTGTGAGTGGCCATGGTCCCAAAGATCTAAAAAGTAGATGTACCGCAAACAGGTTACAAAAGATAACCTTATCAGAACGAACATCAATCGAAGTCAGGCAAGCACCTAGCTTATCATGACTTGCTACAAAAATTTATGCACTCATTGATAAAGCAATCAAATCTGTTCTAAGATATCAGGAATAATGTTCTTATTGTAATTTTAGAGATTTGCATTTGAAGTTCCTCAGCTAGCAAATAATCAGATATGCATTTGTAAATATACATGTACTAGCAGTCATATATGTAGTAGCAGGAAGTGCACTTGCACATGCATCTCGTTTTCCTCGATAACAGATGCACTCTAGTTAGGCATCTGGGAGCTAGATCGGGTAATACATATATTACCAGATGTCCACTATGAGTAATTGCTGGGACGATCTGCACACAACTTACAATAAAATCATGCCTACCATTTACTACATGCTCTCAGTTCATCTATAGTCCATTTGAGTACAACATGGCCTCAGTTCATCTATAGGAGAAGTTCAAAGCACATGCATATTTAAAACTTGGGCACCATCAGCTACTGCAGTATTGCTACAAAACTTCATACTGGAAACTGGAAATGAGCTCTAGACACAATCATGAGAATATCTTTTGGTAATCGAGTCACCATATCTAGTGTGCTATTACTACTGTAAGTAGGAGATGAGTTTCTTCCTCAATAAAAGATAAGGCCAACAGTGTCTCTGTGTTCTATAACTAATGCACGACTTCTTTATTTTCTGAGAAGTACAAGGAAAGGGAATAAAAAAACTAGAACAAATAAGAGACCACTGATATTGTTAAGTTTCACTTTCAGTAACAAATTACATCAGACTATAGACATGTTTCTTTTATCACCACAGATTTTCACATATGTTGGGTATTGAATTTTCTTTGACTAATCTTCAGAGATAAAATAGACCATCCAGGTGATTACTGATTACTACTCAATTTAACAATATATGTTACAGTCTGCTATAGCTAAAATCAGGCACCAAGCATTAGGAGTAGAGTCTGTGCTGTAATTTCAGATATTTGCATTCCAAGTTACTCAATCAGCAAACAATCATATATACACTATTAAATATATACATGTACCAGCAGTCATATATGTAGTAGCAGGAAGTGCACTTAGATGAAAACAAATCCATTTAATCATCAAAAACAAACCCATTTAATCGTAAAAAATTCCATTTACAGGACATTGCTTGTGTTGCAGTTCATGCATGCTATGAAACATTGTGTGGTATATGGTAGAGATTTGCATATGTTGTATTCTACTATGGTTAAAATCCTGAAACTGAACATATGCTGCAACAGGCTGCAACATCTATGTTTCTCCAAAAATAGAGCTAGGTGTAATCCTGATTTGTGGTACTGAACTAAATATGCTTCCCTGAAAAATAATGGTCAAATATTTACTTTGTGGCTGATCTTTAAAAGATAGCAAGATTCCGTTTATAGCTACTAGGAACAGCACACTTAAGGTCATTTGTCCCACACAAGTTCTAAGTGTCTAAAAAGTTGGGGCGAGGGGGAAACCCCTATCTTTAAAAAAAAAAGTTCTAAGTGTCAGGAAAGGTGCTTACTTAATTTTCAGAGATATGCAATTGAGATTGTTCAGCGATCAAATAGATATATGCTAGCAGCTAGCATTCGCTTTGGAGTAATTTCTCACAGGAATTTGCTTGCGTACTAACTCATACATTTCTGCTAGCTGCCATGATCAAGTCTCTGAACTTAATACTATTTTGCATGATAATGGAGGTGCTGCTATACACATATAAAATGCAAGGATTGACAAGAAAACCTGACAATAAATTATCTAACACATTTGCACATCGCCAACTAAATTTAGATGTCATGCATTGGTACTGTAGTATAACAATACTTTCCCAAGACTAACAAGACAGTCATTTTCTAGGATGCATGTACCATCTTTTAGAGTGACACTGATGCGCTGCAGCAACAGAGTATAAGTTAAAAAAAAAGCACAACATATAATATCCGGTAATGAAACACTCAACTTCTCAGTGTAAAGCTCAGTAAAATGTTTCTGTAAATTAGAGTTAAAATTTTAGGCATTTGGCATGTCCAAGCAGTTGCTACTATCTTCTCATTGCCAGTTCCACTAGAGTAACTTCAACACTCTCATGGTCAGTTCCAATAAAATAACCTGAAGCTTGAATAGATATGTTGTACTAATGTGGTTCCAATGGTCAGATTTTATAAATTTCAACTCCAACTTTCTATATCACTTAGTAGCTTGTACAGAGCTAATACTGCTATATACAAGGTGTTCTAAATAAGTAAAAAGGAAGAGACATAAACATCTGAGAATTAGCATTCTATCAAAGTTTACCATTCAATTACTGACACGAGCAAAACTCCTATGAGTTAGGTCCTTCATTTATAGCTTCACTTATGCCGTACTTTGACTGGGAAAAAGCATAAATATGTGTGAAACAGATGGTATATATAATGAGAAAGTGTTGAATGTAAACAACTGCAAGTACACAATAGTTTTCTTTTTCTTGGCTGGCCGTGATGACCCACGTACTTCCCCAGAGGCCCTTATATTTCCTCCTATTCCTGTATTCTTTTTCGGTTCCATAATGAGAAAGTGTTGAATGTTAACAACTGCAAGTATAAGAGCTCTCACCTCAGACCTTATTTTCTGCAACATTGGCAAGCCATCATCATACACAAGGACCTCACTTTCTTCTCCTGTTTTCGTCAGCTTTTGCCCTGTAAATGACACATATTAGAACATGATTTTAACAGACAAGACAAATCACAAAATTTTATATGAATCAAAATTCACATGTGAAACTGTCGATTAGACAACTGGTCCAGGTCGTTGCTTTGTACACTCACGAACTAGGTCACCTCTGCCATGAACCAGGCCGGCACCTGCGCTCCCTTCCAGTCCGTACAAGCCTAAGCCGTTCCTAAACCACCCTAAAATTACCCAAACTCAAACAAGCCAACGTAAACTTGTTCAAACTAGATAGATCTAATGGGCAATCACAGTTTTGGAGGAATTTTTTTAGAAGAATCAACGATGAAGCTTACCTGTAGTAGCCAGATTTGGAAATGGGGTAGGACAGAGGGGGTAGGGGAGTCGTCGCCGGTGGTGGAAGAGGGGCAGTGGGGCGGCTCCTCGGCAGCGTATGGCAGGTCGACTCCTCGATCTACAGCTTGTGGGGCGGCCCCTCAGACTGTGGAGTACCTCCCCTCGGAGGCCGTGGCGAAGGGAGGCAGATCGGGGCCGGAGGCCGTGGCTACGGGAGGCAGATCTGGGCCGGAGGCCGTGGCGGCACGAGGCAGGTCGTAGTCTGGAGAGGTGGTGGTGCGAGGCTGGTCCGGGTCGGAGTCTGGGGCGGTGGTGGCGCCAGGCAAGTAGAGGACGGAGCATACGGCGACGGCGCAAGCAAATCGGGGCCGGCGGCGGCATGTGGCTTAGGTTTCGCTGGGGGGATGTGTTGTGAAGGAGAGATGAGATGGGGGATTGGGGGCACGCGGAGACCTAGCGAAAATTCTCGAGTTATCGCTTCGCGGGTGGTGCCACGTCTGCGCGGCTGGAAATTAGTGGGCCAGCTACGAAGCAACACCGACACTTTTTCCATCGCAAAGAACCACCGACACACAATCTAATGGTAAAGAAACCTATGCCGACACATAGCATGTCCGCAAACCATTTTGCATTGCCGACAGATAGATTGTCAGAAGTATAGAGCAACATCAACAATCAGTGTGTCGGTATAGTTCGGGACAAAAAAAGTGTCGGCGATGCACACTTCTGCCAACAGATGCATGTCGCCCTTGTGGTGTCGTGGTGTAGTGCAAAAAAACAAAAAACACGTTTTTTTCGTCCTCTCGCGGAAGCAAAAAAAGAAAGAAAACAGGTTTTTCGCGCAAATATTTTTTTGTCCAAAAGCTAAGTAAGACAGGTGGAAAACCAAAAAACCAAAAAAAATGGGATAAACCGTTTAAAAGCCGAAAACGCGTGCAGGAAAATAAAAATAAAAATCTGGAAGGAGCGCCCAGAGCGCGACACGTGGCGGTGGCTGAGAGTGCGCCTAGTGGCGCGCTCTCAGCCCACCCCAAGTGATCGTTGGGAGGCTCCAGAAGGAGCGCTCGTCAACTAGTTGCTCTCCAGTTTGGTTGCTAATTGTGGCTGGGTTGCACACGCAGAGGTCTCGGTCCAGGTGGCAAGGCCAAGCCCGTCGCACGATGCGAGTTGTAGTCGTTGAGCTAGTGGCCCTGCACAACCTGGTGGTATTCACCGCGTTGGTGTTCATCAAGAACAGTAGAAGGCAATGGGTACCCATTACCCACATACCCGATGGGTAAAACCCCTATTAGGGTAAAGGTATGGGACAAAAAGTTACCCACGTGTATATAAAATAGAGAAATCGCAAACCCATCGGGTTGAGCGGGTACGGCTATGGCATCGTATAACCCATACCCGTGTACTCACGTACCCATATAAAAAATGACATGTGGGCCTTTGTATTTTGGTTGAACTTGTTACAATGTTACAACTTTATTGTCATGCTTATCTAGTGACCTTATGTACGTCCAAAGTATCTCTAGCTTTTATCGTGAGTCTGTGAATTAAAATGTATGACTATGTGTTGTTGTTTCAACTAAATTATGTTGTTTATGAGAATATGTTGTATGTGTTGTTATTTATAAATTATGACTATAGGCTGCCTGCTAGAAGAAGCATAAGAAAATACGTGGATTTGAAAAAAGTACGCGGATTCTATGTTTGGTATGTACTCCCTCTGTAAATTAATATAAGATCATTTAGATAGTATCTAGCAGCAAATATGTCATTCTTTATAATTTTGATATCTGGCAAAAGGCTACATTTGGCAAGAAATGGCGAATTCTACATCTAATGTAAAAAAGGTTCAAACGTGACAATACACGTGTGACGTGGTTCTGAATATGGCACAGCTAAAAAAGAAATGAATCACTCCAAACAGGATAATGTTGTTACAGATTATCTGCTCATGTTTGGGTTTGTTTTGGGGAGGGGCATAATATTATGGGGTTGTACTCATGGAATGTGAACCTCCTGTTTTCTTTTAGCAATCCTTGTTTTGCTTTTTAGGTTATGGTTATGTAGAAGAGAGAGCATACCACACAATTGATTTTTAGATTCTAATTTATTTTGCCGCTGCAATGGATTAGGGTTTATTTCCTTCATTCTCATTCATCGGTTGTTGGCTTTTATCAATCTTCTATCATCTTCCCTTTTGCCAGTCTTAGTCATTTTGTTCATTTTATTTTTCCCTTTTGTTAGTCCTTCTCAATACATTTCTTTTTCCCTAGATTTTTCCTCACTCGTCAATGCTGGCAGCGACAAGACCCGGATGAGCGCACAACATGAGAAGGCCATATGCACCACATAGGAATTGCACTGTCGTAGGGCGCCGACAGAGCCAAGCAGTCGTGGCTCCTTTGCGAGACATGGCAGATCTGGCTGGTGCAACATGGAAGCAATAGATTTGGGTAAGGCACGTAGCCACCATTGCTAGGAGGAGCAGGGTTGGCGGATGAAAGACTTGAGTGGCGGCCATGGAGCATAGAGATGGAGGAGCCGAGCCGGAGCAGATGGAGCCAGGTGCCTCGTCAGATCCAGGCGAAGGTCGGGGATGTAGAGGGTGATGGAAAAGAGGAGTAGAGCCATGCGCGTCTGATTCTCAGAGCCGTCATGCATCGCCACCGACGACGGCCACCAGCGACGGTGATAGGGTGGTAGCGGACAGGTGGACTTGACTGCTAGGGCTGGGGTTTCCTGGTGTTGTCCCTTGGAGCGACAAGGGAGCGAGGAGCTCCCTCTTTTTATGGAGACAGAACTGCCGAGAATGAAGGAGCATGATAGAGAATCATGTTGTCAAGTATGAATGAAAATTACATGCCATCATGTTCGACAAATATTTGTCAATTCGAGCAATTATCATGTTCAAGGAGTATATTTTTTGTTCTCCCGTGGCAACGTACGGGCAATCAACTAGTACTATATAAAGGCCCTTGAATACAAGTGTCCTACTCGAACACGTCTTCATACCCTATCTATACACAGTTCGAATCCAAATCCAACTGTAAACTACCTTATACAAATATTCAACACAATTCTAGCAAACTCCACCTTGGTGAATATTCTCTGCCACATTGGATTTATCCATGCGTCAAACCTTCATATACATTGAACTTGAGATACCATGATCACCGCTACTACTATCTTCAACTGTAGTCCCTTCTTTCTTCATCATAGTCAACGCTCTAGCGAAATAAAGTTCTTCTGTACTCTAATTTTTACTCCCAACTTGTGGAGTATCCATTAAACACCATCACACACTGATCACTGATCTGTGTGAAAGTGAACAACTCTCTTATTAAATGTCACACGTAAGTTACCCGAACTCGATATCCTTTCTCTTTCTTGACCGATGTCTGAAACATGAAGCAAATTCACGGTCATCCTGTGTCACACTGAGTCAAATTCGCAGTTCTCTCATCCTCTTTTCCGGATAGTCTTCTACATGCTCCACAACTATAGCACTCTGCATCCTTCTATACTTGTCATCCAAAATTTGCCATGTGCACTAAACAACACATAATATACGGCCATGTGCTCTTCATCCTTTTGACATTTCAGACTTTCCACCCGACAGATCTTGTCACCAACTTGAACCTGATACTAGCCAACACTGCTTAAACACCCTCATACACTTTGTTTAACCACATGTCTGACCACCAATGCTTTGGTATGTCGTCGTGTCCCATGCTTACCGCACGCCTTGCCGCTACCACCGCATCGAGCATAGGTTGTCCCAGTCGAGTCTTCAGGGCCACGAACCCACACAACTCAAACCCCACTACAAACTACAACCAATCATCATCGACCGATGCCGAGTATCACGTATTCATCAGAGCACTGGGCCATATGTCTCTCGCTTTATCCGACTGAAATAGGCTACGATTCTCCGGATCGTTACACCATAGGCCCTCCATCAGCATCGAGTGTAGTTTTCTGTCAAACTCTAGCTCCACCCTCAACATGACTCCATGGTGGTTGTACGTGCCACCCCGCGCCCCGTCGACTCCAAGTCTAATGTGTACACGATCTTGAATCAACCCCGCGCCATCATCATGTCAAAGCCATCAAGCCCTCAAGCCTACGCCATGCGTTTCCACGCCCAGAAGTCGACCACCATCAGCATAACGTTCCTATGTCATCATCGATGAAATAACCTCCATCTTGTACTTTGACTGACATCCTTGTTCATCCGTCAAACTACCTAGACTGACCTAGCCAAACTTGTCCGACTGCAACTATGCTCTACCCTGCGCCATATCCGCTTGGCACATCTTTGTGCATTGCTTTAGACGCCCTGTATATGCATGAGCCTACACGACGCGCTCCAAACTCCTCGAGCCTTAGGCGTACCATATCATGATCTGGCTTACCCTCTCTTTCCTCTGTGTGTGTGCCTGATACATTGACAAGGACAACTGTACTCGCAATCGTACAAGCCTTAGGCGCACCATATCATTATCTAAGGGCAACTCCAACGCGCGACCCCAAATGGTCCGCCCGCGTCCGTTTGGGGGTAAACGGACAGAATAGGCGGCCCAACGCACGGGAGCAAACGGACCAATGTCCATTTTCAACCCATTCCCGGCCCAAATTTCGGCCGCGCTTGCGTCCAAGCGGACAACGCACGAACGGGCGGGACACGCTCCCTTGTCCTCCCATGGTCCGCCTGTCGGGGACACACCCCTCCCACTTTCCCACCATTTCACCAAAACCCTCCCGCGCGCCCCCTCCCCTGCCTCCTCCATGGACGGCGGCCCAACGAATCCCGGCGACCCGGCCGCGGCCGCGCGCCCCGCGGCGAAGAAGAAGGGTCCCAAGAAGCCTCGGTCGGAGCTCACGCCGGCGGAGCTCGCCAAACTCGACGCCGAATCGGCCAAGAGGAGGGGCCGGCGGACAAAGGTGGCAGAGAAGAAGGCCGCTGCCGACTACGCTGCCGAGGTCGCCGAGCGGTGTGCCGCGCAGCACCTTGCCGACTTCGACGAGAAGGAGTCTATCGTCGCCAAGGCGCACGCCCTCCTCATGCTTGGGTTGGCCCGACCCCCGCCGGCCATTCTCATGGTCGCTGCCATGGCCACGGCTAGCACGGGATCGTCGGCCGCTCGTCCTCCGCAGTACCGGTCCCCGAGCTCGTCCACCTCACCCGAGATGCCAGGGTACCATGCGCCGCCGCTGCATGGCCATGGGCAGACACGGTTCTCCACGTCGTCGGACTGCAGCGTGGTCGCTCCGGCCACGCCCGCGGGCGTCATTGACCTCAACGTGATGCCAGGGTACAGTGGCACTGGCCACCCGTTCGACGGGGCGCAAAGGAAGGCCCGGTCGTTTCCTTCGGCTAGCATGGCCGGCGCCCGCAAGCTGTTCGACGAAATGCCACAGCCGACGCCCACGGCCGACGACCCTGACTACTCGGCGATCATGGAGAACGTCATCTTCGAGGGCCGTGGCGAGGCCTTCCATGTCGACGGCCAATGCCAGGCTTTCGATCCCGACGCGACCCAAAGCCAGGACGGCCGTGGCCAATATGGAGACACTCAATTCGCCGGCCATGATGAAGATGAGGACGACCATGGCAACTCATGGCATGAAGAAGATGACTTGTATTGTGAAGACGAGGAAGATGAGGTCGACATTGCGGAGGAGCCATTGATGTTTATCGATGAGCTCACCCAAAGGGCCGAAGCACAAAAGAGGAGGCAAAGCATTCGCACGGGATCATATACCCAAGAGGAGGACACTTTGATTTGCGAGAGTTGGATGGAGATAGGGCAAGATCCGATAAGAGGTGCCGAGCAAAAAGGATCCATCTTTTGGTCGAGAGTTCACAAAACCTTCCATGAGCGAAGGAAGTTTGCCCCCTACCAATTTGCGAGCACTCGCGGCATCAACTCAATCCAAAAGAGATGGGGGTTCATTCAACAAGAGTGCAACAAGTATTGTCCCGCGCTTGAGAGCGTCGAAGCCCGTCCCATGAGTGGCCTAGGCCTTTGTGACTTGGTATGAACCTCTCGTTTTCATTTTATGTCCATTCATCTTGGCATGTCATTTATGTTTCATGCATCTTGTGTCCTTCGCTATTACATTTGCGGCATCATCTATGATTGTGTAGGCATTCCAATCTTTGGAAGCCTTCAAGGCCCGGCACAACAAGCCATTCACTCTCACGCATTGTTGGGTGCTCATCAAAGATTGTCCCAAGTTCAAAGACCAATATGCCGCTCATAAGAAGAAAGGAGGGATGGCGGCCGTGGCTGATGAGGGAGACTTGCTCAAGAGGCCGAGGGGCAAGACAAGCTCGAAGGCCGACGAGAGGCGTGATGCGTATTCCATTGCCTTGCAAGGAACTATGAAAAACATGATGAGCCAAAAGTAAGTGAGGGACAAGAGGAGGAGCAAAGGGAAGGAGGAGCAAATGAAGATATACGTAGAGCTCCAAACGAAGAAGCTTGCCATGGAGGAGGCCGCTGAGAGGAGGAAGCTTGACATGAAGGAGGCCGCGAAGAGGAGGAAGCTTGACATCGAGGAGGCCGCTCAACTCAAGAAGCTCGAGATCGAGGCCACCATGGCCGACACCAAGGCAAAAGAGGTGGCACTCGCATTCATGAGCGTCGACAAGAACAACATGTCACCGGAGTGGAATGCTTGGTTCGCGAACCGGCAAAAGGAGATTTTCGCCCGCGACGGCCTGAACTAGGTGAGACCTAGGCCGTGGACAATGGCCGTTCATTTTGAAGGCTGGTTGGTGTGCCGCCGCTGGCTTTGTTGCCGGCGCCAAAAACTTGTTCATTTTGAAGGCTGGCTGGTGTGCCGGCCGCTAGCTTTGTTGCCGGCATCAAAAACATGTCCATTTTGAAGGCTGGCTCGTGTGCCGGCCGCTGGCTTTGTTGCTGGTGTGAAACTGGAGGGTGACCATTCTGTAGGCCACCGGCTTTGTTGCCGGCCGGCATGAACTAGCGTGAACCGCGGCCGCTGGCGTGAAATATGGCCGCTGCCAACATCTTTTGTTGTTTTTGCATTTGCATGCACGCGGACGAGATGCGGCCGCGCGTTGGGCGCACGGCCGGCGCAAACAGAAATCCGGGCGGACACGGCCCCATTGCCACCCCTAAACGAACGAAATCCGGACAAAACGGACGTCCGTTTGGGGTCGTGCGTTGGAGTTGCACTAACTTACCCTCTCTTTCCTCTCTGTGTGTGTCTGATACATTGACGAGGATAACTGTACTGCCAATCGTACTGGACACAAGCGTGGTTGTGTATCTCCTGCGGATTAGAACTCTCGGCAGATTAATTAATCTGCATGCCATACGTTAAGTCGTTAACATGTGATATGGCTAGCTCCAGTCAGCGAAATTATAACTTTTGAAATTCCGAAGGTGCCATGTCAGCTGTTGGTAGCCAAATGATAGTAGGTCAAGATTCATCCATAAGTGGCACATCTATTACTAGCAAATTTAAGAAACATAATTTTGCAAGGTGTAATCAATTCAGTGAACAGCACAAGTTCTTAGTCCAAGGATACAGATAGCAAGCAATACTGGACCGATCTCCCCTCTCTAGTCAATGTACCATATTCTTCAGCAAAACAAACTCAGGGACAACTATAAATTGTATATACAAACATCGGCTGGTCGTTCCAGCTTTCCGCTGGATTTTTTTTTTTTGAACATGTCACGGGGGTAGGAATCCCTACCTGAATATTGATCTCCATTCAAAGAAAATGAGCCGGTTTATGAAGGAAACCTGGTCGAATATCGTGATCAGGTTTGTGAGGAAGACCGGATCTGAAACCTTGATCCAGTTTATCACTAGTAGAAAACAGGGCTTTGGTTCTAACCGGATGGGAGCAATAGTCCCGGTCGCATTACGAATCGGGACTAATGTGAGCATCAGTCCCGGTTCGAGCGGCTAGGAAGCCGGCCGGGGCTCGGCAGGCATCAGTCCCGGTAGGAATGGCAACCCCTTTGACTAAAGGTTTTTTTTCTCTCATGCCTACCCCCCCCCCCCCCCCCCCCCCCCCGCGTTGGACAACCTTTTTTAGTTTTGTAGAAAATAAACGAAAATGATAAAATCTTCAAAAATAAAATTCTTTGAGATGTAGTTAGGTTTTAGTGTCTAGTTGGTATAGAAATTTTGAAATATGAATTTTGACCGTTTTTGCAAAAAACAGAAAAATAAATTAAAACGGCCATAACTTTTGCATACGACGTCGAAAAAAAAAGTTTAATATATCAAAAAAACTAGAGAAAAATTGGGACTTGATTTCACCGGGGTTTACCCGGTGAACTTTTCTCAGATTCTCTAAATTCTAAAAGTAAAAAAAGTTATTTCAAAAAGAAGATTTTTTCCTACAAAATCAAAAAAAATAAGCACACATAGCAGTACATTATTTAAAAGACATAATACATTATGCAAAAGATGATATGGATGCAATATTTGGATTCCTATCATTTTTCTGATCGATTTATACATATTATTTGTCGAATTTTGATTTACGAATGTAAAGATATGAATTTTTCCACATTAAATTGAAAATGGCAATAATAATGTAAAATTCATTTTTTTTCTTATTCGAATTAATAATTATTATTACTTAATCATTAATGTTTATGTTAATATAGGTTTGGAATTCAAAAAATAATATCACGTGACATCAAAGTCTAGGGGATAATAAGATTGATAGCATAGTATTATCAAGATGTTATCAGTGCAATCTTGGAAGCTAGTTGGGATGGAACTCAAAAGTTAAGTGTGCTGGGGGTGGAGTAGTGTGAGGATGGGTGACCGATGGGAAGTTTGACCACGAGTATGCACTTTGACTTGAGATTAGGGGGGCTTTAGTCCCGATTGCGCTGTCCCTTCTTCGATTGGACATGTTCTCCCAAAGCCAAGTTAGTGAGGTGCCGATCTTTGTTCTCCTGCGGTCGCTGTCCCTCCTTTGGGGCTTCCTCCCTCTAGAGGGCCAGCGAAGCATTCATGAGGCTACCATGCGCCCCTTTTCGACGGGCCTAATGCGGGCGACTGGTGAAGCTTGGAGCGGAGCTGATGTGCCCTATGTGTGTTGGCAGATGCCAGTGCTGCTTTGTATGCGGTTATAACAAAACCAGTGTTGCATCGCCCAACCACTTACATCTTTGGTAGTTGAATCTCTGCGTTGTTTTGTAACTGGTGCTCAAGTGTTTTGTTGGGTGCATTTTCCACGTTTCTTGCCTCAGCATTTTGTATTCCCCTCGGGTTGTATGGTTTTCGATCTGATTTCCCACATAAATTGGATCGTGGTTATCGACCCAATTTCCTACATAAACCGGCTCATTTCTTTTGAATTGACATCAATATTCAGGTGGGACCCGGCCTCCCAGCAACAAATTAAAAAAATCAAGGTTAAGCTGCAACTTAGAATGTCGATTGTTTCAGGGCAAGACCCCTACTGCCAGAATTGTTAAGGCTAAATCACAGCTCCCATCTTCTTCCTCACACAGCTTTCACAAGAAAAGAAAAATAGACACAGGTGTTTGGTGCCGTGGTATCACACAACCAGTCTTTTTCTTCCTTCTCTTTTCCATTAACTAAATAAACATGGGTACAACTCATAAATAACACCTGCATATGCAGGTTCCAGCCGCCACAAACGGCCACCAGTACCACGTATGGACGGCAGCTAACTAAGGGTATGTGCAGTGGTTGATTGGACATTATTATCTTAGGTCCGGCACGCTAATTAGATATTACAATTAAAAATGATGTACAATGGGTTATATCTTAGTCCTATATTTTGTAACTATAGATTCCTAAATATGCGGTGAGAGGATTGTTGCTAAGAGATCATCTCTTAAATAAGAGAAAGCAAGCATTCTCTTATGCTTTCTCTCTCCTCCGCCACATCATTTATCCTACGCGGCACTCTTAAGACAATACCATTGTACATGCCCTAATCCCTGGAATCTCGCCATGTTCTAGTACAACCCAGATACGCGGCTAACAGTTCATGCATGCACTAACAAACTAACCAAATCTCTCGGCTATCCAGCCGGTCTGGCTACAGCTCCTCATGCCCCTTGCCGCATCACATGACTGTCATATTCCATGGCACCAGCATCATGCCTACCGCACCGTATCGCATGGTTGCTGAGCATCTCGCTTCCATCCGCGCTAGAACCAAGACTTTGGCGGGCATGACGCTACTAAACAACAGACAACAATGTCTTATGTGAAGTCAACATCAGATGTTGCTCAACCGATCAACGCATTAGGAGAGTTGTCAGACGGTAGAAATTTCATGCAATAATTTGACAATTATATTTCCGAATCCGGAACGGTCCGTAATTGTGACTATTCTCTCTTCATCCAACCTGTCTCTTATTAAATGTATTGAACAACTATATGATTTTTTTTTACTTTTCCATTTTTTGTAAATGCAAGTTCAGGGTCAAGGACAAATCTTTTTTCTTTAGATGAGCATGAGAAAAGGATCTCTCGGTATCCTCCCTCCACGTGCCCATATTACCAATAGAAGTTTCATGGACCACTGTCATTTAATGATATAGGTGTAGCATGCAGATGTGGGGTGTGTGTTAATATATTTTAGCATTCCACTCACATGATGTAGTACGATGTACACCCTAGAGTACTTCATAAGTGGCCTATATACACCTCAAAAGTTCAAGTTTCTTTCCCTAGAAATTTAGAATCATACTCCTGCACAATGAGCCGGGAAGAGGAAGAAATTATTTAAGAGCATTGAGAATGGGAACACGGAGGAAATCTCGAGCTATTCGTCTGCCTCTCTAGAAGGAGCGGTGGATATTTGTCTTGGTGTTTCCCTATGCCTCCCATTCCTATCATTCTTAGGTTCTCCTTCCCCTTCATACCTCACAGAAGTGTTTCCATGCTAAAAGCTTAAGAAATTTACCCATGTAAAGTCTAGGTCAGGAGGCCTTGAGAGTAGTAGGGAAAAGAAAGTCATGAGTATCTCAGAGCGGTGGGTGTGGGAACATGGAGGAAAGTGTAGAATTTCTTGGTCCTTAAATTTAGGATCCAAGGGGTTCTTGTGTTTTCCTGATGCCTCCCATGCCTATTGTTCTTAGGTATTCCTTCCTTTTCCTATCAGCTTGTGCAACTTTCTTTCCAGATGTGCGCATATAGGCTTAGATGATGGGGACGTGAAGGCAAGTCAGGAAGAGGAAGAAATGAGTATCTAAGAGTGTTGGGCATGGCGGCATGGAGGAAGGCCTAAACCAGTGTTTCCCTCTACAACTAGCTAGGGTCCAACATTTGTTTTAGAACTTTCCCAATGCCTCCCATGCCTATCGTTCTTAGGTGCTCCTTCCTCTTCCTTTGGATTTGCAAAACTTAGAGAGGTGAGAACAGACCATTAGACATCTTCATGACTTATGTTTCCATATCTGGTTCTCGTTTCTATCTTTCTACTTTTTTTAGAAACATATTTTTAGTCATATTGTTGAGTTCCTTCCACCATTTTTTTATAAATTTCATATTTCACTGTTTGTTTGGATAGCCTGTGTTTTTGTATACTCTGTGTCACCTTCGATAGAAAACAAGAAGAGTGCATGTCCAAGAAAAGAGACATGCATGGCTTGGCCTCAAAGTTACTCTGCTACACATATGGAGTAGATTACTTGATACACATGGCAAATTGCCATCGCACTGGGTCATATAATGCGTGCCTAGTAACTTGACCTATGAAAATTTCACAGAATTTAACCTAATGCATGTACATGAATTATTCCAATCCAGTGACTGACCCATGGGTCCCACTTTAACGTGCAAACCCGTCGCCGCGAAATTGCCCTCGTCATCTGCACATCCCCCTCGACCTCGCCGTAGAGGATGTGCGGAGGGGGCAAGTGAGGAATTGTTGGCCCAGAGGAGGAGAAATTCAGGTCACTCTTGGCGTTGAGTCTGTGGCGGAGCCCATGCAGTGAACACTGATATGCTGCAAGTCGGGGTGGGCCTCCAAGTGGAGCATGGCACGGCCCATGGCCCACAAGCAATCAGTTTTATCGTGAATGTATGCCTTTAGCATCATTAGACTAACCCAATCCCTTTTGGGACAGGTATCAACCCCCTCCCCCCCCCCCCCCCCCCCCCCCCCCCCCAACCGACCGCCTCGTTGGGCTAGCTGAATGAGCCAGAACCCCTGCCCGCACTGGTCCATGGCAGCTTCACCATGGAGCAGGAGCAGGCACACTTCAATACCGTATGGCGGAGGTGTAGTCAGAGGACCAACCGACGCCATCGTCGTCGGCGTTCTGGCATGCACAGGAGGAGCAGCGCTATAACCTCGCCATCCTCCAGCATCACCGGTTGGCAAAGCACTAAATCTATGACGAGTTCGCGAGGGCGGCAGCCATGGCCACGGAGGACATGAAGTTCGCCGAGGAGCAGTGGGCGCCTTATGAGGCCGTGCGCAGTGCTCGTGCGGCGGCGTCGGACGTGCAAGCGAACACGCATGCGGTTGCGGCGGGAACATCGTCTGCTGCGCATCGTTTATGCCGGTAGTTGCACGTCGTTGGCGCCGCTACGATAACGAGGTCGGCCCGTCCACGGCCATCGTGGACCTCACCTCCAACGGCGATGTCCAGGCCGCGGACTCCGACGAGGAAGAGTAGGATATGGGAGACGGCAAAGCTTCGTGTCCATTTTGGGCCATGTACGTGTCCCATGTCTTACTCCTCCCCACCGGCAACCCGCAGTTTCACTTCCCGGGCTCACGGTCGGAAGATGCCGGACAAGGTAACAATAAGGACGTGGAGGACGGGCGCCGTTGAAGATTTAGACTAGGTTAACTTCCGGATGCTTTTGTTTAATGAAATATGTCAGAAATGTAATGAATGTGTTCTAGTTTAAATGAGAATCATCCGGTTTGCACGAAAATAGTCTGATTTTTTCAAATTTTATTTCAAATGTATGTGGACACGGTTGGATGGCCGACTCACGTATCACTGTCCACGAACAGATACAGATAGATACCGCGTCCGTTTTAGGAATCCAAGTTGGAGATGCCCTTACCATGGCATATGGGTATCAACTCCTGCAAACACCATAGATAACAAGTAATCACGACAACCATAAGACAGCGCCATAAGACAGTGACGCAAGAGGACACCAGAAGGGATGACTACTAAACATGCGTAGTGGGAGTCTTGTCCACAAAGAGAAAGATATCGGTGGCAAGCAGTCATGGTACCATAGGATAGGAATACCTGCTCCGGTTACATAGCATCTAATTAACCCACTACAAGTTATAACAAAGATAGTTAGAACTGCAACAAATTAAGGAAATGCAGCTCAAGCAATTTGATTAGAAAATCTTATGTCCAGTCTGAAGAGTGAAGATGTAGTTAGTTTAATCTCTTGGATCGATCCATCTTCGGCTTGTGTTAGGGTTTAGGGTTAAGGCAGCTTCAGAGTTGAATTAGACGGCTAATGTCTACTACTCGTTTGTGTGCTAGTCAGTTTGGTCTTTGCGCCCATCCCACTAAAAGCCTCCAACCAGCAAACCAGCAGATTTCACCTCAGGGTTATTCAAACTCCACTCTCGTTACATATCAATGATCACCTGAAACAGAAGATACATGTACTAAAGTTTCAATGGCATCGCCTAGTGCTTCAGAAAATTCCATGTACATCTAACAACAGAAATATCAGGCGGCTACTTCATACCCAAAAATTTCGACTTCCATATGATGCTGCCTTTACAGCAAATTGCTCACCGAACACTGAATTGCCAACAAGAATGGCAGGGTCACTAAAACAGTGAAGCCAAAATGATCACGGCATGACTCGAACAAAATCATTTCAACATGAGCATGAAAATAAAATGGTTCTTAGAATACTGTATCGCAAAAAGCGCCTCCAGATCCAGTACAAAATTATATTATCTAATAAAACAAAAGCACCTCAGATAGGGTTGGTTCTCAACTCTGTACTACAGTTTTCACTTTTTTTTTTTTATAATGACCAACAAAACAATCTCGACAGGAACATGGAACGTAAAATGGTTCTGACAACACAAGTATAGCAAAAGGAGCACTTTGCGATCAAGTACAATATTCTAGATAATGTTGGTTCTTGACTCGGTAATACAGTTTCGCTATTTGCTACTCGCAAAAAAAAGTTTTCGCTATTAGCAATACACGAATGCAGCTCACCCATTTTATGTTGCTACTTTGTCCTGCAACGGAAACGTCAAGCATTAATTAATCCTGAAACAGTTAATTTCACTTTTAGTCAGAAACCCGTCGACCTTGAATATAGGCTTGCTATAATGTAAAATGCCAAGAAGAAACATCATCCATGTCTGAATCACAAAACATCCATAAACTTGATAGGATTCGCAGCATGCACATACATGCTAGCTCCAACTACTTGTTATTTTAGATAACACCATTTATTTTGCTCTATTTACAGAACAACATTCGCTTAAAAAATGAAGCTAGGAGCACTTACTATCGAGACAATTATGATCGATGCATTTACCATATCAGGCTATAAAAGAAAGACATCACAAGCCAAGTATCCTATCCGACCATGGCCGTCTATGTTGAGTAGGCAGAATATGGCCATTAAAATTGACTGTTGCATTACAGCTACACACAATCACCGACTACAACTGAATTAGCAATGATGAACAAGATACTTCTGCAAATGCCATAACAAGCCTGCAACACGAGCAGATTAGACGAGTACTCAACACTAGTGATACCTCTTCTCAATCAAGAAACCGAGATCTTGGTTTCAGACATTAGTGATTAATTGATACTACATCATATCCTAGTCGAAACTAACAACAAAATAACTGGCTTGCGATCCAATGGACAGTCACAATAAAATAATAAAATATTGTCAGTCCTG
Organism: Elymus sibiricus; assembly: GCA_039707655.1. Lineage (NCBI taxonomy): Eukaryota > Viridiplantae > Streptophyta > Magnoliopsida > Poales > Poaceae > Elymus > Elymus sibiricus. Next base: position 29,233,334 of record CM077674.1, read on the forward strand.
GGCTCTAAACAAGGACTATTAGAATTGTCACCTACTACTAGATAAGAGAATCAAATATTAGGTGCACAAAAGTTATAGTGATGCATTAGTTCCAGCAATAAAACTATGACGATTTCAAAGATGGTATTCTGCTTGGATGCTATCAGTCCGCAGCTTGAGGGGAAGGGAGTCACTAGTAGAAAACAGGGCATTGGTTTTTGCCAGATCAGAGCAACAGTCCCGGTCTACTTACGAACCGGGACTAATGCGTGCATCAGTCCCGGTTCGAGCGACCAGGACGCCGGCCGGGCCTTGGCAGGCACCAGTCCCGGTTCGGCTGGGACCTTTAGTCCCGGTTCTAGCCACCAACCAGGACTAAAGGGCCTCGCTCCTGGCGCAACCCCTTTAGTCCCGGTTGGTGTCTGGAACCGAGACTAAAGGTCAGTCTTCAGTCCCGGTTCTAGACACCAACCAGGACTAAAAAGATACCTATATATATGCTCGCCCCTGCGCGCTCACTCCTCTGTTTTTTGGCCGGTCGGCGTGTGGGAGGTGTGTGCTACTCTGTTCTCACCTCCTATGCACATGAGGTGTTTGATGAAATGCCCGAGCCACACTTAAGCTTTCCCCTCTCTAAGCTCGACCTCCAAGCTATATTTTCCCTAAGATTTGTCTAGGTTTGGCGGTGCACCAACTATCCAAGTGTTCTAAAAGGTTAGCAACTTCATCCTTTCATCTCTCACTGCTAGTTTAGCTCATTTCAAATGCTCTAGAAGTAGAGTGGTTTGTGGGTTTTAGTGGAGGTGTGTATGTGGGAGTTCTTTTGATTTAGACGCACAATTTGAGCTCAAATTAACTTCTTAGAGTTTGCACATGTGTAGGGTGCCGTCCCGTCCCCGTCCCCGTCCTCACCGCCGTCGATCGCCCGCGCCGATCTCGTCGCCGGCACCACCGTGGTGAGCCTCTTGTTCTTATCTTCTTTTTAAAAGAAAAAATTCTTACTTGTATGATTTAGATAGCTACTTGTATAATATTCTTACTTGTATTATTGTTTGTTGTTATATAGTGCCATGGTTTTGGTATCCACCCCCGTCGGCTCTCGTCCGGTCTATGATTCGGATGTGGTATATTATCTTTTATAACTATTTGTTTCATTTAGTGTTTATGACAATTATGCCGACCAACGTGACATAGATGTTTTTATCTAGGAGGTATGTGAACCGGAAATTCCAACCGACCCTCTTTCGAGAGGTTAAATTTAGTTGAAAAAGAAAATAATTATTTGAAAGAAAAATTGAAAAGAATTGAAGAAGAGAAGATGAAATTGGAGTTGCATGTTGCCGATGTCGTCGATCTACACAAGATCCAGATGGATGCAATGCGCTTGAAGATTAGAAAGATTAGAAAATATGCCATTGATAATGAGGCTTGGTATCATTATGCTGTTGGATCAATTGTTACCTTAGTTGCGATTTTGATCGCATTTGCTATTGCATTTAAATGTTTTACATAGTTGTATGTTAGTTTCAATGTATGTTTTAATTAGATGCTCTAGAGAGCTGTATGTTGTTCTATGAGAACTATGTATGAACTTTATGTATTTATTTTTTCAGTACTAACATTTGATCACTACTGTACTTTGGTTTTAATGTGATGATGAACTTGTATTAATTTGGTCATGTCTCTATTCATGATGTTCTGTAATGGTTTTTGATATACTTAACTATATAATGCACGCAGATGAACCGGCAATGGATGTACGGTGACCGACGCACCTCCGACTACATTACAGGCCTGCATAATTTTCTCGATGTGGCTGAGGCGAACAAGCAGAATGGTTTGTATGTATTGTCCATGTACTGTCTGTGGGAATACGAAGGATTACTCTTCCTCGAAAACCCTTCACTTCCACCTGCTTGAGAAGGGTTTCATGCCACACTATAATGTTTGGACCAAGCACGGAGAAAGAGGGGTTATGATGGAAGACAACGAAGAAGAAGAGGATGATGACAACTATCCTATGTTCCCTGAATACGGTGATACTGCAACGGGGGAAGCTGAAGATCAAGAGGCACCAGATGTGCCCGATGATGATCTTCGCCGGGTCATTGTTGATGCACAGAGAGGATGCGAAAGTGAAAGGGAGAAGTTGAAGTTCGATCGCATGTTAGAGGATCACAAAAAAGGGTTGTACCCAAATTGCGAAGATGGCAACACAAAGCTCGGTACCGCACTGGAATTGCTGCAATGGAAGGCAGAGAATGGTGTATCTGACAAGGGATTTGGGAAGCTACTGAAAATAGTGAAGAAGAAGCTTCCAAAGGATAACGAATTTCCTGACAGTACGTACGAAGCAAAGAAGGTTCTCTGCCCTCTAGGATTAGAGGTGCAGAAGATACATGCATGCCCTAATGACTGCATCCTCTACCGCGGTGAGGAGTACGAGAATTTGAATGCATGCCCGGTATGCGGTGCATTGCGGTATAAGATCAGACGAGATGACCCTGGTGATGTTGAGGGCGAGTGCCCCAGGAAGAGGGTTCCTGCCAAGGTGATGTGGTATGCTCCTATAATACCACGGTTGAAACGTCTGTTCAGAAACAAAGAGCATGCCAAGTTGTTGCGATGGCACAAAGAAGGCCGTAAGAAAGACGAGAAGTTGAGAGTACCCGCCGATGGGTCGCAGTGGAGAAAAATCGAGAGAAAGTGGCTGGACTTTGCAGGTGACGCAAGGAACTTATGGTTTGGTTTAAGTGCAGATGGCATTAATCCTTTTGGGGAGCAGAGCAGCAATCATAGCACCTGGCCCGTGACTCTATGTATCTATAACCTTCCTCCTTGGTTGTGCATGAAGCGGAAGTTCAATATGATGCCAGTGCTCATCCAAGGACCTAAGCAACCCGGCAACAACATTGATGTGTACCTAAGGCCATTAGTTGAAGAACTTTTACAGCTGTGGGACATAAAAGGTGTACGTGTGTGGGATGAGCACAAACATCAAGAATTTGACCTACGAGCGTTGCTGTTTGTAACCATCAATGATTGGCCTGCTCTTAGTAACCTTTCAGGACAGACAAACAAGGGATACAACGCATGCACGCATTGTTTAAATGAGACTGAAAGTATATATTTGGACAAATGCAAGAAGAATGTGTACCTGGGACATCGTCGATTTCTTCCGACCAAACATGCCTTAAGAAAGAAAGGCAAGCATTTCAAAGATGAGGCAGATCACCGGAAGAAGCCTGTCCTCCGTACTGGTGATGATATACTTGATATGGTAAAGGATTTACAAGTAATCTTTGGAAAGGGTCCTGGCGGACAATCTGTTCCGAATGATGCTGACGGACACGCAGCCATGTGGAAGAAGAAATCTATATTTTGGAACCTACCCTATTGGAAAGACCTAGAGGTCCGCTCTGCAATCGACGTGATGCATGTGACGAAGAATCTTTGCGTGAAGCTGCTAGGCTTCTTGGGCATGGGAAGACAAAAGATAAACCGGAGGCACGGGAGGACCAGCAACGTATGAACGAAAAAGACGGCATGCATCCAAAGCAGTATCAAGGTCCTGCCAGCTACGCTCTTACCAAAGCAGAGAAGGAAATCTTTTTTGAATGCCTGCTCAGTATCAAGGTCCCGTCTGGCTTCTCGTCGAATATAAAGGGAATAATAAATATGGCAGAGAAAAAATTCCAGAACCTAAAGTCTCATGACTGCCACATGATTATGACGCAACTGCTTCCGGTTGCATGGAGGGGGCTTCTACCAGAAAATGTTCGATTAGCCATTGTGAAGCTATGTGCATTCCTCAATGCAATTTCTCAGAAGGTAATCGATCCAGAAATCCTAACAAGATTACAGAATGATTTGGTCCAATGTCTTGTTAGTTTCGAGTTGGTGTTCCCACCATCCTTCTTCAATATTATGACGTACGTCCTAGTTCACCTAGTCGACGAGATTGCAATTCTGGGTCCTGTGAGAGGTTCATGTGAGTCTTAAAGAAATATGTCCGTAACCGTGCTAGGCCAGAAGGAAGCATCTCCATGGGCCATCAAACAGAGGAGGTCATTGAGTTTTGTGTTGACTTTATTCCTGACCTTAAGCCGATTGGTGTTCCTGAATCGCGGCATGAGGGGAGACTGGGTGGAAAAGGCACGCTAGGACAAAACTCAATAAAATGTAGGGACGGGCATTCTTGGGCGCAAGCACACTACACAGTTCTACAGAATTCTACCTTGGTGGCCCCGTATATCAATGAACACAAGAATATTCTACGCTCCAAACACCCGGAGCAGTCTGACGACTGGATTACACGTGAACACATGGGGACTTTTGGCGGTTGGTTGCAAACACATCTCATGAGTAACACCACTGTTGGAGATGAGCTGTACTTGTTGGCCAGGACACCATCTTTGACTGTATTGACTTTCCAAGGGTACGAGATAAATGGGAATACATTTTACACGATCGCCCAAGATAAAAAGAGCACCAACCAAAACTGTGGTGTCCGCTTTGATGTAGCAAACACCAATAGGGTAAAGGACACATATTATGGTTACATAGAGGACATATGGGAACTTGACTATGGACGTGATTTTAAGGTCCATTTGTTTCGGTGCAAATGGGTCAATCTGTCAGGAGGCGGGGTACAGGTAGACCCGCAGTACGGAATGACAACAGTGGATCTCAAAAATCTTGGGTACACAGACGAACCATTCGTCCTAGCCAATGATGTGGCGCAGATTTTCTATGTGAAGGACATGTCTACCAAACCGAGAAAAAGAAAAGATAAGGAAGCGAATACATCATACGATGAGCCAAAGCGCCACATAGTTCTTTCAGGGAAAAGAAACATCGTGGGAGTGGAGGACAAGACAGACATGTGAGAAGATTATGAAAAGTTTCATGAAATTCCTCCCTTCACAGTGAAGACTGACCCAAGCATCCTGTTAAATGATGAAGATTATCCATGGTTACGGCGCAATAAGCAAGGGACACACGCGAAGAAAAAGTTTTAGCTAGAAAGTGCCACTTCGGACAAACCGGAGGGAATCTTTGTAAGAGCTAGCTAGGGCATTTTGGCATTTGAAACATGATTTTAGAATAATTATTTATTAAGTTATGAAATTTCAATTATTCCTATCCTTTTAGTATTTTAATTATACAGAGGAGTTAATCAATGCAATTATGTCCAAACAAAATATGAATGTCTTCTGAGCATTCCAGATAAGTCGCTTGAGGTTGACAGGCATAGGCCATACAAACCCTCACCAGTTGTAGTGATTTCAGTCCCAAGTTTTGCAAGGTTGATCATACGCGGTTGGTCCCGGTTGGTGGCTCCATATAAAATAACAAGGTTAATATAGACATGGCTTAAACATCTTGACATAGATGAATACAGCAGAAGCATTGGAGATGATAAAAGAGAAACGTTGTATGACATAAAGTTGGAGGTCCAGATGAGGAGTTCTCTGGTTGCTTTCTGGTGAAACTGAGGACAACATTGATCGCCTTAGATTCTGGTGAAAAATAACTTGATAGAACTATTTGTCACTATCTGATGGCTATACTGGGGAGAGGCGCACTGCTCACCTGCACGTCGCTTAGCTTCAGGCCTTGAGCAAGTAGTGTAGACTGCAGCGAGAAAATGGGTGGGTTGGAGCACCAGGTGGAGATCTTTATAGAGCAGCGAGAAAATGGGTGGGTTGGTTGCTCCCAGTAAATTAATTAGTTGTGGGAGAGAAATTAATCGCTGGAGGTGTTGTCATGTTAGTCAAGTCGAGGGGACTTTCGGCATGGGAGTGGAGGACAAGACAGACATGTCAGAAGATTATGAAAAGTTTCATGAAATTCCTCCCTTCACAGTGAAGACTGACCCAAGCATCCTTTTAAATGATGAAGATTATCAATATTCTTCAATAGCAAAAAGAATCAACTAAAAAGCTTTTATAAAACTCTAGTTATGATCAAAATAATATTAACTTAAAATTATATAAAATTTATGCAACTAAAATTTTCATAAAGTATTTTTTGTTAAAAACTTTAATAGCAAAAAGAATTAAATGAAAACTAGGCATGTATGCATCTGTTTAAAAGAAAACTTTAGAATTAAAACCAAAAATAGGCATGATCTCTTTCATTAACACAGAAAGAATATGAAAGTTTTGCATTTTTTAGAATTTCATATATTTTTTTGTAATTATTTGATAATCATGTGTATTACACATAAGTGAGTATGTATAAAAATTAGGATGTGATTTGAAGAAGGTCAAAAAATTGACATAACATATAAAAAAATAAAAAATAAAAATAAAAAATAAATAAATAATGCCCGCCTACTAGGCCCACGGCCAGCATACGACTGGAAACCCAACTATATATGGGCCAGGATGCAGGCCCGCGGGGCTAGTAGGCCCAACAGGGCAGAGATTAGGCAATTAACTGCCTGCTTTAGAGAGGAGCTCGGGAGAGAGATCGCAGCAGCGTATATAAACCGGTGTGATCTCCTCTCGCTTGGCGAGGTGGGACTAAACTTTCACCACCCCACGGCTGTGCCACCCTTTAGTCCCGGTTGGTGGCTCCAACCGGGACTAAAGGCCCCCCTTTAGTCCCGGTCCGAGCCACCAACCGGGACTAAAGGCCTGGGTTTCCCGCCCTTAGGGCTGGTGAAATTCACCTTTAGGCCCGGTTAGTGGCTCGGACCGGGACTAAAGGGGGGCCTTTAGTCCCGGTTGGAGCCACCAACCGGGACTAAAGATCGGGCTATATAAACCGCGCGCTTCCTTCTTCCTCCCCAATCTTTTTTCTCTCTGCTCGCTCCTCTGCCCCAACGCCGAACCACCGCACGCCGCCGCCAGGCTGCCGCGACGCCCTGCCCCGAGCCGTCCCCGAGCCCGCTGACCGTCGCCGGACCTCCTCGCCGTCCTCCCCGAGCATCGCCGCCCCCGAGGCCGCTCCTCGTCGCCGCCCCCGATCGAGCCCTCCTCGTCGTCGCCGCCCCACGGTGAGCACCCTTTCCCCCTCCTCCCCCTCTTCCCCAAATGGATGGATGGATGGATTCATGGATGGATGTTAGATGATGATCTTGGTAAAACAAATTGAAGAACAATTTTTTTTCTGAATTTTCTGAATTTTTTGACAGTGCACATCAAGTGTATGATGAAATGCCAGATGGCTCTAGGAATTTTAGGATTTTTTGAGAATTTTTGTGGTGAGGTGTTGATGCACAAAAGAGAGTCTGGCAAAGTTTCAAAAATTTTGGAGCAATTTAAATTGGGCTTTGACCATGGAGTTTGAATCTGGTCCAAATTTGAACTGAATGAAATTTGAAAAATTTGAACTATGGAACCAAATGTTTTTGGTGGAATGGGTTGTGGGTACTGTCAAATAGATGGAGTAATTTTTGTGGGTGCAAAAGAATTGGGGAGAATATAGCTCCTTTGCAAATCAAAGAACAAATTTTTTGCATTAGAGTTCATTTTGTCTTTTTTGTATGTTTTAATGCAAGCATCTTTTGGGCAATCGTTGAACATGAAGTAGGAGCATTTTGATATCATCTTGCTGGTAGATTTTGGTTCATGCCATGTTAGGACCTGTAGTGAGTGCTACAAGCTTGTAAACTTGCTATCTATTCATTTCTGCCATGGCATGCTATTTTTCTCTTAAGTCTGAAATTGGCAGTATTAATACTTTGCATTTTTCCTTGAGGTTTGCAACAAATCTGTGCATCTTTGGATCATGATCAGTAAGGGTGTTTTGTTGAGGGTAATTAGTACATGCTTGTCATGCTCTTTAGTCCCGGTTGGTGCCACCAACCGGGACCAAAGGTCTCTTTTCGTCAGCCCAAAGGGCGGGAAGCAGAGACCTTTGGTCCCGGTTGGTGGAACCAACCGGGACCAAAGGTGGGCATTGGTCCCGGTTGGTGGAACCAACCGGGACCAAAGGTGGGCATTGGTCCCAGTTGGTGCCACGAACCAGGACCAAAGGGCTCTACGGCGTCGGGGCGTGGAAGTTTAGTCCCACCTCGCTAGTTGACTAGCGCCCGCACTGGTTTATAAGCGCGGCTGCGGCCACCGTTTCGAGCTCCTCTCTAAAGCAGGCCTACGGGCCTAAACGAACTCTCTCTGCCGTGGGCCTACTGGGCCTTCTGCGGGCCTGCATCCTGGCCCAACTAGCGGGTTTCTAGTCGTATGCAGGCCGTGGTGGCCCAGTAGCCGGCATTTATTTTTTTGGTTTTTTTTTTTTTTTGCTTTCTTTATTTTCTTTTGTTTTTTTTGCTTTATTTATTTTCTTTTGTTTTTTGTTGCTTTATTTATTTCCTTTTGTTTCTACTTACAACTAAATACTTAGAGTTTTGAGTGATTCTTTTTGCTATTAATGTTTTGAACAAAAAATACTTTGATAACTTTAGTTGCATAAATTTTATATAATTTTAGTTTCATAAATACTAGACGTTTATAAAATATTTTTAGTTGATTCCTTTTGCTATTAGAGTTTTATAAAAGCTTTTTAGTTGATTCTTTTTGGTATTGAAGAATATTATAGTTTTATTTTAGTTGATCATAACAGAATTTTTTAATTGATTATTTTTAGTTCATTATTTTCGCTATTAGAGTTTCATAAAGGTTTTCTAGTTCATTCGTTTTGCTATTAGCTCATTCTTTGAGCTAAATGACCCTGAAATTGAAAAGCACTTCAAATGAACTCTGAAAAGGTTGAAAATTGGCATGGTATCATCATTTCACCCACATAGCATGTGCTAAAACGTTGAGAGGGTTATGGCAAAAACTGGATGCACTTCGTGTACAAAATGGACAATCTCTTTCGAAGTATCAGGGTTTCGGACAAAAACTCATCTGTTACAAAGGGAGTTCATTTAGTTTCTTCACATGTAACTGCAATGATATAGTTGTGGAGAGAAAGTGTTCACTTTTTCTTCGCTTGTGTCCTTTGCTTATTCCGCCGTAACCATGGATAATCTTCATCGTTTAACAGGGTGCTTGGGTCAGCCTTGACTTTGAAGGGAGGAATTTCATGAAACTTTTCATAATCTTCAGACATGTCTGTCTTGCCCTCCAATCCCACGATGTCTCTTTTTCCTGAAAGAACTATGTGGCGCTTTGGCTCATCGTATGATGTATTCGCTTCCTTATCTTTTCTTTTTCTCGGTTTGGTAGACATGTCCTTCACATAGAAAACCTGCGCCACATCATTGGCTAGGACGAATGGTTCGTCTGTGTACCCAAGATTGTTGAGATCCACTGTTGTCATTCCGTACTGTGGGTCTACCTGTACCCCGCCTCCTGACAGATTGACCCATTTGCACTGAAACAAAGGGACCTTGAAATCATGTCCATAGTCAAGTTCCCATATGTCCACTATGTAACCATAATATGTGTCCTTTCCCCCCTTGGTTGCTGCATCAAAGCGGACACCGCTGTTTTGGTTGGTGCTCTTTTGATCTTGGGCGATCGTGTAAAATGTATTCCCATTTATATCGTAGCCTTTGTAAGTCAATGCAGTCGAAGATGGTCCCCTGGCCAACGAGTACAGCTCATCAGAAACAGTGTTGTCACCCATGAGACGTGTTTGCAACCAACTGCCGAAAGTCCTGATGTGTTCATATGTAATCCAGTCGTCACACTGCTCCGGGTGTTTGGAGCGCAGAATATTCTTGTGTTCATCGACATACGGGGTCACCAAGGTAGAATTCTGTAGAACTGTGTAGTGTGCTTGAGACCAAGAATGCCCGTCCCTACATATTATTGAGTCCGCTCCTAGCGTGCCTTTTCCAGTCAGTCTCCCCTCATACCACGATTGAGGGAGACCAATCTTCTTAAGGTCAGGAATGAAGTCAACACAAAACCCAATGACATCCTCTGTTTGATGGCCCATGGAGATGCTTGCTTCTGGCCTAGCGCGGTTACGAACATATTTCTTTAAGACTCCCATGAACCTCTCAAAGGGGAACATATTGTGTAGAAATACAGGGCCCAGAACGACAATCTCGTCGACTAGATGAACTAGGACGTGCGTCATGATATTGAAGAAAGATGGTGGGAACACCAGCTCGAAACTAACAAGACATTGCACCAAATCACTCCTTAACCTTGACAGGATTTCTGGATCGATCACCTTCTGAGAGATTGCATTGAGGAATGCACATAGCTTCACAATGGCTAATCGAACGTTTTCCGGTAGAAGCCCCCTCAATGCAACCGGAAGCAGTTGCGTCATAATCACGTGGCAGTCATGAGACTTTAGGTTCTGGAACTTTTTCTCTGCCATATTTATTATTCCCTTTATATTCGACGAGAAGCCAGAGGGGACCTTCATACTGAGCAGGCATTCAAAGAAGATTTCCTTCTTTTCTTTGGTAAGAGCGTAGCTGGCAGGACCTTCATACTGCTTTGGATGCATGCCGTCTTTTTCATGCACACATTGCTGTTCCTCCCGTGCCTCCGGTGTATCTTTTGTCTTCCCATACACTCCCAAGAAGCCTAGCAGGTTCACCCAAAGATTCTTCGTCACGTGCATCACGTCGATTGCAGAGCGGACCTCTAGGTCTTTCCAATAGGGTAGGTCCCAAAATATAGATTTCTTCTTCCACATGGGTGCGCGTCCCGCATCGTTAGTCGGAACAGATAGTCCGCCAGGACCCTTTCCAAAGATTACGTGTAAATCGTTGACCATATCAAGTATGTGATCACCAGTACGGAGGGCGGGATTCTTCCGGTGATCTGCCTCACCTTTGAAATGCTTTCCTTTCTTTCGACATTGATGGTTGGTCGGAAGAAATCGACGATGCCCCAGGTACACATTCTTCTTGCATTTGTCCAAATATATACTGTCGGTGTCATCTAAACAGTGTGTGCATGCGTGGTATCCCTTGTTTGTCTGTCCTGAAAGGTTACTGAGAGCAGGCCAATCGTTGATGGTTACAAACAGCAACGCATGTAGGTCAAATTCCTCCTGTTTGTGCTCATCCCACACACGTACACCTTCTCCATTCCACAGCTGTAAAAGTTCTTCAACTAATGGCCTTAGGTACACATCAATGTCATTGCCGGGTTGCTTAGGGCCTTGGATGAGCACTGGCATCATAATGAACTTCCGCTTCACAACCAAGGAGGAAGGTTATAGATACATAGAGTCACGGGCCAGGTGCTATGATTGCTGCTCTGCTCCCCAAAAGGATTAATGCCATCTGCACTTAAACCAAACCATACGTTCCTTGCGTCACCTGCATCACCGAATTCAGGGGGCGGGTAGTTGTCATCATCCTCTTCTTCTTCGTTGTCTTCCATCATAACCCCTCTTTCTCCGTGCTTGGTCCAAACATTATAGTGTGGCATAAAACCCTTCTCAAGTAGGTGGAAGTGAATGGTTTTAGAGTTGGAGAAAGCCTTCGTATTCTCACAGACAGTACATGGACAATGCTTGTTTGCCTCAGCCGCTTCGAGAAAATTATGCAGGCCCTTAATATACTCGGAGGTGCGTCGGTCACCGTACATCCATTGCCAGTTCATCTGCGTGCGTTATATAGTTCTTATTATTGAACAACATATAACTCTCTAGAGCATCTAATTAAAACACACAAGTAAGAACTTTTTTCTTTTAGAAAGAAGATAAGAAGAAGAGGCTAACCATGGTGTTGCCGGCGCCGAGATGGGCGCGGGCGATCGACGGCGGTGAGGACGGGGACGGGACAGGACGGACCGCCAAACCTAGACAAATCTTGAGGAAAATGGAGCTTGGACAAGGAGCATCGAGAGGAGAAAGCTTAAGTGTGGCTCGGGCATTTCATCGAACACCTCATGTGCATAGGAGGTGAGCTAGAGCACCACAAAAGCTCTCCCACGGCCGGGCAAAAAAACAGAGCAATGCATTGCTCTGCACGCGGGCGGGGGGCTATATATAGGCCAACCATTTGTCCCGGTTCCATTCACAAACCGGGACCAATGGTTGTGGGCCAGGAGCGAGGCGCATTGGTCCCGGTTCGTGGCTGGAACCGGGACAAAAGGGGTCACCTTTAGTCCCGGTTCCAGCCACAAACTGGGACCAATGGTTGTGGGCCAGGAGCGAGGCGCATTGGTCCCGGTTCGTGTCTAGAACCGGGACAAAAGGGGTCAGACGAACCGGGACCAATGGCCCACGAGGTTCGGCCGGCGCCCTGGCCTCACGAACCGGGACCGATGCCCCCATGGGTCCCGGTTCGTGAGTGAACCGGGACTAATGGGCTTCTCAGGGGTGGACCGATGCCCTGTTTTGTACTAGTGCTTATCGCAACCTGGGAGTTTTCGTTTTTTTCGTACATCCGTTTATTCGAAACGTTTTATCTCTTAAACCGTGTGTCCATATCTCGTACCAATTTCACCATTGGATTCCTTGCGTCGAAATCTTCAAAACTAGATCCCATATTGATAGGTTTTGATGAACTTTTTTTTCACAAAAAACGAAACAAAAAAACCGAGCCGGGAGCACATTTTTTTTTCCTTTCCAAAAGAGGCACAGCTGTGCCTCTCGTGGAAGCAAAACCGTGCCTCTCACGGAAGAAAAAAAAGAAAACGCGGTTTTTTCTCCGTTTTCGAGAGGCACGGCCGTGCCTCTCGCGGAAAGAACACTACATCACGACACTCAAAGCAACGTCAAACAATCTGTCAGCATAGGTCACCTAAGGCGACACATTTAGTGTCGGCAAAGACCTTTCCCGACAGAAAGGAGTTGTGGCCTATAGTCCTGCCGGGAAAGGTCTTTCCCGACAGATAAACCTCGACCGACAGACAGTATGACACCGTTGGTGAGATCTTCGCCGACAGACATTTTTACACCAACAGACGATTATATACCGACAGTTCATCTGACAGTGTGCTATGGCGACAGATGGTGCAACACCCATTGATATGCCGACAGTTCATGTGACAGTGTGCTACACCGACACATTATGCTTCGTCCAATACTTATGCCGACAAATTTTCTGCCAGGGCCTACATTTCAGTATAAATGCAAATGTACCATATATTAACATGAAATTAATTCATAGTAATCATTTCATGTTCAGCACCCAATACATATACAAACATTTGCACTCTTCTATCCATCACAAGATAACATTGATCAATGCATTCATTTCATGTTCAGTACCCAATACATATACAAACATTTGCACTATTCTATTCATCACAAGATACCATTGATCAATGTATTCATTCAACATATATAGAAGATTTGTTGGTTTTCCTCACTCTAATTAGCTACAGCCATTAAGGAAATACATAAGTCTACATAGCTCGTGGCCTCTTACAAAATATGATGGCCAAGTTCCTAAGAGACCAAATGTTTGATCACTACCACAAAAATTATGGAAGAGACCAAGTCTTCGATCCCCATGCTGACACCAACTTCCATATGAACAAAATGTGTCAACCATGTTATGAACAGAAGCGGTCACCAGAATATCTTAGATCAACTCGTGGACTTGCTACTTTCTTCCATTTGGCCCTAGAAAAGAACTCATATGTTTGAGCAATCTTAGAAAATGAGAATTTGTGAGTGGCCATGGTCCCAAAGATCTAAAAAGTAGATGTACCGCAAACAGGTTACAAAAGATAACCTTATCAGAACGAACATCAATCGAAGTCAGGCAAGCACCTAGCTTATCATGACTTGCTACAAAAATTTATGCACTCATTGATAAAGCAATCAAATCTGTTCTAAGATATCAGGAATAATGTTCTTATTGTAATTTTAGAGATTTGCATTTGAAGTTCCTCAGCTAGCAAATAATCAGATATGCATTTGTAAATATACATGTACTAGCAGTCATATATGTAGTAGCAGGAAGTGCACTTGCACATGCATCTCGTTTTCCTCGATAACAGATGCACTCTAGTTAGGCATCTGGGAGCTAGATCGGGTAATACATATATTACCAGATGTCCACTATGAGTAATTGCTGGGACGATCTGCACACAACTTACAATAAAATCATGCCTACCATTTACTACATGCTCTCAGTTCATCTATAGTCCATTTGAGTACAACATGGCCTCAGTTCATCTATAGGAGAAGTTCAAAGCACATGCATATTTAAAACTTGGGCACCATCAGCTACTGCAGTATTGCTACAAAACTTCATACTGGAAACTGGAAATGAGCTCTAGACACAATCATGAGAATATCTTTTGGTAATCGAGTCACCATATCTAGTGTGCTATTACTACTGTAAGTAGGAGATGAGTTTCTTCCTCAATAAAAGATAAGGCCAACAGTGTCTCTGTGTTCTATAACTAATGCACGACTTCTTTATTTTCTGAGAAGTACAAGGAAAGGGAATAAAAAAACTAGAACAAATAAGAGACCACTGATATTGTTAAGTTTCACTTTCAGTAACAAATTACATCAGACTATAGACATGTTTCTTTTATCACCACAGATTTTCACATATGTTGGGTATTGAATTTTCTTTGACTAATCTTCAGAGATAAAATAGACCATCCAGGTGATTACTGATTACTACTCAATTTAACAATATATGTTACAGTCTGCTATAGCTAAAATCAGGCACCAAGCATTAGGAGTAGAGTCTGTGCTGTAATTTCAGATATTTGCATTCCAAGTTACTCAATCAGCAAACAATCATATATACACTATTAAATATATACATGTACCAGCAGTCATATATGTAGTAGCAGGAAGTGCACTTAGATGAAAACAAATCCATTTAATCATCAAAAACAAACCCATTTAATCGTAAAAAATTCCATTTACAGGACATTGCTTGTGTTGCAGTTCATGCATGCTATGAAACATTGTGTGGTATATGGTAGAGATTTGCATATGTTGTATTCTACTATGGTTAAAATCCTGAAACTGAACATATGCTGCAACAGGCTGCAACATCTATGTTTCTCCAAAAATAGAGCTAGGTGTAATCCTGATTTGTGGTACTGAACTAAATATGCTTCCCTGAAAAATAATGGTCAAATATTTACTTTGTGGCTGATCTTTAAAAGATAGCAAGATTCCGTTTATAGCTACTAGGAACAGCACACTTAAGGTCATTTGTCCCACACAAGTTCTAAGTGTCTAAAAAGTTGGGGCGAGGGGGAAACCCCTATCTTTAAAAAAAAAAGTTCTAAGTGTCAGGAAAGGTGCTTACTTAATTTTCAGAGATATGCAATTGAGATTGTTCAGCGATCAAATAGATATATGCTAGCAGCTAGCATTCGCTTTGGAGTAATTTCTCACAGGAATTTGCTTGCGTACTAACTCATACATTTCTGCTAGCTGCCATGATCAAGTCTCTGAACTTAATACTATTTTGCATGATAATGGAGGTGCTGCTATACACATATAAAATGCAAGGATTGACAAGAAAACCTGACAATAAATTATCTAACACATTTGCACATCGCCAACTAAATTTAGATGTCATGCATTGGTACTGTAGTATAACAATACTTTCCCAAGACTAACAAGACAGTCATTTTCTAGGATGCATGTACCATCTTTTAGAGTGACACTGATGCGCTGCAGCAACAGAGTATAAGTTAAAAAAAAAGCACAACATATAATATCCGGTAATGAAACACTCAACTTCTCAGTGTAAAGCTCAGTAAAATGTTTCTGTAAATTAGAGTTAAAATTTTAGGCATTTGGCATGTCCAAGCAGTTGCTACTATCTTCTCATTGCCAGTTCCACTAGAGTAACTTCAACACTCTCATGGTCAGTTCCAATAAAATAACCTGAAGCTTGAATAGATATGTTGTACTAATGTGGTTCCAATGGTCAGATTTTATAAATTTCAACTCCAACTTTCTATATCACTTAGTAGCTTGTACAGAGCTAATACTGCTATATACAAGGTGTTCTAAATAAGTAAAAAGGAAGAGACATAAACATCTGAGAATTAGCATTCTATCAAAGTTTACCATTCAATTACTGACACGAGCAAAACTCCTATGAGTTAGGTCCTTCATTTATAGCTTCACTTATGCCGTACTTTGACTGGGAAAAAGCATAAATATGTGTGAAACAGATGGTATATATAATGAGAAAGTGTTGAATGTAAACAACTGCAAGTACACAATAGTTTTCTTTTTCTTGGCTGGCCGTGATGACCCACGTACTTCCCCAGAGGCCCTTATATTTCCTCCTATTCCTGTATTCTTTTTCGGTTCCATAATGAGAAAGTGTTGAATGTTAACAACTGCAAGTATAAGAGCTCTCACCTCAGACCTTATTTTCTGCAACATTGGCAAGCCATCATCATACACAAGGACCTCACTTTCTTCTCCTGTTTTCGTCAGCTTTTGCCCTGTAAATGACACATATTAGAACATGATTTTAACAGACAAGACAAATCACAAAATTTTATATGAATCAAAATTCACATGTGAAACTGTCGATTAGACAACTGGTCCAGGTCGTTGCTTTGTACACTCACGAACTAGGTCACCTCTGCCATGAACCAGGCCGGCACCTGCGCTCCCTTCCAGTCCGTACAAGCCTAAGCCGTTCCTAAACCACCCTAAAATTACCCAAACTCAAACAAGCCAACGTAAACTTGTTCAAACTAGATAGATCTAATGGGCAATCACAGTTTTGGAGGAATTTTTTTAGAAGAATCAACGATGAAGCTTACCTGTAGTAGCCAGATTTGGAAATGGGGTAGGACAGAGGGGGTAGGGGAGTCGTCGCCGGTGGTGGAAGAGGGGCAGTGGGGCGGCTCCTCGGCAGCGTATGGCAGGTCGACTCCTCGATCTACAGCTTGTGGGGCGGCCCCTCAGACTGTGGAGTACCTCCCCTCGGAGGCCGTGGCGAAGGGAGGCAGATCGGGGCCGGAGGCCGTGGCTACGGGAGGCAGATCTGGGCCGGAGGCCGTGGCGGCACGAGGCAGGTCGTAGTCTGGAGAGGTGGTGGTGCGAGGCTGGTCCGGGTCGGAGTCTGGGGCGGTGGTGGCGCCAGGCAAGTAGAGGACGGAGCATACGGCGACGGCGCAAGCAAATCGGGGCCGGCGGCGGCATGTGGCTTAGGTTTCGCTGGGGGGATGTGTTGTGAAGGAGAGATGAGATGGGGGATTGGGGGCACGCGGAGACCTAGCGAAAATTCTCGAGTTATCGCTTCGCGGGTGGTGCCACGTCTGCGCGGCTGGAAATTAGTGGGCCAGCTACGAAGCAACACCGACACTTTTTCCATCGCAAAGAACCACCGACACACAATCTAATGGTAAAGAAACCTATGCCGACACATAGCATGTCCGCAAACCATTTTGCATTGCCGACAGATAGATTGTCAGAAGTATAGAGCAACATCAACAATCAGTGTGTCGGTATAGTTCGGGACAAAAAAAGTGTCGGCGATGCACACTTCTGCCAACAGATGCATGTCGCCCTTGTGGTGTCGTGGTGTAGTGCAAAAAAACAAAAAACACGTTTTTTTCGTCCTCTCGCGGAAGCAAAAAAAGAAAGAAAACAGGTTTTTCGCGCAAATATTTTTTTGTCCAAAAGCTAAGTAAGACAGGTGGAAAACCAAAAAACCAAAAAAAATGGGATAAACCGTTTAAAAGCCGAAAACGCGTGCAGGAAAATAAAAATAAAAATCTGGAAGGAGCGCCCAGAGCGCGACACGTGGCGGTGGCTGAGAGTGCGCCTAGTGGCGCGCTCTCAGCCCACCCCAAGTGATCGTTGGGAGGCTCCAGAAGGAGCGCTCGTCAACTAGTTGCTCTCCAGTTTGGTTGCTAATTGTGGCTGGGTTGCACACGCAGAGGTCTCGGTCCAGGTGGCAAGGCCAAGCCCGTCGCACGATGCGAGTTGTAGTCGTTGAGCTAGTGGCCCTGCACAACCTGGTGGTATTCACCGCGTTGGTGTTCATCAAGAACAGTAGAAGGCAATGGGTACCCATTACCCACATACCCGATGGGTAAAACCCCTATTAGGGTAAAGGTATGGGACAAAAAGTTACCCACGTGTATATAAAATAGAGAAATCGCAAACCCATCGGGTTGAGCGGGTACGGCTATGGCATCGTATAACCCATACCCGTGTACTCACGTACCCATATAAAAAATGACATGTGGGCCTTTGTATTTTGGTTGAACTTGTTACAATGTTACAACTTTATTGTCATGCTTATCTAGTGACCTTATGTACGTCCAAAGTATCTCTAGCTTTTATCGTGAGTCTGTGAATTAAAATGTATGACTATGTGTTGTTGTTTCAACTAAATTATGTTGTTTATGAGAATATGTTGTATGTGTTGTTATTTATAAATTATGACTATAGGCTGCCTGCTAGAAGAAGCATAAGAAAATACGTGGATTTGAAAAAAGTACGCGGATTCTATGTTTGGTATGTACTCCCTCTGTAAATTAATATAAGATCATTTAGATAGTATCTAGCAGCAAATATGTCATTCTTTATAATTTTGATATCTGGCAAAAGGCTACATTTGGCAAGAAATGGCGAATTCTACATCTAATGTAAAAAAGGTTCAAACGTGACAATACACGTGTGACGTGGTTCTGAATATGGCACAGCTAAAAAAGAAATGAATCACTCCAAACAGGATAATGTTGTTACAGATTATCTGCTCATGTTTGGGTTTGTTTTGGGGAGGGGCATAATATTATGGGGTTGTACTCATGGAATGTGAACCTCCTGTTTTCTTTTAGCAATCCTTGTTTTGCTTTTTAGGTTATGGTTATGTAGAAGAGAGAGCATACCACACAATTGATTTTTAGATTCTAATTTATTTTGCCGCTGCAATGGATTAGGGTTTATTTCCTTCATTCTCATTCATCGGTTGTTGGCTTTTATCAATCTTCTATCATCTTCCCTTTTGCCAGTCTTAGTCATTTTGTTCATTTTATTTTTCCCTTTTGTTAGTCCTTCTCAATACATTTCTTTTTCCCTAGATTTTTCCTCACTCGTCAATGCTGGCAGCGACAAGACCCGGATGAGCGCACAACATGAGAAGGCCATATGCACCACATAGGAATTGCACTGTCGTAGGGCGCCGACAGAGCCAAGCAGTCGTGGCTCCTTTGCGAGACATGGCAGATCTGGCTGGTGCAACATGGAAGCAATAGATTTGGGTAAGGCACGTAGCCACCATTGCTAGGAGGAGCAGGGTTGGCGGATGAAAGACTTGAGTGGCGGCCATGGAGCATAGAGATGGAGGAGCCGAGCCGGAGCAGATGGAGCCAGGTGCCTCGTCAGATCCAGGCGAAGGTCGGGGATGTAGAGGGTGATGGAAAAGAGGAGTAGAGCCATGCGCGTCTGATTCTCAGAGCCGTCATGCATCGCCACCGACGACGGCCACCAGCGACGGTGATAGGGTGGTAGCGGACAGGTGGACTTGACTGCTAGGGCTGGGGTTTCCTGGTGTTGTCCCTTGGAGCGACAAGGGAGCGAGGAGCTCCCTCTTTTTATGGAGACAGAACTGCCGAGAATGAAGGAGCATGATAGAGAATCATGTTGTCAAGTATGAATGAAAATTACATGCCATCATGTTCGACAAATATTTGTCAATTCGAGCAATTATCATGTTCAAGGAGTATATTTTTTGTTCTCCCGTGGCAACGTACGGGCAATCAACTAGTACTATATAAAGGCCCTTGAATACAAGTGTCCTACTCGAACACGTCTTCATACCCTATCTATACACAGTTCGAATCCAAATCCAACTGTAAACTACCTTATACAAATATTCAACACAATTCTAGCAAACTCCACCTTGGTGAATATTCTCTGCCACATTGGATTTATCCATGCGTCAAACCTTCATATACATTGAACTTGAGATACCATGATCACCGCTACTACTATCTTCAACTGTAGTCCCTTCTTTCTTCATCATAGTCAACGCTCTAGCGAAATAAAGTTCTTCTGTACTCTAATTTTTACTCCCAACTTGTGGAGTATCCATTAAACACCATCACACACTGATCACTGATCTGTGTGAAAGTGAACAACTCTCTTATTAAATGTCACACGTAAGTTACCCGAACTCGATATCCTTTCTCTTTCTTGACCGATGTCTGAAACATGAAGCAAATTCACGGTCATCCTGTGTCACACTGAGTCAAATTCGCAGTTCTCTCATCCTCTTTTCCGGATAGTCTTCTACATGCTCCACAACTATAGCACTCTGCATCCTTCTATACTTGTCATCCAAAATTTGCCATGTGCACTAAACAACACATAATATACGGCCATGTGCTCTTCATCCTTTTGACATTTCAGACTTTCCACCCGACAGATCTTGTCACCAACTTGAACCTGATACTAGCCAACACTGCTTAAACACCCTCATACACTTTGTTTAACCACATGTCTGACCACCAATGCTTTGGTATGTCGTCGTGTCCCATGCTTACCGCACGCCTTGCCGCTACCACCGCATCGAGCATAGGTTGTCCCAGTCGAGTCTTCAGGGCCACGAACCCACACAACTCAAACCCCACTACAAACTACAACCAATCATCATCGACCGATGCCGAGTATCACGTATTCATCAGAGCACTGGGCCATATGTCTCTCGCTTTATCCGACTGAAATAGGCTACGATTCTCCGGATCGTTACACCATAGGCCCTCCATCAGCATCGAGTGTAGTTTTCTGTCAAACTCTAGCTCCACCCTCAACATGACTCCATGGTGGTTGTACGTGCCACCCCGCGCCCCGTCGACTCCAAGTCTAATGTGTACACGATCTTGAATCAACCCCGCGCCATCATCATGTCAAAGCCATCAAGCCCTCAAGCCTACGCCATGCGTTTCCACGCCCAGAAGTCGACCACCATCAGCATAACGTTCCTATGTCATCATCGATGAAATAACCTCCATCTTGTACTTTGACTGACATCCTTGTTCATCCGTCAAACTACCTAGACTGACCTAGCCAAACTTGTCCGACTGCAACTATGCTCTACCCTGCGCCATATCCGCTTGGCACATCTTTGTGCATTGCTTTAGACGCCCTGTATATGCATGAGCCTACACGACGCGCTCCAAACTCCTCGAGCCTTAGGCGTACCATATCATGATCTGGCTTACCCTCTCTTTCCTCTGTGTGTGTGCCTGATACATTGACAAGGACAACTGTACTCGCAATCGTACAAGCCTTAGGCGCACCATATCATTATCTAAGGGCAACTCCAACGCGCGACCCCAAATGGTCCGCCCGCGTCCGTTTGGGGGTAAACGGACAGAATAGGCGGCCCAACGCACGGGAGCAAACGGACCAATGTCCATTTTCAACCCATTCCCGGCCCAAATTTCGGCCGCGCTTGCGTCCAAGCGGACAACGCACGAACGGGCGGGACACGCTCCCTTGTCCTCCCATGGTCCGCCTGTCGGGGACACACCCCTCCCACTTTCCCACCATTTCACCAAAACCCTCCCGCGCGCCCCCTCCCCTGCCTCCTCCATGGACGGCGGCCCAACGAATCCCGGCGACCCGGCCGCGGCCGCGCGCCCCGCGGCGAAGAAGAAGGGTCCCAAGAAGCCTCGGTCGGAGCTCACGCCGGCGGAGCTCGCCAAACTCGACGCCGAATCGGCCAAGAGGAGGGGCCGGCGGACAAAGGTGGCAGAGAAGAAGGCCGCTGCCGACTACGCTGCCGAGGTCGCCGAGCGGTGTGCCGCGCAGCACCTTGCCGACTTCGACGAGAAGGAGTCTATCGTCGCCAAGGCGCACGCCCTCCTCATGCTTGGGTTGGCCCGACCCCCGCCGGCCATTCTCATGGTCGCTGCCATGGCCACGGCTAGCACGGGATCGTCGGCCGCTCGTCCTCCGCAGTACCGGTCCCCGAGCTCGTCCACCTCACCCGAGATGCCAGGGTACCATGCGCCGCCGCTGCATGGCCATGGGCAGACACGGTTCTCCACGTCGTCGGACTGCAGCGTGGTCGCTCCGGCCACGCCCGCGGGCGTCATTGACCTCAACGTGATGCCAGGGTACAGTGGCACTGGCCACCCGTTCGACGGGGCGCAAAGGAAGGCCCGGTCGTTTCCTTCGGCTAGCATGGCCGGCGCCCGCAAGCTGTTCGACGAAATGCCACAGCCGACGCCCACGGCCGACGACCCTGACTACTCGGCGATCATGGAGAACGTCATCTTCGAGGGCCGTGGCGAGGCCTTCCATGTCGACGGCCAATGCCAGGCTTTCGATCCCGACGCGACCCAAAGCCAGGACGGCCGTGGCCAATATGGAGACACTCAATTCGCCGGCCATGATGAAGATGAGGACGACCATGGCAACTCATGGCATGAAGAAGATGACTTGTATTGTGAAGACGAGGAAGATGAGGTCGACATTGCGGAGGAGCCATTGATGTTTATCGATGAGCTCACCCAAAGGGCCGAAGCACAAAAGAGGAGGCAAAGCATTCGCACGGGATCATATACCCAAGAGGAGGACACTTTGATTTGCGAGAGTTGGATGGAGATAGGGCAAGATCCGATAAGAGGTGCCGAGCAAAAAGGATCCATCTTTTGGTCGAGAGTTCACAAAACCTTCCATGAGCGAAGGAAGTTTGCCCCCTACCAATTTGCGAGCACTCGCGGCATCAACTCAATCCAAAAGAGATGGGGGTTCATTCAACAAGAGTGCAACAAGTATTGTCCCGCGCTTGAGAGCGTCGAAGCCCGTCCCATGAGTGGCCTAGGCCTTTGTGACTTGGTATGAACCTCTCGTTTTCATTTTATGTCCATTCATCTTGGCATGTCATTTATGTTTCATGCATCTTGTGTCCTTCGCTATTACATTTGCGGCATCATCTATGATTGTGTAGGCATTCCAATCTTTGGAAGCCTTCAAGGCCCGGCACAACAAGCCATTCACTCTCACGCATTGTTGGGTGCTCATCAAAGATTGTCCCAAGTTCAAAGACCAATATGCCGCTCATAAGAAGAAAGGAGGGATGGCGGCCGTGGCTGATGAGGGAGACTTGCTCAAGAGGCCGAGGGGCAAGACAAGCTCGAAGGCCGACGAGAGGCGTGATGCGTATTCCATTGCCTTGCAAGGAACTATGAAAAACATGATGAGCCAAAAGTAAGTGAGGGACAAGAGGAGGAGCAAAGGGAAGGAGGAGCAAATGAAGATATACGTAGAGCTCCAAACGAAGAAGCTTGCCATGGAGGAGGCCGCTGAGAGGAGGAAGCTTGACATGAAGGAGGCCGCGAAGAGGAGGAAGCTTGACATCGAGGAGGCCGCTCAACTCAAGAAGCTCGAGATCGAGGCCACCATGGCCGACACCAAGGCAAAAGAGGTGGCACTCGCATTCATGAGCGTCGACAAGAACAACATGTCACCGGAGTGGAATGCTTGGTTCGCGAACCGGCAAAAGGAGATTTTCGCCCGCGACGGCCTGAACTAGGTGAGACCTAGGCCGTGGACAATGGCCGTTCATTTTGAAGGCTGGTTGGTGTGCCGCCGCTGGCTTTGTTGCCGGCGCCAAAAACTTGTTCATTTTGAAGGCTGGCTGGTGTGCCGGCCGCTAGCTTTGTTGCCGGCATCAAAAACATGTCCATTTTGAAGGCTGGCTCGTGTGCCGGCCGCTGGCTTTGTTGCTGGCGTGAAACTGGAGGGTGACCATTCTGTAGGCCACCGGCTTTGTTGCCGGCCGGCATGAACTAGCGTGAACCGCGGCCGCTGGCGTGAAATATGGCCGCTGCCAACATCTTTTGTTGTTTTTGCATTTGCATGCACGCGGACGAGATGCGGCCGCGCGTTGGGCGCACGGCCGGCGCAAACAGAAATCCGGGCGGACACGGCCCCATTGCCACCCCTAAACGAACGAAATCCGGACAAAACGGACGTCCGTTTGGGGTCGTGCGTTGGAGTTGCACTAACTTACCCTCTCTTTCCTCTCTGTGTGTGTCTGATACATTGACGAGGATAACTGTACTGCCAATCGTACTGGACACAAGCGTGGTTGTGTATCTCCTGCGGATTAGAACTCTCGGCAGATTAATTAATCTGCATGCCATACGTTAAGTCGTTAACATGTGATATGGCTAGCTCCAGTCAGCGAAATTATAACTTTTGAAATTCCGAAGGTGCCATGTCAGCTGTTGGTAGCCAAATGATAGTAGGTCAAGATTCATCCATAAGTGGCACATCTATTACTAGCAAATTTAAGAAACATAATTTTGCAAGGTGTAATCAATTCAGTGAACAGCACAAGTTCTTAGTCCAAGGATACAGATAGCAAGCAATACTGGACCGATCTCCCCTCTCTAGTCAATGTACCATATTCTTCAGCAAAACAAACTCAGGGACAACTATAAATTGTATATACAAACATCGGCTGGTCGTTCCAGCTTTCCGCTGGATTTTTTTTTTTTGAACATGTCACGGGGGTAGGAATCCCTACCTGAATATTGATCTCCATTCAAAGAAAATGAGCCGGTTTATGAAGGAAACCTGGTCGAATATCGTGATCAGGTTTGTGAGGAAGACCGGATCTGAAACCTTGATCCAGTTTATCACTAGTAGAAAACAGGGCTTTGGTTCTAACCGGATGGGAGCAATAGTCCCGGTCGCATTACGAATCGGGACTAATGTGAGCATCAGTCCCGGTTCGAGCGGCTAGGAAGCCGGCCGGGGCTCGGCAGGCATCAGTCCCGGTAGGAATGGCAACCCCTTTGACTAAAGGTTTTTTTTCTCTCATGCCTACCCCCCCCCCCCCCCCCCCCCGCGTTGGACAGCCTTTTTTAGTTTTGTAGAAAATAAACGAAAATGATAAAATCTTCAAAAATAAAATTCTTTGAGATGTAGTTAGGTTTTAGTGTCTAGTTGGTATAGAAATTTTGAAATATGAATTTTGACCGTTTTTGCAAAAAACAGAAAAATAAATTAAAACGGCCATAACTTTTGCATACGACGTCGAAAAAAAAAGTTTAATATATCAAAAAAACTAGAGAAAAATTGGGACTTGATTTCACCGGGGTTTACCCGGTGAACTTTTCTCAGATTCTCTAAATTCTAAAAGTAAAAAAAGTTATTTCAAAAAGAAGATTTTTTCCTACAAAATCAAAAAAAATAAGCACACATAGCAGTACATTATTTAAAAGACATAATACATTATGCAAAAGATGATATGGATGCAATATTTGGATTCCTATCATTTTTCTGATCGATTTATACATATTATTTGTCGAATTTTGATTTACGAATGTAAAGATATGAATTTTTCCACATTAAATTGAAAATGGCAATAATAATGTAAAATTCATTTTTTTTCTTATTCGAATTAATAATTATTATTACTTAATCATTAATGTTTATGTTAATATAGGTTTGGAATTCAAAAAATAATATCACGTGACATCAAAGTCTAGGGGATAATAAGATTGATAGCATAGTATTATCAAGATGTTATCAGTGCAATCTTGGAAGCTAGTTGGGATGGAACTCAAAAGTTAAGTGTGCTGGGGGTGGAGTAGTGTGAGGATGGGTGACCGATGGGAAGTTTGACCACGAGTATGCACTTTGACTTGAGATTAGGGGGGCTTTAGTCCCGATTGCGCTGTCCCTTCTTCGATTGGACATGTTCTCCCAAAGCCAAGTTAGTGAGGTGCCGATCTTTGTTCTCCTGCGGTCGCTGTCCCTCCTTTGGGGCTTCCTCCCTCTAGAGGGCCAGCGAAGCATTCATGAGGCTACCATGCGCCCCTTTTCGACGGGCCTAATGCGGGCGACTGGTGAAGCTTGGAGCGGAGCTGATGTGCCCTATGTGTGTTGGCAGATGCCAGTGCTGCTTTGTATGCGGTTATAACAAAACCAGTGTTGCATCGCCCAACCACTTACATCTTTGGTAGTTGAATCTCTGCGTTGTTTTGTAACTGGTGCTCAAGTGTTTTGTTGGGTGCATTTTCCACGTTTCTTGCCTCAGCATTTTGTATTCCCCTCGGGTTGTATGGTTTTCGATCTGATTTCCCACATAAATTGGATCGTGGTTATCGACCCAATTTCCTACATAAACCGGCTCATTTCTTTTGAATTGACATCAATATTCAGGTGGGACCCGGCCTCCCAGCAACAAATTAAAAAAATCAAGGTTAAGCTGCAACTTAGAATGTCGATTGTTTCAGGGCAAGACCCCTACTGCCAGAATTGTTAAGGCTAAATCACAGCTCCCATCTTCTTCCTCACACAGCTTTCACAAGAAAAGAAAAATAGACACAGGTGTTTGGTGCCGTGGTATCACACAACCAGTCTTTTTCTTCCTTCTCTTTTCCATTAACTAAATAAACATGGGTACAACTCATAAATAACACCTGCATATGCAGGTTCCAGCCGCCACAAACGGCCACCAGTACCACGTATGGACGGCAGCTAACTAAGGGTATGTGCAGTGGTTGATTGGACATTATTATCTTAGGTCCGGCACGCTAATTAGATATTACAATTAAAAATGATGTACAATGGGTTATATCTTAGTCCTATATTTTGTAACTATAGATTCCTAAATATGCGGTGAGAGGATTGTTGCTAAGAGATCATCTCTTAAATAAGAGAAAGCAAGCATTCTCTTATGCTTTCTCTCTCCTCCGCCACATCATTTATCCTACGCGGCACTCTTAAGACAATACCATTGTACATGCCCTAATCCCTGGAATCTCGCCATGTTCTAGTACAACCCAGATACGCGGCTAACAGTTCATGCATGCACTAACAAACTAACCAAATCTCTCGGCTATCCAGCCGGTCTGGCTACAGCTCCTCATGCCCCTTGCCGCATCACATGACTGTCATATTCCATGGCACCAGCATCATGCCTACCGCACCGTATCGCATGGTTGCTGAGCATCTCGCTTCCATCCGCGCTAGAACCAAGACTTTGGCGGGCATGACGCTACTAAACAACAGACAACAATGTCTTATGTGAAGTCAACATCAGATGTTGCTCAACCGATCAACGCATTAGGAGAGTTGTCAGACGGTAGAAATTTCATGCAATAATTTGACAATTATATTTCCGAATCCGGAACGGTCCGTAATTGTGACTATTCTCTCTTCATCCAACCTGTCTCTTATTAAATGTATTGAACAACTATATGATTTTTTTTTACTTTTCCATTTTTTGTAAATGCAAGTTCAGGGTCAAGGACAAATCTTTTTTCTTTAGATGAGCATGAGAAAAGGATCTCTCGGTATCCTCCCTCCACGTGCCCATATTACCAATAGAAGTTTCATGGACCACTGTCATTTAATGATATAGGTGTAGCATGCAGATGTGGGGTGTGTGTTAATATATTTTAGCATTCCACTCACATGATGTAGTACGATGTACACCCTAGAGTACTTCATAAGTGGCCTATATACACCTCAAAAGTTCAAGTTTCTTTCCCTAGAAATTTAGAATCATACTCCTGCACAATGAGCCGGGAAGAGGAAGAAATTATTTAAGAGCATTGAGAATGGGAACACGGAGGAAATCTCGAGCTATTCGTCTGCCTCTCTAGAAGGAGCGGTGGATATTTGTCTTGGTGTTTCCCTATGCCTCCCATTCCTATCATTCTTAGGTTCTCCTTCCCCTTCATACCTCACAGAAGTGTTTCCATGCTAAAAGCTTAAGAAATTTACCCATGTAAAGTCTAGGTCAGGAGGCCTTGAGAGTAGTAGGGAAAAGAAAGTCATGAGTATCTCAGAGCGGTGGGTGTGGGAACATGGAGGAAAGTGTAGAATTTCTTGGTCCTTAAATTTAGGATCCAAGGGGTTCTTGTGTTTTCCTGATGCCTCCCATGCCTATTGTTCTTAGGTATTCCTTCCTTTTCCTATCAGCTTGTGCAACTTTCTTTCCAGATGTGCGCATATAGGCTTAGATGATGGGGACGTGAAGGCAAGTCAGGAAGAGGAAGAAATGAGTATCTAAGAGTGTTGGGCATGGCGGCATGGAGGAAGGCCTAAACCAGTGTTTCCCTCTACAACTAGCTAGGGTCCAACATTTGTTTTAGAACTTTCCCAATGCCTCCCATGCCTATCGTTCTTAGGTGCTCCTTCCTCTTCCTTTGGATTTGCAAAACTTAGAGAGGTGAGAACAGACCATTAGACATCTTCATGACTTATGTTTCCATATCTGGTTCTCGTTTCTATCTTTCTACTTTTTTTAGAAACATATTTTTAGTCATATTGTTGAGTTCCTTCCACCATTTTTTTATAAATTTCATATTTCACTGTTTGTTTGGATAGCCTGTGTTTTTGTATACTCTGTGTCACCTTCGATAGAAAACAAGAAGAGTGCATGTCCAAGAAAAGAGACATGCATGGCTTGGCCTCAAAGTTACTCTGCTACACATATGGAGTAGATTACTTGATACACATGGCAAATTGCCATCGCACTGGGTCATATAATGCGTGCCTAGTAACTTGACCTATGAAAATTTCACAGAATTTAACCTAATGCATGTACATGAATTATTCCAATCCAGTGACTGACCCATGGGTCCCACTTTAACGTGCAAACCCGTCGCCGCGAAATTGCCCTCGTCATCTGCACATCCCCCTCGACCTCGCCGTAGAGGATGTGCGGAGGGGGCAAGTGAGGAATTGTTGGCCCAGAGGAGGAGAAATTCAGGTCACTCTTGGCGTTGAGTCTGTGGCGGAGCCCATGCAGTGAACACTGATATGCTGCAAGTCGGGGTGGGCCTCCAAGTGGAGCATGGCACGGCCCATGGCCCACAAGCAATCAGTTTTATCGTGAATGTATGCCTTTAGCATCATTAGACTAACCCAATCCCTTTTGGGACAGGTATCAACCCCCTCCCCCCCCCCCCCCCCCCCCCCCCAACCGACCGCCTCGTTGGGCTAGCTGAATGAGCCAGAACCCCTGCCCGCACTGGTCCATGGCAGCTTCACCATGGAGCAGGAGCAGGCACACTTCAATACCGTATGGCGGAGGTGTAGTCAGAGGACCAACCGACGCCATCGTCGTCGGCGTTCTGGCATGCACAGGAGGAGCAGCGCTATAACCTCGCCATCCTCCAGCATCACCGGTTGGCAAAGCACTAAATCTATGACGAGTTCGCGAGGGCGGCAGCCATGGCCACGGAGGACATGAAGTTCGCCGAGGAGCAGTGGGCGCCTTATGAGGCCGTGCGCAGTGCTCGTGCGGCGGCGTCGGACGTGCAAGCGAACACGCATGCGGTTGCGGCGGGAACATCGTCTGCTGCGCATCGTTTATGCCGGTAGTTGCACGTCGTTGGCGCCGCTACGATAACGAGGTCGGCCCGTCCACGGCCATCGTGGACCTCACCTCCAACGGCGATGTCCAGGCCGCGGACTCCGACGAGGAAGAGTAGGATATGGGAGACGGCAAAGCTTCGTGTCCATTTTGGGCCATGTACGTGTCCCATGTCTTACTCCTCCCCACCGGCAACCCGCAGTTTCACTTCCCGGGCTCACGGTCGGAAGATGCCGGACAAGGTAACAATAAGGACGTGGAGGACGGGCGCCGTTGAAGATTTAGACTAGGTTAACTTCCGGATGCTTTTGTTTAATGAAATATGTCAGAAATGTAATGAATGTGTTCTAGTTTAAATGAGAATCATCCGGTTTGCACGAAAATAGTCTGATTTTTTCAAATTTTATTTCAAATGTATGTGGACACGGTTGGATGGCCGACTCACGTATCACTGTCCACGAACAGATACAGATAGATACCGCGTCCGTTTTAGGAATCCAAGTTGGAGATGCCCTTACCATGGCATATGGGTATCAACTCCTGCAAACACCATAGATAACAAGTAATCACGACAACCATAAGACAGCGCCATAAGACAGTGACGCAAGAGGACACCAGAAGGGATGACTACTAAACATGCGTAGTGGGAGTCTTGTCCACAAAGAGAAAGATATCGGTGGCAAGCAGTCATGGTACCATAGGATAGGAATACCTGCTCCGGTTACATAGCATCTAATTAACCCACTACAAGTTATAACAAAGATAGTTAGAACTGCAACAAATTAAGGAAATGCAGCTCAAGCAATTTGATTAGAAAATCTTATGTCCAGTCTGAAGAGTGAAGATGTAGTTAGTTTAATCTCTTGGATCGATCCATCTTCGGCTTGTGTTAGGGTTTAGGGTTAAGGCAGCTTCAGAGTTGAATTAGACGGCTAATGTCTACTACTCGTTTGTGTGCTAGTCAGTTTGGTCTTTGCGCCCATCCCACTAAAAGCCTCCAACCAGCAAACCAGCAGATTTCACCTCAGGGTTATTCAAACTCCACTCTCGTTACATATCAATGATCACCTGAAACAGAAGATACATGTACTAAAGTTTCAATGGCATCGCCTAGTGCTTCAGAAAATTCCATGTACATCTAACAACAGAAATATCAGGCGGCTACTTCATACCCAAAAATTTCGACTTCCATATGATGCTGCCTTTACAGCAAATTGCTCACCGAACACTGAATTGCCAACAAGAATGGCAGGGTCACTAAAACAGTGAAGCCAAAATGATCACGGCATGACTCGAACAAAATCATTTCAACATGAGCATGAAAATAAAATGGTTCTTAGAATACTGTATCGCAAAAAGCGCCTCCAGATCCAGTACAAAATTATATTATCTAATAAAACAAAAGCACCTCAGATAGGGTTGGTTCTCAACTCTGTACTACAGTTTTCACTTTTTTTTTTTTATAATGACCAACAAAACAATCTCGACAGGAACATGGAACGTAAAATGGTTCTGACAACACAAGTATAGCAAAAGGAGCACTTTGCGATCAAGTACAATATTCTAGATAATGTTGGTTCTTGACTCGGTAATACAGTTTCGCTATTTGCTACTCGCAAAAAAAAGTTTTCGCTATTAGCAATACACGAATGCAGCTCACCCATTTTATGTTGCTACTTTGTCCTGCAACGGAAACGTCAAGCATTAATTAATCCTGAAACAGTTAATTTCACTTTTAGTCAGAAACCCGTCGACCTTGAATATAGGCTTGCTATAATGTAAAATGCCAAGAAGAAACATCATCCATGTCTGAATCACAAAACATCCATAAACTTGATAGGATTCGCAGCATGCACATACATGCTAGCTCCAACTACTTGTTATTTTAGATAACACCATTTATTTTGCTCTATTTACAGAACAACATTCGCTTAAAAAATGAAGCTAGGAGCACTTACTATCGAGACAATTATGATCGATGCATTTACCATATCAGGCTATAAAAGAAAGACATCACAAGCCAAGTATCCTATCCGACCATGGCCGTCTATGTTGAGTAGGCAGAATATGGCCATTAAAATTGACTGTTGCATTACAGCTACACACAATCACCGACTACAACTGAATTAGCAATGATGAACAAGATACTTCTGCAAATGCCATAACAAGCCTGCAACACGAGCAGATTAGACGAGTACTCAACACTAGTGATACCTCTTCTCAATCAAGAAACCGAGATCTTGGTTTCAGACATTAGTGATTAATTGATACTACATCATATCCTAGTCGAAACTAACAACAAAATAACTGGCTTGCGATCCAATGGACAGTCACAATAAAATAATAAAATATTGTCAGTCCTGGGCTCTAAACAAGGACTATTAGAATTGTCACCTACTACTAGATAAGAGAATCAAATATTAGGTGCACAAAAGTTATAGTGATGCATTAGTTCCAGCAATAAAACTATGACGATTTCAAAGATGGTATTCTGCTTGGATGCTATCAGTCCGCAGCTTGAGGGGAAGGGAGTCACTAGTAGAAAACAGGGCATTGGTTTTTGCCAGATCAGAGCAACAGTCCCGGTCTACTTACGAACCGGGACTAATGCGTGCATCAGTCCCGGTTCGAGCGACCAGGACGCCGGCCGGGCCTTGGCAGGCACCAGTCCCGGTTCGGCTGGGACCTTTAGTCCCGGTTCTAGCCACCAACCAGGACTAAAGGGCCTCGCTCCTGGCGCAACCCCTTTAGTCCCGGTTGGTGTCTGGAACCGAGACTAAAGGTCAGTCTTCAGTCCCGGTTCTAGACACCAACCAGGACTAAAAAGATACCTATATATATGCTCGCCCCTGCGCGCTCACTCCTCTGTTTTTTGGCCGGTCGGCGTGTGGGAGGTGTGTGCTACTCTGTTCTCACCTCCTATGCACATGAGGTGTTTGATGAAATGCCCGAGCCACACTTAAGCTTTCCCCTCTCTAAGCTCGACCTCCAAGCTATATTTTCCCTAAGATTTGTCTAGGTTTGGCGGTGCACCAACTATCCAAGTGTTCTAAAAGGTTAGCAACTTCATCCTTTCATCTCTCACTGCTAGTTTAGCTCATTTCAAATGCTCTAGAAGTAGAGTGGTTTGTGGGTTTTAGTGGAGGTGTGTATGTGGGAGTTCTTTTGATTTAGACGCACAATTTGAGCTCAAATTAACTTCTTAGAGTTTGCACATGTGTAGGGTGCCGTCCCGTCCCCGTCCCCGTCCTCACCGCCGTCGATCGCCCGCGCCGATCTCGTCTCCGGCACCACCGTGGTGAGCCTCTTGTTCTTATCTTCTTTTTAAAAGAAAAAATTCTTACTTGTATGATTTAGATAGCTACTTGTATAATATTCTTACTTGTATTATTGTTTGTTGTTATATAGTGCCATGGTTTTGGTATCCACCCCCGTCGGCTCTCGTCCGGTCTATGATTCGGATGTGGTATATTATCTTTTATAACTATTTGTTTCATTTAGTGTTTATGACAATTATGCCGACCAACGTGACATAGATGTTTTTATCTAGGAGGTATGTGAACCGGAAATTCCAACCGACCCTCTTTCGAGAGGTTAAATTTAGTTGAAAAAGAAAATAATTATTTGAAAGAAAAATTGAAAAGAATTGAAGAAGAGAAGATGAAATTGGAGTTGCATGTTGCCGATGTCGTCGATCTACACAAGATCCAGATGGATGCAATGCGCTTGAAGATTAGAAAGATTAGAAAATATGCCATTGATAATGAGGCTTGGTATCATTATGCTGTTGGATCAATTGTTACCTTAGTTGCGATTTTGATCGCATTTGCTATTGCATTTAAATGTTTTACATAGTTGTATGTTAGTTTCAATGTATGTTTTAATTAGATGCTCTAGAGAGCTGTATGTTGTTCTATGAGAACTATGTATGAACTTTATGTATTTATTTTTTCAGTACTAACATTTGATCACTACTGTACTTTGGTTTTAATGTGATGATGAACTTGTATTAATTTGGTCATGTCTCTATTCATGATGTTCTGTAATGGTTTTTGATATACTTAACTATATAATGCACGCAGATGAACCGGCAATGGATGTACGGTGACCGACGCACCTCCGACTACATTACAGGCCTGCATAATTTTCTCGATGTGGCTGAGGCGAACAAGCAGAATGGTTTGTATGTATTGTCCATGTACTGTCTGTGGGAATACGAAGGATTACTCTTCCTCGAAAACCCTTCACTTCCACCTGCTTGAGAAGGGTTTCATGCCACACTATAATGTTTGGACCAAGCACGGAGAAAGAGGGGTTATGATGGAAGACAACGAAGAAGAAGAGGATGATGACAACTATCCTATGTTCCCTGAATACGGTGATACTGCAACGGGGGAAGCTGAAGATCAAGAGGCACCAGATGTGCCCGATGATGATCTTCGCCGGGTCATTGTTGATGCACAGAGAGGATGCGAAAGTGAAAGGGAGAAGTTGAAGTTCGATCGCATGTTAGAGGATCACAAAAAAGGGTTGTACCCAAATTGCGAAGATGGCAACACAAAGCTCGGTACCGCACTGGAATTGCTGCAATGGAAGGCAGAGAATGGTGTATCTGACAAGGGATTTGGGAAGCTACTGAAAATAGTGAAGAAGAAGCTTCCAAAGGATAACGAATTTCCTGACAGTACGTACGAAGCAAAGAAGGTTCTCTGCCCTCTAGGATTAGAGGTGCAGAAGATACATGCATGCCCTAATGACTGCATCCTCTACCGCGGTGAGGAGTACGAGAATTTGAATGCATGCCCGGTATGCGGTGCATTGCGGTATAAGATCAGACGAGATGACCCTGGTGATGTTGAGGGCGAGTGCCCCAGGAAGAGGGTTCCTGCCAAGGTGATGTGGTATGCTCCTATAATACCACGGTTGAAACGTCTGTTCAGAAACAAAGAGCATGCCAAGTTGTTGCGATGGCACAAAGAAGGCCGTAAGAAAGACGAGAAGTTGAGAGTACCCGCCGATGGGTCGCAGTGGAGAAAAATCGAGAGAAAGTGGCTGGACTTTGCAGGTGACGCAAGGAACTTATGGTTTGGTTTAAGTGCAGATGGCATTAATCCTTTTGGGGAGCAGAGCAGCAATCATAGCACCTGGCCCGTGACTCTATGTATCTATAACCTTCCTCCTTGGTTGTGCATGAAGCGGAAGTTCAATATGATGCCAGTGCTCATCCAAGGACCTAAGCAACCCGGCAACAACATTGATGTGTACCTAAGGCCATTAGTTGAAGAACTTTTACAGCTGTGGGACATAAAAGGTGTACGTGTGTGGGATGAGCACAAACATCAAGAATTTGACCTACGAGCGTTGCTGTTTGTAACCATCAATGATTGGCCTGCTCTTAGTAACCTTTCAGGACAGACAAACAAGGGATACAACGCATGCACGCATTGTTTAAATGAGACTGAAAGTATATATTTGGACAAATGCAAGAAGAATGTGTACCTGGGACATCGTCGATTTCTTCCGACCAAACATGCCTTAAGAAAGAAAGGCAAGCATTTCAAAGATGAGGCAGATCACCGGAAGAAGCCTGTCCTCCGTACTGGTGATGATATACTTGATATGGTAAAGGATTTACAAGTAATCTTTGGAAAGGGTCCTGGCGGACAATCTGTTCCGAATGATGCTGACGGACACGCAGCCATGTGGAAGAAGAAATCTATATTTTGGAACCTACCCTATTGGAAAGACCTAGAGGTCCGCTCTGCAATCGACGTGATGCATGTGACGAAGAATCTTTGCGTGAAGCTGCTAGGCTTCTTGGGCATGGGAAGACAAAAGATAAACCGGAGGCACGGGAGGACCAGCAACGTATGAACGAAAAAGACGGCATGCATCCAAAGCAGTATCAAGGTCCTGCCAGCTACGCTCTTACCAAAGCAGAGAAGGAAATCTTTTTTGAATGCCTGCTCAGTATCAAGGTCCCGTCTGGCTTCTCGTCGAATATAAAGGGAATAATAAATATGGCAGAGAAAAAATTCCAGAACCTAAAGTCTCATGACTGCCACATGATTATGACGCAACTGCTTCCGGTTGCATGGAGGGGGCTTCTACCAGAAAATGTTCGATTAGCCATTGTGAAGCTATGTGCATTCCTCAATGCAATTTCTCAGAAGGTAATCGATCCAGAAATCCTAACAAGATTACAGAATGATTTGGTCCAATGTCTTGTTAGTTTCGAGTTGGTGTTCCCACCATCCTTCTTCAATATTATGACGTACGTCCTAGTTCACCTAGTCGACGAGATTGCAATTCTGGGTCCTGTGAGAGGTTCATGTGAGTCTTAAAGAAATATGTCCGTAACCGTGCTAGGCCAGAAGGAAGCATCTCCATGGGCCATCAAACAGAGGAGGTCATTGAGTTTTGTGTTGACTTTATTCCTGACCTTAAGCCGATTGGTGTTCCTGAATCGCGGCATGAGGGGAGACTGGGTGGAAAAGGCACGCTAGGACAAAACTCAATAAAATGTAGGGACGGGCATTCTTGGGCGCAAGCACACTACACAGTTCTACAGAATTCTACCTTGGTGGCCCCGTATATCAATGAACACAAGAATATTCTACGCTCCAAACACCCGGAGCAGTCTGACGACTGGATTACACGTGAACACATGGGGACTTTTGGCGGTTGGTTGCAAACACATCTCATGAGTAACACCACTGTTGGAGATGAGCTGTACTTGTTGGCCAGGACACCATCTTTGACTGTATTGACTTTCCAAGGGTACGAGATAAATGGGAATACATTTTACACGATCGCCCAAGATAAAAAGAGCACCAACCAAAACTGTGGTGTCCGCTTTGATGTAGCAAACACCAATAGGGTAAAGGACACATATTATGGTTACATAGAGGACATATGGGAACTTGACTATGGACGTGATTTTAAGGTCCATTTGTTTCGGTGCAAATGGGTCAATCTGTCAGGAGGCGGGGTACAGGTAGACCCGCAGTACGGAATGACAACAGTGGATCTCAAAAATCTTGGGTACACAGACGAACCATTCGTCCTAGCCAATGATGTGGCGCAGATTTTCTATGTGAAGGACATGTCTACCAAACCGAGAAAAAGAAAAGATAAGGAAGCGAATACATCATACGATGAGCCAAAGCGCCACATAGTTCTTTCAGGGAAAAGAAACATCGTGGGAGTGGAGGACAAGACAGACATGTGAGAAGATTATGAAAAGTTTCATGAAATTCCTCCCTTCACAGTGAAGACTGACCCAAGCATCCTGTTAAATGATGAAGATTATCCATGGTTACGGCGCAATAAGCAAGGGACACACGCGAAGAAAAAGTTTTAGCTAGAAAGTGCCACTTCGGACAAACCGGAGGGAATCTTTGTAAGAGCTAGCTAGGGCATTTTGGCATTTGAAACATGATTTTAGAATAATTATTTATTAAGTTATGAAATTTCAATTATTCCTATCCTTTTAGTATTTTAATTATACAGAGGAGTTAATCAATGCAATTATGTCCAAACAAAATATGAATGTCTTCTGAGCATTCCAGATAAGTCGCTTGAGGTTGACAGGCATAGGCCATACAAACCCTCACCAGTTGTAGTGATTTCAGTCCCAAGTTTTGCAAGGTTGATCATACGCGGTTGGTCCCGGTTGGTGGCTCCATATAAAATAACAAGGTTAATATAGACATGGCTTAAACATCTTGACATAGATGAATACAGCAGAAGCATTGGAGATGATAAAAGAGAAACGTTGTATGACATAAAGTTGGAGGTCCAGATGAGGAGTTCTCTGGTTGCTTTCTGGTGAAACTGAGGACAACATTGATCGCCTTAGATTCTGGTGAAAAATAACTTGATAGAACTATTTGTCACTATCTGATGGCTATACTGGGGAGAGGCGCACTGCTCACCTGCACGTCGCTTAGCTTCAGGCCTTGAGCAAGTAGTGTAGACTGCAGCGAGAAAATGGGTGGGTTGGAGCACCAGGTGGAGATCTTTATAGAGCAGCGAGAAAATGGGTGGGTTGGTTGCTCCCAGTAAATTAATTAGTTGTGGGAGAGAAATTAATCGCTGGAGGTGTTGTCATGTTAGTCAAGTCGAGGGGACTTTCGGCATGGGAGTGGAGGACAAGACAGACATGTCAGAAGATTATGAAAAGTTTCATGAAATTCCTCCCTTCACAGTGAAGACTGACCCAAGCATCCTTTTAAATGATGAAGATTATCAATATTCTTCAATAGCAAAAAGAATCAACTAAAAAGCTTTTATAAAACTCTAGTTATGATCAAAATAATATTAACTTAAAATTATATAAAATTTATGCAACTAAAATTTTCATAAAGTATTTTTTGTTAAAAACTTTAATAGCAAAAAGAATTAAATGAAAACTAGGCATGTATGCATCTGTTTAAAAGAAAACTTTAGAATTAAAACCAAAAATAGGCATGATCTCTTTCATTAACACAGAAAGAATATGAAAGTTTTGCATTTTTTAGAATTTCATATATTTTTTTGTAATTATTTGATAATCATGTGTATTACACATAAGTGAGTATGTATAAAAATTAGGATGTGATTTGAAGAAGGTCAAAAAATTGACATAACATATAAAAAAATAAAAAATAAAAATAAAAAATAAATAAATAATGCCCGCCTACTAGGCCCACGGCCAGCATACGACTGGAAACCCAACTATATATGGGCCAGGATGCAGGCCCGCGGGGCTAGTAGGCCCAACAGGGCAGAGATTAGGCAATTAACTGCCTGCTTTAGAGAGGAGCTCGGGAGAGAGATCGCAGCAGCGTATATAAACCGGTGTGATCTCCTCTCGCTTGGCGAGGTGGGACTAAACTTTCACCACCCCACGGCTGTGCCACCCTTTAGTCCCGGTTGGTGGCTCCAACCGGGACTAAAGGCCCCCCTTTAGTCCCGGTCCGAGCCACCAACCGGGACTAAAGGCCTGGGTTTCCCGCCCTTAGGGCTGGTGAAATTCACCTTTAGGCCCGGTTAGTGGCTCGGACCGGGACTAAAGGGGGGCCTTTAGTCCCGGTTGGAGCCACCAACCGGGACTAAAGATCGGGCTATATAAACCGCGCGCTTCCTTCTTCCTCCCCAATCTTTTTTCTCTCTGCTCGCCCCTCTGCCCCAACGCCGAACCACCGCACGCCGCCGCCAGGCTGCCGCGACGCCCTGCCCCGAGCCGTCCCCGAGCCCGCTGACCGTCGCCGGACCTCCTCGCCGTCCTCCCCGAGCATCGCCGCCCCCGAGGCCGCTCCTCGTCGCCGCCCCCGATC
Source organism: Elymus sibiricus (assembly GCA_039707655.1). Taxonomy (NCBI): domain Eukaryota; kingdom Viridiplantae; phylum Streptophyta; class Magnoliopsida; order Poales; family Poaceae; genus Elymus; species Elymus sibiricus. The sequence continues at coordinate 29,271,824 of CM077674.1, forward strand.
GAGCCCTCCTCGTCGTCGCCGCCCCACGGTGAGCACCCTTTCCCCCTCCTCCCCCTCTTCCCCAAATGGATGGATGGATGGATTCATGGATGGATGTTAGATGATGATCTTGGTAAAACAAATTGAAGAACAATTTTTTTTCTGAATTTTCTGAATTTTTTGACAGTGCACATCAAGTGTATGATGAAATGCCAGATGGCTCTAGGAATTTTAGGATTTTTTGAGAATTTTTGTGGTGAGGTGTTGATGCACAAAAGAGAGTCTGGCAAAGTTTCAAAAATTTTGGAGCAATTTAAATTGGGCTTTGACCATGGAGTTTGAATCTGGTCCAAATTTGAACTGAATGAAATTTGAAAAATTTGAACTATGGAACCAAATGTTTTTGGTGGAATGGGTTGTGGGTACTGTCAAATAGATGGAGTAATTTTTGTGGGTGCAAAAGAATTGGGGAGAATATAGCTCCTTTGCAAATCAAAGAACAAATTTTTTGCATTAGAGTTCATTTTGTCTTTTTTGTATGTTTTAATGCAAGCATCTTTTGGGCAATCGTTGAACATGAAGTAGGAGCATTTTGATATCATCTTGCTGGTAGATTTTGGTTCATGCCATGTTAGGACCTGTAGTGAGTGCTACAAGCTTGTAAACTTGCTATCTATTCATTTCTGCCATGGCATGCTATTTTTCTCTTAAGTCTGAAATTGGCAGTATTAATACTTTGCATTTTTCCTTGAGGTTTGCAACAAATCTGTGCATCTTTGGATCATGATCAGTAAGGGTGTTTTGTTGAGGGTAATTAGTACATGCTTGTCATGCTCTTTCTTGCCATGAAAAACTGTTGTAGCATATATTTTACTTGCCTCAAAGGTTGCATCATGAATCTGTTTTCTGCCACTATGCAAATATCACTCAAGTCTGAAAATCTGTTAATACTTGTCAACTTGATCATGATGATTGCCATTGATCTTGGGGTCATTTGAATTAGTTCAGTAAGCATGTTTTGCCATGTGTTACATCTCCGTGGAATTACAGGTTGTGGTGTTGCATCTCCGTGGAGTTGGTCCCTGATCGTCCCTCCGTTGTTCGACAAAAGGTGTCCATTTGTTGTATGTTGAGTTTTGTTCATAGGATGATGGTTGGTTCATTTGTTGTGATGTATATAAGAGAGTTTGGCAAAGTTTTAAAAAATTTGGAGCTATACAAATTGAGTTTGTATCAGAGAGTTTGTTTCTGGTCCAAATTTGAATTGAAGGAAATTTGAAATTTTTGAACTATGGAACCCAAAGTCTTTGGTGAAATGGGTTGTAGGTACCGTCTAGTTGCTAGGATAATTTTGGTGGGAGCAGAAGACTTGTAGAAAATATGGTTCTTTTGTAAACCAAAGAAACCATGAACAAAATAAATTCCAACTTTGGAATTTTAGTAAATATTGTAGAAATATTTTTGTAAGGTGGGAAAGAGTTATAGCATTATTCATGATCTCAAAGTCATTGATATTATTCATGTGTAATAATTATGCAAATGTTTTATAGCATTATTCATGATCTCAAAGTCATTGATATTATTCATGTGTAATATAAATTTTTGTTCATTGAGATGAGATGAGATGGATGAGATGAGATGGAGATGGATGAGATGAGATGGAGATGGCTGAATTTTTTTGTTTGTTTTGTGTAGTTTTACTAGGTTTTTAGATACATATCGCGAACATAGTTATATTGGATAATTGATCTTCATATAAATGAAGCATACAAGTTTAGCAATCACTTACAAATTTCGACATGAGGGGGGAGGGGGTCGTTAAAACATAACCCTGATAATTTCGGTATAACTTCGACATGAGGGGGGAGGGGGTCGTTAAAACATAACCCCTATAATTTCGGTATAACTTCGACATGAGGGGGGAGGGGGTCGTTAAAACATAACCCCGATAATCCACTAATCCATTGCTCATATGCATATGACTCCTTGTTGTGATTGGGTCTATGTTTGCCACTAATCCATCTCTCATGGTTGTATATTGCCATGTTGTAATATTTGCAGAAACTATGGAACACGACAGAGACTTAGAAAAACAAGAGATGTTGGGGGATATAATCCGCGACGGAGGTGATGACAGCCCCTCACAGTTTCTCAACGACTCCGATGGTCGAATGGAGGAGGGAAGAGAAGATGACGGCTCCGGTGATCGATTGGAGGAGGGAGAAGATGACGGCTCCGCCAGTGTTGGAGCCTTAACTGTTGCAAAGTCCGGCGAGGTATATATATTAATTAAGCCTCTGCTGACTAGATGCATTAATTGTTTTGTATATACATATATTAACGCTTCTTTCTTCTTTTAGCCCTCCGGATCGAGCCAAACTTCTATAAGGAGACGAGGCCCGAAGAAAAGGTTGGGCGAGAATGAAAGGTTCACGATCGAAGAAGTCGATCCAGATGGCAAACCGACTCTTCCCAAGCGGACCCAAGACCGATTTATACATCAGTGCGGAGTTGTTGTTAGGGACAACGTCCCGATCAGCATCCAAGAATGGAATAAGAAAAGGACGATGGAGTTTCTTATGTCGACGATAGATGCAAAGATGAGCTTTGGAACTCGCTCATGATAAATTTCAGCCTACCGCCAGAGGAGGATCCAAATAACCCAGTTATACGGCGAAATGTCAAAAAAGGGCTCTTAAGAAGATGGCAGAACAATTCAAGAACTGGAAGAAAAGATTGAACGAACAGTTTGTCGAGAAAGACGAGACTCCAGAATTCACCAGTCAATATGTGAAGATAAAAGATCACTGGCCCGCATTTGTGGCGTACAAGAAATCGGAGAAAGCTAAGAACAGGTCACAGACAAATAAGCTAAATGCTGCAAAGAAGCAGTATCACCATGTTACGGGGTCAGCTAGCTACAAGTTTGCCCGGCCTACGTGGGACAAAGCTGAGAACGACCTGCTTGCTAAAGGAATCCAACCAGCGACATCGAACTGGCCCGAACGGGCAAGGACTTGGTTCTTCGGGCATGGGGGAACTTTGGACCCAGAAATAGGGAAGTGTGTTTACACAAAAGACCAACTTCAAACACCCGTCATAAAGATCCAGGAAGCAATCAAGGACGTGCAGGAAGGGAGGTTCTATCCCGACAGAGAGAAGGACGTGCTGTCACACGCCCTCGGGAATCCTGAACACCCTGGATGAACACGAGGCACATCAGGCTCCGTTCCGTGGGTGCATGGGTTTCCCGACAGCACTGGTTATAGAAGCCGAGGGAGAAAGAAGAAAGAGGAAGCAGACCGGATGCAGAATGTAGAACAAAGATTAGCGTTGCAGCAGAAGAAACTAGAGGCACTTACCAGTCAGCGAGCTACCGGCCAACCATCTCAGCAGCACGAAGATCCTTCATTCGATACTGTCCACGAAGCTACACCACCATCTCAGCGGAAAAGCAGTGTGGCTTCCACGGAGCTCGTTCGGCCTGATATCACGGCTCCTCGCTACCCCGTGGATTATATCACGGAGAGGGAACATTGTGAGCTAATGGCGAAATGCATCAACCTAACCTTGAAGGTGGCGGTCGGCTATGTCTTACCTCCTACACCTGATGGAACTTTCCATTGCAACCCGATTCCAGATGGCTTTGCTATTGTCGGGGTGGATGAAGTTACCAACGGATTCAGGGGCTGGAGCTTGAGTACCCTACAGGTGAAGGGAAGACTCATCTGGTAGATGCCGTAAGGACTACCATTCTATGGAGGCCCCTCAGCAGACTCCTCACAGTCCAGCTCTATCTCCGCTACCTCAGTCGTCTCCGCCGCGTCACAACACTCCGCCGCCTCAGCTGTCTCCGCCGCCTCAGCGGACTCCGCCGGAGGAGGCCCCTCAGCAGAATCCTCCTCCGCCTCAGCGGACTCCGCCTCCTCCGCCGTGTCAGCTGACTCCGCCTCCTCAGCAACGGCGGAAGAGACCCGCCGCCGCTCCGGCGGCTAGCAGTACAACAACGAAGAAATCCAAAGCAGGTCCAAGCGTCAAGAAGGCTCCTGCCAAGTTACCATACGACATGACTGAGGAGGAAACCAAGGAGACCGTGGCTGCCGATGTGAAACGCCAGCTTGCACCGAAACGTCCAGATCCAAAGGAGAAAATAGATTCGGTAAAAGCGAAGCGCTGTCTGGATGACCTTAAGCGACCACCACCGCCTCCGCCGCTATCACACTATGACCGCTGTATTGTAAAGACATTTGATGAAGTGAAAAGGTCGGGAAGTACTAGCAGTGCTGCAAGAAGTGGGAAAACAATTCCCCAGCTCGGCGAACAGGAAAAACAATCGTGCCCCCCGCTCAAGGTGTTTCCCGATATCGCTAATGATCCGGGGGTAGCGGCCGCTCATCCTGGTTACACTCTTGCTGATTACTTAGGCGATGAGGTACAGTTCAAAATGGCTGAGGTAGCCTTTAGATACGAGCACGGGAAGCCTCTCGTCAGACCTGAGCAGCTCCCGCATCTATCAACGATGATGCGAAGATTGCATGACTGGTACTTGAAAGCCTGCAAGGAAGGGACCGATAGTATCTTCGTGGGAATTAAAGATGAGCACTACTTCAATGGAGTCGAGGCGTTGTACATTGAATTTGAAGAATTATTTCAGTTATACAATCAAGACGCCCTCGACAAAACTATCGTCAGTTGCTATTGTCTGTAAGTATTTTTTCTGTAATTAAGTCTCTAGCTCAGCTCATTCATTGCATGTATAATTATCCTCACACTATACTATGCAGATTGAAGATCCGCGAATGTTGAGGAAAAATCTATGACATTGGGTTCATTAACCCAAATACCGTAAATGAATTTACGGTACAAAAATACCCCGATGATACAGAGAAAATCTTGCTAAAGGCGTTACTTGGACAACAAAACAAAAGGGAAATACTATTTTCTTACAACTTCAAGTGAGTGTTACTGTCTTCTGCACATTCTGTTTCGCTTACTCGAGGTTAAGTGTAATTGATGAGTTATGCGTGCGCAGGTTCCACTTTATTCTGCTAGCCATTCAGCTTGACGCGGGCCTAGTAATTGTCTTCGACTCGAGACGTAAAGAGGCTAAGGAGTGAGCGGACATGAGTCAAATGCTCCAGAAGTAAGTTCAATCATTAGCGCACCATATCGGCAACTTTCGTTCATTTCCTGATATCAAGTAATCATTTTCTTTGCCGGGCAGGATTTTGAAAAAGTTCACCAACCAGGTTAGGGGTGAATGGAAAAAGGAGCTGCGATTTTCACACCCAAAGTAAGTACTACTAGCTAGCTCCGAGCATCTCTCGTTGATTCTAGTTTCAATACCATTATCATGCTTGATTATCATTTTGATTGAACTCTATTCTCGTAAAGTGCTTGTGGCAGGCACCCGGGAATAATATATGTGGATACTACGTTTGCGAGTTCATTCACCAGGAGACCTCTGAGCGGGGCAGATCTGAAGAACAATTTGAAGTACGTAAACAATATTCACATTTTTATTTTATTACCATCAATTGTGTTGAGTTTCATTCATATATATATATATATATATTGACCCCCTTCTTTAAATTAGATCTGGCGGAAGCGGAAAGAACTCCTACCAACTGATCGCATACGAGCAATTCAAGAGGAATTGACGGGATTCTTTGTTGAGCATGTCATACCTACAAACGGAGAATACCATCAGGATTTGCAAAGCGATTGTGGTAATTAGATATTAGGGATCGTAAGAGATGTTATATTGTATATATGCATGAACGTGTACTATATGTAGTAGCGTCGAATAGATATACGAAAACTTGTTGTTCGACTAAGCACGGAGAAAGAGATGTCACTTCTCTCTATATATTAATCATGACGATGTTGTGTAATGGTTCCTTCATTGCTATATGTAGTAGCTAGCGTCGAGTTGAATGAAAAGCATAAAATAAAAATGAAAACCCTAAATGTAAAGGAATTGAATGGTAAACACAAAAAGAAAAGGGGAAATACAATATGAAACCCCTAAATCCTCCAAAACCCCTAAACCCCTCCTTTCAAAAAAACAAAAAAAACAAAAACCCCAGCGCCTGGCAGGTGCTGACGCGTGGCTGCCTTCTAGTCCCGGTTGGTGTTACCAACCGGGACTAGAGGTCCTCCTGCCTGGGCGCCCACAGCGGCCACGTGAAGCTCCTTTAGTCCCGGTTCGTGTTACCAACCGGGACTGAAGGTCCTCCTGCCTGGGCGCCCCACAGCGGCCACGTGGAGCTCCTTTAGTCCCGGTTCGTAACACAATCGGGACTAAAAGTGGGGGCCTTTAGTCCCGATTGCGTAGTCCCGGTTGCAGAACCGGGACTAAAGGCCCTCTGGAACCGGGACTGATGCCCTGTTTTCTACTAGTGAGTGTTGACGTAGACTCGGGTTATTTTGCATTTTCCATATAGACCAGACTACTAAGGCCAGGGGAAAGTTGATGCCCATCCTCTAACTATTCTCCAGCATGTCGAGAGGAGTTGACCACCAATCCATGAAGGCTGAGTTGATCTGCCGTCATATCAAAGGAAGCTTTTCAATGTCATACATAAGCTATAACACAAATACGTAAAATCTAGGATCCAGCACACACAAAATCTAATAGGAAACATTGGAAAAAGTTATTAACAATAATCTCAAACATAGTTTGAGGTTCACAATTCAAAGATAAGAAATAGAAAATTCAACAACGAGTATATTCAAAAAGTAGGAAGCTAAAGTTCCCAACCTGATGGGTTTGTGGCAATAATTCAGGGCAAGAAAATACAGCGGGAAGAATGATGAAATGGATAGTCATCTTTCAGTGTTTATATATCATACATGATGTTTTATATTTTTGTAGGTCCATTTTTAGTTTTCCACTGATGGTTTGGAAAAGAGTGATACAGCAGAATGAGAGGTGCATACCAAAAACAAAGTCATTTTTCAGCACCACCACAAGTTGTTCTTTTTCTTTTTCTTTTTTGTGTGGGTGAGCACCACCACAAGTTGCTCTTATATAGTTGAAAAACAAGTTTAGGAAACATGCAGTCTGGTGCTTGCCAACACAAGCTTTAACAAAAGTCAGCATCTGATGGCTAGTCGGGAAGCATCATCTAATGTTGCCTAACCTGTAATTATAAAACAGACTACGGAATCAATACAGCAATAGTCTCAAATCATATAAGGCAATCATTCTCTAATGTCAGTTAACGAGTATTTTTAATAAGGCCTAATGAATTCAAACTATACAAATCTCACCAAGTGTGATGGACAATGTACATAGGAAAACTTTATAGCCTCAACTAGTGCACTATATGGATCATCAAGAGGCCAAAAGGCATACCTTGCATGATCATCCATGATCAGAGGGAATGTGGGAGGCCATATCATCATAAGAGGTTTGATATGACAAATAAATCCATCATAATTTTTCATCACATGCACTAGACGCATTGTCCTGCACTTGATATCTAGATAGAATACGCGTTGACGCATCTGCAAGAACACAAACTCGGCCTTGTCCCCCACCTGGCTCAGCTGAATGGTAGCGGTGCAATCTGATATACTCAAACTAGCAAACATGCCATGCAAACAGATGGTATCCACCAGCAACCATGTGTCTCCATTGTAGAGCCATATGCCAAGTTGAAGCTCCTTGACATGGATGAGATAAATATTGGAAACATCATCAACCCCTGAGAACATGGTGTCAAAAGAGCCATACTCCACTCCTTGTGGGAGCTGAATCACCGATAAACTTGAAGTTGTCATATTCATATCTAGGACGATAATGCCCCTCATGGCAGCGGCAATATAGATTTTACTGCCAACGAGCATGGGTTTTATTTCCAATCGCAGAGGAGCGAGATGTGCACTCGTTGAAGTACGCACGTACCAAACACCATCTCTCAACATATACACTTGAACCTTGGTCATCATTGGATTCATTCCATCCCAATCAGGCTCCACGTACACCATAAAGTAGGACAAGCCGTTGATTCCTTCTTTGGAGACGATTTCGCTGAAACTACCGCGTGAGGGTTGGGAGCCTGGGAATGGTTGGACAGTTTCCACTGCTTTCTCAGGGCACAAAGGGGTGTGCACCTGATATGTGAATCCGTTTCCGTCTCCATTGTGGCGCAAGGTTAGGACTTTGCCGTTTCGGCAGTCCATGACGTGTGTCCGCACGCTGGCGCTCGGGCAGGTCTCCAAGCTGAAACTTGAGCGATTGATGACGTCGACAAGTTCTGGAGGCTGAGGCGGCGGCATCGGGACGAAGCGTGGACCGGTGGGCACCAACCCTTGGTCATAAAGGTAGAAGCCAAGGAGGCAGGGTGGATGGAGCTCGCGAAAATGGTCCAGAAACTCGCTGTCGGAGACAACGCCAAGCCAGCGCCTGCACACGACGGCTGCGCGGATGAGGGCGGTTGGGAAGCTGACACGAAGCAGGATGTCGGTGAGGTGGTCGTTGTTTTCCAGAACCCTGGACATGGCGTCCGGTGTCACAGCTGATGACGTCACCGCCTCCATTTTCATTTCTTGGTAGGCGGGTTTGGGTTGATATAGCTTGTCCACACAAACACCAGATCAACCTGTCCTGGGGCTTGTAGTATTACTTTGATCTGGACGATCTGATTACAACGGGCCGTTACATCAGTACATATACCGAAGCGGGAAGAGTTTGGGTTTTCTCTTTTTTTGATTTTTTTTTTGGAAGGTTACTGTTCAGTTACGTGCCCATGGTGAACAGTGCCGATGAACAGTGCCCATAGGTGAACCCTGTCTTCTTATTAACTATACTTCAGCAAAAAAAAAAGACTTCTGTTTTACGTACTGAATATCATCATAGGTTTTTATGTTTCAAAAAAAAGAGGTTACTCATTTTATTTTTCTTTAAGTCCATTCTTACGCACCGGTACCATGCGATTTTATTAATCTTTAATGGTTTAAATGAAATACTATGATTATTGGAGAACAATAACCCGAATAAACCAGAACAACAAAGCCGAATAAACCGAAACACTATTCCCGGAAAAATAATTTTATACGCAACAGTGTTTACTTGACCGGTGTTTCCATACCAGCCGAATAAACCGAAATATATACCCATACCCACCCCGAAAAAAGAGAACATAACTTTGAATGAACAATACCGAGTGCATTCGCGTGAACAAAAAACAAGGGAAAATATATTTTTTAAAAACATGAGACATTTTTAAACAAAAGTGATAAAGGATTTTTTTCGTTTTTTAAAGATTTTTTTATATTACCTACTATCGAGAAATTATGTGGGCTGATTACACTTGCTGTAGGTCAGTTTACCGCAAAAATCTCTCGATCCGAGTCCCACCACTCACCGTTTATCTCGCTCACAAGCCACTCTTTGCAAGACATCGTGAACCGCTTTCTTCTACTAAAACAATTCTTTTCGACGCCCCTTCTCTCTCCTAATTCCTAATGTGTTTCGTTTCTCTGCTAGGTAAATCTGCGATAAATCCCACAACGTTTCTATCTTTTTTCCCCAAAAAATTCTTTTAACGCTCATGGTGCGTCATATGTCTTTGTTAAAAAATTCCTATTGATTTGTCCTTTAGCTATTTTGTAATTGCAGCACCACAACATAGAGATTGGAATTTGATACCATTTAATGGGATGCCCTATTGAAATTCTAAAGAGTCAATAAAAGATTGCTTTCTATTATGCATTTCTTTCCTACGTACACTTGAGAGAAGAGTAATATTTGACCTATCCAATGCAAAATTCATCTCCCTTAGTGAGCATATTCTATGGATAAAGATAGAGCAAAACTTAATTTTGTATATATTCTGTTTCTAGACAATTGATCCGATCAAAATGGTATATTGTATATCTTCTTCCGACATTAACTACTTAATTATATTTTACTTCAAAGTTGTCAAGACAATAATCCTATTATAACAAAATTGGTGAGAAGCCTTACCACCTAAATTCTCATTTATTCGATCAGGAGTCCCTTACGAGTAAGAATTAAATGTCTACAATAAAAAAGGTTTCCAACTAAATGGGGTTCGTTTCCATGGCTTTGTAAAAGAACGGTGGGTCAAAACATAAGATACTGAAGTTGATCCATAATATAGATAGGAACAAAGAGTTACTATAATTTTGTCCAAAGATTCCGTGGAATATAGCCAAATATAGATGAAGATATAGCACATAAGGTGTCATTGCCACTCGATAATCCAAAGTGTGAAGCACCTGAACATTATCTTCAGGGTCAACTGTTGAATGAGCCCTCTTAATAGTTTACAAAAAATAAACCATTTCTTGCTTCTTTTGATAGAAACGTACTAATAATAGATTAAGTGCTGAAAAGGATGTACTACATGTTCAATCGCAATAAACTACCCAAGGACCAACATGAAACTATTCGTCGAAAACAAATGTCACTCAACCAACCTCTTCGCTTCACTTCCTATTCCTTTTCTTTAACCAAATGAACAACAAAAATTCAGACGGGCTCTCTTACAGGCGTGGCGTGACGCCGCGCTTTTTTCGGCACTAGTTTCCATCTAGAGGTGAGAATATTTCCAGCTCTTGTCGACGTCACGGGAAAGAGCAAACCATATCCGGGGCCAAAGCCAAAGATTACGAGGTATAATCGTTTCCACCTAAGAGCTAGCCAGCTTAATTAACAAGATCATGGATTAAGTCCCCTCAAAAAAAGATCATGGATTAAGAGGGACGTTTCACCACACGCTCAAAAAAATAAAAAAAATCAGACAGTTCCCTCGGCTCTCAAAAAATAAATCAGACAGTTCCCTCGGCTGGGCTTTCCATTGCTAGATATTTTCCATGGGCTCATCCTACCGTATGCCATCCACGGAGCTGGTGGAACTAAAGAAACAGCTGGATGAATTGCTACAGAAGGGGTATATTCGCCCAAGCATCTCACCATGGGGATCACCCGTACTATTCGTCAAGAAGAAGGATGGCAGTCTACGGATGTGCGTGGACTATCGCCTGCTGAATGAGGTCACTATTAAAAACAAATACCCGCTCCCTCGCATTGATGACTTGTTCGACCAGTTGAGCGGAGCCCGGGTATTTTCCAAGATTGACCTCCGGACAGGATATCACCAACTAAAAATCAGAAAAGAAGATATCCCCAAGACAGCCTTCACCAATCGATATGGTCTGTATGAATTTACGGTCATGTCGTTTGGGCTGACCAATGCTCCAGCTTACTTCATGAGCATGATGAACAAAGTCTTCATGGACTTTCTGGACAAATTTGTAGTGGTGTTCATCGATGATATCCTTATATACTCCAAAGATGAAGAAGAACACAAACAACACCTCCGTGCTGTCCTGGAAAGATTAAGGACCCATCGCTTGTATGCCAAGTTCAGCAAGTGTGAATTTGGCTAAGAGAGGTGGGATTTCTGGGGCATATTCTATCGCAACAGGGTGTGGCCGTCGACCCCAGCAAAGTGACCGTTGTGTTAAACTGGAAGACACTAGCCACGGTAACTGAAGTCCGCAGTTTTCTGGGATTGGCAGGCTATTACCGTCGTTTCATTGAAGGTTTCTCCAAGATAGCCAAGCCACTGACAAAGCAGTTAAAGAAAAATAACAAGTTTGTCTGGACGGAAGAGTGTGATAGCCGTTTTATGGAGTTAAAGATGAGGCTAACCACAGCCCCTGTCTTAATACTTCTAGATATCTACAAGAGCTTTGACATATACTGTGATGCTTCCAGGCGTGGAATAGGCCGCGTATTAATGCAGGAAGGAAGGGTTGTAGCATATGCATCCAGACAACTACGACCCCATGACGAGAATTACCCCACTCATGATTTAGAATTGGCAGCCGTGGTTCATGCCCTAAAGATTTGGAGGCATTATCTCATTGGGCAACGATGTGAAATATACACGGGTCACAAGAGTCTCAAGTATATTTTCACACAACCCGATCTCAATCTCAGGCAGAGAAGATGGATTGAACTGGTCAAGGACTATGACCTTGGGATCAATTACTATCCGGGAAAAGCCAATGTAGTCGCAGATGCCCTCAGCAGGAAACCAGGCACCGTGAATGCAATAACTGAGGGTATCCATCAAAGGTTACAAGAAGAGTTTGCAAAGCTCAACTTGGTACTTTGTGGCCCGATTAGCCCGGATACGTAGGAAATCACTCCAACACTTATGGAAGAAATTAAGGAAGCTCAGAAAACAGACAAGACCATACAAGAGATCAAGGAGAACATACAACAAGGAAAGGCCAAGTCCTTCCGTGTTGACGATCAGGAAACAGTGTGGTTTGACAACCGAATATGTGTGCCTGATCAAGAAAACCTGAGATAGCGAATATTGCGAGAGGCACATGAATCTGCATATTCCATTCATCCGGGAGGAACAAAAATGTACCAGGACCTAAAGGAAACCTTTTGGTGGCCAGGAATGCGAAAAGACATCGCCTACTACGTTGCATGTTGCGATATATGCAACAAGGTTAAGGCTGAGCACCAGAAACCAGCTAGACTATTACAGCCCTTACAAGTTTCCCAATGGAAGTGGGATGACATATGCATGGACTCTATTGGTGGGCTACCCAAGTCAACAAGAGGCCATTATGCCATCTGGGTTATCGTGGATATACTTACCAATGTGGCTCATTTTATTCCAGTAAAAACCACTTTCAGGGCTGACCAGCTTGCACAGCTCTATATGTCCCAGATTGTCAGCCTTCATGGAGTACCCAAGTCCATCACGTCAGATAGAGGATCCTTGTTCACGTCAGCATTCTGGCTACGTTTACACCAAGCTCTGGGAACTGCGTTAAAGCATAGCACGGCATATCATCCACAGACAGACGGACAGACCGAACGAGTGAACCAGATATTGGAAGATATGTTCGTCCCTGCGCCCTCACCTATGGACCCAAGTGGGAGGATGATACGTCTCCAACGTATCTATAATTTATGAAGTATTCATGCCATGTTTATTATAGTTTTGTATGATTTTGGTGCACTTTTATATGGCTTTTATATGATTTTTATGGACTAACATATTGACCTAGTGCCCAGTGCCAGTTGATGTTTTCTGCTTGTTTTTGGTTTTCCAGAAAATCCATATCAAATGAAGTCCAAATGCAGCGAAACTTTTTGACGATTTTTTCTGGAAGGAAACAGACCCAGGAAGCTTCGGGGCAGCAGCAGAAGACCCACAGGGGCCCCACCAGCCACGCCCTGGTGCCTCATGGGCCCCCTATGGCCCTTTTTCGTGTGATTCCAACGCCGAAAAATCCTATATATTCAGAAACCCCCGAAAGTTAACCTAGATGAGTTTTTACACCGCCGCAAGCCTCTGTACCTCCACGATCTCATCTACAGCCCTTTTTCAGCACCCTGCCGGAGGGGGGAAATCATCATCGGAGGCCCTCTTCATCATCCCCGCGGTCTCCATGACGAGGAGGGAGTAGTTCACCCTCGGGGCTGAGGGTATGTACTAGTAGCTATGTGTTTAATCTCTCTCTCTCTCGTGTTTTGGCACGATCTTGATGTACAGCGAGCTTTGTTAATATAGTTAGATCATATGGTGTTTCTCTCTCTTTATCTTGTTGTGATGAATTGAGTTTTTACCTTTGAGGTTTCACTATTATCGCATTGAATACTTTTATGCATTTGAGAACACTTGATGTATGTCTTGCATATGAATACCCGTGGTGACAATGGGGTATTATATTGATTCACTTGATATATGTTTTGGCACTCAACTCGCGGATTTCTGAGGTGACATTGGGGTAATCTATGCATAAGGGTTGATGCACGTTTTCGTCCTACTTTCTCCGGTAGAAATCTTGGGGCACTCTTTGAAGTTCTTTGTGTGGATTGAATATTATGATTATGAAGTTGTTTGATGCATATCGTATAATCAACTCACGGATACTTGTGGTGACATTGGAGTATCTAGGTGACATTAAAGTTGGTTGACGTGTATCATATGGTGTTATTTTAGTACAAACTCTAGGGTTGTTTGTGACACTTATAGGAATAGCTCAATAGATTGATCGGAGAGAATAACTTTGAGGTGCTTTCGTACCCTACAACAATTTCTATCTTATGTTCTCCGCTAATAGGAACTTTGGAGTGATTCTTTATCGCACGTTGAGGGATTGTTATATGATCCAATTATGTTAGCATTGTTGAGAGATTGCACTAGTGAAAGTATGAACCCTAGGCCTTGTTTTTAAGCATTGCAATACCGTTTGTGCTCCGTTTTATCACTTGCTACCTTGCTGTTTTTATATTTTCAGATTACAAAAACCTATATCTACTATCCATACTACACTTGTATCACCATCTCTTCGCCGAACTAGTGCACCTATACAATTTACCACTGTGTTGGGTGTGTTGGTCACACAAGAGATTTCTTGTATTTGATTGCAGGGTTGTTTGAGAGAGCCCATCTTCATCCTACGCTTCCCACGGATTGATAAACCTTAGGTCATCCACTTGAGGGAAAATTGCCACTGTGCTTGGAGGCCCAACACGAGTCTACAAGAATAAAGTTGCGTAGTAGACATCAAGCTCTTTTCTGGTGCCGTTGCTGGGGAGGTGAGTGCTTGAAGGTATATCTTTAGATCTTGCAATTGAATCTTTTAGTTTCTTGTTTTATCACTAGTTTGGTTTATAAAAGAAAACTAAAAAATAGAATTGAGGTTGCCTCATATTATTCATCTTTATAATGTTTTTCTTGAAAATAATGGAGCGGAAAATTGTGCTCAATTGATAGAAGAAGAATTCAATAAAATGTTTGGCATAAAATCTTTGAATGATGAGCATGATTGCAATGTTGTTAGTATTAATTCTATGAATATCCAAAATACTAAAGATTATTGCACTAGTAATGACAAAAATGTTTCTTATAAGCATGTCAATTTTTGTGGAGTGCATAAAGTTTGTGAAGACATGCCTTATAGGGATGATAGATTTTGTAAGAAGCATAAACATGATAGAACCAATTTTTTGCTCAAAGTGATAGATGAATTTGCTACAAAATTATGTTCTCTTTATCCTATTACTTGTGAACCTTGCAATAAAGTTGGTCACCTTAATTTTCAATGCATACTTTTTCATGATCGAATCATGGCTAAATATTGTAATGACTTGGCCGCCCTTGAACTATATAATGAGCTTTATCTATTTTTGGGGTGTGAGGACTTGTCACATAAAAATAGTTGGTTTGAAGTATTCATTCTCACAAAGGACATTGAAAATAATTTAGAGGAAATATATATGTTTTGTATGGTAAATTGCAATGAGAATGCTTATATAGCCAACTATAGAAAAACGGGAAAACAAATAGAATATAAAAGAAATACTAATGGAACGATAAAGATCCCCCCTTTCCCTCCTATTTTCTCTCATGATGAAATAGGTAACGAGGAGGAGCTTCCTATCCAACCCATCTCTTCAATAATAAGCTCGGAAGAATTAAATAAACCCACACATAATGTGGTAAGAAAAAGAAAAGAAGGAAAAGTAGAGGTAAAGAGGTATCTCTCCCAAATAATGTTGCTCCTATTATTGTTGTACCTCATGAGAATGAATAAAAAATAATTATGGAAGATGATACACTTGATGATGATTTTGTTATGCCTATTGCTTGTTGTGATGATTATGATTGGGAAGATAATGATACTTCTTATGATCTTGAAAATCTTTATGGCACCAACTTGGAGGAATATGATAATAATTGTTATACTATTGGTGCTATTCATACTATTGATGATAATAGTGATAATGCTAATGATATGCAAACCAACAAGCTTGGGGATGCTATGTTTGATTGGAATGATATGTTTGAGAATTTATTTGCTGCAAATAACATTTGCCCTAAGCTTGGGGATGCTATGCTTAATGAAAATGATCTTTTTATTCCCTCTACTTTTTATGAGCAAATTTATTATGATGATGACATGCCTCCAATCTTTGATGATTATTGTGATGATACTTATGTTATGAAAAATAGTGATGATTATTATAATAATACTTGTTATAATTATGAAAATCCTTTTACTGAACATCACTCTTTTAATGTGGAAACAATTTATAGTATTCGAGTTTCATACGATACTCCCACTATTATGAATGAGAAGAAATTTGCTTGTGTGGAGAGTAGTAAAAATTCTATGCTTGTGGATCATGAAAGGAATGCTTTGTGTGATGGATATATTGTTGAATTTATTCATGATGCTACTGAAAATTATTATGAGAGGGGATCATATGCTTGTAGGTGTTGCAATAATATCAAGTTTCCTCTCTATGTGTTGAAAGTTTTGAAGTCATGCTTGTTTTGCCTTCCTATGCTAGTTGATTCTTGCTCCCATAAACTATTTTCTCACAAAATACCTATGCATAGGAAGTGGGTTAGTCTTAAACTTGCTTGTCCTATGATTCATGATGCTCTCTTTATGTTTCAATTCTTTACTTTTATGTGAGCATCATTGAAATCATCATGCCTAGCTAAAAAGGCATTAAAGAAAAGCGCTTGTTGGGAGGCAACCCAATACTTATACCTTCTGTTTTTGTGTGTTCACATGATTAAGCTACTGTGGTAATCATGTTTTATATGTTTTCTTTCAATAATGTGCCAAGTAAAGCCTTTGGGATAGTGTGGATACTTGTTGATTCGATTCTGTGCATAAACAGAAACTTTTGCGTCCAGTGCTGGAATTTCTATTATGTACTGGAGCATGATAAAATTCTGAAATTTTTACAGAGAATTGGGTTACAATTTACTTACATTTTACTAATTTTTCAGAATTTTTGGAGGTACAGAAGTATGGTTTTTAAATCGCTCACTACATGCTGTTCTGTTTTTGACAGATTCTGTTTTTAGTGCATAGTTTGCTTGTTTTAGTGTTTCCATAGCTTATATTGAGTAATATAAATTGTTAAAATGATAGAATACATTAGGAATTATGTGAGAACAATTATGAATCTTGTCTTTACAGTACCTAAGTGGATGATTTATTTTTATCATACTAACATATCTCACAAGTTCCGTTAAGTTTTGTATGATTGAAGTTTTCAAGTTTTGGGTGAGATATCGATATGAGGAGAATAAGGAGTGGCGAGACCCTAAGCTTGGGGATGCCCAAGGCACCCCAAGGTAATATTCAAGGAATACCCAAGCAAATAAGCTTGGGGATGCCCCACAAGGCATCCCCTCTTTCGTCTTCAACATTATCGGTAACCTTACTTGGAGCTATATTTTTATTCGTCACATGATATGTGTTTTGCTTGGAGCATCATTTTCTTTTGTTGAGATTTGCTTGGTGTTATAAATAATCATGTTTTGTATCTTTTAGTTCAAAAAAATGCCAATTGTAGCCTTTACCATGCTCAGTTTGCAAGTTCATGTGTTGCTGTTTGAAAACGGAAAGTTTTCTGTTATGTCCAGAATATTCCTGAATAGTCAGAACATGATAAAAATCTGAAATTTTTACAAAGTAAGCATGCATGAGTTCTATGTGACGTGGTAATTTTTCAGAATTTTTGGAGTTAGGGAAGTATGAATTTTAAATCCCCCTTTACAGACTATTCTGTTTTGGCAGATTGCTGTTATAGTTGCATTGTTTGCATATGTTTGCTTGTTTAATGATTCTATTTGAGGATAGGAGTATTAAATATGCAGAGACATTTAGTATGCAATGTTTAATTATTATTTTAGTGATTTTTTACAGTAGATAATGTTAAGGTTTTGAGTTGATATATATACTAACTTATCTCACGAGTTCTTGTTGAGTCTTGTGTGGATGAAGTTTTTAAGAGTTAGGAGATGCCATGATATGAGAGGAATTAAGGAGACACAAGATCTCAAGCTTGGGGATGCCCAAGGAATCCCAAATTAATATTTTAAGAAGTCTCAAGCATCTAAGCTTGGGGATGCCCCGGTAGGCATCCCACATTTCTTCATCAACAATTATCGGTTAGTTTCGGTTGAACCTAAGTTTTTGCTTCTTCACTTGAGTTGTGTTATTCTTGGTGTGTCCTTTTATTTTGATTTTGCTTGCTTTTTAATAAAATCCTTGGATCTGAAATCTTGAATTGGAGAGAGTCCTCACATAGCTACCTATTTACTTAACTACTCATTTGATCTTGAGAAAAGTCCACATTACATCCCACAATTAACCACACAGTTTAAAATACCCCCCTCAACTCCAAAACCGGTTATCCCACACCCTTAACTTGTCACCCGGTTCAAAAATCAACCTCTGCTCACTTTTGACTGGTTTTGACTGCATTGACTGTTGACTGGGCAATACCACATCAGTTTTTCACTGGTTTTGACGTCCCCCGCAGCTTGCACACAGCTGCCACACTCGTAAGGAGGGGGTCAAGCGGCTCTCCGCCGCAGGACAGAGAGCACGCATGCGTGCTCACGGCCATGGCCAGCGCCCTCACCCCGCGTACCAGAACCTGGCCTCCTTCTCCTTCCCCTCGGGCGGCCACACCGACCAAACCTACCGCGGCATCCAAGACGAGATCCACCCCGGCCACATCCCCAGCAGGAGAGACGCGGACATGTAGTTGGTGCGCATGCTGCATGCGAACTGGTTCGCCGGGGACATGGCGCAACTAATCGCCGACGTGGAGATTGGGTCGCTGCTGCTAGAGACGAGCAGAAGGATCCTCAGGCGGGTGGCAGTGTTCGGCGTGTTCAAGCGCCACGCCGTGGGCCGTGGCCTACTCCGACTGCAGCTTCATCTTCGCCGTCTACGGCGAGATGCACCAGACACGAGCCAAGCTAGCTGATTCCTTAAGCAGCTGGATCGATTCCTGACGCTGGCTAGCACACGCACGTATACAAGTATTACTAGCAGGTAGGCAGGTGGATGCTTTGTGAGGCTCGCTTCATGTATGCACGAGCCACGACTCGACGAAACAAACATACGAGAACACGACGACTCAGCGATTTGATGGCCACGGGAGCGACACGCTCCCGTTAATCTTTTTATTGCTTTTTTGGTATACATCCGTGTTGGCGCTCCCGTTCGAGTATGGCGCGCATGTCCTAGAACCCTCTATGCCCAGCGCCCTCGTTGATCGAAGAGGTGCCCAGCGCACTTGCTGGAACCCTCGGGGATAAAAACGGGAGAGAGGTAGGAGACCCAAAAAATCACCAAAGTGACTTGGCAATGCAAACAACACGGTCTGCTAGTCAAAACAGGTCCCGTGTGAAAAAAAAACAGCTTCTAGCGGGTCAAGGGGGTCTTTTGAATGGTATGAAAAGTTGAGGGTGTAGAATGACCTGTTTTGGAGTTGAGGGAGGTATCTTAAACTGTGTGGTTAGTTGAGGGTTGTAAAGTGGACTTTTCTCTTTGATCTTCGCTTATATCTTTTTGGAGTAGTTTGTCATTTACTCTTGTGCTTCACTTATATCCATATCCTATGAGTAAATTGTGAAAGAATTGAATATCATAAACTTGAAATAATATGAGCTCCATATGCTTGTATCATGCCTAGTAGTAGCTTCACATTGGGTTTCGAAAGTGAAATCTATTGAAGCTTGACAATCACAATATTGGTCATACAATATATTATCTTGGACATCTTCTATGATTGTGAATACCCATTAATTATTTTCAAACATGAGCAAATTAGTTGAAGTTGGACAAGGAAGACAACGTAATGACTTATGTTTGGGTATATTTGCATAGAAGTTATATTGTTATGGATCCTCTAACATGTGGTGCTTGCTTAGGATCTTTTGCTAGCCAAAAATTCGTACTAAGTAGAGATACTACTTGTGCATCCAAAACCCCTTAAACCCAGTTTCTTCCCATGAGTGTCCACCATATCTACCTATGGATTGAATAAGATCCTTCAAGTAAGTTGTCATCGGTGCAAAAAGCAATAAAAATTGTTCCTAAAATATGTATGATCTTTTATTGCAAGGGAAAATAAGTGTTGTACGAACTTGTGATGGTAAAGAAATAAAAGTGACAGACTACATAATAAAGGTTGCTATCACAAGGGACAATATAACGTGACGTTCCTTTGCATTAAGGGCTTGCACATCCAAAAATCAAAAGCGCATGACAACCTCTGCTTCCCTCTGCGAAAGGCCTATCTTTTACTTTATGTATTTACTTTTATGCAAGAGTCAATAGTATTACTTCTCATTTCAAGCTTAATTATTCTCTAGTTGGCAAGTATCATGTGGTGGGGAAAGATCCAGGCATATATGGCCAGTCAAATATATTTGATCATGAATTATTATTGTTGACAATTATCTCTATGATAAATAAGTTGGGAGGCAAAATATTAAGCCCCTATCTTTCTTTGTGTTCGATGGATGCCATTTGTTCTAAAAATATGCTTTGAGTACTATATGATAATTGAGTATGTGGAGCTCGTACTTAGACTTTGTTGAAAATAAGTTGAATTGCAATTGTTTGGTGACTAAGAACATAGGTTGTTAAGTTTCAAGAGAATGCATTGTTTGAACCATAACATGTGAATTGATTGCTACTTTATCATGATGAGTTTTATGAAGAAAAGTTGATGTTATGATGCTAGGAAAAGTGATTGAAATTATCATTGATCAAACTTATGCACTATACTAGCATTCACACTTCATAAATTATTTCTTTTATCATTTACCTACTCGAGGACGAGCAGGAATTAAGCTTGGGGATGCTGATACGTCTCCAACGTATTTATAATTTATGAAGTATTCATGCCATGTTTATTATAGTTTTGTATGATTTTAGTGCACTTTTATATGGCTTTTATATGATTTTTATGGACTAACATATTAACCTAGTGCCCAGTGCCAGTTGCCCGTTTTCTTCTCGTTTTTGGTTTTCCAGAAAATCCATATCAAATAAAGTCCAAATGCAGCGAAACTTTTTGACGATTTTTTCTGGAAGGAAACAGACCCAGGAAGCTTCGGGGCAGCAGCAGAAGACCCACAGGGGCCCCACAAGCCACCAGGGCGCGCCACCCCCCCAGGCGCGCCCTGGTGCCTCATGGGCCCCCTGTGGCCCTTCTTCGCGTGATTCCAACGCTGAAAATCTTATATATTCAGAAACCCCCGAAAGTTAACCTAGATGAGTTTTTACGCCGTCGTAAGCCTCTGTACCTCCACGATCTCATCTACAACCCTTTTTTGGCACCCTGCCGGAGGGGGGAAATCATCATCGGAGGCCCTCTTCATCATCCCGGCGGTCTCCATGACGAGGAGGGAGTAGTTCACCCTCGGGGCTGAGGGTATGTACTAGTAGCTATGTGTTTAATCTCTCTCTCTCTCGTGTTCTTGATTTGGCACGATCTTGATGTACTGCGAACTTTAATAATATAGTTGGATCTTATGGTGTTTCTCCCTCTCTATCTTGTTGGGATGAATTGAGTTTTTACCTTTGCGGTTTCACTATTATCGGATTGAATACTCTTATGGATTTGAGAACACTTGATGTATGTCTTGCATATGAATACCCGTGGTGACAATGGGGTATTATATTGATTCACTTGATATATGTTTTGGCACTCAACTCGCGGATTCCTGAGGTGACATTGGGATAATCTATGCATAGGGGTTGATGCATGTTTTCGTCCTACTTTCTCCGGTAGAAATCTCGGGGCACTCTTTGAAGTTCTTTGTGTGGATTGAATATTATGATTATGAAATTGTTTGATGCATATCGTATAATCAACTCACGAATACTTGTGGTGACATTGGAGTATCTAGGTGACATTAGAGTTGGTTGATGTGTATCATATGGTGTTATTTTAGTACGAACTCTAGGGCTGTGTGTTACACTTATAGGAATAGCTCAATAGATTGATCGGAAAGAATAACTTTGAGGTAGTTTCGTACCCTACAACAATTTCTATCTTATGTTCTCCGATAATAGGAACATTGGAGTGATTCTTTATCGCACGTTGAGGGATTGTTATATGATCCAATTATGTTAGCATTGTTGAGAGATTGCACTAGTGAAAGTATGAACCCTAGGCCTTGTTTTTAAGCATTGTAATACCGTTTGTGCTCCGTTTTATCACTTGCTACCTTGCTGTTTTTATATTTTCAGATTACAAAAACCTATATCTACTATCCATACTACACTTGTATCATCATCTCTTTGCCGAATTAGTGCACCTATACAATTTACCATTGTATTGGGTGTGTTGGGGACACAAGAGATTTCTTGTATTTGATTGCAGGGTTGTTTGAGAGAGACCATCTTCATCCTACGCCTCCCACGGATTGATAAACCTTAGGTCATCCACTTGAGGCAAAATTGCCGATGTCCTACAAAACTCTGCGCTTGGAGGCCCAACACAAGTCGACAAGAATAAAGTTGCGTAGTAGACATCAGAGGACAGTCTACCCTATGCGGAATTTCCCTACAACAACCATTATCAGGCAAGTCTCAAGATGTCACCGTTTGAAGCACTGTATGGGCGTAAATGCCGCACCCCCTTGAACTGTTCACAGACTGGAGACAGCCGTATCTTTGGCACAGATTTGATGCTCGAGGCTGAGAAGCAAGTTAAGGAGATTCAGGAACGTCTTCGGGCAGCCAAATCCCGTCAAAAGAGTTACTATGACCCCAAACACCGGGAAGTAACTTTTGAGCTCGGAGAGTATGCTTATCTCCGAGTAACTCCCATGAAAGGGGTAAAAAGGTTTCATACTCGAGGAAAACTTGCACCCAGATATATCGGTCCTTTTCCGGTGATTGCTAGAAGAGACAGAGTAGCATATCAGTTGGAGCTACCGCCGAAGCTGTCCGAGGTTCACGATGTCTTTCACATATCACAGCTGAGAAAGTGCATTACACCCCCGATTAAACAGGCAGACATGAGTGAACTAGAGTTGACCAAGGATTTGACATATGAAGAAAAGCCTATCAGAATTTTGGATGAGATGGAAAGAACCACTAGGAGCAAAGTGATCAGATTTTACAAGGTACTATGGGATCACCATACCGAAGAAGAGGCTACTTGGGAAAGGGAAGATTTCCTGAGATCAGCATACCCATATTTATTCCCTGAGCAACCGAATCTCGAGGACGAGATTCATCCTAAGGGGGGTAGGTTTGTGACACCCTGATTTTTTGACCACTTTTTCTTTTCAAAACTTTTCCGGTTTTATTTGCCATTTGTTGGTTTTTGGAGTCAATTCTTTGGACTGTGGACTTGAGCACACCTCCATTTCTCCTCCCAAGTGTGCCAAGGCTCTCATAATCTTTCTAAAATCCTGTTGGATCAAACCCTAATCTTTATTCTTCCAAAATAATTTATTTTCTCCTCTGATAATACTCATTTTCACTATGGGTTGTGAAGCAACCTATAGTTCTGTTAATCAGAAAAATCCCAAATTAATACCACATCTTCTTGACATCATCTACTCCCACAATCTCCAAAAATATTTCATTGTCTAGTAAAAAATTTGTCCAGAATATTCCTTTTACCTTCTGGACAGAATTGACCCTCTATGAAGCAACATATGTTTCCATGACTCAGAAAATTCCCAAATAAATCCCTGAGATACTAGGAGCCATATCTTCCCACAATATCCAAAAACATCTCCTAGTCCAGTGCAATTTTGCAGCAAAAATATTCTGACAAGCTTCTAGGCATTTCAAACCTCTGTGAAGGAAGTACCAGCTAGAAATGCCCATTTGATCTGAAATTTTTATAGCAACTTCTCACCACCAAGTAACTCTGAAATAACCAATTTCATCATCAGGAACCCATCCATGTGAGTGCATCTTCCTCAACAAGCTTCTGGGCCAGAATATGGTTTACACAGGAACCATGTTCAAAACTTGGGAAAAATTGCTCAAGTTTCTCTAGCATGTACTCCTTCCTACCCAGAACACCCCAAACAGCTCATTTGGCTTGGAGCACAACTCGTCTCTTCTCTAGATCTTTCCCAAGTCTCTGACCAGAAACTATTCCTGATGCTACCACTCAGCTCAGGATGAACCTAGTCGAACCAGTGGCACGGGGAGGTTACAGGACCCAGGGGCGACGCATCAGACACGGTCTGGCAGGCCAGCTCGCGCCGTGTGCGCCAAGGCACACGGTGACCACGCGGCCAGCGCTGCCAAACGCGCGCTCTGAGCGCCGACCGGCTCGGGTCTCGTCGAAGTAAGACACCCGCGTCGCCGTACGTTGTCCCCGAGCACCGATGACCTCTTCACCGTCCACGTACCTGCTCTAGACTCTTCCCCCTCGCCGGCAGCGAGCTCGCCGGATACGGCCACCGTGCGCCACGGGCGGCACAATGGCGGTACATTGGCTGAGCTGGCTGGAGCTTTCCCCGCGTGTCGTCTCTTCGCTCATTAACTCCGCTGACCTCTCCTATCACCTCGCCGCACTCCGCGACGGCCAGCTCGCCGTCCTTGCTCCGCCAGCAAGGCCATGGCGGCTTGCGTCCACTGTCGAGCCCCTCCCGCCTATAAATAGCCCCGCCCGGCTCGCTCAGCTCCTCGCCCCACTCCCTCCACCTCCAATCGAGCCCCAGCTCGCCGAGCTAAGGCCGGGAGGCCCTCTGGCCTCGCATCTTGTCGGAGCTCTGCTGCCAAGCTAGCTTCGCTCCACCCCAGCCTCGCCTGACCTCACCCTCGAGCTCAGCAAGCTCCCTTGGCCTTTCTGACCTCTCTCCTAGCCGAGGTGATGCCGGAGTTGCCGTCCCCGACGACCACCGAAAGCAGCTGCCACCGAAGAGGAAGGGGGCAACGCCGTCAGGCCACCTCTCGGCAAGCCACGGGTACGGGGAGACTCGCCGTCGAGTGCTTGATCCATCCCCGCGGTCTCCCGAGCTCGCCGTCGTCGCTATCGCCGGCTATCGCCATCGGTGAGCTGCCCTCCTACTGTTCCCCTTCTTTTTCTTTTAAATATGATAGCCGGCTCCCACCTGTCAGCGGCTCCGCCCTGTGACGCCCCCGACTCAATCGTGCACTAATCATACACGCAAATGCACACGATCAAGCCTAAGGACTCACGGGAAGATATCACAACACAACTCTAAACACAAATAAAAGTCATACAAGCTTTATATTACAAGTCAGGGGCCTCGAGGGCTCGAATACATAAGCTCGCGAACAAGCGTTAGCGGAAGCAACATCAGTATCTGAGTACGGACACAAATAAACAAGCCTGCCTTAAGAAGGCTGAGCAAAACAACGACATCTGATCGAAAAGGCGCAGGCCTCCTGCCTGGGTGCCTCCTAACTACTCCTGGTCGTCGGTCTCCACGTAGTAGTAGGCTCCACCAGTGGGGTAGTAGTAGTTGTCGACTGGGGCAGCTGGCTCCGGGGCTCCGTCATCTGGTCGCAGCAATCGGGTATGGGAAAAAGGGGAAGCAAAGCAACCGTGAGTACTCATCCAAAGTACTCGCAAGACTTACATCAAAACTATTCTACTTATGCATCGGTATCAAAGAGGGGCTGTATCAGTGGACTGGACTGCAGAAATGCCAGAATAGGGGGAAGGCCTAGACTATCGAAGACTAGCATCTTGCAGCATTAGAAGAGTGTAGATTAGTACATAAACATAGTAGTAGCAACAAGTATAACAGTAGCCATGCCCAGAGATCCTTCCTCGACTCCCTGCGAGAAAGCGCTCCCGGAGCTAACATATTTTAAACATCACAAGTATCCAGTTCTAGTTGTAGAAGATCGGGATATTTTCTGAGCGTCCTGTTACCGTGGACACGGCTATTCGAATAGGTATACTTCCCTGCAGGGGTGCACCAACTTACCCATCACGCTCGATTAACTCTGGCCGGACACACTTACTCGGTTCATGCCCGGCCTCGGCTGATCGACACGTCGTAGCCCTACCTATGCTCAACAGAGAGGCCAGCACACCGGTCTACAACCTAAGCACTCAGGGGTCTTGGGCCCATCGCCCTTTAAACTCCTGCGCGTTGCGTACGCGGCCGGTGAGCAGACCTAGCCCCCTTAATACAAGCGCAGGCTTTCCCAGTCCAACCCGGCGCGCGCCGCTCAACTGCTGACGTCTGAAGAGCTTCGGCTGATACATACGACACTGAGTGCCCATACTATTCCCGCGTGGTGGTTAGTGCGAAAAGGCCAAAGGCCTACTCAGATCACATATCCTAACCCATTAGTGTGTTGGGAGCTCGCGGTGACAATCAGTGATCCACGATCTGTGGTCCCGTCGCCCCGTCTCGAGGACTTACGGCAAGGGCCAGGAATGCCCGGCCGTGCCTCATAGTTATCTCACGGGTACCCTCTCGGTCAACCCGTCTCCACATCTCTCGCGGGTACCCCTCGGGGTCGACCCGACTTTCACAAGTTTCTGAGGTATAGTTGTAGTAACCGTGTGTCCAAGACATCAAGGAGGAATCCGAGGAATCACCCTCATTGGATTCCCACTCGATGTGTCCGTCAAGGTGAACTCGGAGGAACCACCGTCGATGGGTTCACACTTGAGGAGTTGCACGACAGAGGCTTCATCGGAGGTGGTGAAAGAAGAATCACCCTCGGTAACCCACAACCGACTAGCTATACTACAGAGGCAACATTAGGAGTGAGGTAAGAGGTATCACCCTCGGCACTCGATGGTAGCTCTGCAGAGTCGTACAACTTAGGGGGGTGTGCGGTGATGTGCTGGTCTTAGCCCATCGATCACATAGATCGGGGCTCCGGTAATAAAGCGGGGCAACAGGGACAAGAATGAGGGGCCACAGATGGTTTACTAACCAACCTATACTAAGCATATAGGATAACAAGTATGGTATCAACAGTAGTTACAAAATTAGGCTATGCATAAAAATAGGTATTTCAGAACAACAGCTGTAGCAATTCTAATGCAAGCATGAGGGAGAAAGAATAGGTGATATAGGCATGTTCAAGGGGGTTTGCTTGCCTGGAAGCTCTGAGGCAAAAGAGGGGTCGTCGGTGGAGTAGCAGTCCTCAGGGGCCACGTCAGTGTCGGGATCTATCGGAGAAGAAGAGGGGGAAGAAACAAATAAATACATGGCAAATAAATGCAACACAGAGCAAGACATGGCGATATGCAATGCAGCGGTGACCTAATGCAATGTTAAATGCTACAGACGGAGCGGGAAAATATCTGGGAATATTTTCCCGGTGTTAGGCATCTGTCAGACAGATGAACCGGAGGGGAGGGTTCCATGTTTGCAGTGCTGTGGGCATGTGACAGGCATGAGGATGGCATATTCGGATTCGTTGGATTTTTCTGATCAACTTTCATGTAGAAAACTTTTTCATCCGAGCTACGGATTATTTTCTACGAACTTCTAAAGTTTTAATCAATTTCTGAAAAATCCTGGAATTAATTAAATCCAAAAATGCACAGTGCAGAAGCCTTTTGTACCCACTGTGGGCTAGCCACAGTGGATGACAGGTGGGGCTAGGGAGGCCTAGTTGACCACAATCAACAGCCCAGTCAGCAGTCAACTGGATTGACTGTTGACTGGTCAAACTGGCAGGTGGGGCCAGGTTGTCAGTGACATAGAGGCTAAGTAAATTAGTTAGGCTAATTAAACTAGCGGTGGGGCCACTATGTCAGTGTGATTAGTAGTGGTTTAACACTAATTAAACCATCTGACACGCGGGACCCACCTGACAGAGTCAACGGTGCCCAGTCAGCGAGTTAACCAAAGTCAACGCGGTCAAACGGGG
This sequence comes from Elymus sibiricus, assembly GCA_039707655.1. Classification (NCBI taxonomy): domain Eukaryota; kingdom Viridiplantae; phylum Streptophyta; class Magnoliopsida; order Poales; family Poaceae; genus Elymus; species Elymus sibiricus. The sequence continues at coordinate 29,299,496 of CM077674.1, forward strand.
TCAGGGGGCCCACTGGCAGTGACCCAAGTGGGCCCCAGGCCTTGCCATGTCGGCTGCCAGGTCAGCGCCGGCGCTGGAAAAAGCTCCGGCGAGCCTCCCGCGGCTGCTACTTTGCCGGAGGGGCTCGGGATTCGTCTACGGCGGCTCAAATCGCACGCGGGTAGGTTCTTTCGAACGGCCACTCCGAGCCGCGCCGAATGGTGGTACTCACGCGGGTGGTGGTGGTCAGGAACGGCGGCGACGGTAGCTACAGGCGGCGGCCGAAATCGGGGCTCGTCGCAATCGGCGTTCTGGCACGTTAGCGCGCGAACAAAGACTACAGGGGGCTTCAGGAGGCCACCCTGAGCACGAGGGCGTGCTCGGCCGGCCACGACAGGGCCTAGAGCGCCGGCGGCGAGCACGACAGCGGAGCGGAGCTCCGGTCATGGCGGCCGGGCGTTCGGCTAGCTACGGGGAAGGAAAAGAGAAGCGGATGGGGAGAGGAGGGGAGGAGCTCACCGAGCGGGCTCACGGAGGCCCTTCGGGGAAACGGGAGCGCAGAGGCGAGGCGGATTCGACGGTGATCGCCGGTGGCCGCAGAGAGGGGATCGCGTCGATCTGCCGGCGTTGGTGCAGCTCTGCTCGAATGACGGCCCGCGGATGATGCGGCACTCCACGGCGGACCCGGTGGACACCAGGCGAGGGCGTGGGACGGCCGGTGGTCGTGGTGGACCAGCGACGCGGCGACGGTGGCCCTCGGCCAGTGATGGGGAGGAGCGGGCGAGCGCAGGAGAGGGGAAGGGAGAATGGCGAGGGCGTCCAGGGGGGCGATAGCCTCGGCCTTATCCTCCCAGCGCCGCTGTGGCGTCGGCGTGGCCACGGGCGCGCTGCCACGGCGACGGGAGCAGGTAGGCGACGAGGTAAGTGGGCTGGGCCGGCTGGGCCAGCGCCACGTAAGCTTTGCCCTCTTTTTTGTTTTTCTGTCTTTTCCATTTATTTAAAAACAGAAGCAAAAAAGGAAATATTTGGAACACCAAAGGACTTGAGAAAAATGTGGGTCTAGGCCACATAAATCCATAGTGATATTTGGCACTGCCACAAATATTTTGGAGGCAAGATGTATCCAAATGGATTTTTCACAAGTGAAATAGCATTTAAATATGCTGAAGTAGCACTGATTAAATTGCTACTATCCATTTAAGCAAATAAGAAATGTTGCTTCCTTAACAATCATTTGTTATGGAATTTTTGCTAAAAGATGAACTATTTTGCAGCAATTTTTGTGCAACTTCAAATTTCACTTGTCATTCATATTTTAATTTGAAGTGGAATTTGAAATGAGATATGAACCAATGACGATCAAGCACTGTAAATCAAGATGACTTGGCACTGATCATAAGGGATTACTGTAGCTCATTTCTTAGGGGTGTTACACGCCCGCGCGCCCGAAGCGGTATAAGTGAAGGCGCATTCTGAGAATACGGCTTTGACGTGGCCGCTGGAGGTTTTCCTGTTTTCATTTTAAATTCAATTATATTCCAGATTTGACCAGAAACTTTGACCAGTCATTTCTTTTAAACCACAAGTCCAAATCAATTGATTCTTTTTGCTGTGGTTTTGTATTGAGCCCCTCTATTTTCTGACCAACTTTGGTATTTTTCCAATGTCCACAGAATTTTTGATCAACAAAAAGGCTTTATGTAACATTTTCTTTTGTTATTTAAAAATATTTTCAGAAGGAAATTACTGTGGAGTTGAAGACCAGGAGTTTGTTGACACTCCACTTGAGCAAGGCAAGCCACATCATCCATTGCATAAGGAATTGCAATAATACTGGCTTTATAATGGATTATGTTACATTTAATTCAATTTAAAAATGCCATGTTCCATATTGTTTGATATATTGCAATAACCCTACTATACTAGTTCATTTGTCCAACCTAACTGATATGACCAACAACTTTACATGATAAATGTCACATTGATGGTTGATCAAGTGCCACCGACCCGGACTTACCCGCGCAGCCACATCTGCCGGAATGGGACGGCCTTGACTTGGTCTGATCGCGTGCTCTTTTACCGGTACCACCAAAGAGGGGAGGTTATGCGTGCGTGCTGCCCTGATCAGGTAGACGACGATAACCTCGTGAGCCCAAGTTGAGTTATTTTCCGGCATCCCCGTTTGGGACAGTTTAGTTGGCCACGACGGTGGCAGGTGTTAGGAGTGACACAGGGGCCACCCAGGGCATGACTCAGATGGGGGATGATTGTCGGTGGTACGATAGAAGGGTCACGGGTTAGGCAAGTTTCGTTGGACGAATGTTCATAGTGTGGGTAACGTGCGCAACCTCTGCAGAGTGTAAAAACCTATTCGAATAGCCGCGCCCACGGTAATGGTCACAGTCCGCACTAGGTCATACTGTGTGGTCAACCGTAACAATAATGATGGAAAAACTTGTCTCATGCTCAGAAGTGACCGATGGGTCACGAGTGCTCCGAGGGTCATGGAGTGAACCCGGAAGAGAGTAAGTTCCGGTAACAGTAAGTGAGCATATTAATGCATTTAACATATTCATTGCCATGCTATTGTTTGCTGTATTGTTTTGGTTGCTGTGAGCTTGCGAGTACATTCCAAGTACTCACCTGGCGTATCATGCCAGATGCAAGAGAAGCCGAGGATGGAGATCCCGATGGTTCGTGCTACGCTAAGTAGGTCGTGTCCCAGCAGTGTCCCTATGGGATGAAGTGTCCCACACGATGTTCCGCTACGCCGTAGTATTTTCCGCTAGTGCTGAGGCCCTTGAGATGTTTCATAAATAATGTAGATACTGTCATAGCACGAGTAGTGCTCCTGGCCTCACTATTCTATGTAATATTCAAGCTTGTACTTGTATCATCTCAATAAAAATCAGTTCTGTTCTGTTCCAAGTTGTTGTGTGTTTTCAGAAGACATGATCTCTGGGTTGGGAACACAAGGTAAATCGGTCCTCTGAGCCGGGGTGCCACACCTTTATAACTTACTAAGTAACTGATTGGTTATAATCAAAACCATTGATCTGCATCAGGATTTTAAAACAAATTAAAGGGGTTGTGCCGGAGCACACCTTTGGATAAATTTTTGGCATTTTCTGAAGCATTATGTCCATAGTCTAAGCATTTTGTGCTCGCACAAATGACAACTTGGTTGAATGGGTGAATGTGAAAAATATGGTAGAATTAAGATTTGACACTAGATGAATGGATAGCTCACCCTAAACTAAAGACGAAAAGACAGATTTTATCGAGAACATGCTTTTTGAGCTTCGGCTTGTTGACAGCGACACCGGCTGCCAACATTTAGTGTGCATTTGTCATACTTATATTATATTAACAAACTTTATTTGTCCATGTGCCACCTGACCTGAGCATTTTTCCGGTGATTTCCTAACATAAGAAGGCATTACTTGTACTGGTGGTAGAGTAATTGAGCCCTATTTCAATCATGACCTACTATTGAAGCTGGGGGTTTGAATGAACGGTAGACCATACTATATTGAAGGACTCCAGGGCTACATATATCTTGAACTATTTAGTCATCATCGAGACATTGATCTTCATCTCCAAGTCCCTCTCTTCTTTGTGTCAATCAAAACTCTTGTAGTACCCCATTATAGCGAGTGCTCAAACTATAGGATGGACTCGATCGATATCATGGATTTATTTTCATGAGAGAACCATTTGGAGCATCTAGCTAGGCATGGGAGGCATACGGAAAGAATGAGTCACTTGCGGTGCCAAATCTTGTACATCAAGGGTCCAATAGTCTATTACTGTCCTTGGAATAAGTCGTGTGCCTAGATGTCATTGTTTTAGGTTGACACTGGTTCAGTCGTACATGTACACACCCACCTCATGCATGTAGATACCTCGCAAGCCAAGCAGCTCGAGTAGGACGTGCGTCAACAGAGCAAGCAAGCATAGGTAGCTATCGAAGCACACACACGGTACCATATCTTATGCATGAAGAGATGGAGCATGAGCTTACAAAATCCGTACCACAGCGACATGAAGCAGAGTTTGCCAAAATCTGAGAGACGCAGAGAGATTTCTTGTGTAAGAACTTGCAAGATATTTCTGTCTTGCGGTTGCTCAAGTTGCAGCCTCTTCGATCATAAGGTTCAATCCCAGGTGAATCATGACAACTAATCAAAAGAAGAAGAAAATGCATGTTAATCATTCATGGATCAATTGTCAAGCTATCCATATTTGCCCTGGCTCGTCAGTTTTAGGCACTCCTATACATCTCGAAAAATCAAATGCAACCAAAACCAATTTATTCAAAGAAAATGAGACTACCACAACAACCAGCTTGAAGGCCGTGTGCTGTACGTGACGGACTAGTGAGCACGCAGAACATGCGAATTGACAGATATGGCATCGATCTACACAGAGAGTGCGCAGAACATGAATGAACACAATAAATTACTCCCTTCACCGCAAGAAAACAGTTGGTTGTTTTCAGGCCCGGTTCTGATGGGGGGGCGGCCGCCCCGGGCCCCCTGAGTGGAGGGGCCCCCACCCAGGGACGTATGTAGGCCTGCTGCTAAGTTCAAACCCTGCATGGACTGAAAAAACATGCTGCCAAGTTGGCCCAAGTTACTAGTATCGTTGTTGGCAACTAATTACGCACGAGCATGGATCATGGATCGAGCCTGCCATCTTGGAGAGGTGCCACTAGTAGAAAACAGACCTTTCGTCCACCCCTTTAGTCCCGGTTTGATTACGGCCCGGGACTAATGTGACCATTAGTCCCGGTTCCAACGGCTCATCATTAGTCCCGGTTCATTTTCTACCTATGGTCCCGGTTTGTGATACAAACCGGGACTAAAGGGGTGGTGGCAGGCTGGGGCCCCCACGAGCCCCTTTAGTCCCGGTTTGTATCACAAACCGGGACTAGAGGTGGACCCTATAGTCCCGGTTTGTGATACAAACCGGGACTAAAGGGGTGGTGGCAGGCTGGAGCCCCACGAGCCCCTTTAGTCCCGGTTTGTATAACCAACCGGGACTAAAGATGTCCCTATATAAATCCTTCGTCCAGCCCGAGCCCATTCTCTCTGTTTTCCCCTTTCTCTCTTCTGTTCTTCCCCTTGCTCTCGAGCTCATCCTCCATTTTTGCCAACGATTTGTCAAGATTTGAAGGCACCCCATCTATCCAAGTGTTCACAAAGGTTAGTAACTTTGTCCTTTCATCTCTCATTGCTAGATTAGCTCGTGCAATGCTCTATAAGTATAGTGATTTGTGGGTTCTAGTTTGGGAGTAATTATGTGGGAGTTTATTTGATTTATATGCAATTTGAGCTCAAATTAACTTCTTAGTTTGCATATGTGTAGGTGTGGTTTACTTAGTGCCTTCCCGTCCCCGTCCTAACCACCGTCGATCGCCCGCACCGTCCCGTCGCCGGCACCACCTTGGTGAGCCTCTTGTTCTTATCCTTCTTATTAAAAAAAATCTTATTTGTATGATTTAGATAGTTAATTGTATAATTTTCTTACATGTATGATTGTTTGTTATACATAGTGCCATGACTTTGATATCCGTCCCCATCGGCCCTCGTCCGGTTTATGATTCGGATGTGGTATATATATTCTCTTTTATAACTATTTGTTGCATTTTGCGTTTATGACAATTATGCCCATCAAGTTGACATAGATATTTTTATCTAGGAGGTATGTGAACCGGAAATTGCAACCGACCCTCTTGTCGAGAAGTTAAATTTAGTTGAAAAAGAAAACGAGTATTTGAAAGAAAAATTGAAAAGAATTGAAGAAAAGAAGATGAAATTGGAGTTGTATGTTGCCGATGTCGTCGATGATCACAAGATCAAGATGGATGCAACGCGCTTGAAGATTAGAAAGATTAGAAACTATGCCGTTAATAAAGAGGCTTGGTTTCATTATGCTGTTGGATCGATTATTACCTTAGTTGCAATTTTGATCGCATTTGTTGTTGCATTTAAATGCTTTAGCTAGATAGTTTTATGTTGTTTTATGAGAATAAGTGTGTATGAACTTTATGTATGAACTTGTATTAATTTGGTCTTTTCGGTGTTGTGTAATGAAGATGAGTCGGCAATGGATGAACGATGACTGACGCTCTCCCCAGTTCATTAATGGCGTGCATAGTTTTCTGCGTGCGGCTGAGGCAAACAAGTGGAATGGTTTTATGTGTTGTCCATGTGGTGTCTGTAAGAATGATAGGAATTACTCTAGCTCAAAAGTCATTCACGTCCACCTGTTTACGTCCGGTTTCATGTCCGGATATAACTGTTGGACCAAGCACGGAGAAAGAGGGGTTCTAATGGAAGAGAATGCAGAAGAAGGGGATGATGACAACTATGCTGGGTTCCCTGAATACGATGGTACTACAATGGGGGAAGAGAATGAAGAAGAAGAAGTTATAGAAGAGGCATCAGATGAGCCCGCTGATGATCTTGGTCGGGCCATTGCTGATGCAAAGAGAAACTGCGAAAGTGAAAAGGAGAAGTTGAAGTTGCAGCGCATGTTAGAGGATCACAAAAAATTGTTGTACCCAAATTGCGAAGATGACAAGAAAAAGCTGGGTACCACACTGGAATTGCTGCAATGGAAGGCAGAGAATGGTGTAGCTGACAAGGGATTTGAAAAGTTGCTGAAAATGTTAAAGAAGATGCTTCCAAAGGACAACGAATTGCCCGACAGTACGTACGAAGCAAAGAAGGCTGTCTGCCCTCTAGGATTAGAGGTGCAGAAGATACATGCATGCCCTAATGACTGCATCCTCTACCGCGGTGAGGAGTACGAGAATCTGAATGCATGCCCGGTATGCGGTGCATTGCGCTATAAGATCAGCCACGATGACCCTGGTGATGATGTTGAGGACGAGCGCCCCAGGAAGAGGATTCCTGCCAAGGTGATATGGTATGCTCCTATAATACCACGGTTGAAACGTTTGCCAAAACAAAGAGCATGTCAAGTTGATGCGATGGCACAAAGAAGACCGTAAGAAAGACGGGAAGTTGAGAGTACCCGCTGATGGGTCGCAGTGGAGAAAAATCGAGAGAAAGTGGCGGGACTTTGCAGATGACGCAAGGAACGTATGGTTTGGTTTAAGTGCAGATGGCATTAATCCTTTTGGGGAGCAGAGCAGCAATCATAGCACATGGCCTGTGACTCTATGTATCTATAACCGTCCTCCTTGGTTGTGCATGAAGCGGAAGTTCATTATGATGCCAGTGCTCATTCAAGGCCCCAAGCAACCCGGCAACGACATTGATGTGTACCTAAGGCCATTAGTTGAAGAACTTTTACAGCTGTGGGACATAAAATGTGTACGTGTGTGGGATGAGCACAAACAGTAGGAATTTGACCTACGAGCGTTGCTGTTTGTAACCATCAATGATTGGCCTGCTCTTAGTAACCTTTTAGGACAGACAAACAAGGGATACCACGCATGCACGCACTGTTTAGATGAGACCGAAAGTATATATTTGGATAAATGTAAGAAGAATGTGTACCTGGGACATCGTCGATTTCTTCCGATCAAGCATCTCTTGAGAAAGAAAGGCAAGCATTTCAAAGGTGAGGCAGATCACCGGAAGAAGCCTCGCCACCGTACTGGTGATGATATACTTGATATGGTCAAGGATTTAAAAGTAATCTTTGGAAAGTGTCCTGGCGGACAATCTGTTCCGAATGACGCTGACGGACACGCACCCATGTGGAAGAAGAAATCTATATTTTGGGACCTACCCTATTGGAAAGACCTAGACGTCCGCTCTGCAATCGACGTGATGCACGTGATGAAGAATCTTTGCGTGAACCTGCTAGGCTTCTTGGGCGTGTATGGGAAGACAAAAGATACACCGGAGGCACGGGAGGACCAGCAACGTATGCACGAAAAAGACGGCATGCATCCAAAGCAGTATCAAGGTCCTGCCAGCTACGCTATTACCAAAGCAGAGAAGGAAATCTTCTTTGAATGCCTGCTTAGTATGAAGGTACCATCTGGCTTCTCATCGAATATAAAGGGAATAATAAATATGGCAGAGAAAAAGTTCCAGAACCTAAAGTCTCATGACTGCCACGTGATTATGACGCAATTGCTTCCGGTTGCATTGAGGGGGATTCTACTGGACAACGTTCGATTAGCCATTGTGAAGCTATGTGCATTCCTCAATGCAATCTCTCAGAAGGTAATCGATCCAGAAATCCTACCAAGGTTAGAGAATGATTTGGTGCAATGTCTTGTCAGTTTCGAGTTGGTGTTCCCACCATCCTTCTTCAATATCATGACGCACATCCTAGTTCACCTAGTCGACGAGATTGCCATTCTGGGTCCTGTATTTCTACACAATATGTTCCCCTTTGAGAGGTCCATGGGAGTCTTAAAGAAATATGTTCATAACCGTGCTAGGCCAGAAGGAAGCATCTCCAAGGGCCATGAAACAGAGGAGGTCATTGAGTTTTGTGTTGACTTTATTCCTGACCTTAAGCCGATTGGTGTTCCCGAATCGCGGCATGAGGGCAGACTGGGTGGAAAAGGCACGCTAGGAAAGGATTCAGTAATATGTATGGACGGGCATTCTTGGGCGCAAGCACACTACACAGTTCTACAAAATTCCAGCTTGGTGGCTCCGTATATCGAGGAACACCTGGATAGTGTACGCTCCAAGAACCCGGAGCAGTCTGAGCCCTGGATCAAACGTACACACATGGCGTCATTCGGTGGTTGGTTGCAAACACATCTCATGCATGACGACACTGTTGGAGATGAGCTGTACTTGCTGGCCAAGTCACCATCTTCGACTATATCGACTTTCAAAGGGTACGAGATAAATGGGAATACATTTTACACAATCGCCCAAGATAAAAAGAGCACCAATCAAAACAGTGGTGTCCGCTTTGATGCAGCAAACACCAATAGGCCAAAGGACACATATTATGGTTACATAGAGGAGATATGGGAACTTGACTATGGACGTGATTTGAAGGTCTCTTTGTTTCGGTGCTAATGGGTCAATCTGATTGGAGGCGGGGTAAAGGAAGACCCGCGGTACGGAATGACAACAGTGGATCTCAACAATCTTGGGTACACAGACGAACCATTCGTCCTAGCCAATGATGTGGTGCAGGTTTTCTATGTGAAGGACATGTCTACCAAGCCGAGAAAAAGAAAAGATAAGGAAGCGAATACATCATACGATGAGCCAAAGCGCCACATAGTTCTTTCAGGGAAAAGAAACATCGTGGGAGTGGAGGACAAGACAGACATGTCAGAAGATTATGAAAAGTTTCATGAAATTGCTCCCTTCACAGTGAAGACTGGCCCAAGCATCCTGTTAAATAATGAAGATTGTCCATGGTTACGGCGCAAAGGGACACACGCGAAGAAAAAGTTTTATACCCCAATATCCCACTCTGGGATGTGACCGGCTTCACCATCATCACTTTCTTCTCTAGTGAGTTTCCGGACTTATCTGGAAAGTCCCACTTCGGACAAACCGGAGGGAATCTTTGTAATAGTTAGGGTATATATATGTGTTTTGGCATTTGAAACGCGAAGGAACGCTATTTTTCATGCATTTATTGATTTTTTTTGAGCTAAATGACCCTGAAATTGAAAAGCACTACAAATGAACTCTGAAAAGGTTGAAACTTGGCATGGTATCATCATTTCACCCACATAGCATGTGCTAAAAAGTTAAGAGGGTTACGGCAAAAACTGGATGCACTTCGTGTACAAACTGGACAATCTCTTTCGAAGTATCAGGGTTTCGGACGAAAACTCATCTGTTACAAAGGCATTTTATTTTTTTAAACTTATTTTAACTCCAGACTTTTTGTGCGTTCAATATGCACCATTCAAAGCCACGTCATCAATTTTCAACCCTTTCTGACTTCATTCGCTATTTTTCGTGCATTTAATGATTTTTTTGAGCTATAAAACTAAAAGAGCTAAACAGAATATGTTTTTAATTAAAACACCTATTTAAATAACCTAAAAATTACCAAATTGAACATACTGATAAAACACACTAATATTAAACAGCAGGAAAAAGAATCACTCAAAAATCTATTTTTAAAGTAAAGTTATTCACAAACTAGTGATTCACACAAATTTCAAAGAATTCAAATTTAAACTATTCAAATTTGAAAACTACTGGCACTAACAGAAAGTTTATAATTTTTGTGACCTAAACCAAAAATATTCACTCAAAAACTCTAAATATTTGGCTGTAAGTAGAAACAAAAGAAAAAAAATAAAGCAAAAAACAAAAAAATGTGGAAAAGACCTTTAGTCCCGGTTGGAGCCACCAACCGGGACTAAAACATTTGCAAAAAATAAAAAAATGCCCGCCTACTAGGCCACCACGGCCTGCATACGACTAGAAACCCAACTTTATATGGGCCAGGATGCAGGCCCGCAGGGCAAGCAGGGCCCATAGGGCAGGGCGAACGTTAGGCATGTACTGCCTGCTTTAGAGAGGAGCTCGAGACGGCTATCGCAGCGGGGCTTATTAACCGGTGCGAGCGCCTCTCGCTTGGCGAGGTGGGACTAAACTTCCACCACGTCAGGACCAACCCTTTAGTCCCGGTTGGAGCCACCAACCGGGACTAAAGGCCCCCTCCCGCGCTTAATTTGGGCCCGAAAACAGACCTTTAGTCCCGGCCCGTGGCAGTAACCGGGACTAAAGGCCCCCTCCCGCGCTTAATTTGGGCCCGAAAAGAGACCTTTAGTCCCGGTTGCAGCCACGAACCGGGACTAAAGGTCCTTTAGTCCCGGTTTGTGGCTGCAACCGGGACTAAAGGTCGATCCTATATAACTGTCACTTAGCGTTTTCCACCGCCCAGGAGACAAATCGATCACCACGCCGCCAGGCTGCCCAAGTTCTCCGGCGATCCACACCGCTCGTCGTCGCCGCTCCTCGTCTCCGACCTCCTCCTCGCCGGTCTCCTCCGAGCCTCGCCGCCCCTCTCCTCGGCAACGCCGGTAAGGCCCAGGCCTCCCCCTCCCCAACGGATGTGCTCGCTGCTGTCGGCTCCGGCAACCCCACGCGCCCCCCTGCCGCATCCCGTGGATGCGCACGAGCCAGAGGCAAAGCTGTGAAGGAGAGGAATGAGAGGAAGAGTGAAGTGCACGGCAGTGCAATCTCTGAACTTTGCCCAATTTCTGAATTTGTGCACATCAAGTGTTCGATAGCAATGCCAACAGTAGCTAGGCATTTTTCAAAATTTTAAAATTTTTTGTGGTGCTTCTCTGATGCATGGTTGAGGTGCTGTAAAAATTTCAGAATTGTTGGAGTAGTAGAGATTGGGTTTTGAGCAAGGAAACTGAATCTGGTCCAAATTTCATTTGAATGAAACTTGAAATTTTTGAACTAGTGGACAGATTATTTTTGGAGAAATGAAGTGTGGGTACTAGCATCTAGCTGAGATAGTTTTTGCTGGACTAGAAATGTTAGGGGGAATATAGTTCCTTTGCAAAACCAAAGGAGGTCATGAATTGATAGAATTTGGTTTTGTAATTGTTTGAATATTAATAAAAGAAATTTTAATGAAAGAAATGATGTTGGGTACTGTCCTAAGATAGAAGAAATGCTTGATGGAATTTTGTGAATGGCAATTGTGTTTTGAGAAGATCCTAGGTTCTCTTTTTTTGAAAGAAATGATAATTAGATGGATTTATTATGTATTTTTGTGTGTAGATGAATGTTAATTAGATGAATGTTAGATGGATCAATGCTATAAAATGTTGTTCAAATTTGCACATCTACTATAGTTGTAAAAGTTTATTAAATATGAGTAGCATAATAAAATGATAATTATTGCATAGGAATTTGTTTTCATAAGAATTTGTTCTCGACGTCGACGATGCCCGGCCCGCATCCTCGTCGTCGACTCGGTGGCGACAACCTGCTTGAGAGGCACCATGTCCGGGACTGGGCTCCGCCGGGCTGGCACTGGGAGGTGCTACCTTCCGGGGCGCGTAGCTTGGTGAGGAACCGGGCTCCCGTCGTTGACCCGGAGCTTCTTTGGTGGCGGTCGCGTGGGCCACTATCGGTGCGGAGGCAGCCGGTCCCCGAGGAGGTGGTACGTCGCCGTGTCAGGGAGGAGGACGAGCACGTCCGTCGCTACATGGTTGCGTTGGACGTCAGGTTCTCCAATACCTGGCAGGTTCTTCAGGGATCTCACCCGAGCTATGATCCTGTGATGGTTCCTTCTCTTTGGGTGTCCACCGCCCGCGCCTCAGGAACCGCGAGTCAACTGGATTATTCGATAGTATTCGATCTGTATTAGCTAGTGATGTTATAAGATAATATTCGAGATGTATTAGTGATAATACTCGAGATGTATTCGTGATTATATTCGATAATATTCGATGATGCATTAGTGATAGTATTCGAGATGTATTCGACATAATATTCGAGATGTATTAGTGATAATATTCGAGATGTATTCGTGATAATATTCGAGATGTATTCGAGATTATATTCGATAATATTCGATGATGAATTAACTGGATTATTCGAGATGTATTAGTGATATTATTCGAGATGCATTCTAATTTGAATACTAAATTGTTTTATCTTTCTTCTGGATTAGTTAAGCTATGGACGCTAGCGGCAGAGACGACCATGATCAAGAGCATATCATGTTCAACATGATCCGAAACCCAGAGGGTGAACCTGAAGATGACGGCTCACAATATCTGAACGACGCCGGTGAGGGAATATTTGAGGAAGAACCAACAGACGAAGGGCACACAAACAATGATGGCGAAGGAAATGATCTTCAATTAACAAAGACCGGCGAGGTATATATAAGGCCTCTGGTGATCATTACATGTATTAATTGATTTGTATATATATATTAACCAATCTTTCTTCTTTTAGCCCTCCGGATCGAGCAAATCTTCTACAAACAGGGCAGTACGAGGCCCGGCCAAAAAGTTGCCGCCTGGCATAAAGTACAACATCGATGAGATCAAACCAAATGGCGAACCGCTTGCTCCTAAAAAGAATGCGGACAAATTTACTCGTCAGTGCGGAGTTATTGTCAGGGACCAAATCCCGATCTCCGTTCAAGAATGGAATAAGCCAAAGGGAGATCGAGAAGTTAGTTTTGTCGATGAAAGAGCAAAAGATCTGCTTTGGGAAACGCTCATGTCACATTTCACCCTACCAGAGCATTTAACAGATGCAGAACGGGAGAAAGTCAAGAAGAGTGCTCTTCAGAAGATGACCACACAATTCCGCAACCACAAGAAAAGATTATGGGCCTGGTACGTCGAAGCAGGAAAGCCGACTCCAGAATTCACTGGAGCACTGGAGAAGGCAAAAGATCACTGGGACTTATTTGTGGAGTTCAAGGAATCGGAAGCAGCTAAGAAACGGTCGAGGATAAACAAGATCAATGCTGAGAAGAAACAGTTTCACCATGTTCTGGGGCCAGGTGGCTACAAGACTGGCCGGCCTAAGTGGGATGGATCTGAGGAAAAGATGATTGCTGCAGGGGTCACTCCAGCAACATTGGGTTGGCCCGACAGGTGCAGGACTTGGTTTTATGCGCATGGGGTAAAGTTGGACCCAAAGACAGGGGAGATTATGGTGCAGGCAAGTCTTAAAGAAGCCTCGGACAATTTACTTGCTGCAATAGAAGCGGCTCGAACGGGGGTGTTCCAGCCCGAGAGAGAGCACGACGAGCTTACACGCGCCCTCGGGAATCCTGAACACCCGGGACGAACACGAGGCAAAGGCGTTGTTCCGTGGGTTGAGGGGTTTGCAGACTGGAACGTCAGTTACAGAAGCCGTGCGAGAAAGAAGAAGCAGGAGGAAGACAAGAAGAAGCAGGATGCAGACCGGCTTCGACAGGTAGAATCAAAGCACGCGGAGTTGGAACGCGCTTTCATGCGGCAGCAGGAGCAGATCGACAAACTTAGCCTGGAAAGGGCGTCTCAGCGGCAGCAGCAAGTAGATCCACCATTGGATAGCACCGTCCCATCTATGCCGAAAAGCAGCGTGGGTTCCACGGGGGTCTCGGCCGATGATGCACTGCTGGCTCGCTACCCCGTGGATGATATCCAAGAGATGACAAGTTGTGAGCTACACCTTCCACTGAAGAACATATCCATGAAGGTGGCGGACGGCTATGCTTTACCAAATCCCCCTAAAGCAGCCTTCCACGGCAATCCGATTCCACCTGGCTATGCTCGTGTCGGGGTGGATGAAGTTCTGTCGGCATATGACTCACTACAGCTTGACTTTCCTGGAGGTCAAGGGGAGCAGACACTGGGAGAAGCCAAACGTGGTATCATTGTATGGAGGAAGGATTGCATCGTCTTTCCAAACTCGACGCCAAGGGCACCGACTCCTCCTCCAAGTCCACCGCGTCAGCCAACTCCTCCTCCAAGTCCGCCGCGTCAGCCGACTCCTCCTCCAAGTCCGCCGCGTCAGCCGACTCCTCCTCCAAGTCCGCCGCGTCAGCCGACTCCTCCTCCAAGTCCGCCGCGTCAGCCGACTCCAGCCCACCCCGAGACGGAGCCCAGCGCGAGTTCGCAATATCGAACTCTGCAGCGTCAGCAGACTCCCAAGCGGAAGAGAGCACCAAACAAGAAACCCGAGCCTCCTGCCAAAAAGAAGTTAGCTTACGAGATGACTGAGGAGGAAAACAAATGGGTCGTGGATGCCCAAGTGAAGGCCCATTTTGCACCGAAACCGCCCCCGCCGCCGAAGGAGAAAATACCTGAGAAAGTCATGCAACACTTTCTGGATCTTGCTAAACCGGCTGTGGAGAAAAGTGATTCAGACTATGAGCGCTCTATTAAGAAGTCATATCATGCACAAAAAGATAAGGCATCGAGCCTTACAACAGGTAGTAATAAAAGGGGGGAAACTGTTCCCCAGTTGGGAGAACAGGCAGTGAAATCGATCCCCCCGCTCAAGGTGAGTAGCACCGATAAGCCGGTAATAACCGACGCTGCTAGACAGATGGCTAGAGAGGCCGGTGTCACTGTTGAACAACTCCTAGGCATCGAGGATCTTCCCACGAATATTGATGAGAAGGATCTAGCATGGAAATACGTCCCCGGGAACCCTCTGGTCAGGCCTGAGGAGGTCGAGCTTCTACCAACGCAGATGCACAGATTGCATGACTGGTACATGAGAGAAGTAAAGGCCGGGCGAGAGAGCCTCATGGTGAAAGTCAAGCCAGAGCATTACTTCCATGGAAATGATGTGTGGATTGAGTTGCCAGAACTTTTTCAGTTATACAATCAAGACGCACTGGACAAATCTCTCGTCAGTTGCTATTGTCTGTAAGTGATTTCTTTCTGTAATTTAAGTCTCTAGCTCAGCTCATTCATTGCCTGTAATTATCCTTACTATATTCTTTTGTGTGGTATTATGCAGAATGAAGATTTCTGAAATGAAAAGAGATGGAGTCTTTGGCATTGGGTTCATTGACCCAAATACCATTTATGAAAAAGTGTTAAAAGACGCACCCGAAGACACAGAGGCCAACTTGCTAATGTTTTTGAAGAAACTAAATGCCAGACCAGAGATAGTATTTCCTTACAACTTCAAGTGAGTGTTACTGTCTTGTACTACAAATTCTATTTTGCTTACTTGATGTTAAGTGTAGTTGATGAGTTATGCATGCCCGCTTATACAAACGTGTGCGCAGTTTCCACTGGATCCTGCTAATCATTAGAGTTGACGAGGGAAAAGTTGAAGTACTGGACTCACTAACTAGAGACCCTAAAGAATACTACAACCTGAAGTTGATGCTCGACAGGTAATTTCAATCATTATCGCACTATGTCGGCCTCTTTAGTTCATTTCCTGATATCAAGTAATTAATAACTCATTTATTCATTTTCTTTGCCGGGCAGGGTTTGGGAAAAGTTCATCAAAGACGTTGTCGGTCAATGGAAACCAAGCCTAAAATGGTGGCGACCAAGGGTAATTAAGTAGTACTAGCTAGCTAGCTACATCTGCGCATCTCTTTAATTCTAGTTTCAATACCATTATCATGCTTGATTATTATCTGATTGAATTCTATTCTCGTAAAGTGCTTGAGGCAGGCACCGGGGAATAATTTATGTGCATACTACGTTTGCGAGAACATTCGCATGATTATCAACGAAAGGAACAGAGATGCAAGAAATCTTTGGGTACGTAAACACTATTCACAATTCTTTTTATCATTATCTAATATATATACACACAACTAATATAGTCATATTGATCTCATCCTTCTTTAAAGATGAAAGAGATGCAGATCAGCTCCTACCAACGGACCGCATACGAGCACTTCAAGAGGAAATGGCGGGATTTTTGCTTCAGAAGGTCATATCTCCCGACGGAGAATACCATTTCACCTAATGCCTACATGTAATGATCTGCAAGTTGTAGGAGAAATTGTATATACCAAATTGTATATATATATGTGTATGCATGGTCGTACCAGAAATTCTATGATATATGATTGGTTCTACGAGAAATTCTATTATATATGCGCATAACGTGTACAGTATGTAGTAGCGTAAAATATGTTTGAAATGAAAAAGAATTAAATGGAAAACACAAAATGAAAAGGAAAAATAAACAATAAACCCTAAACCCCTAAACCTTTAGTCCCGGTTGGTGTCACCAACCGGGACTAAAGGTCCCCAGCCCCCGCGGCCGCCACGTGGCAGGGATTTAGTCCCGGTTGGTGTCACCAACCGGGACTAAAGGTCCCCAGCCCCCTGCGCGCGCTGCCGGCCACGTGGCTGGGATTTAGTCCCGGGTCGTGGCCAACCGGGACTAAAGGGTGGGGGCCTTTAGTCCCGGTTGGTGAACCGGGACTAAAGGCCCTTCCCAACCGGGACTAAAGGCCCGTTTTCCACTAGTGTGCGTCAGTTACTGCTTCACGCACGCACGCGAGGCACGGTGTCGGCGGCTGCCGCCGGATGGATTTTCGCCTCTTCGCCTCGTGACCCCCGGAATTAGTTGAACGACGGCGGACGACGAGGGACCGCTCCCGAGCATGCGCCATGCTGCGCTACTACTCTAGCCGGCGTTTCCCCATCAATGAGATGAAAAGCTGATTCTAGACAAGGTATTGTGCCCTAACGATTTTGCTTTTCCCATGATAATTAATAAAAAGTTATAAATGGCAATCAATATTCAATCTTCAATATTGTCATAGGGCATTGATAATTGATTGATTGGCTGTGGTTACTGTAGATATGCTTATGGAAAACATATAAATAATGATAATTACGTGGCATTTGTCTAAGAGTCACCACGTTTGATTGGATTGCCCCATCAAAAAAAAATTGATTGGATTACGCCTGTTCTTTTGCAATGTTTTATGGAACACACAGATGCAAGCACTAGTCAGGGAAAAGAAACTAGTCCATAATTATGGTTAATTTATTTTTCTCTAAAAATGCACTGGATGTGATAGTACTTCCAATTCAGCCTCCTAGTAAGTAAAGCAAATTCGTCGGGTGTTGGACGCAAGATTGACCTTTGGGATCGAACAGGAAGCAGGAAAGACGGCTAGGAAATCAGTTCTAAGGGCACGCTCTAAGGGCCCCGAGCTCTAGTCTCGCCCCGGGCCCCTAAAATCCTAGGACCGGCCCTGGTTGTTTTAGAAATCCTTAAAAAAGGGTGTGCACTCTGGTAGCAACTGATCTTTTAAGGGAAACTGTTGTCGTGATGTTTCATGCTTTGTAAGAAGATGTATTCAGACTTACTGTGTTGTATGCAACAACAAAAATTGAACTGCTTTACTTCTTACTTCAGAAACACTATCTTGTAGGGAAACTCTATCTTGTATGTATGCTTCCATATACTTTAGTTTGGTAAAATTTGTTTGCAAAATATACATTTCAGAGAAATTTACTTGGAGAACCACCAAATCTCGTGGTGGCATAAGTATAATTGGAAACATATGTGTGCATTTGGTGTTGTGATGCTTTGTGTTTATGTACTATGTTAAAGTTGGTGATGAATGAAAGGAGCATTCTAGCCTGATGATTTTTACAGATTGTTGTGAGCACAAATGTAAATATGTTTAGAATTGATCTGTTGCATTTAGCTATTTCTGTTCATGTACAAAAAAATGGTATGAGATGTTTCCCTTTGTTTCTTCTTTGGGTACAAGTACCGTATATGTTAATAGCAGCTCTAACAATGCATTTCCATCCCTGCCCCCATTAGTAATACTACCAGTCTCCTTGATGCCCTTTAAGACCATCTCTCTTGGGAAACCCATTTCAACAAATGTGTCAACTGGATAAGCAGATAGCACTGCCCCATTGGCCCTCCCATCAGCATCCTACAGATGATAACAAACAACACACTATGGTCATCGTAATAACAAAAAAAAGTAACTTGATATGAGTCATGTGTAGCTCTCTTGAAGTTGTAATGATAGCCACCCATCTCTACCAAAGTAGCAATTACCTGCCACACCAGCATGGATAGGCCAGGAGCATCAGGATTTCTCAAGGCCACAGAATATGAGATCATCATCATCATTCCAGTCTCCCTCAAACTCATCACTATCCTCACTGTCACTAATTCAGATCTGTAAACATGAGTTAAGCACTACATATCAAACACACTGAAACAGTGAAAGCAAACCACCAACAATACCAACATAGAGAAGAGAAAATAACACAAAGGCATACCACACTGAAAAGGCACAATCATATTCAATTCTTAAGTCTAGAATGCACCAAAAACTAGAAAAATACAATATTTTTCGACCTAACAGGGCATCAACCCCCTCCATGTCACACCATGTATTGCATGTAATCACAACCATAACATATATCACCATGAGTTTTGAAATTTGAGATTGTCATTTGGTAACCAGCACTACATATATCACCATGTTTAGAACGCATTAGAGAAGAAAGAAGGGGGAAACAGAAAACATAACCACTTCTTCCTGCATTTGAGATTGCCAAGCATCACCATATATGCAAATCATTATGTTGACTGCTCCAAACATTTTGGAAACTGAGATCCCAGATTGCAGAAATGTTTTGTGTGCCTAGAGCAAAATGGCAGTGAAAGCATATACAGATCGAGATGTTTAATAGAGAATGGCCTGTTTGATGTGGTCCCATTTCACTCATACTCAAATGTGCTCAACTACATACACAAACAACTCCAGTCCCGACTGCATCTACATAACCAAATTCGTAAAGGAACAAAACGAGACCAACAAAGAATAATTAACATCGGCATTGACTTATATCCACAAAACACAATCCATTTTCAGTTGTGGTGACAACTGAGAACTAACTGTTGCATGTAAAACATCTAAGACACACCTGCAGATGAACTGACTGAAGCACAGTTGTCAAAAAGGAATTGCATTTCCTGTGTTTCTGCATTACCAGAAATCTCACGGAAGCAACATTCGTAAGCATCCCACTGTGATACATTTATGCAAGAAGCTAACATACAATTTGTACCAAACAAGCTAGCAAGACCTTAAAAAGTGCCACCTTTCCCCATCAATCACAGACCAAAAATCCCAATGCGGTGATACAAGCCAAATTGGGTCAGAGTGAAAGAGGGAGGAGATGGAAAGCGAGATTATGCTCCGGTCACAGGGATTCAGCGAGCTCTGCCTGCAAACCAGTAGAAATTTATGGCCCATCCAGAGTGTACGGCGGCTGCACGGTAAATTCAAAAAAATTCAAAAAAATCTGAAACTTTGCGACATCAAATATGGTCAAAATTTGTAGGTTCTTGCAAGTTTTCATTACGAGAAAGGTGTACACACGAGTTTCAGATTTCAGTGCTAAAAGTGCTCAAAACTTCAAGCATTAAAATCTTTTTCTTGTGTAGAGATCCTTGATTGTTTTTTGCGCATGAAAACTTGCAAGCACCTACAAAGTTTGATCATATTTGATGTCGCAAATTAAAGTCTCAGAATTTTTTATTTTTTTCTATTTTTTTTATTTTACTTTTCATAGAGGGTGTAGGGGCACCCGGGAGCTGAAAAACCACTCTCGTCAGGTTATGGACCGTATCAGGTTAATTTGGAATTGATCGGGCCAGGAAGGAACCAACACTTTATAATCTGAGCTGATCCCGTGCAACCTTCCATATTGCATGATTGCCTTTGATCTGCAAAACCCGTATCCGTATGTGCTGCTAATTTTCCGGGGACTGCCCTATCTTTCTCCTGATCCATTCCAATCCCTTCCCGTCCCAATTCTTTCCTCCCTCCCCTTGATTCTTACCATAGGCAGACCTGATCATTACCATAACCATCCTCATCTCCAGGGCTGATCCTTGCCAAGCCACGAATTGATCTCTTTTTGTTTTTGTGGGACTCGAATTGATCTCTTTGATACTGGTACAGATCCTCTTCAATATGTCTCACCTTGCACTACTTGACTGTGGTGGATGGGGGTGTCCGTTTTCATTGTTCTGTTCTTTTATCATTTCGTTTTGGTAAAATGTGGGTGGGAAACTCCGCCTATGATGTTTTCATGGCAACACTTACAATCGTAGCCAGTCCCAAGCCCAGAAAAAGGAGGAGGGGCCATCCATGTGTATGTAGAGAGAATGTATCATCTAGATTCAACCATTTTATAGTATGAATGAAGAAACACGCAAGAGAAACTTAGAAATTACATGTTCTATTGACAAACAAAGAAAACACCTGTGAATTCAAGGCAAAGAGGATTTTCTCTTGGGCCCTAGCTGCAAATAAAGTGAGTACTACTACTAGTGCAAGCTCATTCCAGTCGATAGTTACACACACCATTTGAGCATTCGTGAATTTTTTTTTCTTTCTAAAGCTATATGCTCCCCGGTTTTTTTCTGAATCGTTTCAGCGGCCTGAAGCATTCATGTACAGACTCTAAATATTGACTTGAGTTGTGTCCTAGCCCATTTTCAGAGTATTTTCACCTGATTAGCCATTGTGATGCATGCTCATCTGTAGTACACCTTCTGTTTGAAGGTATGATTTTACTTGATTTATCATGTTATAGATGTAATTATTCGAGTTTTCATTTGCCATTATTACATGCATGGCTGGTAATGATATATATACACACTGACTAGCAGATCCATGTGAAGCGCTACTCTAGCTGGTGACAAACTTTATATATTATATCGATACTGTGTTTTGCAAACAAGAATGGCTTTGACCCCAGAAGGAATTATGTTTCTAGTGCCAGTTTCACTTGTAGCTTGCCACTGCTGACTAAGGTATATCTAATGAAGATGTGCTGCCCTGCTCTTTGTTCATTCCTTATTTGAACCTTGCTGATGTACTTGCCGGGAACTAGAACACCTGTGGACTCTGCACCCTTCTTTTTCATTCAGCTTCAGCACCAGCGACTACCGCAAACCTACCACAATCGTGGCTGGCGGGCCTCTCTCTTTCTGTGATGCCCTGCTTTGTTGCATTCCTTATCCCAACCTACCATGTTACAGAATCTTTTAAAACTTGCTGACGTACTTGAAGGGAACCATAACACCTGGGACATTGCCTCCTTCATTTTCATTCATCTTCAGCACCAACGACTACCTCAAACCTATCACTGCACGAAGATTGATGCATTGAAGATGATTAAGCAAGCTGCCCCGCAATTATCGAAGCAAATCTTGCGATCACGAGCAAATTAAGTCTGGGCTCAAGCTGGGATCAGGAGTCCCGTATTTGTTATTGAAGATTTATTCATGAGAGTGTTTGCCTAGTTGTTCTACATTCCATATTATTGCACTTCTGTTTACTGCAGTCAGCTGTGAGAATCATTTGCAGTAATTTGTCTCTGCTTTACTTATATCTGCCGTCAGAAGAATCTGATTGTGCTTGATCTTGTATGATGTTTGTTTTCATCAGTCTAAGATGATACTCTAACGGACATATGATATTAGTTCTCTGCTAGTGCTACCTGGTTTGCTTTCAAAATAGAGTTATCTACAACTTGTTCCAAGCATACCATACGTGTGGAATTAATAAAAAAAAAATTCTTTGACCTTACTAATTTACGCCTCACTCACTTTATCATTTATGTTAAAGCCCAGAACAGTGAATTCCACTTGCAGTTGGCTTAATCTAGTCTTGTTAGTAGATGCATACATCAGTGTTATTATTAAAAACAATACTACTGCTTCAGCTCATCAATCATTTGTTTCTCTTACTGCTGGTATATATGATGCATTTACCAGAGCTTGCTGCTGCTTGCTCATCCATTCACAAGTGCTTGTATACAAAGATGGCATCAATTCCTTACTGAACCAGCACCAGACTATAACGTCCATGTGGATCATAATGGGCAGATAATTAAGGATATTATTTTCTCTTCTATTAATGTTAGCTGAGGACGGCATGTGGGATAGGGCTGGATGGAGCTGTAGTACATACATGTGCGAAAACCTGTGAACTCATCATATATGGATGCCTTGTGAAAATGCATTGCTGCAGTGCTCAGCTTCTTCCAGTCCATCTCACCTCCCTCCTCCTACCTGGCTAGTATATTTTGCTCATACCATCTTAAACTTTGGATTACCTAGCCTTCTTTTACTACTTTCTTCCTCTTGCATCGCATGCTAGTCCCAATTGAGACATCCTCCTGAGATAATTTTCTTCTCTTGGCATGGGAGACATGGGGAAAGGAAAAGTGACTTATGGTACTTGATCAGCTTTGAAGGGCATTAGTAGGGTCGCCATGATGTGAATCCTTTGAATATTTGCGAAAAGAAATATTTTTTTGAGGAAGATGGGGAGGTGCACACACGTCATCCAGTTCATGCTATAATTAAACTCATGCCTGCTGCATGTATGACACTGGACCACGAGGATGTGCCTTTTCAGGCTCAAACAGAACGTCTACTCAACTTGATGTCAGTCAGACTTTTTGAACCAGCGAAGAACAAGGTGGATGGGTCTTGCTCAAACTGCAAACTTACCTTCAGTAGCCCGAAAAGTAGTAGAGCTTCAAACTGATAAAAAAAAGGAACTGGGATTTCATATTCACTATTAAGACCTCGCAACCAGACTGAAAAATTCAAGCAGTTCTTACATAAACATAAAATAAAATAAATCTTTGTCACAATATGCCCTCACATAAACAACACATTACACTCTCAAGTGTGAAACTCAGGGCGTCCTCTGGCGATAGCCACGTCGGCAGGAGGGGCACTGTGTTGTCGATCATTTTTTGCTCGTCGACTGGTTGTTCCGCGCAAAGTTTGCTCGGCTTGGTGGTTAGCGTGTTCGCTGGATCAGATAACACCTCGCCCGGATAAAAAGTAGTACTAGCGATGGAGAAGAAACCCACACACGTGACCCCTCTCTCTCTCTCCGTTCCTCTCCTCCACCCCTGCCCCTTCCCTGCTGCTCCGCCGCCACCGCCTTTTGGACGTCTGCCACCAGATCCACATCTATCTCCTCCTGTACCTCCGCTGCCGCCTCCTGCTCCTCCTCATCTCCACTCTCTCTCGTCGGCTAGGGATGGAGGGGCAGCCTGCATCCACCTCGAGGCAGAGGGGCAGAAGGACGGTCGGCATTCAACTCGGGACGGTGCGACGCGAGCGCCGTCGCTACCCTCTGCCTCTCCCTCACACACCACCCGAGTTGTCACTGCGCTCCCCAATCTCTTCCCGTACTTTTTGATTGGTCCAGCAGTGAACTGCAGTGCTGCTAGCTCGTCAGCGATGACTGCGACGCCATCTGTGGCGTTCCTCGGATCCTTTTCCCCTGCAGCAGCCTTCTTGACGGTATGCTCTTCCTCCTCTCCCCATCCCTTAATATCTAGGGTTTTGGACTTGGCTCAGTAGCTGATTCACGACCCATGAATTCATGTAAAACGACTATAGTTACTTTTCTGTGTTGCTACCAATTGTTTGATAATGATTTGGGATGAAAAAAATATCATACATGATTTAAGGTTTTTTTTGTGAATTTAATGATGTCATGATTCATGAACCACATTTGTTGATTTTAGTGTGTTTTTGTTATTCCTGTCATGTGAACAATTTAGTTCTCTGTCTGTTTGTGCTTCCTTGCAGCGAATGTTGATCGCAATTTGCAAACTTGCGAATTGTTAGGCTGATGGGGAGGCTTCTGATGGTGTTTGCCGAAGCGGCCAAGGAATTGAGGGTCGGAGAGGATGTTGCGCCAACGCTTACATACAAGGGAGGCGCGGGGGAGGGCGGATGGCTTTGGAGGGAGGCAGAGAAGGATCTCCTTCAGGAGATCCTTGTCATCCAGCGGCACTAGCGAAGAACTTGTATTGTCGTCGTCCTTGGACATGGGGTCGGCCGGCCTCGTGGAACACCACCGCCTCTCGGCATCCACACATGCTGTACTTGGAAAGGGATCACCCCTGAAATTGCAGCAGCAATAAAAAATGCAATAATTAGTGGGCGGATTTCTAAATCAACTAGATGACACCCCGTGCATTGCTACGGAGACTTGTAGGAGTAAATTTTGTTGGAATAAACTGAGACAAAATTTGCATGTGGGTAGACATGAAAAAGCTTCATGTATGCAAAAGGACAGTACATCATGCCATGACAACACAGCTAACCATATGTGGCATAGTAAATGGATCAAATGTAATGAAAGAAGACCATCCAGAAATACTTTTGCTTTGCTTGCCACAATCTACAACTCATGGCTGGCATGATATGAGTATTGCGCGTATTTGAGTAAAACTTGTATGCAAATATAACACCAAAATCATCGAATTGGTCAACAGAACACTCCATAAATGAAACCTTCAAAATTCTACAAAAGTACCAATTTGCTAGAATCAGGCGGTAATGGATATCTTGGTTGTTTACGACAACATGGAAGAGATGATTCATTAAGGGTATCATAGAAAGGAATCTTCATGTATCCCTCAATATTTCCTCAATATCTATGTGTACATATATGCATGTATGATTTCTGCAACATCATTTAGTATTTCTCTATGAGCAAAAATCAATTGCCCTTCCATTGTTTCATTGTCTCCATGCCATCCACTTACTCGCCTATGCCACAAATCAAAAATTCCTACCTTCTTTGCCTCAACACCACATCTACTCGTCAGTAATTTCTCATGGTCACATCCGCGTCCTTGCTTGTGGCATAGAACCTCGATTAATCTATGTAACTACAGAATTTGCAGCTGTGTGGCCCTATCCTAGGACATCATAAAACTGTAATTCATGATCAGTAATAAGGAGCTATAGTGATTCAATAATTAAAGAAACAGTGAGAGAAAACCATCTTAAGCAATCTACCGGTTCATTTGACATGCAAGAAAAGTTTCTTTGATTTGTTAGCCTTCCCAATAACTATATCAAATATATGAAAACATGCTGCGGAAAAATATAGTGGGCTAATGGATGAATTTAAGAACAGGGAGTAAATTGAGAAAGCAAAATCATGGGATGTATGAGCGGTAGCTAACCTGACTTATAGTTTGTTCCATTTGTCAAGTGTACCTGTAGGTTTGAAGAGATGATATCAAGTGCTAGCCTTAGAGAAGATTATTTTGTTGTAACGACACAAGCATGCTTGAAAACTGAGCATCATCAGTTCCTAATCTAGCATACATAAACAACAAAATGTTAGCATCTACCTCCAAACCAGAAAGACTGTCATCGCATTAGTACATCCAAGGGAGGAGTCCGCTGGAGAAACTACATTCTCCACACTATAGGACATCAATGTTACTCAAGGTGTTGTCAGGCAGACCATTCAACTTAACAAATACTAACACCATAAGGCAATTGCAACGTAAGTACCTGAAAATTAAGGGAACAAAAAAGACCATGTTCATTGTGCAGGCGTTTTGTTTCAACTCGATATCTGTTACCAAGCATGTAGTATAGGGCTATAGGAACCATACCTTGAATCACAAAGAGATTGCAAGTATGTAAGTGGATGATGCCATAGGGGAAGAACGTCAATGTCAATCACACTTGCATCACTCAGGTCTTAGATCGATCCCATGCATTCACAGTGGAATAATACTACCAAGGAACAACAATCCTGAAAATAAACTTCAATATGCTCTGATTCTACAAAATAACCATAGAAAAGCAATACAAATACCAATAAAATCCGTACTAAACTAACATTAGAGAGATCGATATATAGGAAGGGATTGAAGTTGGGCATGGTTAATGGAATGGAACGTGATTGTAGTTGTTTGTACTAAACTAACATAAGAGATAGAAAGGCTAACCAGACGTGTTGCCGTGGAGGAGGAGGCTAGAGATGGAACAAATCTTCCTACTAAGAAAATTCTTCCTACAATGCATAAATCAGATCTGCCTACCAAGCTAACTGAAAAACTCATTCAGATCTAAGGAGAAATAAAGGAAGGAGAGCCCTCACGTCTGGCGGAGGTAATTTTGGAGGAGGACACCGGTGGTGGCATGTGTGGCTCGCCGGGAGGCCGATCCGACGCCGGGGTGTGGGGTTTGGGCCAGCGGAGCCCACGACGGTGGCGCTCATGGGGCTCCAGGTCAGCAGCATTGCGCGGGTCACTGGTGGTGACGGCCAGGGAAGGCTTGGCTGATGGTGGCGCGGTATGGAGAGAGAGAGGTAGATAAGAGGCAAAGAGAGAATAATCGTGAGGTAGATAGAGGAGGGAGAGAAGAATGGTGTGTCAGGAACACAACCTTCTGCCACTTTGATTCCATTCACACCGTCGCCCCCTCAGACGGCTAGGTGTTCCTTTCCGGTTCGGTGATGCAGTTGTCGCTGCGGCTGAGATTTTGTTGATTTGATGGGAGGTAAAGGGAATCGTAGGAGGAAGACACGTGACTTTGAGGCCGAGGAATCCATCAATGCATCTGGATTTGTTCGCGTGAGTGGAGAGAGGAGACGAAGAGAGGGAGGATTAATGGAGGAGACGAACAGACTAAGCGTGCAGGTCGGGAAAAGATGAAGTTGTAAGAATTTTAATTTGCTGAGGTGGCAGACATGATGATGTGGATAGCCAGAAATAAAGTATATCAGCAACTAAATTTTTCCCAGGAGCAATACATGCACAAGGGCCAAATCCAAGGCATGAACAGAACAAGTCAAACAGTTTCAAGATAGTTTCTAACATCAACAAGATAGTTTCAAAGAATTCCTTCTTGTTTTTGTTAGGACAAATGCAATATTTCCATCCTGGGTCTTTTGATTTCACATTCACAGCGACAGCTTGTCCTTGTATCGTTGATGTTGTGCTTGAAACACCAATGCCTACAATCAAACAACAAGAAACATAAGTAGTTCAGTACAACAAGAGGCTACACTACTATTCATATTCAGAAAAGTACATATTAGTTCAGTATAGAGTATAACCATAGCAGTTCAGTACTAAAGCATATCAGTTCAGTACTAAAGCATATCAGTTCGGTACTAAAGCATATTAGTTCAGCTTGAGTTCAGTTTCATCCTACTAATTTCAAAGCTTTAGTTTCATCCTACTATTTTTTCGTTGATTTTTTGCACCCAATGATTGCCACCTGCTATTGATGTTATATTGTTGTATAACCTGTGCTTCTGATTTGCTTGGTCCTCGATATCTGTTGATTGTCTACTAACTATTTGCTAACAATTTATTGTTCTTCATATCACTGGTACCAACTGTACACACGTTCATATGCGGACAGCTACCAACTGTACGCACATTCAAATTTCAGCAAGTAAATATGTAGGATTTTAGATAGAAGGAGAACAACACTAGGAGTGGTACCGGTGGAAGAAGTTGCAGGTAAAAAACCTGAGAAAAGATTAGTACAAAAATCAGGCAGAATGTGGTGGTTCAGGTTACACTTTACAAAGTTCAGTACAGACTACAGAGTATAAGTATAACATAAGCTACACTTTACAAAGAGAAGAAATAATCCCATTTTGTGAAACCCATTTTCCTTTGGTGGTTTCAGACTAGATGTGGCAGTTATGCTATTTTCTGAATCCCAACTGGTAAGGGGTTGAGGCAAGGAGATTCTATATCTCCCTTGTTGTTCAACCTAGTAGTGGATGTACATACTAGAATGCTAATCAAAGCAGCTGACTCTGGCTTAATTAGAGGCCTTTGTCATGATGTTTGCTCTGGAGGGATCATTAGTCTGCAGTATGTAGATGATACTATAATGTTTATAGACAATGATCCTGACCTAGCCAGGAACCTTAAATGTGTGCTAGCATGCTTTGAAAAGGTCTCTTGTATGAGGATCAACTATGATAAAAGTGAGATGATACCTATGGACCTTGACCCTCTTGAAACTAATGTTCTCTCTGAGGTTTTTGCTTGTTTGGTAGGAATTCCCAATTAAGTATCTTGGAATTCCACTTCACTTTGATAGGCTTTCTAGAGCTGATTTACAACCTCTCCTTTATAAAATCATGACGAGAATTACTGGTTGGAGAGGAAAATTACCCTCCTACAAGGGCAGAATAATTTTGATTAAGACTTGCCTAGCTAGTATCCCAATTTACTTGTTATCCTTCTTCAAGTTCCCCATGTGGGCCATTGATCTTCTTAATTCTCAAATGGCCAACTGCCTGTGGAATTATTTTGAAGGTCATAGGAAAATCAATTTAGCCAATTGGCAGTTAGTTTGCATGAACAAGAGTTTGGGGGGCTGGGCATACCTAACCTGCATGACCTGAACATTTGTTTGTTGGGGTCATGGGTCAAGAGATATATGTCTGGGGGCAATAGAATCTGGAAGAGCTTTGTTGACTCTAAATATAAAGCCTCCTCTCCCAACATTTTCTGCAGTGAGAGTAGTGGAGCTTCCACCTTCTGGAAATGGGTGGTTTGGGCAGCAAAAGCTATTACTTTGGCTATAAATGGTCAATAGGCAATGGCAATAATGTTATGTTTTGGGAGGATTGTTGGTTTGGCAGCTCTCCCCTTGTTGTGCAATACAGGGACTTGCATTGCATTTCCAGGGAGCAATGCAAGACTGTGGCTCAGGTTTGGGATGGGGGGTGTAGTACAACTCTCTTTTACAAGACGTTTTGATACCCATCTCATGAATCTTTGGTATGAGCTAGTTGAGGTCACCAAAAGTATCATTCTGTCTAATGAATGTGATTCTCTCATTTGGTAGTATGATAGTTTTGGGTCATACTCTTCTAGCTCCCTTTATGCAATCATTAACCTCAGGGGGGTGACACCTGTTTTCACCCCATCTGTCTGGAAACTGGTGGTCCCTCCTAGGATTCATGTGTCCCTGTGGCTTATGATTAATGACAAGCTGATGACTAGAGACACCCTTAATAAGAGGAACATTAAGAAGCCTGAAGAATGTGTTTTCTGTGCTTGTAAAGAATCCATCCATCATTTGTTTTTTGATTGCATTGTGGCCAAACTTGTTTGGGCCAAAGCTGGTGAATTTTTCAATAGGAATTTGGTTGTGAATGTAGAGCACCTAGATGCTCGATCTTTGGGTGGCTGGGAACAAATTAGACACTCTTAATGCTGTTAGTGCTGCTATTCTTTGGGCACTGTGGAAACATAGAAATAACATCATCTTTAATGGTGTCCCTTGGATCTGTATTAACCAGGTTTGGTCGCTAGTCTTAAGGCTGGTTAGGAGGTGGGGTGTGGTCTTCAAAGATCATATGGCAAGCCAGGTGGAAGCTTTCTGTCAGTGGATGTTGCAAATGATCCAGTCGCCATTCCAGCTTGGGTGGGGGTGAAGACCTATCCATGTGATGACACAAGTTTCTCTACTTCCCCACTGGAAGCAGCTGATCTGCGCAAGGTGAAGCTGCTGCAAGTTCAAGAGCAGGCAGTGAGCCCAATTTCAGTTATCGAAGGAGGACTGGTGCTATCTCCTGGTGTAGCTTGAGACTTTGCGAGTGGGGACTTCCTCCTGGGGAGTTCCAGGTCTCTCAAGAGGGTGTTTGATTGTTCGGAGTTTATTTCTGTTGCTTATGTAATAAAGTGGTACCTTTTTATGTGGGAGTTTAGTGTGTTCTGGTTCCTGTAGTAGAGTTGGTGGGCTTTGTTCCCCCTGTAATAGTTTAGGTTTCTGTAGACCTGTTTTCAGGCTTCTTTGTTATGCAATGGAGCCGGGGAGCTCTCCATGTTCATCTAAAAAATAAATCGATCGATCTGTATCTGGACCGGGCGCCAGCGCTTACGATTGGGCTGTATGCTGTTATTTTGGCCTCCAACCTACCGCGCTTCATGCAAACATGCAGCCCATTAAGTAGCAGGGTCACGTAGTCACGTTGGTTTCCTGTAGTGGTTGGTCTTTTACCGATCTTTTTGTGGCAACGGAGGCAACGGACGGAGCGTTCATTTACTGGGTTTTTTTTCTGGATGGGGCCCCACGATTTTGGGTGCCCTGTGCGGTCGCTCACTTCGCTCCCCTATGGACGGGCCTGCTGGCCTGTCAGTGTAAATGCGCATCAGTGACTATTGGCCAGTGGCTGGTTAGTGATGAGCGGTCAGTAGTGTGTCGATCTGTAGCAGTGAGTAATGGTGTCCTCCAACAAAATGTAAGGGAATATGTCAATGTAGCAATGGAGGGTGGAGTAATGTAATTATCCAAATCAACAGGAAAAGTGTACAATAGGAGGATCCATGCAACATGTTTTATTAACGTTGGCTGAGAATCAATGACATGTGAGACAAGGTTGGAAGTAAATACACACGTGCATGTGCCACAACTGAGGGTATATGTATACCCATGTGAATTGTGTTGATGCAGCACTTGACTCCCTCCGCTCATGACCATCCATACTCTTACTATAGTAATATCTTTCATGCAGACCTTCATATATACGATCAACATTCTAGCCATCCTCCTCCTCCTCCTTCGTCTTCTATCGCATTTCGAGTCTCCTTGTATTGAATCAACTGATATACCAAGCTGCAAAACCCTTTCTTAGTTCCCTCATTTTCATATCGATCTCCAATCTGACTGCTTCTCTCATCGTCAAATCATCTCCTCACAACGCCAAGAAGAGTGTAATTCAGGGGGTTAGGGAACCAGGGGTGACACATGTTTCTCTACAAGGGGAAGCTTTTATTATTATTATCTAGGCATGAGAGACACAGGGAATTAAAGAGTCGCTTGGGATGTTGAGTTTTCTAGAAATAGGGAGACTGCACGTTACAGTGTGACAAGCTTCTTGTGCTCCGACTGGGCGTGTGGCCGCTTGACACGAGATGGTGCAACAGGCATCAAGGGTGCACGTCCTAAGCTTAAGTGACCAAGATGACTAATTTATCGCTATATACAGGCTGGTGGTACTTTGGATGCCTTCTCCAATCTTGTTGCCAGTTGAAAGGAAGTATTGTTGTGCTTCGCTCATCAAGGAAAAATGGTTTAAAACCAAAAAAAATTGTTAAAGCATTAGAGAGGAAAATAAAAAAATTGGTTATTTTATTGTATTCTAGCACTAGTGGTTTGTTCCTTGAATTAATGTGTGACTCATTTAAGACCCCAAAAAAAACTTGACATGAAATAAAAACTCCAGAATAAAATAAAATATGTCCGCTCAATGTATTGTCTTTTCCTTTGTTCTTTGGTAAACAACAAAAAATAAATATATAATGTGTTTTAACTTTATTTATTTCTCCTTTCGGGGGTCAAGTATTGGGCTGGTGGCGTTAGTCTTGTTTTCTGTTTTCTCTTTTATTCGTGGTTTGTGTGGGTTGGGGATGCGGGGTGGAACTCCGCCTATGCCATTTTTAGGTGACACATGCAATTGCATAGCCGGTCCCAAGCACGGAAAAAGTAGGAGGGGCAACCCTATGTTCATAGAGGGGGAAGTGTTGTGTTAACTCGGCCATTTTATACTAGAATGAAGAAATGTTCTATTAACAAAGAAGAAAAATGCCTCCAAAATTCAAGTCAAAGAGGATTCTCGATTGGCCCGCAGCTGTTAATAAATTGAGTATTGACGCAAACTCATTTTTTTCGGTGATTACACTCACCATTTGAGCACTTTTTAATAATTCCTTTCGTTCACTATTCAACATATATTTTCTCCAGATATTATTTCATCTTTGGCCTAGAGTATGCTCAGTGGCCCTGAAGCCCAAAGGTCGACTTGTATTGTTGTCCTCGCCCATCTTCAAGTATTTTTGCTTGATTAGCCATCATGATTTATATTGCTGCTCCAGAGAGGAGTCATTTTTGCCTGGTCATAAAGTATTTATTCAAATATGAATGTTGTGTTTGCTAAAAGAGACAGACTTTGGGTCTGTTGAGTTTTCCAGGTGGCGGCCACGAGACTATTTATAGAAGTTAGAAACATAAATGATGGCGGTAGCTTGTTGTTTGGCAGTGCAGGCCAAGTGACCCCAAAGCATTTCCCAAGCAGACACTGTAGAAACTGTAGGTCCTCTCTGCTCTTTGTGCATTCCTTTCTTCCATCCATCCAAAGAACCTTTTATGCCAGGGAAAACAAACATCTGAACCCTTCGTTTTCATTCAGCTTCAGCAACAACACCTACAGCATACAGCCAGCTAGCGCCCCGTGCAGTATGGGCACCGCGACCAACTTATTTTCGCAAGTTTTGAGATAACAGTGAGCAAATTGAAGCTTCAGCCCCAGGCCCCCAACACCCACGAGTGTGCTACTTGTTTGTGCAAGTCTTGAGATCACAACGAGCAAATTAATGTCAGGGCTGTAGCATATCTTGTGCCGAGTTTTTTATTGTAAATTTACACCTAGCTACTTGTTCTATGTACAAACTCCCATCATACAGCATCGTCTATCATTTTGTCATTTTATCATACTTGCCTGGAGTATGTTAGCTTTGAAAATCAAGCTGTATTCTGACATGATCCTTGCAACAGAAACAATCACACATCACCCAAATTCTGACATGGTGCATCAATTTATACTAGTTAGCGCATAAATGCATATTACTGTTCTGTACATTTTGATCTGTTTGCAGGATGCACTGGTTTTAGCTGTCCTTTGTGCTGTCTCCCTCGACATAATGAGAAGCATGATCAGATATAACTTTCCATGCCATGTGTGGGCAGTGGAAGCTGTGGTAGTAATCTTGACCTTCAAATGTTTTCTTCTGGGTCTTGGGAGTTCAGTTCTTTTTTTTTTTTTGTAACTGAAATTAAGCATATTTTCTCTGTTTGGTTTATCTGCAGCATTCGCCATTCTGTGCGAGCTATTGATTCTGTTATTAGAGGGCCAGGTTTTGCATCACACAACACTAAAGGAGGGAGGACACTTTTTTCTTGCTTTATTTGTCACGTGTATTGTTGGTGGTAAACTGTCAGAAATTGATTTTGTTCTTTGTTTGTGTATATAGCATTAATTGATCCAGTGCTCCACCTGAAACTACTTATACATAGTACTGATATAATAAGAAAACGTAATGTAAGGAGATATTACAGTATCCCGATACAGACAGCAAATTGTTCATATGGATTTCAGTTCAGGTTTCAGTCAGTCAGTAACAGAAGCAAAAATTGCTACATACATACAGATCATCTAGTGGAAGAGTTGGAAAAATATTTGGGTATAGGAGGAGGATAATGTGTTTCCAATTGGAGGAGTGCAGTAGCAACACCGGGCTGTCAACGCCAGCCCCGAACCCAACCAATGCAAAAACTACATCCCGCACGCCTCCACAAAGACTAGGTGGAAAGCTTTACTAGGTTATATGCTATTTGGCATATAGCTCTACTCTTCTGGATCTCCTCCGTCGTCCAAGGCATGCGTGCCTGACTTTCAGGGCTCTCTCTAACTCAATTCACATTGCAGTTTCGATTCACTGTACTTGCTAGAATGCTTATATGCTTAATACCCGATCTTGTTAAACCCCACTTGCAGTTTCCTTCATCAACCCTTTACTCCCTTCATTAATTTAGAGTATAACCAGCTCCTGATCCACTCAAAGCTCACAACAAAATGCATGATAGTCCTCAACACTGAACAAATACAATGCAGCAACCAGCTACTAGCATAGGCAGTCCAATACTATGTGCACCCAAAAGACACGGTGATACATTTGTTCCATCATGTCCCTTCATTAATCCAACAATACATTCGTATATTTCATGGGCATATTTCATTTTTTTTAGTATGTACTCTATTAAATACAACCAATGGCCATAGAAGGACAAATGCCACAGAAGAGCAATATATATTACGATACAGCATACCTACAGAGTAGAGTAATACGATTGACAAGGTCTGCTACAAAATTAGCAAAATCAAGCTCCGGCGCAGAATCCAGAGTTAGCATTCAGCGTGGATGATATCCGTCAGCGCCTAGAGGGGAAGGGGGCCATTGCTGAAGGCTTTTTTATTTTGCTTCAGTTATTCCCCCCAGTCCCCTGACTAAAAATTAAGTGGCAAAAGTCTGAAGGCTCTGTTATTTCGCCTATGAGCAGTGCAGCCTAACCCATATATTGCAGAGGCTATGAGATGACTAGATGGTAATCATGTACCAGTACAAGCTACTACTACGTTTGGCAACATGATGAGTACTGATATGCATACGCCGATTATGTATATTGCAGCACGTGACCACTGACAAAAGGGCAATGAAGAGAGTAATGGCGTCCAGCGGAACAAAAGAGGCAGCTGCATGCAAGATGTCTGATTGACTAATGTTGGCGGAGAATTACTCTGTATGACTCAGTCGGCATGCTTGCTGCAGAGCTTGTCTCCATCCACTCCTCGTCATCATCTTAATCTATAGAGTTTCTCTTAAATCTACAAGATCTCAAATTCATTGGATAGCACGCATGATCTTCCCTACACTACTATATACTTCATTCTTGATGTGAGCAGGTGGAAGGGAAACTAGCTTGTAGATCTGCATTCTGCTGCGTGGTTCAACTTGCATAAATGCAGTGTTAAAAAGAAAATAGCCTAAGGTTAAAGCAATGATGCTACATCATGAATTGGAGGTTCAATCAACACTTTTTTGTTAGTTTATTATAGAGCCACAGGCAAAGACAATTGTTTTTTATATTACATTGTTGGTAGGAAGCTTTTGTGATTAAACTATTTGTGATTTATGTCCTTCAGTTGCTGTAACCTGAAGGTTCTGTAAACATTAATGGCAGTGAGTCCTGTATGTTTATGGGAGGTCTTTGGGTATCGTTTGGTTACCGGTAAGGACGTTCTGGATATTGTCCTTGTTGTACATTCATTGTCACAATTTAGAGAAGAACAGAGATAACAATATAGATTGTTTGTGACAGTTCAAATGATATGGTACCTGGAAAATTCAGAGTTTTATACCTTGCCAAGTGGTTGTAGAGGACAGAGATGACTGCCTTAAGCTCTGGAAGGTATGTCCTGGTGGAAGCCTCCTGCCAAGATGAGCTGCACTGCAAGAATTCAGACCTGTGATGAGGTAGATGTAAACGTGTAACATCCAAGTAATCCAACTTCAGAAAACAGCCAAGGCACATACAAGCTAGATCATAGATCAACAACACAGACAAGATAGATCAGTGAAAGTGGACCAAATCAAGAATTTCTGAAGTTAAGCGGCCTTTGCAATCAAGGCAACAAAAAAAGCATTGGAACAGGTGGAACACCCTTTTCTGTAACTTGTCTCCCCCATTGCACTTAGACAGACCAAAGTAACTTAACCAAGCAGCGCACCCATGAACAAGTAGCCAAAGATCAGGTGATATGTTAAGTGCCATCCACCTAGTTAGTTCCTCACATCACAGAGCCGAACTTTAACCCGAACAACTCCATGAGTCACTGTCAAGGCATGATGCAGGTTGACTAATGACTATAGATATTTGGTAATACAAAAAGTTACAGATTTAAATCCTGCAAGTCCACTTCGCAGGCCACCGCATACAAAAGTGAAGAACCTACATACTGCATGGAGGAATAGTTTCAACATCGACCGCATTTACAGGCCACACAGCATATGGTAGAACCTACATCATATAACCAGTTCTGTGGCCTGGACTCTGAGCAAACCCCATTCAACTCTAGATACCTCCAAAACAATCAATGTCACCTCAGTCAACCAATTTGTAATACCTTCTTAGAGAAAAGCCAAAACTTGTATGATTCCAACAATAAACATTAACCTTGATTAACCATTGTACAAATTATACAGAAAAATACAAAGCAGAGTCATCCAAACATTATTTAGCAAAAAGCTAACATCACAAACAGAGAACAACACTAGAAAATAGAATTAGTTTGTGATGGCGCACCTTCAGCCTCTATATATAGTTGACATGTTCTCAGGGTTTTATGCTACACAAGTACATATGGTCGCAGTAGAAACTAGCAGAAGATCAGTAGTCAGTGATTTACCGCCTCAATCAGAGGCAAAAACTAATCTTTGTGCATCATGTGCATATGAGA
Organism: Elymus sibiricus; assembly: GCA_039707655.1. Taxonomy (NCBI): domain Eukaryota; kingdom Viridiplantae; phylum Streptophyta; class Magnoliopsida; order Poales; family Poaceae; genus Elymus; species Elymus sibiricus. The sequence continues at coordinate 29,335,808 of CM077674.1, forward strand.
GGCTCACAGGGTACAAAATGAAAAAACGTTTGGAATGCAACTAGTAGTTTAAAAACTAATCAAATTTATGCACTAGAAACCTAAACAAAAACAAATCATATACATAGCAAAGGGATAAATTTATCTTGCCTGTTCAACAAGCATAGCACATTAGCAGATCTCATGTGTTCGAAGTTTCTGGTCCACCCATTTCCACCCAACTCCCCTGCCTACAATCAAAACAAGCCCAATACACCAATGAAAAAACAAGGAGAAGTTGGATCAATCGGAAGACAGGGTAAGCTTTTGTGGCAAGTACATTTCCACCCATACCCAGTCAGGTGCAAGATATAGTATCATAATAATGCTTTACCAAGACATGTTAAGACTATTTAGATGTTCAGAGAAATGTATTCATCCAGAATCAATCAGGAGAGAATATGTACCACCAGACACCAGTAATGTCCAATGGATCCAAATATGGACAGACTGAGAAACATCAGTGACAAAATGATCATTACTTGGTATTATTCGAATTTAAAGAATTAGTACAATTTCTGAATAAGAAAAATGCATGCTGTTACGAATTGATGATTAGTTTAAAGGTCAATCAAGATAAACATTTCTTGCAAAGGGATGTACTGAATAGAAAAGCATAACAAGCTTTAAGCTTCAAAATGTCCCAATCAATTAACTATTTCACACAGGGGCGGAGCCAGAAAATTTGGCCAATGGGTTCACTTGTTAAGTCATTGCAAGAATTGGTACGAACTAACTAAGTGTAAGGTCAAATTTTCACATCATTTTACTATTAGAGTTTAACGCTCAAAGACACCATAATAATAAAAAATATGATATCACATATAGTTGTTGCAGACATACCTGCTGGACAAAGCTATAAAATCACTTGTTTACATTTTGTAATTAGTGTAATTCCAAAACAATTTTATAGATTCGGGTGTGGCTTCTAATCTTCCTGAAAACAACGAAAAAATGACAAGTTACTTTGATAATTATGAAATAAGTACCATAAAATAGAAGAAGCATGTAAAGTCAATCACATTTCAGAGTGTCCCCTTTTGATTTTTCATCTTCTTAAAAAGATCTAACACATCATCATTATTAATGGTAGAAAACATATCTTTCTTCACATAGAAAATTAAACGATCACTCATGAACTAATCAACAATTTTTATTGCGCAATTTTTTCTTAATAACATTCATAACTGAAAAGCATATGTCCACGTATGTTCGGGCAACCAGTAATATCAGTACTAGCTTGGCCAGAAATATGAAGCTTGTGTTATGCCTATTCGAACAATTGTCGGGCCTGAAGATTAATTTTAACAAAAGTGAAATGTTCTGCTTTGGGAGAGCAAAGGATGAACAAGAAGCTTATAGACAATTGTTCGGTTGTGAACTTGGTACCCTACCGTTTAGTTATTTGGGTATACCAATTCACCATCGTAGGATTTCTAATAAAGAATGGAAGTGTATTGAAGATCGATTTGAAAAAAACTAAGCTGCTGGAAGGGTAAGCTTATGTCTTATGGAGGCCGCCTGGTACTGATAAACTCAGTACTGACGAGCATGCCGATGTTCCTTCTATCTTTCTTTGAAATACCTGTAGGGGTATGGAAAAAATTAGATATCTATCGATCACGATTCTTTTGGCAAAGCGATGAAATTAAGAGAAAATACAGGCTTACTAAATGGGATATCATTTGTAGACCGAAGGACCAGGGGGGCTAGGCATTGAGAATTTAGAGGTAAAGAACATATGCCTACTTAGTAAGTGGCTATACAGGCTTTCTGTTGAGACTGAAGGCATGTGGGTACAGTTACTATGTAACAGGTACCTCCAGTCTAAAACCTTGGCCCAGGTCACAGTTAGACCCAATGGTTCACCTTTCTAGAAGGGGTTGATGAGAGTGAATGCGGTCTTCTTCCACATGACAAAATTCATCATTGGAAACGGTTATTCCACTAGATTCTGGGAGGATACGTGGCTAGGGAGGCAACGCTGGACACACAATATCCGTCCTTGTATAATATTGTACAGCGTAGGGACGCATATGTTTCTACAGTATTATAGTCTTCACCTCTCAATATTCAGTTCCGGAGATCGTTAGTAGGAGACCGATAGAACGCTTGGCTACATCTCGTGAGGAGGTTGATGGACGTTCACCTCTCCGATGAGCCAGATACCATTCATTGGAGACTATCGACGAATGGTTTGTTTTCAGTGGAATCTATGTATGTCGACCTAATCAACTCTGGTCCAATCCCGAAATCGATACATATTTGGAAAATTAAAGTGCCCTTAAGAATCAAAGTCTTCATGTGGTTTGTTCACAAGGAGGTGATTCTGACTAAGGATAACTTGACAAAGCGTAGTTGGGAGGGTAGTCAACGATGTTGCTTTTTGTGATCAAGATGGATTGATTAAACACCTCTTTCTCGAGTGTCCGATGGCTAGAGTATTATGGTGTTCAGTGCATATAGCCTTTAATATTACCCCTCCAAATAGTATTCACACATTATTCGGGACGTGGCTAAATGGGGTTGATCCAACTATTGTGACACATATTCCGATAGGAGTATGCGCGTTACATTGGGCTATATGAAACTGCAGAAATGATATGGTTTTTAACAGACAAACTCGGATTAATTTTTTGTAGATAATCTACAAGGCCACTACGTGGATCCGTACGTGGTCGTTACTCACTCCTGTGGAAGCCAGGGAGCCTTTAGTTACTGGGTCTACCCGATGGGAGATGGTAGCTCAGGATGTCTACAACCGGTTTAGAAGGCTGTCGAATAATAGGCTAGGTGTTTAGTCATCTTGTCCTATTTTTGCCGGATGTGGCATTTTACCTTTTTATGATTTCATTTAAGCTCTGACAGAGCATGTACTAGAGCAGAGAGATTTTTGGATTATTTGCTTAATACTATGGCTGCATGCATCACTCTGATGCAGAGGCCGGGGCTTATCCTCCTTTTCCAAAAAAAACCAGCATGTGCTCTGTTGTGGCGAGACATAGCTTTCCCCTGCCACCCTACGCACCCGAGCGCCACCACACCACCAACTTGCACCCGAGGCACCCTTCTAACTTGCACATCGGGCACACCTCTTTACTCTCTGCCATTGAAGGGAAGAACTCCAATGACGGCGTGGTGTACCCGGGATGACATGTTGCGGTGCAGCGGCCATGGCAAATGTGCTCCTCCTCTTGGGAGATACCATGTCGGTCAATGGTGGTGGCTCAACGGTTGTGGTGTTTGGCGAGGGGTCCTGATCGAAGTGGTGCTTCTCCTTCTGTACTAAGCTCCATTGAGACCAGACCACCTTCCTTGTCACCACGATCGATCTCGACCCAGCTCTGCCTGCCCCAACAAGACCTAGCGCCGTCGTCTACTATGGGGGCACATGCGCCTAAATGGTCGAAGGCCTGGTACATCAATTGAACTGAAAAGTTGCATTGCCGAATACATCTTCAAAATATTGTTTCTCTTGAAGCATACACTTTCACATGCTGAGTTTCTTAAGGTGCGGGTGAACCTATGGGCTATTTGGCGGGTGCGCCGCAAAGCTATACATGAACAGGAATTTCAAATTCCTTTGTCAACCCATTGTTTTACCAATAGGTTTTCTGAAAGAGCTTGAGATGACCCCTCCGAAGCAAGCTCGGTATAGCGTACAAGTCAATGTTACTAATCTGAGTCATGGGGTTCCTTCTTTGGTGGATCCATGTATTTCGAGAGCTAGAAGTGAAACTGGAGCTTTTCTTGGAGCCTCTACAGTTGTGATTGAAGGTCTGGATGGCCCAGCTGTTCTTGAGGCGCTGACATGTAGTGAGGGTCTTTCCCTTGCTTTAGATCTGCATGTCCAGAAGTTAGTCATAGGTGTTTACTTCATAATTGTTCAACCGTGGTCGTCTTTGTTATGTACTCTTCTTAATTATTTATAAGATTGGTTATGTGCATCGTAATGATGCAGAAGCCGTTTTTTTTTAAGTCTCGAAGTTAAGTGTTGCACGTGACAGCTCATAGGCCATCAAAAATTTAGAGCTTCTCAATCCTAGTAGTTACAATGTCATAATGTCATTCTAAGGGAGATTAAAATAAAGAGAACATGCTTTCAGAAGGTGGACTTTGCTAATGAGAATAGGAGAACAAATTTTGAAGCCCGTAATCTAGCTACTACACTTGATGTTAGTAGGCATGTTTTGCTTGTCAATTCTCCGGCAAATACTTTGTATTCCCCCTAAACTTTGTTCAATAAAGATTCTCTGGTTTGCTAAAAAAATACATCTTCAACTCCAGTTTTCTTGGTTGGGGAGTTAAGGAGTTTGAGTCTGTGGAGCGTTATGGAACATGCCCCTAGTGATGGATGCTCTATATAAAAAAAATGTCTATAGAAAGGAACTGAATGATCAAATGAGAGTGGTCATGGAATTATAGCATTCTATGGCTGCTATAATTTGCGAAGACAGACCATGTGAAGTATTTTACGAAGTTAATCGAATATAAATGTTCTTGTACCCACACACTTGGTACACCATTTATAGGCCACCGCCTATATAGGGTGTGCCTTCCCTTCATTCTCCTATATTCATTTTGATCAGCTTCTATCGACCTGTCCTACACCAACTATTGGCACAAAGAATGCAAGAAAATAATAACAAAATGAGCTTAAGAATAGGAGGCATCAGAAAAGGAATACATAGTACCGAGTTCACACTCCGTAATGCACAATGTGTTTCTACGGTGGGACCCCAATATTGTAGTGGCCACGCTAAGGATTCCAGCTTATCTCGTCTAGAGAGCTGGTCTTCGGCAAGGCGTCCGACCACTCCGTTTCGCATGGCAGCGGCCCCACGGTGATGCACAAGTTGCAGCGTGACCAGCCAGTAGAGGCCCCCGACGCTTCGCTGTTTCAGAGAGGAACAAGTACTACGAGCAACATACATCCGAACCTCTTGTCTGTTACTCCTACCAAAGAGGACGCAGGAAAAAAAGAAATGGTGTGAGAGTGATTGATAACAAGAGCACATGTTAGGCCCGGGATGTGTGTGGCTCTGTGCGGTCGTGGCCTTCGTTGTTATGAGCACATTGAGTGTGACCTCTAGCGCGTGTCGTGTGGGGACAAAATCATCGATTCACAACATTAAACAATTATTCTCTCCCTATCAAGCACACAACAAATATTTTGCCTTGCTTCTTCTCCAATTTTTCTTCTTTTCCTTATCTTGGCAAACTTCTCTTGTTTCTTGGTTTCCATGCCTATGATGACGCGAGATTTGCTACGGGTGCTTAGCAGAAGGGTTGGTATAATTAAGCAACTCAGTTATGCACGACGCTTTTCTCATCGAAGGGATCCTCCTCGGCTTCGACGCTTTTTACGCTTTTCTCATGTACATAATGACGCGAGATGCACGGACTACGTTGTCCGTGCATCGCAGAAGGCTTGGTATGATGAAACAACTCAGAAGCCGAGGAGCCGGCGTCGCTCGTGCATCGTGCGTCATTACGCACGACACTTTGTGAAAGAATTGGTCGAGCCGCCGCCCGTCTTAATTCCCGTTATGTACATGTTTGATTGCATCCTCTCCACTCCTCCGTATTTATATTTAGTTTTCCTCTCTTGTATGTATGTCTTGGTAATTTCTTGAAATGAATTCATCTTCACGAAAAAAGAAGCGATTTTCTCGGAAAGGAAGAAAATGGAAATCCGGAGCCATACAACAGAGACATAAGTGAGAGAGGGCATGGATACATTCTAAACTCGACATTCTATTTGGAACAGTTTACAGCTTAGTCAGCCACCTCGGTGCCTCTCGTTTCATATTTACCCGCTCACCACCCATCGAGTGTGATTGACGTTTTTCTTGTAGAAACGTAGAATGCTCGTCTTGCTTACACCGTAGAAAATGCGACAGAGGCAAATCCAATATTAAATTTGAACAAACATTCCAATTTCTAACCACGATAGACAGAAATATATTTTCCTCTCTTTGGAACGGAAACAAATTACGCTTTGGTGAATGCTTTTCTTTTCTTTTTGAGAACGTGGGTAGAGCTTCTTTTTTTTTCTTTTCTTTAGGAAATATATACTGAAACGCAAAGACGAAACTGCCCTCTGACCCAAGTCCACCAAAACGCTTGGACCCAACAGAACAGAGCCCAGCCCGCCCGAGCTGCCCTGCTCCAGCTCCTTCCTTCTGCTCGTCCGGCCGGCCGGCGGCTGCAACGGCGACCAGCAGGCAGCTCTCCGAATCCGCGCGGCGTCAATTGAGGTGAGCCTTCCCTTTCCTCTCTCTCCATTCCATTGAAGGCCCCTTTAGTTTCTTGATTGATGTGCGTTCCTCTCCTTGCCGTATTAACCCTAGCTAGGTAGCTCTGTAGATGGATCTGGGCTGATGAATAGATCCAGCATCAGGCGCGACGGATCCTGGCTTCCATTCGGTGAGTCTCTCAATCTGAAGCTCCATTCCGCACGTCTTCCCGAGCTAATGAAACATATGGCATGGTGAAGTATAAAGATGGGGAATTTTACGGATGTGCAGATGCAAGATGGGACATTTGATCTGCTTTCAGTGTAAGATTATGAAATTTGGCAAAGGCACAAGCAGCACTGGGCATTTATTCGTTTAGCCTGTTCCCAGTTCCAGCTAACATGAGTGGCCTCTGTTCCTCACCCGTGCCGCCGCTGGACGAAGAGGATCTCCTCCAGGAGATCCTCCTCCGTCTCCCTCCGCTTCCATCCTCGCTTCCCCGTGCATCCGCTGTATGCAAGCGCTGGTACAAAATCCTCTCTGACCCACGGTTCCTCTACCGCTTCCGCAAACACCACCGGAAACCCCCGCTCATTGGCTTCTTTGACAAAGAATTTGGTCGAGCCCCTGTCTTCACTCCAATGCTGGACCCGCCAAACCGCATCCCCATCAGCTTCGCCCTGCCAGAGAACCTCCTTGCTTGTACTACATGGGCCAACCTGCTCATACATATGTCCTTCTCCTTCTTTGGCTGCCGACACGGCATTGCACTCTTCCTTGACCGCCCGCGCCAAGAGGCTGTCTTGTGGGACCCCTACACCAACTTCCAGCGCCGTGTAGCTTTTCCACTGGGTTTCAACAATCAAGAAGTTAACTTCATCGGTTTCGACAATCAACAAGATAACATCATCAGGAGTGCTGCGGTGCTGTGCTCTGCCGGCGACGAGCAGCATGTGCATGGTGATTGCCACTTGAGCCCATTCAAACTGGTATTGGCATGCCATGACGCTAAATACACAAAGGCATTCGTTTGCATCTATGAATCCAAGTATGGCATGTGGGAAGATAGTATCTCCATAGCAACTACATATGTGATTTCTAGGAAGAGGCCTAGCTTGTTGGTTAGGAATACACTTTGCTGGTTGCTTCATGGAGGCGGAATTCTTGAGTTTGACTTTGAAAAGCTGACTCTTGATGTGATTGAGAAGCCTGCAAGTGTTGATGTTACTAATACTTACGGCATCGACTGGTCTTTTCAGATCATACACAGAGAGGATAATGGCCTCGGTCTTGCTGTTTTGCCAAAGCCAGAACTAAGCATTCAGTTATGGGCGAGGAAATCCAACTGTGATAGTGTTGTCTCATGGGTGCTACAGAAAACTGTCCAACTGGATGAGCTCTTTACACGACCCTTGCGTTCAGGCGCAGTAAAACTTGTCCTGATGCCAGGGTATGATGAAGATACAAATGTGATCTTTTTATCTTCGGCTTCTCATGACTTCATGCTCCAACTTGAGTCGATGCAGTTCAAATATATTGGTAGAAGAGAGTACATGAGTTCTAGATTCTACTATCCCTATACAAATTTCTATACTTCAGGTAACATCTCGTCTCTTGCATGGCATACATGACAAATCAAATTACTTTTACTGAGATTCACTCCAGTTACTTATGATACATGTTTACTATGATATCGTTGGTGTGCTAAAGGGTTGACTAGATATTTAAGTACAAATTGAGCTGTTTGTTTCTTTGTCTGGATGGTGAAGTTATCCCATCGTACTTTTATTACTTACCGGATTGCTTAAAGTATAACAAAAATAGAAATGTAGCTATTGCTGCCTAGTAGTCACTATGTGCGTAATATGCTCTATCAGTATGTGCTTGATCTAATATGTGAAATAGTTGTTTGGTTGCCACTTCTAGTCAATATTTTTTGCTTGACGGTAGCCTTCCATTGATTTATTGTACTTCTTTTGCTTCTAGGTAGGGGCATTGCTGCTGGAGACGGTGGAGCTGAAAATGTCAATGCATGAGATATGCTAATATGCTATGTTGGCTGAACAGGTGTTGTAAATTTATCTTCTTGCTATGTATATATCTTCTTGCTTGATTATTTAATCAATAAGATGATGCATGATCTCTCGTTTATGGCCTCTATGGCATGAGTTTGATTGACTTCAATTGGCTAGTTCTTGCATTTCGTATAAGCATGCCTATGAGTTAGATACCAGAATTTTCTTCTTTCTTACACGGGCCTCTAATGGCCATGCGAACGGGAAAAAATCTCGAATGATCTGATAATATAGGAAGTTCTGTGTTTGTATATGACAGAGGCACTGAGTCAATTATATTTTAGTCTCTGTTACGATCATAAGTACTTGAGTACTTGTGCAGCAGGGAAGCTTGAGAACATGTCAACAATAGAGGTTCAGTGTGTGTATTACAAACTACAAATTAACTGTTTCTTCTACTACTGGAAGATGTTTGTTTTTACTAGATGATTCATGTTTGGATATTGTTGTATGATCTCCAGAAAAAATTAGTTGATGTGTACTGTTGCAATGATGCAAAATTCTTAGATATTACTTGATTGGCTTTTCAGCGAGTGACTAGTTCTATTTGGTTTTGGCTGATCACATTGGTTGTTCTGCAGGTATCCGGAGTTCTCTCCGGTTTGCTGAGGTGCAGAAATGCTCTTTTGCTGTAGGTTCCTCTGCTTCTGTCTGCTGTGGCTGCTATTGTGGCCGACACTGAAATTGACCGTCTATTCTTCCACTTTGTACAGCGTATCCTGTGAAATTGACCTGTAGGATTTAAATTGTGTCTTTTCGAAAAAAGGATTTAAATTGTGTAATTTCCTGACTTCTTTGTAGTACCACTATCTAATATTTGTAGACACTATTAATCCTGTTGCATGGCTGGTTATTTCCTCGTGAGAGTTGCTTCTGTCAGTGTATTTCCACCACGCTGCTCATTGCTTTATATCTCAGTAACTTGGTGCTTCACTACATGTTGGTCACATTTTTTCCATGTGTCTTTTCATCTTTGGATCTCTGCTACCGATAGTCCGATACCCTAGTGTTGAATTTGCACCCGGTTCTAAACTGTTAGTATTGTTGCTTCTAAACTGTGAATGTTGTTGCTGCTGCAAAATTAGCTTTCATGTAGAAATTACTTTGCAGGGAGTTTGCATATGCAGTAGTGTACCAATGATATTGGATAACAGAGATGTAGACGCTGAAACTAGTTGTGGGCGCCCATCTCTATGTATCAGCAGCAACATCAATATATTTCTTCCTATGTTTGAACTGCAAACCTCAAGCTATATATGAGGTTTTTCTGAACTTATGTATGAGATTGCTTTTTCTAAAACTTATGCACAAGATTGTAATACTTGGTTTTTTCCTGTATCTTTTTTTCTTGAACACAAGTGGATTGCAGATTTTATACGGTGTATACATGATTTGTGATTTGGACATTTCATCTTGAATATTTTTCTTTTCTACGACAAGTGTCTAGTCCAAGCCTAGCACTACAATTCATAGGCAAGATCACTCTTTCATATGGGACATATATTGCTGCAAAATTCATAGTTCCCCTGCGGCGTCAACAACTACTTTATGCAGTTCCTGAACAGTAGCGGTGTGTGCGTAGCACTAGCACCTGGACTAGTTCAGTCATGATGTGTGCCTTGCAATTTTATGTCTGCTCTGTTTGTTATGCATGCTATGTTGTAGAATCTGTCTTTGTTGTTCACCATTGCTGAATCGGTTTCAGTTAGCTATGTGTATGTAGCGCCTGTACTAGTTCAGTAAGGAGTCGAAACCAGCATTTGTATGAAAAGAGGCCCTCCTTGTGAATGGATGAACAAGCAATAATGAGCTCTGGTAAGAGCATGAGCTGCTGATGAACTCAGTAGCATGGAACATATATACATGTAGTAGGTAATTAGATTAAATAAGGGAGCTACAAATGTGATTAACTGTTGCAGTATCTATTGATGCCTGTTGTATGATTATTTCTGTTGCAGGAACAAGTGAAAATACAGCTTGGTTTTCAAAGCTCATTTCTCTGGTAAATAGACGAGAAAAAAAATGATGTTGTATGATGGGACTTGGAACAACCAGATAGGTGGGTGCACTTATAAATTTACAATAACAAACACAATACAGACATTATTTTCTCATTGTGATCTCAAGGCTTGCGCCAACAGGTCGCTCGCGGCACTGATACTGCACCGTCACCAGCTGCCTGTAAGTGTTTTCTTGAAGGGACTGCATGTAGGTATTGGTGCCGAGACTGGATGTAAAGAGGGATTCAGAGTCACAGGTGTCGTTCCCTCAAGGTTCAGATAAGTAATATAGTGGACAATGATTTGAAGAAAGGACCTGCAGTTTCTCCCAGAACATAAATGCTGGACAATGATTCGAAGAAAGAACTCAAGAATGCTCAAATGCTTGGCCCTCCTCCTGTCAAGAACCCAATGCCAGCTCTGCCCTTTTTTAGTTGCAGGGGACAATTGATACCTAACTGGACTCGGCATCCTTTTGCATGCTGCTTCAGCACCGACATCTATCTGCATGCAGCACACCAGCGATTAACGATGATTATCTTGCTGCTAGTACATCAACTTTAGACTGTCTACATCTATTTACATCAATTTTAGACTGTCTGCAGACTACCATGGCCGTCCATGTAGAGTAGGCAGAACTTGGCCTGTAAATTTACTGTGACAATTTGGGTGCCGTCATGGAAGAGCATAGAGCTGCATTTCCTTAGTAGCAGCAGTTCTAGTCGTGTTCACACATAACATGTACTCGATTAATAAGGTTGCCATGATAGATAGGGCTGCTATCTCTATGGTACCATTACTGCTTGCGACCGAGATCTGTATCAGTAGCTGCATTTCCTTAGTAGCAGCAGTTCTAGCTGTGTTCACCATAACCTGTACTCGATTAATTAGGATGCTATGATAGGTAGGACTGCTATCTCTATGGTACATTACTGCTTGCGACCCAGATCTGTATTAGTAGCTCCCCGTCTGTTATTCACTTGTGTCGCAGCTTGTGGTTGCTCTATTTGCATGTTATTTGCAGAATCGTTCTTGCTGTTCACCGTTGCTGAATTGGTTTCAGTTAGCGATGTGTGGCCCCAAATCAACAGTAAACATGAAAATGTTGCTTTGGGCCACATTCTTTCAGCTGACATGGAGGGCCGTGCATGGTAGACATCCCAAAATGTACTGGTGCCGGTTGATTCAGGAGTCGGTACCAGTGGTAAGTGAATGAGTAGCAGCTGTAAGCTCTGGTGAGTGCATCTTAATTATATGCCAGTTGCTAAGAGAATGGTCTGTTGATGAACTAAGTGGCAATTAAATTCAGTAGTAGTGATCTAAACGCTCTTATATTTCTTTACAGAGGGAGTAGTTAGTAAAATGCAATGGGGGAACTACAACTACAAGTGGTATTCACTCTCTTAGTATTGACTGATGCTTGATGTTCTTGTTGCAGGGACCAAGTTGTTGCAGTAAAGTGAAGCAAACAAAGTTGATGTAAATGGGGTTTCTACGCTTAATAAGTAGCTGGGTAGATACACACCAGTCCCAATTACATCTCAGGCTTTTGTTTTTGTCATCCTGATCTCAAGGCTTTACTGCACCGATTTTAAGTAGGTGTTGGTGTTGAAGCTGCAATTAACTGAGAGGACCTGCAGTTTCTCCAGTTTCTTCTTTGGAGAGCACTTGACCATTTTAAAGAAACCATGCCCTTGTAGCAAACACCACATCTGTATATGGGCATATATCGTTACCAGCCATGTTGTACTAGCAAGTCAAAACATGACAAATCAAGCAAACTCATACTTCCTCTGTTCATAAATATAAGACATTTTAAAGACTTGTGTCAAATCTCTAAAACGCAAGTCTTTCATTTAGATCTGTACATGTATGGTTCAAGCATTTGACCAGAAAAGATACAGAAAAAACTAGAGAGCATACAACTTGGATACTGATTCAAGAATGCACAAATGGTGGATGTAATGACCGACTGAAATGAGTTTGTGTCGGCACTCACTTTTTTTTCAGCAAGGCCCAACCAAAATCCTATTTGGTATGCAGAGTATTTTCATGTATGGTTTGCTGCAAAGGGATCAAGAATTCAGACATATGGCCGGAAATATATATGTAGACTGGATGATTGAAGTGGTAAAGAGCAGTGCATCAGTAGCAAAAATATATGCATGGCCTCTAAACTCAGTGCCTGCAGTTTCTTCACTTCTTCACACGCCATTCTTCACTTTGGCAAGCAACAAGCTATGCTGCCATTTACCCTGCCAGCTGTGTAACAAAGCTTTTCATGCTAGTCTCATTTATGTCACCACAAACAAAGAACACAATAGAAATTCCTACTGACAACACAAAGCTTTGTTAAATAGCATTCTTCCTTGCAAACGCAAATTCCCTAGTATATATAATACTCTGCCTCACCAACCTAGGTTGTAATATATATGTGTGCCGGATCACGTATACGTATGTTGCACACATGTATGTGATCCGGCACACATGGGTGGTCTCTCCTCCTTTTTCCGGGCTTGAGACCGGCTGCGCCATTATAAGTCTTCCCTTAAAATGGCATAGGCGGAGTTCCCCACCCACCCTCCCAAAAAAGAGAAAAGAAATGAAAAAAAAGAAAAACTCTTAAAAAGAAAAAAGACATTTTTTTGTTTTCTGTATTTATCAAATATAAGAAACAGAAACTACATCAAACATAATAAAACATTTTTTTTTCATTTTAGTTTTTCTTGGTGCAAACATCAATTTGTTTTTTCACCCCCCGACCACCACCAAAAAAAGCACTCTACCGCTAAAGAAAGTAAACATTTTTTTTGTTTTTACGAGTTTATATTTTTTCTTTTTTGCCACCCAGTGTAATGCTACAGGAGACACCATTTCTCTTCTTTTTTTTTCTTGGCACTGATGGCCGAATTAAACTCAACAACTGAAGAGTTACTTTGCCTTCCTAGTGATGATAACAAGACTGTAGAAGGCTTCAAGATCCCACCATCCTGTAACCAGAAAAATAATGAGTGGTTTTGTAATTAAATAGGCAGACCGTACATATGCATTAACATGCATTTACTGATGGAACATACGAAGATCAATGTTGGTGGGTAGGTTACAACCGCAAAGCAGGGGTACTGTAAATTGATAAAAAATAGTGGAAATTTGAAATCACCAAAAGAAAATTGACTTGGCTACAAACATGAATAACAAATCTGATAGTTGCTTACCAAAAATTGTAAAGGTTAATTGGTTAAAAGTACAACTCGAAAGAAAAATAGTAAATTTTTTTTTTGCGAAGATACCCTCAGATCTATTAACTAGCAAACAACAATACAAGGGAACCTTGAAAAATAAACAAATTGCAAATCAGTCCCTGGGAAGCCAGCCGCCCCCCATGCTTTCGAGCGGGCTGATGGCACGCCATCGCTGCCACTCCCAATCCACAGCCAGAGCCGTAATTAATTAAAGTGGCATTCCGCTGATGCCAGTATAAAGAAGATAGGCATATGTTTTTTTTTTCGAAAAGGAGGATAACCCCCGGCCTCTGCATCAAGCGATGCAAGATAGGCATATGTGCGTGGATAAATGGAAGAAAGAATGAGAAACAGAGGTGGGGTGATATACCTTGATATACTGCATGCCTTAAGGAAGAGAAATAGTGCGTGCGATTAAAGATTGGCTCGCCGCCCCTTCCTGATCCTGATCCGCACTGCTGGTGGCATCACCCTTATCCGGCTGCAGATTGAACGTAGGCGGACCGGCCGGCCATCAGGGACATGATAAATTTGTTGGATATACAGGATCACCCAGGTGTGGATTGAGTAGATTTTGCGATTCTGTGTACCTTGTCTGTCCTTTGCTAGTGATGCTGTTGCCGGCCATGGTGCCGGTAACGAGGTGGTGGTGACGATGTCGTCCAGGCGGCGGTAAACTCCAGTGCCGGTGGTGAACGGCGAGGAGCTCTGCGTAGAGGTCGACGGTGAAGTGGCTGGTAGCGCTTCCCGTCGCTTCAGCGCCTCCCTCTCGATCGGACTAGGGTTAGGAGTGGGGAACAGTGGCGGCGGCGAACCTCGTACCGTGTGCCGTGGTCCCCACCTCCTCTATATGGCACTGCGCGACAGGGACCCACCAGCCTTGCTTGGGCTGGACGCCCCCGATCAGGGCGTGGGTCAAGGGTCCAATGGGCCGTTGGGCCCATTGGGGAAGAGATCAATCTAACATTCTCCCCCTTGATCTCATCATATACTTTTAACTTTATACTTTGAAATAACTTTTTTCAAAATACTCGTTCCATCACAGATTTGCATGTAGAGCATGGCTCATCATCACGGTCCATCCCCGATAGAATCAACACCTACAACACACTCCTCTGTTTTGAAACAGATTCTTTAACCTTTGGCCCTTTTATTGTCCGGAAATCTTAGACTATACCATAAAACCCATGTCGACTGTGTGTTCTCCGAACACACTGGGCGGTAAGCCTTTTAATAAGCAGATCTGCAAACACTTGTCTGTTGCTTTTATGCTTCAAGCATTTATACATAATTCCGGACTTTCTCCTTTACAACGCATAACTCCGTGTTAGTGTGTTTGGCATCACACTTGACTTGTTGTCATAGGAGCGAAAAACTTAAAATGGTTATCGCTATTGTCAACCATTATCAACTCCGGGTACAGGTCTCCTTAACCATTTTGCATGTCCCTCAGCCTCATATCAAGCTATAACATGTTTTTGCATCACATTGATGATAATTGTTTCATTCTTTGGAGCTTTTCCACACAAAAACTCCTAGTGTGAAAGTTAGCGACAATTGTGGATTTCGCTATACATTTCACAAGTCCTGTCTTTGTACTCACAATCTTTTGAGAGCACTTATTTCTTTCAGCATGAGGCCGATATCTTTGACTCCATTCCAGTGATCTATATATGGACTGGATATTGCCAAAACAACCCGGATACGTGAACTGTGTCAGTGTAATATATTGAGCTTCCAACAGCTGAAGCATATGGCACCATATCCATTTTTCAATCTTCTCTCATCAACTTTTGGAACACCAAAGTTTCCAGTTCCATTACCCTTGACTATAAGAACAGGCGTAGGTTTTCTCGCATGCATACTTTAGAGACCTTCCTTAGCATGTCCATGCGACATTCCTAATACCCCCTTTTATTCTTTTCTTGGTGAATCTCGATAATTATAACGAGAGACACTCTACCGAGAACATTCTTTTAAACTTTGAGGACAAGAACTTCTTTTCTCCTCCTGCAGTAGATTGACATCACCACTAGCAAGTAGGACGTCATCCACATGCACAGGATTAGGAAATTAATTTCCCATTCTATAACTTTGCATGAATACAATTGTCCTCTCATTTTATTTAACCCAAAATAACATCTGATTCTTTTAACTTTAAATGCCATTGTCTAGAGACTTGCTCTAGTCCATAAAAGACTTCTTGAAGCAGTATCCCTTGTGTTCTTTACTTTCATCTGATGTAACTCAGATCATGATGTGCCACTAACACTCATTGTAATCTATTCATTCTCTTTGCACAAAATCTTTCGATTTAAGTCGCGCTTTACACCTTTACATATTTCCGTTGGAGTCACATTGGCCTTGTAGACCCTTTACAGCCTACTGTTTTGGCTCCATTGGAAATTACTTATGAGTCCCAAACATCGTCGGGATTCACCAATTTTATTTCATCTCACATAATCTCTTATCATTTAGACAAACAAACACTTCTCAAAGCTTGATTGAGCGCTTTAAATGAGGTGGGATCAACCTCCATTTGAATTTCACTAACATAGACTTTATAGTAATCAGAAGTATCTGATTTTCTCATTCCTTGAGACCATCTGTGTCTCAGGTACTGGCACTTCTTTCATATGGGGCTGTTGTTGCTCTGTCATTGCCAAGAGGCAAATTAATTCTATAGTCTTTCATTTCCAAGAAGCAATAGGTTTTACAGGGACCTGTATCACAAGATCCATGTTTACTCATTCCTCCTTTATAGAGCTAACAACAGGTGTTGTATAGGTCATACAACATGCTCCCCCAGATACAATCTATTCGAGTCTTAGGATTTAAACTTTATTATTTGGGTTTATTCTGTTAAAACTTTCTTCTTTATGGCACTTTAAGCACCGTCTTAGTATTCCTTAGTCTGCTTTCGAAATTGTAAAAGATCCAGGAATACAACTATTTCTTTTCTTTAGGGGTATTATTATGACCGTCGTACTCCCCCAGACGATCACATTCTTCATTAATGGATCACTTTAGATGCATAATGTGCATCACATTATCTAAAGTATAGGGGAGTTTCATCATTCATAATTTATCTCATATTTCTTTCTCCCCCTCGAAATGTGGCAAGAACTTTTCTGCCACAATTTCGAAAAACCATTCATAACTCTTGTGAATTGAGGAAACTTCGATTATCTACTTCATTTATCTGATTACTTCATACGAAATGAAGTTATCTGTTAACTGGTATGGGAGTACTTTTTCCTCATTCCATTTCAGAAACTCAACAGAGTTCTTTATCATTAGTACTTTTGCAAGTCACACTTGCATATCATTCTTATCTTTAGGTTCGTCTGTAACTTTTATTCTCTTTGGATTTATTGAGTGCTTAATGACCGTTACACATAAGGTGTACGGTCGATACTAGGAAAGCATAATAGCTAATCCATACTTTTCTCCCAGAGTGGGACACATTAAAAGCACATGAGTCATCATATCTTTCTCCTGTCATACAGGATAAGTCCTTTGCCAAAGTTTATGTCGCCATACGGGTTATTCCCTGTAAGGGACATAAATGCCAGAATTGGCTCTTTTGACTGCATATTCAATCATCAAATTTAGAAATAAATCCGAATGCTCTTTGACACACATGCTTGATACGACGTTGGTCAAATTAAACACGCATGTTGCTTGTTTCATCTCAAATCATGTTGACTGAAAAATCTTCTTCATAGAGAGTACATGAAATACATTCGTCAACCAAGACTCTCAATGATCTATCTCTTTTCTTTTGAAGCCATTCTTTAGAGAGAACATACTCCCTCACGTTATGACCTTTCTTGGTCATCTTTCGGGTCACAAGTACCTAGCCATTCGCTTTCACGAATGAAAGCATGGAAAACTTTTAGTCTGAGAAAAATTAGCCAATAATCAACAATAATGAGCATAAAAATAACCCCATGTTGGTCTGGTTAAAAAATATGCACATTAAACTTTTAAAACTTTCTTTTATATTCTAAATCACCGTTGGGCAGAATTAGAATAAAACATCATCCTTCTACATTAATTCCATATCACCATTGGGCGGAAATGGAAATAATGCATATAACTCATAATCAATGTGATGATAGTATGTCTATTAAACAACTTTGCTAAGAAATAATCATCATCATCAACTTTATTGCAGCGGGAACAAGAAATATACATTTCTCTAGTTCAAGAGCATTTCTTGATCTTTATCTGTTCTCTGAAAATTGATCACTTTGATACAAAATTTATCAGAGATTTAAGCTTTGAACATAAGACTCGTAGAATTATAGTACTGTTATCATCAACGTTGGTCAGAAAATAACAAGACCATATTTTAACTTTAAAACAAATGTCTTTCTTTTGTCATAGCGGAAACTATCCGAATCTGATTTCACCCACAGGGGAAAAACATTGCTAAGAACAGTTCTGCCAATTAAATTTTCCCGTTGGTTCCAATTTAATTTGAGGATAAACTTTTACTTTGCAGCGGAAACTTTACAATATTCTATTCAGAAACAATTATGTATTCTTTTACTCTCTAAGCAATTTTAACCGGTTGGTTCAAAATTGCATTAGAGAAGCAATAATTTAATCTTTTACTTTAGTTCTATTCACTTTTAAAAGAGCACTTTTATTTTTATTTGCAGCGGAAAAACATGAATAAAAAAAATTCATGAACTTTTTACTTTTCAGAAGTATTTCTTTTACTTTTCTGTCCTCTAAACAAAATTTCGTTGGATAATTTTGAATAGGAAAAACTATATTAAATTTGCCCCAAAAATGGACAAAAAATAAAATAAAAAATAGCAGCTCCAGCCGGCCTCGGCCTGGCGCGGGAGGCCCACAGCGGCCCACGGCCTGCCCCTCCGCGCGCTCGCGCGAGCCGGCCTGGTCCGCCGGCTCTGCCAGCCCAGCAGCCCAGCTGGCCTGCTCCCTTTCTGGCCCAGCGGCCCGCTCTGGCGCGCTAGGGTTAATCGCGGCCTTTCAGCACGATCCGACGGCCGACCGTCGTTTTCGCCCGAACAAAAACACGGGTCGATCCCCCCGACTGAAAACCCTAGCCACATTTGCCCTTTCCCCTCGCGCGCCCCCACTCTCTTTCTCGCTCCACGGCGGCGGCCCCTGTCCAGGTCGCCGGGCCACCGCGCCGCGCCCGTTCGCCAGCGACGGCGACGAGCGCCACCGCGCCGCGCTGGCCTCTTCTCTCTCTTACCTCCCTCCAATTTTCCTTTCTCCCGCAACAGAGAGCGAGAGAGAGAGCAGAGAGGCGCAGCGGCTTTCCTGATGCGGCGGGTTGGGGCCACGCCGGCCGCCGGTGACGGCGTCGAGCCGCGCTGCGCGAGCCTGCGTTTCCTTTTTGGCCCTTTCCCCCCTCCTTTCCTCGTCCTCCTGTGACAGAGAGGGCGAGAGAGAGGCGCGGCCGAGCCCTCTGCTCCCCTACGCGCCCGCTCCTCCTCTGCTTCGCTTGGAGGCGACGACGGTGGTGCCGTTGCCATCCCCTTCGCCGGCTGCGTGTTCGCCTTGCGGTGAGCGCGTCGCCGTCGAACGGTTTGGCCGCGGTGCCCTTTGCCCCGGTCGGGGTAGAGTTCTTCTTCCCGAAACCTCGGCATGCCGATGCGAGTCGGAATCGAGAGGAACGGCGCGGCCGTTGCGGCGGCGCAACTTTTCCAACGAGAAGTTCTATTTCCCTCTTTCTCTGTTAGGGTTAGGTTTCTTGGGGGGGATCTTTTCTTTCTCTCAACCGATCGATTCGGTTCGTTCTCTTTTCTTTTCTTTTTCCATGTGAATCCACACACTAGATCGTGGCTGATACCATTGTTGAATATACAGGATCACCCAGGTGTGGATCGAGTAGATTTTGCGATTCTGTGTACCTTGTCTGTCCTTTGCTAGTGATGCCGTTGCCGGCCATGGTGCCGGTGACGATGTCGTCCAGGCGGCGGTAAACTCCAGTGCCGGTGGTGAACGGCGAGGAGCTCTGCGTAGAGGTCGACGGTGAAGTGGCTGGTAGCGCTTCCCGTCGCTTCAGCGCCTCTCTCTCGATCGGACTAGGGTTAGGAGTGGGGAACAGTGGCGGCGGCGAACCTCGTACCGTGTGCCGTGGTCCCCACCTCCTCTATATGGCACTGCGCGACAGGGGCCCACCAGCCTTGCTTGGGCTGGACGCCCCCGATCAGGGCGTGGGTCAAGGGTCCAATGGGCCGTTGGGCCCATTGGGGAAGAGATCAATCTAACAAAATTAACGATTTTCTGTATTGACGATGGAGTAATATGTACGTACCTCTTCCTTTGTGGTAGTGGTACATGCAGCATCAGGTAACAAACTCTTGAACGTGGTAACAAAGCCACGTAACTCTTGTTCAGCATACCGCCCGACGCGAGGCTCGGCACCATCACGTAACAGAGTCTCGAGTGATGTTATCATGTCATGTATATCTCCTTCACCTGCGGTAATGCCCTCGTCCCCCGGTCTGTCCAAACCACATAGGATCCCCTCGAGTTTATCAGTTAATTTACCTGCCTCCTTGTCGTAGTTTTCTTTTTGTATCTCGAGGTAGAGATACTCAGCATTGGAATGGGTTGTGGCAGCCTGCCTCAGCGCTTGCTTTGCTTCCTTTACTTCCCTGTAGCTGCTGTTAGTGCAGTCAAGGAAACAGGTGACGATCTTCAGCAAAGGGCAGCTATTTCTCCTCCAGGGCACTAAGCTGGCAGCGTCCTTTCTTTCAGCGCTTGCACTGTATCCCAGCGCTTCAAGCATTGGCAATGCTCCTTCTCCAACAGCAATCTCTATCTTCTTCGTGAACAACCATCTCAGCTTGTGAAACTCATTGCTGCCAAAAGTATATGATATGTTCTTTTCATCCTTACTCCACAGACCAAGGGCGTGGAGCGACGGCAACCTGCCGATGGTTTGAATATCCCGAACTTCTACCACATCCACATGCAGCCATAGACGAGAAAGGAGTGGAACACTTAAATGATTGATCCATGATGGCACCCTCGGTATAACTATGCTAGGCAGAATTAACTCGTACAGCTTTGTACAGGGTGCCAAGTCTTTCAAGCTATGATTGAGGACAACCGAATACTTAGCGTCACCACCATCATCCAAGACCGTCAGACTATGGATCTTGTGCAGGTTGCACAGAGACTCCATCAGAGCCTTGCCTGCGGACTCCTCTATTTCAGCGAAATAGATATTGAGCACCCTTAGCTTTCTCAGCTTCCCCACCTCTCTGAAAAAGTTTGGGCACTTCTCCACCGACCATAGCTCCAGCTCTTCAAGGCATGTCAGTTTCCCTATCTCCCCCTTCATCACAGTATGCCTACTGGCCCACAAGCACCTCAAATTCATTAGCTCACCAACAGATGGTGGCAGCTCACTTATCAAACTTCCCCTTACATCTAATATCTCAAGAAACTTCAGATCATGTCCTATTCCTTCCGGGATCTTGACCACTGTCTTCACTAGTCCCAGGTACCTCAGCTGCACCAACTTACCGAGATGCTCAAGACTACTACCTTCCGAAAAAACACAGTCCTCAATAACTAGCACACGCAGTACTTTAAAGCTCAAAAGCAGGGGCATACTGTTGGCACTGCACCCAACAACATTAAATGACCTCAGGTGTTCCATGGCAATGCTAGAGTTGTGTTCCACACTTCTTCTGTGAAGTGCTAATCTGCGAACCCTATTTGTTTGTTGTCCTCGCGAACTTGTGCCATGCTGCTCCATATCATGTACTGTAACAAAGTTTATATCATTTGATATGGTGCGGATGAGATCGAGCACCATATCATGGACACGACAACCACCTTGGCTGCCATCATATTCATCAATCCACCGGATCATGCTTTTGTTAACTAGCTCGTTGAAATAGATCTCCCCGAGCTCAAATGACCCTATACCTTCTCTATCTGGGACAAAACCTTCACAGACCCACCTCCAAATCAGTGTTCTTTTCCCGATCAAGCTATCTTCAGGAAACATACTTAGATATAATAAACAGGTCTTCAAATGGGAAGGTAGATCATAATAGCTAAAAGACAATATCTTTCTTGTGTTATGAACAACTTTGTTATCTTCATGCCCAAAACCAATGGCATCATACACCTTAGACCAATCCTCACATCGTTTACCAACAAGCAAGCTAGCTATTGTAATGATAGCTAAAGGCACACCACCACATTTCTTTAAAATTTTGTTAGTCACTTCAGCAGGCTGGTTATCTGAACTTGCTCCTTCTCCACCAAATGTTCTTGTATAGAATAACATTTTGGAGTTATCATCAGAAAGTGGTTCCATCCGGTAGATACCACCAGCTTTTGTGGCAACATCAACATCACGAGTTGTTATGATTATTCTACTTTCTGGATGACTATCCATGAAAGCACAATTCATCATCTCCCATGTTGGTATATCCCATATGTCATCAATAACAATAAAGTACCTATTGACATTATAAGGCAAAATCTTTAATTAGCAAGAACTATCTAACATATAACCACTAGAACAAGAAGCACCCCAACACACCAGAACTGAAAAGACATTAACAATCGTAAAAAGATTATATCCTAGATAAATCTCAAACTTTAAATTTTCTTTTCCAATATTGGCTCTTCAAGTATCTTTTTTCATATGGCTAAATTCTAGATAACTGGATGTGCATTAGTTAGTAGCAAACTTAGAGATAGTTGACCACAGAAGTAATCCATGTAATGACTTCGTTAATGTGATTGATGGTAATAATCTCGAACTTTAGCAAAGAAAAAGAGGTGCCATGCGACCAACTGATCTATGTGGACTTGGCAGTGGCTGACATGTGTGCAGCTAGTAGAGAGTGAAGTTCGGATCAAGCAGGTGTGCAGCTTGGCCATGAGTGTGGGCGTATATGTGTGCATGTTTCCTACTAAACGCCTTGTAATCAGTTGAGCTCAAGCTCATGAGGAAAAAGGGAACAGAGAAAATGCACAAGTTGAATTTGGGTATATATTATGTTCCTTTTGTTTTGGCTTTTCCTTAATGTACCTTGTCCAATAATATATGAATGAGAAATTGCTATGTAAAAATGAAAAAAAAAAACTAACAAATGTTGCCTATACATGTTATAGTTTTGGAGTAGATGAATCGAAAGCAAAATATATATGTCCTTCATTATTTGTTTGGCCAAAGCCTAAAGTAACATTCCTATTATGTTGGGCATTATGCCATTGCATATATGCTAAGCAGATTAATTAACCACGCCCATACTAAGTATTTTCATTGACATGTCGCCACAACTCAAAGCCTTTAAGTCTAGTTGGGCACAGGTGGCAAAGAGAAGTTATTGACGAGTATAGGGGTGAGGTTAATGCGTACCTCCTGTCTTTTAGGAATTTTTGTAGCTCGTTTATCAGCTGCCGTTCATCCATTGTTGCTGCATCTCTGTACAGCTCCCTGTCTTGTTCAAGGAGGATATCCCTAAGAACTTTCTTTGTATCTGGATTTTGACCAACTGGAACAAAACCCCCACAATCAAAATTCTTCCTAAGCTTGTCATACACCGCTTTAGCAAGAGTTGTCTTGCCCAATCCTCCAAATCCAACAACGGAGACAACCTTGAGCTTTTCACCAGACGGACCATCGACCTCAGACAACAACCTCTCTGTTAGCTCATCCATTGACTTCTCAATGCCAACAAGGTCAGAGACTTTGCTGTACATGGCCAAGAGACGTGGGTCGACTTCCGTTCTGGCATTAGTATTACCAATAACATCTTTGTATCTGTCATACCTATCCTTCACCTCTCTAACTTGGATCTTGATGTCTCTGATGTCATTAGCAATTTCGTGACGAGTCTTGAGCTTGGTGACCTTCTTGCAGGTCTTCTTGATGTACCCCAAGAATGTGCGCGGCTTGGTCGGCTCAACACCCTCGACATGCACCATGAAGGAGTCGAGGCTGTCCTCGATGGCATATGATAGCTCCCTGACGTCGTTAGCCCAAATCTTGACCAATGGATCAAGCTGATCTAGTGGCACGTCCGACACCTTCACAAGTGCAGCTTGTATAACCAGGAGCTCGTCCATCAGGTCCTTGATCCCCTTCTTCAGACCCTTGTGCAGGTTGTACTCATCAAGGAGCAGCTCTCCCAGCTTGGGGAGGAGGGTGCCCAACGCCCCAGTGGCGAACTCCATGGTGGCCGGCGGACACTCAGCCTCTCCCGGATCCCACTTTGTAGCTTTTTTCTTGCCCTCTCGCGCCTCTATATCAAGATACAATGAAGAAGGGGATTATTACAGCAGTAGCCAGGCAGCTAGATAAGATGGATGGAAAGGTGAGAGGAAAGAAGTTAAACCTGCACAGTTCCACTCCACCAAGGCAGACGGCCGGCCCGCCGGATCTCGAGCTTACTGTAGCGCAGCCAGCCGGATGCAACGAAGATGACGGAGGCGGAGCAAAGATTCGGCCTTGTTGCTCTGCACGGCGGCGAGAGGATGGAGCAAGGGCGATTTGTTCTGGTGTTGGAGGGACGAAAGGAAGACTTGGATTTTGTTTTTCTTTCCTTTTCATTTCATCAGACAGAGCAAGGAGAAAGACGCCAGCCGTATGATTTTAAAAGCATGGTGCTCTCAGCTTTACAAAAGGCAACAAGGCTGTGGATAACAGTGCATGCAGAGTCGAGGGAAGTTTCTTCTCGCTCACACCACAGTTCATTGGCTTGTGATGTACTACCCCTACAAAGTGATGTATAATTCTGTGCCACGCACATGTGCTTTATATAAAGTGATGTATCCTCATCCTTTTAGCTTTATAAAGTCTAGAATATATCCTCCACTTACATATTCCCGTCTGCCCACCAATCGAGCGCCCGACCGGATGCACGCTCCGCTGTTTCATCCAGACAAGCAGTAGCGCAGAATTATGCTATTAAGCCCCTTGTGACACACGCTAACGCTAAGCGAAAACTTTATGTGATGTGCGTATCACACAGGGTTCGGGAGTTAGAAAATGCCAACCGTGTGTCATGTTTTTGACAAAGGGTGAATTTTCTTTACTCAAAATGAAGTATCAAGTGGATATAAACACAATGAGCACACACCCGGACTCTGCATAACTAGGATGCACACTGTCAACATCAACACGCACACACAGAAAAACATGCTGGCAAATAGCAAAGTCATATAAGACCAAAGCTATGCGTAAGCGAGGAAATAGAAAAAAAAAACGATCATATCCGCGATCGACAAACTACAACTATGACCATATCCGCACCAACCATCTCATAACACCACAAGGGCAACGAGGTTCTTCAACGGCAACACCTTCAAAAAGGGAGCGACGATCAAGCACCGCCGTCACCGGACTAACCACCAAAGGCCAGATTCTAGGTTTTCACCCTAAAGAATCATCCAAGCATATCCGAGCAATGCCAAGGTTTTCACCCCAGAGCTCGTCGAAGCCAGTCATGTGTTGTCCCCGCCACTTATCCGCAATTCCAGCAGCTACATGCACTAGGTTAGAGAACCGACTGTCGCCGCTGCACAACCATACCTCTGCGTCAAGCCGGCTTGGTTAGGAGCGCGGCGGCGGTGCTCGAAGTAGGCGAGGAAGAACCCAACAGCGTGACAAAGACCGGCGCGGACGGTGGCGTTCCCGCGCCTAGGGAGATGGCGCGGCGCGTACCACGTACAAGTCAACGTGCGGGGACGGCGGAGTGGACCGCGCGCCGCGGCGCTACGGCCTGAAGGGGCGACGCAGCGGCAGCGCGCCGGTCGGTGCGACGGCGGGGAAGACCTCGGGCGGCGGCGTGGACTGCGTGCCGCGGCGCTACGGCCCGAAGGGGCGGTGCGCGGGTCGGTGCAGCCACGGGGATGGCCTAGGGTGGCGGCGGGGACCATGTGCCACGGCGCGCGAGTCGGTGCAGCCGCGGGGAGAACCATGGGGCGGCGGCGCTGCGGCCCGATGGGGCAACGCAGCGGCAGGCTGATGCTCGATCGGTGGAGGGGCGCGCCATACTCGGGACAGTCGTCACGGGACCGGCGAAGGCGCGCGCAACCGACGGGCCAGATCGGACGCATGGCGTAGATGAGGCGGATCGCGGGCGGGCGGGTGATCAATCCAATCGCGCGCGAGGTTGGGGACGCCGCTCTGTGGAGGCGGGGTGGCGGCGGAGTCCGAGATGAAGTCGGCGACGATGGTTGGCGTGGGACGACGTGCAGACGAGCGCAGCCGGCCCGAGGCAGCCGGCGAGCCGACGGCAGGGCGGCCGTACAGACGCGGCGGGGGCGGGTGGTGATGAAGAGGTCCCGGTCGGAGCAGGGCGCGACGGTCGGCGCAGGACGACGGGCAGGCAGACACGTGGACGACGGCCGTGAGGGGCCGCGTGTCGCGCGAGGTCGCCGGGTCGTTAAAGAAGCCGGCCGGTCGCGCCGGTGTTGGAGTAGAGGCGCGCGGGGGTCGACGGCGGCGGCGGGCGACGCAAACCGATCTTAGATCGGAAAACCAAAAAGAAAAACGCCGATCAAAGCGACCGGCGGGAGAGAGAAAATCCGGATCAAAGGATCGGGAAAAAGACTCTTTAGGGCAGCCGGTCAACACGACCGACGGACGAACCCTAGATACGGGCGGCGCGGCCCCCGGCGGCGGTCATGGAGGCCGACCGCCCCGGGGGCGGCGGGCGGCGGCTAGGGTTGGATCGGTTAGGCTGATACCATGTTAGAAGGAATAGAGAGGGAGGATTGGCGTAATGCGACGGATGTATTATTGAGCCTCGAGGATGAGTATATATTGAGTACAAGACTTGGAGGGCAAGGCGCCTCCTAGAGATAAGATGGAAACAATTGCTATCTAATCCCGGACAATCTCTACATACCAAATATATCTCTAACACTATGGATGCATGTTTGTGTTTGTGAAGAGGAATTAACGGTTCTGTTCTGTCTCCAGACTGAATTTGCAGTCTATTGTTTGTTCTCTCGTGATGGCAACTAGTCCGATGATGATGAGCTTAGGAACGGAAATGGCGCTCTAGCTTCCCAAATGCTGGCCGGCAACTGACAGCTGGTTTCTAAAACACAGCAGTCGCTTGTGGAGAGGAGAAGAATTGTAGTTTCAGAGCTGGAGGTCTTCATCCCCTTGTTCGAGCACAGGTTCAGCAGGTTGACACCTACGATGCATACTAGCCATTGATAGTGCAGTGAAGACAATGAAGCGAGCATCCAGCCTACCACTCAGTTAAGCCTACCTCTAGAGCATGAGCAAATTAAGCCACTGTTGTACCTCGGACTGCATCATGTTCTGTGTTTCTTATTTGGAATGAACAAGTTCCTAGCTACTCTTGTACTAGTCACCTTCCATATGACAACCCCTTTTCTATGTTTTATTGGCTCAAATCAGTTTTAGAAATCAAGCAATATCTATTAATTAATTCTAAGATGGTGTATTCTAGTTACAGTTTTACCACAAGGATCAATCACGTATCTACCTCCTCCCCCTCTCTCACCACACTCTCTAGCAGCCCAGGGTTATGGAGGAGGCGCTGGAGTTATACAACAAAGTAATCAGTCTTGCACAAGCATAATTAATTAATCATGGCATGTTCTTGGTAGATAGAGTGATTGTACTACATGTAAACTCAATTGTGACATGTTCTTATACAAACTGATCATATATATAGCCTTTAATTTTAACAGCTGCCTTTTGGTCCTTTTCCAGATTATATATATGAACGGTAGGAAAATTATTAATCACCAGTGAATGGTTTCTCAAGTGCGTGGTTTTATTTTTCAGATAATATTGACACTCCCGGCTCATCCTCTACAAATCCAAACAAACAGAAAGACAAGATAACCTAAACATTCATTTATTTATGTTCTCTGACAAGAAACAGAGCTCTGAGAAAGCAAGAGTAACATTAGCATCATGGGAGCACCTGATTCACTTACATATGTAACATCAAAGTCTTATTCATAAACTGCAGTCATAATGTAGAATGAGAAACCTAACAGAGATGCAAGGATTATATATTCTCACCTGGTACATACTTCTTACCAAACCAGCATAGAGTACAACAATTTGTGTTTGTCGTTAGCCATGTAGACAGATTTCAACCTCCTTGCCGACTTACAAACAAAACAAGGAGAGATTGATCAAGAAAACATCTTTTCCCAACCACACAAAAAAGATTTTGACACACTGGAAAATTTTGTAATGACTCGAGAGAGGATCTCGATGGTTGACAGGAACAGGAACATACAATGGTTCCCACAACACAAGTGAAGGAGCACTCCATTATCCAGTTAGCTAACATCCACAAAATTCCACTCCCAGTAAACTGGTGATCACCTTAAAAAACAGCAGATAATATGGTTTTTATGACCAGCTACAGAGGAAAGTGCAGTTTGCTGCTATTTTTCGATGGCTCCCTCGGTCCAATAACTTCTTATTGTCATGGTTCTTGACATGGCAATTCTGTTTCGAGTAGAAACAAAAGGAGCCGGCTTGGAGATTATTGGTCAATAAGGGCAACTCTAACCGATCCCTTATAACCGGTTAGAGGAGTAAAAATGCGGTTTTACTCCTCTAACCGGGACCTAGCCGATCCTTTATCCGCCGTAAGGGAGTACAATTTTACTCCTCTCCCTTATCCTCTCCTTATATTTACTCCGCCGCTCGGCGGCTGAGTAAAAGTCGCGCCTCTCCTCCACTGCCTCTCCACTCCCCTCCCGCGCCGCATCTGCGCCAGTGCCGCCCCTCCCACCCCCCGCAGGCGCCTGCCCGCCGCCAGGGACGCTCAGTAGGCTCCGCCGCTGCCCCCTACCGCTTGGATTTGCCACCTCGTCCCGTGGCCGGCGAAAAAACGGTGGATCTGCGGCTACTGCGGTCGCCACGGGATTTGGCGATTCCGGTAGCCGGCGACTGCGCCTTGCCATGGATTGGCTGGGAAGCGGACCCCACAGCCCCGGCAACCCCTCCGCACCAGATGCAGGTACTGGCTCCTCCTCTAGCCACTCAAATCTCTTCCGTCGGAGGTTCGCCGACAAATACACGCCCGGCCGTCGCCCGGGCTCGGCGCTGGCATAGCAGCTCGCCGCTTCCGGTCATACAGTGCGACGACTGCACGCGGCAGGTGGTGCGCCGAGTTTCTACCATGCCGAAACATCCCGGATGGGTGTTCTTCAAATGCACAAACGATGGGGTATGTGCTTGTTTTGATTCGGTTCTTCACCGAATTCGGCGCAATTTCGGTAGCTAATTGTTGCTCATCTATGTGTGTAGGATGATGGATGCAAGTTTTGGTATTGGGAAGAAGAATACATCAATCTATTGTTAGAATGAAAATTACTAAATGTTCGTGCACTCGTTTCTAGAATTGAGCGTAGAGATGAGACTAGATATGAGATTAGAGATGAAATTAGATGCGAAGCAACGTCTACTTCTTTAGAATCGAAGAAGAAAGAAGTGTTGAAGATCGAGAATCCGCAGATCAACAATGAACACATAGAGAAGATATTAGTCCAACTAGTGGGAGCAGTTAGGAAAATTGGAAATCTTCTAAAATGTCTAATTGTGGTTCTTGTTTTCTTTGGTCTTGCTCTCGTGACGAAGAATTGGTGAATTATGTACTCCAATGTCGTTGAATGAAATAAAAAAGCAAGGAAATGTGTTTCGGTGGCCGAATATGTGATGCAAATGAAAAAAAAATTACTCCACTAAGTTTAGGGGATCGGCTAGAAACGGCCAAAACTTAGTGGAGTAAATTTACTCCACTAAGGTTTACTCCGCCGTTTTACTCCTGTATTTTTAGGGGATCGGTTAGAGTTGCCCTAACACCAAAGCTCTAAATTAAGGAACACAAACAGAGAACTCCCACCTGATTAATTCAGTGGGGCAGGGAGACAGACAGGATCCGTTTTATTTCCATCAAGGAGTAGCATACCTGATCTTTTCCAGTATAGTCCACTCAAATTCGCTAAATTAACAAGATCAGCCAATTACCAGCGCTATTGAAGTACTGCTAGTGACCCCAGTTATGTTGCAAGTGTATCAGGAAGGAGTGATAAAATCATATTGAATCATGACAGACAACTTCACCACCACAGCAGTATCTGCGTCAGTGATCTTAATGATACATGAAAAAATTGACATACCAAGGCCCTCCACTAAATTGATACACAAAAATGGATAAGACAGAACATGCTCTGCTCTTGATTTGTGCACTTGTTCCAGCTTCAGCAGGAACACTTCCGATCTATCTAGCCATTGATATTGCAGCAAATATGATGAAGTGAGCTGCCATAGTCTCCATGTGGGGTACACAAATTCTGCAAATAAACCTCACAGAGAAGTTTTTTCTTTTTCTCTGTTGAAATAGAGCTGCACATCGCTAGCCAAAAAATCCAGTGGTGAACAAGATGAATGATTCTGCAAGTAACACAGTTAACAAGCAAAGCAAGCATTGGAACCACAAGACCACGGGAACAGAGGAGGATTAGATGACATAGCTACTAAACATGCATACATGGAGTCCTCACCAAACCAATATATCAATTGCAAATATTCATGTTACCATAGAGATACAAGTGCCTGCTCCAGTTATAGATAGCATCATAACTAATCCAATACAAGTTATAACAAAGAAAGTTAAAAGTGCCACTAAGGAAATGCAGCTCTCTGCTCTTCATTGGTGATGCCCTTGTTGCTAACCATCCAAAAGCTTCCTGCTATCCTCCTCCTTCACATGGCATTCCTGGTTCTCAGCGTCGTATGCTGTTGAAGGTCCCAGCTTAGAAATATAGAACTGTGAAGGGACTAATATGTAACTTGTACATTGTATATATATATTAAGATGAAGGAAGAGCACCTGAAGAGGATCGAAGCTTCAGGAAGACAGAAAAATTCCCCACTGTGAGTTCATCCAACATGGTATCAGAGCTAGGTTCATTGGAGGCGGCGGTGCCGGCGGTGTAATCTCCGGTGAGGCGGCGGAGTCCAGCGAGGAGAGCGCGGCGCATCTAGGCGAGCTGCACGCGCGCGCGACGCGGAGAGCGGCCCGGCAGGGCTGCGCGGGCGGCGGCTGCTGCTTCTTGGACCCGAGGCAGAGCCCCTGCTCGAGCTCTTCCTCGTTCTCGGGCGGCTGCAGAGGAGGAGAAGCTGCTCGGGGTGTTTCTGGCGCGCGTGTGCTGCGCGGGAGGAGAGCTGCTGGAGGGGAGGTTGCTTGTGGTGCTTGCTGCTCCTGGTACTGCGCGGCAGAGGAGGAGCAGAGGAAGCGGTGGTGGAGAGAAGTAGTGCTCGCTGGTGCTGGACTGCTGGTGTTGTTGCTGTTTTTTTGCTGCTGTGGCTGAGTGAGCTGCTGAGCTGCTGGAGCTGCTGCTGCTGAGGGGGAGAAAGAGGAGAGGGCCTTGCTGTGCGTGTGTGCAGAGGACTGTTGATGCTGATTTTGCTATCTGCTGGTGTGTGTTGGTGACTACTTGGTGCGAGCTATGGCTGCAAAATACCGAGCTCAGTTTGATGGGATTGGTAAGCAGGGGGAGAGCACAAAGACAGGAGGTGGAACCAAAAATGAATTTGGATCAGGTAGAATTAAAGGACATGGTGATGGTGCTGCAAAATCTTGGCAGCGAGATGGAGATTGGCTGTGTCCAAATACAGGCTGTGGAAATGTAAATTTTGCATTCCGTGGTGTCTGTAATCGCTGTGAAGCTGCACGCCCTGCTGGTGTTAGTGGAACAGGTGCTGGTAATGGTGGTCGAGGCTGTGCTATGCGACCTGGAGGCAGGGTGAATACTACCTCAGCTGTTAAAAAGTTTTTTCAAACCGTGAAAGTGGAGATGTCAGTTGACGATTGGAAGAAGTGGTGCCAATTTAAGAGAATGTATATGGAGGACAAGAAATCGACTGAGACTTCCAATGCATTCACATCTGCTGCATCTACAAACTCTGGTGGTAATAAATATCATACTATGAGTTATTATAACACGGTGGATATACTATGGCTAATAGATTCAGGGGCCTCTAGACATATGGCTGGCTCTCAAGAAAATTTTGTTGACTATGCTCCTGATTCAAAGAGGCAAAGTGTAAGGTTAGCTGATGGCTCTTCTCAAACTGTTCTGGGGTCAGGAACAATCATGTGTGGATCTAATATGCCTCTTTTATCAGTATTACATGTTCCCTCGTTCCCAATTAATCTGTTATCCATTAGTTGCATTACAAGAGAACTTAATTGTGCTGTAATCTTCTTCCCAACATGGTGTTTATTCCTGGAACTTGGGACTTGGAAAATCCTTGGGACAGGAATTATGCGAGATGGTCTATACTACTTGGATGATGATATGGCACCTATGGCTGCTGCTGTGTTGTCTCAGTCACCATTGGAAGAATTTCTTCTTCATCATCGCAGGCTGGGACACATGTCCTTTAACACCCTGGGTCAGTTGTATCCTAATCTCTATAATAAAATTTGCAAAGAAAGCCTAGTATGTGATGCCTGTCAGTATGGGAAGCTAACCCGTAGTATATATACTTCATCTGATCACAGAAGTACGGTGCCATTTCAAACTATCCACTCAGATGTGTGGGGTCCTAGTGGGGTGTGGTCACTTTATGGATACAAATCTTTTGTTACATTTATTGACTGTTGCACTAGGACTACTTGGGTTTATGTACTGAGAAATAAAAATGACGTGTTTGAATGCTTTAAGGATTTCCACAACTTAATCAAAAATCAATATGATGCGCGGGTGAAAATATTTAGAACTGACAATGGTACAGAATATGTAAATAATCAATTTGATGAGTATCTGTCAAGTTTTGGAATTATCCATCAAACTAGTTGCCCAGGTACTTCCCAGCAGAATGGGTTGGCTGAAAGGAAGAACAGACATCTCTTAGAAATCACCCGGTGTATCATGTTGGCTATGAATGTTCCTAAATATTTGTGGGCTGAAGCTGTGATGATAGCGGCTTATTTGATGAATAGAATGCCATCCCGGGTGCTCAATAACAAAACACCGATTGAGTGTCTAACTGGTGAAACTACATATGTTGTGCCACCAAAGGTATTTGGATGTGTATGTTTTGTGAGGGATCATAGACCATCGGTTGGCAAGCTTGACCCTAGAGCAGTGAAATGTGTATTTGTGGGATACTCTGGAAAACAAAAGGGTTATAAATGTTGGTGCCCATCAGAAAAGCGGATGTTTGTAAGCATGGATGTAGTGTTCAGGGAACATGAACCATATTATGGGGAACCAGTAGATTTAACCGATGTATTCCCTGATGATGTTACAGGCCTGGATAACGAGACAGGGGGAGATAGCAGCAGAGAAGACAATGATGTAGCGCCAGAGAAGATGATAGTTGGGGTTATACCTATTGAAGATGTGCAAGATGATGCAGGGCAAGAGAATGAACAGAGGGAACAACAAAGTGACTCTAGTGGAGCATTACAATGGCCAAAACCGAATGAGGAACGAGAAGTTCAAGTGTTTACACGGAGGCATAGATGGCCAAAACCGAATGAGGAACGAGAAGTTCAAGTGTTTACACGGAGGCATAGAATTGAGAAGGAGCAAGTGCAGAGGCAAGAACCTAACCCACTAGAGTGTGGTACAGAAACTCAAGAGCTCACTGATACACATGATTTAGATGATGGTACGCTTCCTAATTCTCTTTCACATGAGGATTTAGATGCTCCTATTGCTCTTAGGAAGCAACTCCGCACTACTGCTGGGAAATTACCATCAAAACTATCTCCATATGATGTCTCAAATTATGTGTCATACGCATCCTTGGGTTCCAAGTATAAGTCATTTGTTGCAGCTTTAGATTCTATAGACCCTATACCACATGACTGGCAAGTAGCAATAAAGGACCCAAGATGGAGAACAGCAATGTTTGAAGAGATGGAAGCACTTGACAAAAACAATACTTGGATTCTCACCACTCTTCCTGCAGGAAAAAAGACAGTGGGTTGTGAATAGGTATTCACTGTAAAACAGACTCCAGAAGGTAAAGTGGAGAGGTACAAGGCCAGGTTAGTAGCAAAAGGGTATAGCCAAACCTATGGAGTAGATTATGATGAAACTTTTGCCCCAGTAGCAAAAATGAACACCATCAGAACAATAATCTCAATTGCAGCAAACCATAATTGGAAATTGTTTCAAATGGATGTTAAAAATGCATTCCTCCATGGGGACTTGCAGGAAGAGGTGTATATGGAGATTCCTCCAGGATTCAATAGCCGTGAGACTGAAGGCAAGGTTTGTAAACTAAAAAAATCCCTCTATGGTCTAAAACAATCACCTCGAGCATGGTTTGGAAGGTTTAGAAAAGGAATTTGCTCCTTGGGGTATCAACAAAGCAATGCTGATCACACTCTCTTCTTTAAACGTCATCGTGATAAGATTACTATACTGACCGTATATGTTGATGATATAGTAATCACAGGGGATGATGTTGAGGAGATATCTTACTTGAAGAAGATGATGGCTAAAATATTTGAAGTTAAAGACTTGGGCTATCTTCATTATTTTCTAGGGATTGAAGTTGCTTATGGGGCACAAGGTATTTACCTCTCTCAAAGGAAGTATGTACTTGATCTTCTTAATGAAACAGGTATGTTAGGATGCAAACCAGCGGCCACACCTATTGAGCAAAATCATCGTACCTTGGCAGACTCAGGTGACCCCGTAGACAAATACCAATATCAGAGGTTAGTTGGCCGTTTAATCTATTTATCGCACACAGGCCAGATATTGCATATGCAGTTAGTGTTGTAAGCCGTTATATGCATGATCCTCGTTCAGGCCATCTAGAAGTGGTAAATCGAATTTTGAGATATCTAAAAGGCTGTCCAGGGAAGGGAATCTTATTTTCTAATCATGGACATTTAAAGGTAGAGGGATATGTTGATGCAGATTGGGCTGGATGTCTAGATGATAGACGATCTACATCAGGTTATTGTGTGTTTGTTGGAGATAATCTAGTTTGTTGGAGAAGTAAAAAGCAAAATGTGGTGGCACGATCTACTGCTGAGGCAGAATTCAGGTCTATGGCTTCTGGTTTATGTGAACTGATGTGGTTGAGGATATTACTATCTGAGCTCAGTCTATTTGATGGAGGACCACTACAACTCTATTGTGATAACCAAGCTGCAATTAATATAGTGCATAATCCAGTTCAGCATGATAGAACTAAGCATGTTGAAATTGATAGACATTTCATTAGAGAGAAGTTAGATGAGGGGAGTCTCCATGTTACTTTTGTTAGATCTGATAGTCAATTGGCAGATGTACTTACAAAAGGTGTTAGTGTTGTGTCTTTTGTAAACTTATTATGTAGCAAGATGGGACTCATGGATATATTTGCCCCATCTTGAGGGGGAGGGTTGAAGGTCCCAGCTTAGAAATATAGAACTGTGAAGGGACTAATATATAACTTGTACATTGTATATATTAAGATGAAGGAAGAGCACCTGAAGAGGATCGAAGCTTCAGGAAGACAGAAAAATTCCCCACTGTGAGTTCATCCAACATATGCACAGCATATTCGTTCTCTCTTAATTCTGTCTTCTCCGTCTCAGACAAAATAATGAGGCATTACACTTGTACAAGAAGGTTGACACCACGCAGTCATAGATCAATCTCCAACTGTGCATGGATCATGTTGGAATACACAATAGAGCTATTGAGAGCAATAGATGCTGGACCGGGTACATGTTGACATTGTGGCAGCAACTATCAGGTTCGTGACTAAGCATCATCCATCGCATTCTTTCTGGTATTACATGTCAATGATCACCTGACACAACAGAATTTATACTCGCAAATCTGTGTTTCAGAAAATTCCATGTCCATTCAGCACAGAAAGCGCAAGTATACACTTGTTACGGAACCAGCATGGAGTACACCAACTTGCTACAGAACCAGCATGGAGTACACCAACTTGCTTGACGCTGCCCATTTAGCCAGATTTCAGCCTCCTTACCAAATTACAAACAAGCAAGGAGGCATTGATCAGACAAACATGTTCTCCCAACCAAACGAAAAACTATGCAAAGCTGAGAGGAGAAGATTCAACATTGATAGAATACCTCTCTTCACTACTCACCCAAAGTATGGCAGTTTTCTCTCGCAGTGGAGTGTTTTGGAGGAGGCGCTGGAATTATAAAAGCAAGTATTAATCATGCACAAGGTTAGTTAATTGATCATAACATGTTTTTGATAGACAGGACTAGGTACAAACTTTTTAGGAGATTACAGACTGATCATATATAGCGAAAATCCCCTTCGGTGCCAGGGCTCAGATGAGCCTGGAGAACAGTACAGCGATTAAAAATAGAAAAAAATCAAAAAATCTGAATTTTTTTTGTAAGCAAGATGTTCATGCGCGTGATGTTCGTGCAAAATTTGATGAAGTTTTGACATTCGAGGAGCGAGCGGCAAAAAAGACAAATTCGGGCATGAACAGTACTGTTTTCAAATGTTTCTCACAGACCCGAATTTTGGTTTTTTTTTTGCCACGAGCTACTCGAATGTCCAAACTTCACAAAATTTGGCATGAGTATCACGCATCTGAGCATCTTGCATCACAAAAAAAATTGGAAATTTTTGAACTTTGTTTGATTTTTTTTACGATTTACTGTTCATGCCCGGGCTCATCTGAGCCCGGGCACCAAAACGCCGCTCTCCATATATAGCCTGTAACTTTTAGAGGCGGCTTCTGGTTATTTTTTAAGAGAATGTATGTGAACACTGAACAGCGGAAGAATCATTAATTGCAGGCAAATGCGTGGTTTGTAAAGCCCACAGTTTCGTATTCCAGGTAATATTGACACTCGCGAATCTGGTCCTCTACAAATTAATGCAAACAAATACAGAAGCACGAGATAACCCAAACATCAATTCATATTCAAGTTTGTCAAGTACGAAACGAAGAGAGCAAGAATACCATGCATGGGAGCACCTCATTCAACCTAATCAAGTAGAAAATTTCAATGTTTGGTTCATTCAACAGAGAATCTGAGACCTGGGATATTCATTTGAAGATAACATGTAAAATAGTCTTAGCAACATAATATATAAGTGATGAAGGTTCATAGTTAAAAGGCTAGCTAGTTCATATTATGCATTTATAATGCAGCATGAGAAAATAGAGATGCAATGGTATATTCTCACCAGGTTAATTCCAATGAAACGAAAACAGCATCCTCTCTCTTAATTCTCTCTTCTCCAACTCAGTGAAAATAACAGTACATGTCACTTGTACCATTGTATGAAAAGGTTGACATCACGCCATGGTAGATGTCCCACTGTGCATGGTTCATGTTGGATTAAGCAATAGGTACATACCCTAGTGAGATCCAACCCTATCAATCTGAGATCCTCCATGAGTAGTATGAGCAGATAATGTTGGTTCTCAACTCTAATACAATACAATTTCTGCTACCAGCTACAGAGGAAATACGGGCTCACCATGAACTTCCTCATGTCCTTGTTCTTTACATGGCATTTCTGTTCCAAGCTGAAACAAAAGGATTCAGGATGGGTGTTACTGAACAACATCAGCAACATTGCAAAAATATTGCCTTGGCACCACTCTCATACAGAACTACTGAAGGTATCATAGTTCAAAGATTCATGGCGTACAAGGAAAAAGAACAGAGAACTCTCACCTGGTTAATCGGAGAGGCGGAGCGAGAGGCAAGCTCAAAGTTATTTACAAAGAGTAGATCATCCTTGACCTTATCCAGAGTGTAGTCCCACTCAAATTTTCTCAATTAACAATATCAGCCAATTGCCGGCGCCAATGTAGAACTGTTAGTGACCCCAGTTATGTTACCAGTGTATCAGCATGGAATGATAAAATAATATGGAATCATGACAAATTTTCTACTGCAGCAGTATCAGCATCAGTGATCTTAATGCTAGGCAAAGGAATTGACATACCAAAACACTCACCAAATTGACACACACAATGGATTACTGGAACATGCTATGCACTAGATTTGTACACTTGTTTCAGCTTCAGCAGGACACCTATGATCCATCTAGCCACTGATATTGCAGTGAAGATGATGAAGCCAGCGCCATGGCCGTCCATGTAGAGTAGACAGACTGGCCTCAAAGAGAAGTTTTTTGTTTTATTTTGCCTGTTAAATTAGAGCTACAAACACCACAACTAACAAAAAGAGCAAGCAGCAGAACCACAGGACCGAATGACCCAAGCGGATCAGAAAACATAACTACTAATTAACATGCATACAGGGAGTCTTCGTCACAAAACCAAATATGTTGGTCACAAGTAGGCATGGTACCATAGGGAAAGGACTACCTGCTCCAGTTATACATCACCTCAACTAATACACTATGAGTTATAGTGAAGATGGTAAGAACTGCAGCCAAGGAAATGCAGTTCTCTGCTCACCCTTGTCGCTGACCATCCAAAAATTTCCTGATATCATCCTCCTTCACATGGCATTTCTGTTTCAAGGAAACAGAGGAAGGATCAGGTATAGTAGAGGTAATTCAGCATCAGAACATTTTATTACCATTTGTCAGTCAAATGTTATGTACACTCAGAAATCAAAAAATCAACTTTGTCCAGCAACATAGGTTTTTTTTTTATCAAAAGCTACAGCCAATAGAGCTTAAATGGCATTATATATATTTGCAGAGCAACATGTTTCCATTTCATAGTTTGTATTTCAGTAAAACAAAAAATCTGATCATACAAGGAGAAATGCCTGACACACAAGCCCAAATTATCAAGTGTTAGCTTGGACTAGCCATTTATAGTATAACCTCAAGAATACCTGGCCGTGTAAAATGTACGTCCATTTGTGTCCAAGAAAGAAAAAAAAACACTAAGCAACATTCAGGAAAAAAAAACAAGTATTACAATCTCGTGCATAAGTTTCAGTAAAGACAATCACATACATAGGTTCAGCAAAAATAATGACTTAAGAAATGAGAAGTTAAAATTCCAGGCTTGATTGGTTTGTAATAATATTTCAGGACAATGAAGTACAGAGGTCAAGCTCCTATACATGTTCTATACTTTGTATGGTCGTAAACACCACATAACATAATATTAGCCCATTGCACAAGTGATTTTAAGACATCTTAAGGCAAGCATTATCTAATATCGCTTAGTTAGTATTGTTAAAATGGCCTAAAATATCAAGCATATACTAACATCATCCCACAGCTATACCAAACTGGTGCATATTGCAAAACTATGTAACCTCAACAAAAGGAACATACAGACCATCTAAAGGCCAAAATAGCAAACCTTGCAGGATCATCCTTGAGCACAGGGAATATGGGCGGCCAAATCATCATAAAAGGATAGACATCATTGAACTGCCCATCCTTTACTGTCACCCCATGCACTTTACGCAGTGTCTTGCTTGTGACATCCAGATAGAAAATGCAGCCACACATTTCCAAGAACACAAATTCAGCATTATCCCCCACATTGCTTATACAAGTAAAACTAATATGCTCATCCTCAAGGGTCTGATCTAGCATTCTCAAATTAACCCACATCTGATGCAAACAAATTGTATCAACCAACAACCAGTTGTCCCCTTTGTGGAGCCAGATGCAAAGTTGTAGCTCCTTGACATGGATATGGGTGAGATATACACCAGAAGCATCACCGGCGCGTGACAAGATGGTGCGAACAGAGTGAAAATTCACTCCTTGTGGGAGCAGAATTCTGGAGAAACCCGAGGTTGTCATATCCAAGACAATAATTTCATCACTGAAGGTGTCAGCCATATAGATTTTATCGTCAACAAGCACAGCTTCCAGTGACGCCAGCAGACGAGGGAGCTGGGTCATGGCCGATGCATGCATGCACCAGACACCCCCTTGCAACATATACACGCGCACCCTGAAACTTTTTGTCTTACTGAAAAACTCCGCAAGCATATACAGGTAGGACATGACACCGCCTTCTTCTTTGGAGAGGATTGTATTGAAAATTTGTTGACCGTGGTACTGGGCTCTTGGGAGTAGTGGGATGACATCCATGCCTCTGACGGCATAGTGGGCGGTGCACTCCATGTGTCAATAGTGTTCCTCTGCGGCATCTAGTAAAGACGCTGCCATTCCGGCAATCCATGATGCATAATCTGTCATTGTCGGCGCCGAAGCTATGGCTCGCCACACGGGAGATGAAGGGGGCGAGCTCTGGGAGCTGGGGCTGCATCGGGACAAAGAGCGGAGTGGCGCCCAACCCTAACCAGACCGACCCTCTGTATATGTAGAAGCCAAGGAGGCGAGGCGGGTGGCGCTTGCGGAAAAGGCTGAGGAACTCACGGTCAGAGGCATGGCAGAGCCAGCGCTTGCAGACGAGAGCGGCACATACAAGTGTGGTGGGGAAGCTGACGCGGAGGAGGATCTCAATGAGGAGGTTGTCGTCGTCGAGCACCTTGGATACCGGCACCATGGATGTAGGTGAATGCTGTTGTGATTCGCCAGCGGCACACAGTTTCTTCTCCGGACGGAGCCAGGAAAATGGGAGCGGCGAACAAACGCAAAACCGGACGGGCGTCAATGCAAATGCAATGGGCTGATTGCTTCCACCAATATGGCATTAAAACATCAGCATCCAACAAACTACTGCAGGACACTAAAAAAATACTGCTGGAAATGAAATAAATTGGGGAGGAATCTGAAGGGATGGGGAGACTGGGTGCTCTTACCGTTGGGATATCTCCTCGGAAGCATCCATCATCTATCCGACTATCGGAGTCCCTGCCTAGCTGAGCAAGTACTAGATGTAGGTAGAGTTGAATTTGGGAGGGAATCCTAGGGTCTGTTCCCGCGAGAAATTAAGAGACGAAGAATAAATTGGGAGAGAAGAGGAAGGAGAAAGGCTCACCTCAGTCGAATCGGTGGAGAGGGGGAAGAAGAAGTGTCGGTGGTCGCCGCTGCCGGGGCGGGGGGCGGCGGCTCAGGACGCCGGCGCCACTCCTTTCTTCCAGTGGGTCGATGTGGTGGAGGAGAGCAATTTCTGTTGAGCTGATCTGGGTGTCCCTCCCGGGAGTCAGTGGTCGCCGGCGAAATCGCTGGGTGAAGTCGCCGGCAGAGGGAGCTGACGTGACGGTGCGGCGAGTGGATCTGGGAGGAGGCAGTGCCGTGCAGGTTTTTTTTTTGTTTCTTTTTTAGGATCGGCAGTGCCGTGCAGGTGCGACCCTATGGTCCCAACAGTTAAGGCCCATGTGTGGTGGAGAGCAGCCCATGGTATCAGCCCATCTAGCTAACACCTTGCCGCAACTTATTTTATTTTTTCTACAAAAAAACTTATTTTGTTTTTTTATTACTCAAAAAAAAAAATTAATTTGTTTTTTAGGGGTATAAGACCAGCCTTTATATTTCACTTGATGATTGAAACACTGTCATGATCAGAGGCTATGCACATTGTAGATCTTTTATCTAAAAACTAAAAAAACATATTGTAGATTTTTCTGGCATACTTGCTAGGAAAACGTTGAACATCGGACGGTCGGCCGAAGCTTCGGTCGCACGCACACCACGCGATCAAAACTGATCGAACAGCTCAGGCACACGTAGGCGGGTGGGTCCGCGCATTGACATCAGTCTTATCTCTTCATGCGTAATCTCCTCAACTCCTCCATAGCCGATGCGATCCCCTTTTCTCCTTTGTTCCCTCCACCCCAGACAATTCCTCCCCGCCGGTTCATGGACAGACCATCGCCACGACATGGGCCGTGAGGTGTCCCCAGCAACCGCGGGCCACCTGGGGACGCTACGCCCTGCCACCACCGGCACTGGATTCGGCCATCGCCGGCGCTGGGGCCGAGCCACGGGGGTGCTACAAGCTGCTCACCGCCGCTGTTGGAGCCGGCCAGGGTGGGAGCTACAACCGTTAAACTTTGTTGCTACAACCGACCACACTGGACGCTGAAAGCCGTCTTTTTTGCTACAACCGACAGGAGCAACGATGGTGGCATGTTGTTTTTGCTGGAACCGGCACCTGCATTTGCTGGAACCAGCGATCAAAATTGCTACATCCATGGTGGCGAGCAATCTCCAAGTTGCTGGAACTGGCGACTTTTTTTGCTGCAATCGGCGAGCAGTTTTGTTGGAACCAGCCAATGCTCTATGCTGGGTTGGAGCACGACGGCGAGCTGCGACCGGCAACCAAAGAAAAAAGCTACAACAGTATTCTGGACAATGGTGGTGCACGGAGCTGCAACCCGTGCCGGCTACCAGAGAAAAAAAAGCTACAACCGTCTTTCAGGACGCTACTACCAGTGACATCGATTGTTACCACCATTCGCGGTGGTGACCGGTGGCTGGAATCGGTGCTGCTACAACTGCGCTCATGGGAGCTGCAGCCATCGATGCCTTTCATCGAAGAATGCTACCACTGTTTCTCGCACAAGGTACAACCATACACCAACAAAGCTGCAAGCGTTAGTGTTTTTGCTACAACCACTGCTACGATCTGCGGCCAACCGGCGACAGGAGAAAGACACGTTGCTGGCGAGCACGAGTGGGGCGGCGCAGGTGGAGGGTGAGTGCGGTAACACGGGGTTAGCTGCGCGCGGGGGGCCGGGGGGGGGGGGGGGGGGGGATGGGAATTGCTCGAGGAGGAAGAAGCTGGGCGAACCGTTTGGTAGATCCAACGGCCAGGGCGACTGGTATCGGGCGGCTGGCGCGCAACCGGCCAAAATTTACGCACACATACATACATAAATACATGCACAAACACGCACACATTGATGTCTACTAAATCCATATCAGCTACGTACTTGTTGACAGGTACTGTACATACTACATAACTCGAGCAAAATCATAGACTACATCATGTGTCTTAATTTTCTTATCAACCAGGAAACAAATGTTGAAATATGAGTTGGGCTTAGGGCCCATCTAACAATTTTAGAAAAATCTCTAAGGGCCCATGTGGGTATATGGCGCTAGGTGTGGTGGGAAGTTTAGTCCCATACCGCTAGTGGA
This sequence comes from Elymus sibiricus, assembly GCA_039707655.1. NCBI lineage: Eukaryota > Viridiplantae > Streptophyta > Magnoliopsida > Poales > Poaceae > Elymus > Elymus sibiricus. Next base: position 29,378,386 of record CM077674.1, read on the forward strand.
GAAGGAGTTGGACCTTCTTATACGAGATTCTCTTCCACATGCTATTGGAGCTTGAGAAGAGAAGTGGTTCCCGCGCGCTCCTCCGCCGCCCGCCTCGCTCCGACGCGACGCGGGTTGCGGGATTGAGCCGAGCCGAGCTCACACCTATGCGCTTCTTTTTGCCGGTCAGGAACGGAGAGTCTTTGACAGATGGGGCCACGATCTGAGACGTCAGATCGTGGGCTGTCACCGACTTGGACGTGGGTTCAGCCCACGTCTCTCCACGCAGCTTCCATTGCCGCTGGTGATCCCGTCCCGTCCGCCACGTACACGGTCGACGGGAGAGCAGGCCTCCGAAACCCCGCCTCTCCGGATCCTGTACGGGAGAGGGGCGATTAGGTTTTTGGGGAGCGACTACGCGACTGCTCGCCTCCGTTCGTCTGTTCCCCTACTTCGTCCACGTCCGCCGCATCGACTTCGTCATCACCATGTCCACCGACGCAGACAAAGCCGCTGCCGAAGCCGAGAAGAAGGCCGCCGAGGATGCCGCTGCTGTTGCCGCCGCCGCCGCGGCTTCTGCCTGGCCTACTGGAGGGTATAACTCGTTTATCCCGCTCCTTCTGATTTCTGTTTTAGCCATGCTAGCGTTATACGTAGATGTGTCTGCTGTTAGCGTAGTATGTGCTTGCATTACCGAATATCAGCATGTGTTTATTTCTGTCAATGCCATGCTAGTAATTTATTCGTGGATTAAATTAATCGAAAAATTGCCTATTTACTCAGCAATCCAAAAACCTAATGTCTGTAGGAATTTTTCGGCTAGTGGTTTTGCTGCTGCACTGAAACCAGATAAGTTTACCGGTACGTACTTTAAGCGCTGGCAGACCAGAACCACCTTATGGCTCACGGCTATGAACGTGTTCTGGGTCGCCGGTGTCCCTTCCACGGGAACGATTGCTCTTGAACAGGAGAAGGCGTTCAGGGAGGCCACCGTCGTATTCCTCGGAGCAGTTCTAAGCGTGATCGGAGATAAGCTAGTTGACGCATATTTACATGTGCGGGTTGCCAAGGACTTGTGGGAGGCGCTCGAATCTAAATTCGGGGCCACCGATGCTGGGAGCGAGACGTATGTTATAGAGCAGTTCCACGATTACAAAATGGTTGAGAACCGTTCTGTATTGGAATAGGCTCATGAGATAATATGCATCGCTAAGGAGCTTGAGCTTCTGAAGTGCGATTTACCGGGCCAATTTGTCGCGGGTTGTATAATCGCTAAGCTCCCTAATTCCTGGAGGAATTTTGCTACCACTCTGAAACATCAAAGGCGTGAATTCTCAGTAGAGGATGTCATTGGCCATCTGAGTGTTGAGCAGAACTCGAGAGCAAAAGACTCGCATGGAAAAGGGGTCGAAGGAACTTCTGTGGCCAATATGGTGCGTCAGAAGAACTTCAATTCCCACAAGCCCAAGGGAAAGAACGGTGTCCAACAGAATACCGACTTTAAGAAGAAAGGTAAGAAGACCTTCAAGAAGAACAAGACGGGAGATGGCTGTTTTACTTGTGGTTCGGAGGAACATTGGGCTAGCAGCTGCCCAAACAAGTACAAGAAGCCAGGGCAGGACTCCAAGTCTGCCAATATGATTGTGGGCAACAATGAAAATGGTGCATCTGGGTACGGTAATTTATTTACTGTATTTTCAGTTTGTCAGTCCACCGATTAGTGGGTGGACACAGGTGCAGGTGTTCATGTGTGTGCTGACATTTCATTGTTTTCTTCTTACCAGGCCACAGGTCATGGGTCCGTATTGATGGGGAATGGCGCGAGTGCTTCTGTTCATGGTGTTGGCACGGTCGATCTGAAGTTTACTTCGGGAAGGATCGTGCAGCTGAAGAACGTGCAGCATGTCCCCGCCATCAAGAAGAACCTTGTTAGTGGCTCCCTTCTGTGTAGAGAAGGATTAAGTTGGTCTTCGAGTCTAATAAAGTAGTTGTTACGAAATATGGACTATTTGTTGGAAAGGGTTATGAATGCGGAGGAATGTTCCGCCTTTCTCTCGCTGATTTTTGTAATAAAGTCGTGAACAATATTCATTCGAGTGTTAATGAATCTGAAGTTTGGCATTCACGTCTTTGTCACAATAGTTTTGGTGTTATGACGCGGCTAGCAAAACTGAATTTAATCCCGAGTTTCACTTTAGCCAAAGGTTCTAAGTGCCTAACGTGTGTGCAAGCTAAGCAACCTCGCAAGCCTCACAAGGCTGCAGAGGAGAGACACTTGACGCCATTAGAACTCATACATTCTGATCTTTGTGAGATGAATGATGTGTTGACTAAAGGTGGAAAGAGATACTTCATGACATTGATAGATGATTCCACTAGATATTGCTATGTGTATCTGTTAAATACTAAAGATGAGGCTCTACACTACTTTAAAATCTATAAGGCAGAAGTTGAGAATCAACTTGAAAAGAAAATTAAACGAGTCCGGTCAGATCGGGGTGGAGAGTACTTCTCGAGTGAGTTTGATTCCTTTTGTGCGGAACATGGTATTATTCATGAGAGGACGCCTCCCTATTCACCCTAGTCAAACGGGGTTGCCGAACGGAAAAACCGTACTCTAACCGATTTGGTTAACGCCATGTTAGATACATCGGGTTTATCCAAGGCATGGTGGGGGGAGGCTATATTGACATCATGTCATGTCCTGAATAAAGTTCCGACAAAGGATAATGAGATCACTCCCTATGAGAAATGGGCGAAGAGAAGGACAACACTCTCGTACTTGCGCACTTGGGGCTGTTTGGCGAAAGTCAACGTGCCGATCTCCAAAAAAGTGTAAGCTTGGACCAAAGACCGTGGACTACGTTAATTTGGGCTATGCTAAGAATAGCGTTGGCTATAGATTTCTAGTAGTGAAATCTGAGGTACCTGACCAGAAGGTCGGTACAATTATGGAGTCTAAGGATGCTACATTCTTCGAGGATATTTTTCCTATGAGAGATATGCAAAGCACTTCTAGACAGGAATCTGAGGAGACTCCCGAGCCTGCCATTCCTATGGAATATTATGAACAAACACATGATGAAAATCCTGAGGAGGATGACGAGGAAACCCTTGGTAGGGGTAGGAGACAAAGGACTGTAAAGACCTTTGGTGATGATTTCCTTGTGTACCTCGTGGATGATACTCCCACTTCTATTTCAGAAGCGTATGCATCTCTAGAAGCTGACTACTGGAAGGATGCGGTCCGTAGCGAGATGGATTCCATCATGGCTAACGGGACTTGGGAGATTACTGAGCGTCCCTATGGTTGCAAATCATTGGGATGTAAGTGGGTGTTCAAGAAGAAGCATAGGCCCGACGGTACTATTGAAAACTACAAGGCTAGGCTTGTGGCCAAGGGCTATGCCCAGAAAGAAGAAGAAGATTTCTTCGACACTTATTTACCTGTGGCCAGACTGACCACCATTCGAGTATTACTCTTGTTGGCAGCCTCGCATGGTCTTCTCGTCCACAAGATGGATGTTAAGACGGCATTCCTGAACGGAGAGCTAAAGGAGGAAATCTACATGCAACAGCCTGATGGCTTTGTGTTAGATGGTCAGGAAGGAAAGGTGTGTAAGTTGCTGAAATCTTTATATGGCCCGAGACAAGCACCTAAGCAATGGCATGAGAAATTTAATGAAACTTTGACATCTGTTGGCTTCTTTGTTAATGAAGCTGACACATGTGTATACTATCGCTATGGTGGGGGCGAAGGAGTTATATTGTGCTTGTATGTTGATGACATACTGATATTTGGAACTAGCCTCAAAGTGATTGAGGAAGTTAAGTCCTTTTTATCTCAGAAGTTTGAGATGAAGGACCTTGGAGTGGCTGATGTTATCTTGAACATCAAGCTATTGAGAGATGATGAGGGTGGGATTACACTTTTGCAATCCCATTATGTTGAGAAGGTGTTGAGTCGTTTTGGATATTCGGACTGCAAACCATCTCAAACACCATATGATCCTAGTGTGCTGATTCGAAAGTTCGAAGGCATACCTAAAGATCAATTGAGATACTCTCAAATTATTGGTTCACTCATGTATCTAGCGAGCGCAACGAGGCCTGACATCACGTTTGCTGTGAGCAAACTGAGCCGTTTTGTTTCCAAACCGGGTGATGTACATTGGCATGCTATTGAAAGAGTTATGCGCTATTTGAAAGGTACTATGAACTATGGACTTCACTATACCGGATACCCGTCGGTACTTGAAGTGTATAGTGATGCGAATTGGATCTCTGATGCTGATGAGATGAAGGCCACAACTGGGTATGTATTTATTCTTGGAGGTGGTGCTGTTTCCTGGAAGTCTTGCAAGCAAACGATCTTAACGAGATCGACAATGGAAGCAGAATTAACAGCATTAGACACATCTGGTGGCGAAGCAGAATGGCTTCGAGATCTGTTGATGGACTTGCCGGTGGTTGAGAAGCCGGTTCCGGCCATCCTTATGAACTGTGACAATCAAACAGTTATTGTCAAGGTGAAGAGTTCAAAGGACAACATGAAGTCCAACAAACACATAAGAATGAGATTGAAAGCTGTCAGAAAATTAAGAAACTCCAGAGTGATAGCGTTGGATTATATCCAAACGGCTAAAAATCTGGCAGATCCCTTTACTAAAGGGCTATCACGTGTTGTGATAGATAGTGCATCGAGGGAGATGGGTATGAGACCCACATAAGTTGTCATGGTAGTAACCCAACCTATGTGATCGGAGATACCGTGAAGTAGGACCTGGGAAAACAAGCGAGTGGTGAACTGAGGAGAGTAACTTTACTAACCCACTCCGTTGGAGATGCAATACTCTCGAGAAACTGTATGGTAGGATGACTACTGTCTTAATGTGTTCCAAGGCTTATATATAAGCAAGATGCTGTCCTACAGAGCGATCTTTGGAGGAACACACCTATATGAGCCCGACTGCTGGTCACAGTATATGAGATTGGGGTGATCTCTAGCAAGCTCATGAATAGGCCAGGAGTGTGACTAATATGCTCCACCCGAGGGGTCAGCCTTCGGCAGTCTAGTACTAGTAAGACCTGTGGTGAAACTTCTTTACGCCAAACTGACAATTCAAGGTATAGTCCATTGTTCAGTTGTGAAGGAGTGTAGCTACTTGTTCTAGGTGAAGTTCAACCTTAACCGGTCTTCACTGAAATACTGGTATATCAAACAGTGTTTGGAACAAAGGACATAATGGCCCCTTGAGATCTGGTGGGGGATTGTTGAAATATGAGTTGGGCTTAGGGCCCATCTAACAATTTCAGAAAAATCTCTAAGGGCCCATGTGGGTATATGGCACTAGGTGTGGTGGGAAGTTTAGTCCCATACTGCTAGTGGAGAAGGAGTTGGACCTCCTTATAAGGGATTCTCTTCCACATGCTATTGGAGCTTGAGAAGAGAAGTGGTTCCCGCGCGCTCCTCCTTCGCCGCCTGCCTCGCCACGCCACGCCACGCCACGCCACGCCACGCCATGCCTCGTCATGACGCGCCGCGGGTTGCGGGATCGAGCCGAGCCGAGCTCACACCTATGCGCTTCTTTTTGCCGGTCAGGAACGGAGAGTCTTTGACAGATGAGGCCACGATCTGAGATGTCAGATCGTGGGCTATCACCAACTTGGACGTGGGTTCAGCCCACGTCTCTCCACGCAGCCGCGCCTATATATGTGAGGCGCTGCGAACCCTAGCCGTCACTCGAAACAGATCGCATCTCTGCCTCCACGCCCACTGCCGCCGTTCCATTGCCGCTGGTGATCCCGCCCTGTCCGCCGCGTACACGGTCGACGGGAGAGCAGGCCTCCGAAACCCCGCCTCTCCGGATCCTGTACGGGAGAGGGGCGATTAGGTTTTCGGGGAGCGACTACGCGACTGCTCGCCTCCGTTCGTCTGTTCCCCTACTTCGTCCACGTCCGCCGCATCGACTTCGTCATCACCATGTCCACCGACGCCGACAAAGCCGCTGCCGAAGCCGAGAAGAAGACCGCCGAGGATGCCGCTGCTGCTGCTGCCGCCGCCGCGGCTTCTGCCTGGCCTACTGGAGGGTATAACTCGTTTATCCCGCTCCTTCTGATTTCTGTTTTAGCCATGCTAGCGTTATACGTAGATGTGTCTGCTGTTAGCGTAGTATGTGCTTGCATTACCGAATATCAGCATGTGTTTATTTCTGTCAATGCCATGCTAGTAATTTATTCGTGGATTAAATTAATCGAAAAATTGCCTATTTACTCAGCAACAAACAGCTCGCAAACACCACACAATCTTCCAGTACAAATCGATCGAGATCAACTTGTGATTCACTAAAAAAATTCAAAAAGCCAACGTAATATTGGTTCTACCTGGACTCTTTCTAGAACATAATTTCTGCTACAAGCTACAAATAGATGGGATTGCAGATAGACGACCCTATTACTCTTCCTTGATCATGGCGCCCTTGTAGCCTGTGTGGATACCATCCAAGAACTTCCTGGTGTCCTTGTTCTTCACATGGCAGTTTTGTTCCGAATATAACACAAGAAAGTTCAGGACAGAGGTAAATCGTCAAGTATCAGGATTTCAGAAGATGGAGAGAAATGACAACACAAGCTATTGGCGCAGCCCCAGTAAAAGTAACACAAATTTGTTCCAATAATATATGCACATGTGTTACTTCTGTAGTTGGTAGTTTAGTGAAACAAATGACTATAGCTAAACAAGGCCAAATGCTACTAGTTACCACTAAGACATGCTCTTTATTCGTGAGGTTAGGTTATACATTTGTGGGATCTAAACTAGCAAAGATGCATAAATGCACCTGCAGGGACCAACATCAGATTCATTGCTTCACTCAATCAAAAGTAAAATACAATCTCTTGATGTTGCTATCCCAGTTCTCTCTCGACTGTAAAAGAAGGTTGTTTTTACCCCCCTCCCACCTCCAATATTCATTTTTCTATCACATGATCTTGTACCTGAAAAAGAGACGACCAATAATAATCCATTCTATTCAATATATCTAGGCTCCAGGCATTCGGGTGTTGTAAACCGGTGCCCATAAATTTTCATGAGGATTCTTAAATGGGCTAATTTGCTGAAAGAGACTTCTTATAATGCAAGGTGCTCAAGAAATTATTACATAATTTCAAATTTAACAAAGTGATGTCATGTTGTTGCAAAGTAATAGTGCAAGAAATTGTAATCCTTAAAGTCTTACTGTTATTTTGGAATATGATACTTACTTCATAAGGAGTTATGCAAATTTACCTGCAAATATCACCACAAGTGTAAATTTTCTGATTATTTACTCAAAGTGTGAAACAAACATGATTAGACTAGATAAAAAGCAATTGCCAAATTTTAGTAATAACGTGTGCTGATGTGGAGCAACACATATTATTATTTTTGTACCAACTATGGGTTGCTCTTGATTCTCTGCACTATGGATCATTTTAGTGTGCCTGGGTGCTCCTGATTCTCTGCACTACACGTCATTTTAGTGTGCCTGGAATGCTCTTGATTCCCTGTAGGATGATGCTTTAGCTTGCACCTCCAGTCAGATATGCGTGAAGAGTATACAAGATGCAAAGGTTGCTCATCGTTCATCATCATTGTGTTATGGTAGCTTTGGAAATGTGGCAATTCGATGATGTTCCATGGCAAAGTCAAGGCTCCATTTGTGGTGATACCGTTGTTAGGGTGACATAATGTAATTGTTCAATAGATGCACTTCGGTAACTCAAAACAATGTTCTATCGGATGGATGAGTTATGCGTTTCCATCTAGTTTCACCTTTGTAATTTTCTTATTGCCATGTATATACATTATGTAAATCCCTTGTTTTTTTTGTTGGGTAATCAATTTTGGTTCGTGATGGCTTTTACTTGTCGTGATCCTGTCAGAGTACACTAGAAAATATACCAATTAGGAATATATGGAGAAGTAATGGCATCTTCCAGCACAACATAAGAAAACAAAAGACGTTGCATCCAAGCAATAAGTTTGATCAATGTTGGTTTACGATGTACATGTGGGGTAGGTCATGCATTCCCATGTGACATTCATTGTTGCTTCACTTTCCACTCCTCATGACCGCTCCTCTCACCTTGCAGACATATCCCTCGCACCTAACTTTATAAGCCATGCACTCAACCTATCCTTGTTCTTCTCTCTTGCTTTGTATGCTAGTTCTAGTTGAGACATGTTTCTGCTTTATATACCTTGTTCCAATCCCAGAAAAATTATCCCAACTCAACTTCACAACCCCCTCTAGCTTGTCTACTACTTTCCTCATACAATCCACTTACTGTGTCATGGTATAAGTGTGAACGGAGAACGAAACTAAGCAAGTGCAAACAATCCACACGCCGTTAGACATGCTCCTGGAGTAGTGCATCTTGAAGAATTGTGCGAATCAGGGGATTAGATGGCTTAAGGATGAACTCTTGTTTCTCTACATGGGAGATCCATTTAGAGCAACTAGGATTGTGAGGCAAAGGGAAATGTAGAGTCACAACTATCTTTGAATCTTCTACGTGCGCCTTCAACCCTCTACAGACTCTGACAGTGGAGGCGTAAGCAGTCAAAATGACAGCCAGTTGCCTGGCTGATGCTGCCATGGCGATTTGCCGGAAATGCTGGAATGGGAGCTGGAGGTGTTTCCATGGGGAGGTGCTTGGTGATGCTGCGACGAGGGACACAGATGTCGGCATGAAGGCGATGAGGTTCCTTGAGATGCTGCGACAGGGCGTGGTGCCTACTGCGACGGGGGAGGCGAGGTGCCTGCTGATGCTATGAGGGGGCACGTCGAATGCTGCGACAACATCCTGTTTGGTCATGCTTTGATGGGAGGCAATAGATCTACAAGTTCATGGGCGCAGTTGTAATCGCCTACAGTTCCTGAGTCAATACCTCGTCCACAGATGAACAATTTGCACCTGAATCAACCAGAATGAGAATGTTGTGTTTGGCAATCATACTGTGTAGACGTATGGTACACCATCCCACTTGCGTTGCTGGTGCTCGAGCCGTAGTAAATAGCATCACTTCCTCATCAGAACTGGAGTCAGGCTGGTATTGTGGATCTGATGGTTCATCAAGCTGCGCCACTTCCAACCGTTCCTCCATAATGTGATTTGGGACTTTATCAGGACATTTATGACCTAGTGCCCAAGGATCACCACATATGAAGCAAAGATTATAGACCTTGCGGGACATGCGAGCGCTTCGAGTTTCTCTTTTAACTTGCGGGAGTCATTCGAGCTCGAGCTGTGCTTGTTCCTGCCATTGACCGAGGAGGGCTTGTGGTAGGTCCCATGCGACTTGACAGAAGTAGTGTGGGACTTGAGGTATTTGGCAGGCGGTATATAGGTTGTAGTTTGAGGGCGTGACTTCCCCTTTTGGGGCGGAAAATTTGTGGGACACAAATGTGAAATCCAAGTAAGCTTTTTGTATATCTCCTACTGCACCAAAGATCCCCTATGACATACCATGTCGTTTTTGTAGTTGGCCTCATGAGGAGGTCTGTAGCCTCGTTTAGGGTTTAGGGTTGTCTTTTTGTATGGGTGTTTTGGGCATCGTTGCATGTTGGCTATCAATTACTAGAAATTTGGCAATGGTTTTTCTCCCCTTGAAGATTGGTGGAACTAGCATATTGAGTCCTTGGAATCATGAAGCACAAACTTTCAGCAATGTTCTCATGTATGAGATATGGCATGTGCAGAAGGAGTGGAACGGTCGTATTTTTTTAGAAATCCTCCCTGTCCATGGATGATGTTTCTTTTCTTGTAATAAAGTAGTACTTTGAGCAGCATTGGTTTGCATTGATGGCCTCCATGTAGTGTTTTCCCCGTGTTTTATCTTGTAAATAACCCATGTACTTTATTTTTCATTTCCCTGATTTAATGAAAATGCTAGTGCGCCTGCCTTGCATCGTCAAAAAAAAATACAACTAGGCTTCTAATAGAGTATATATGCATGCATGTTTTGTTTGCAAACATGGCTTAATACTTGTGTTGCTAGCCATAACATTTGGTCCATTGTTCCCTTATTGTGGCGACTGATGCTGGTGATGACGAGCTTCCCAAATTCTGGCTAGCAACTGATAGCTTGCATCCAAGGCATTCCAAAATAGAGCAATCACATGTGGAGACAAGGAGAAACTACACTCATTGAGCTGGAGATATTTTTAGCAATGGCATTCGATAGTGTGGTATATTTGTAAAAAAAAAATCGTGATTCGCCATTAACAATAGGTTTCTTCTTGGGGCTGAACCTGGAAAATTGGCAGCAACAAAAAAAGTGCAGAATCCCCTGCTCTAGCTAGCTTTATTCAATAGTTTTAATATATTTTCTTGGCCTATATCTCAAGCATTTTGTGCTTGCAGGAACGACACCTTGGTCGAGTGGGTGAAAGTGAAAAATTAAGCAAACGGGTAGATCACCCTAAAGATGACGCGGCAAATCTAACTGAGAACATGCTATTAGAGCTTGTACTGGTTGACACTGTGGCGGGAGCATCAGCCAACATGTAGTGTGCATTTGTCACAGACATATAATGGAACCTTTATTTATCCATGTGCCACCTGACCTGAGCATGTTTTCCAGGGTTTGCTAACATGAAAAAAGAAATTATTTGTGCTAGTGGGAGCTAGCCATAAAGCAACCAAACTCTATCATATATTCATCCAACCTATTTACGTCCCTCGCTTCTCTGTTTCTAAACTCTTTATGTCCTTGCATACTATTAGTTGTAGGGATTTAATGAACCATTGACCATGGCTAAGAGAAATTCTGAGCTACACACTTCTCAGACTATTTAATCATCATCTAGAGATTGATCTCCTCTTTATGTCCCTCGCTTCTCTGTTTCTAAACTCCCTAAACTACCCCATTACGGCTACTGCTGAAACTATACGTTGAACGTACTCTGTTTTTTTTTTTAGAAAAGGAGGATGACCCCCGGCCTCTGCATCTGGGCGATGCATGCAGCCACTTCATTAATTATTCATAAAGACCTTACAGAGTAATATCTGTCGCTACTCCTATCCCCTTGATGCACGGGTGCCAAAAATCCGAGCCGAGTACCAAACAGACTTCGCACCAAAGACTAACATCTAAAGCCGGAGGCCCCAACAAAGCCACAATGCCGTGTCTAGGGCATATACCGGTCTGGCGCACTCACAGATGCGCCCGCCGCCGTCTTCCACCCATCCATCTTCAGAACAGGAACTGACACATAGACCTTGCCAGGCCTGCCGTTGACGCCACCATGACGCCAGACAGCGCCGCCCTCCTGCGCGAGTGCATCAACCCGTATCGGACACCGAGACTCCACTGCGCCACGCCGCTGAGATCCGCCGTCATCGATGCGGAGGATGAAACCGCGCTCCACACCACTGGGCCCTTCCAGTCATCACCTGCTCCAAAACGATGCCCACAAGAGGGAGAGCGACACGATGTCGTCATCGTTCGATCTGGGAAGACCCAGATCTAGGGTTTCCACTAGAGCGTCCCGAGCATGGTGCCGCGACCTGCAAAAACGATGCCTCAAGAAGGGAACGACATCACATACGCCGCCATCGTCCGCCATGACCGTAGTCGGCACGGCTTTCACCGGAAGTCGCGTCCCCCGATCTTGTCGCTGGCTGGCCCCGTACGGCACCTCGTCGTGAAGACGAATGCCACCGTCGGCACTCCATCAGGGAGCCTCTAGCCACTCCTCACCGGTCCCTCCTCGCGCCACCAGCCGGCCAAGGCCACACCGAGAAGGATCTGGGAGGGGTCTGCACCAGATCCGCAGCCATCGTTGCCACCAATCTGCACGCATAGCAGCCCACCTCGGTGAATGGAGCTCCGCCACCGCCACCATCCATCTCCAGGTCGACCACCCCACCGGCAATGGAGCCTCGATCGCCGCCGCACAGTAGGGGCGCCGCCCTAACTGCCGCCTCTGTCATCCCCGCATGAAGCGCCTCTCCGCTTCATGGGAGATCCGCGACGACCACCCGCCCAGGAGCCTTTGGCGCTGGGCCCGCCGCCACCGCGGCCCTTGCCGGCAGCAGCAGCGGCAGGGGAGGTTTCGAAGGTGGGCTGGCGGCTAGGGTTCGAGGGAGCCCCTGGCGTCGCCCGAGGGGAGGCGACGCGAAGGGGTACGAGGCCAGAACCAGAAAGGGTTGAACGTACTCTGTGGCATAGTTTTCTCTCCCTATTTCTCTTGAAGGGGGACCATTTGTAACTTGTAGCTATGCATGTGAGGGACAAGGAAATAAAAAGCCATTTATAGTATCAAATTGTTTACGGAAGTCGTTGCAAAGACTACAAATATTTTGAGGATCCTTTGCTAGAATATTGGAGTGTTATGAGCGACCTTCTTCCATAGCTTAGTGGATGAACATTGTCACGTTTTAGCTAGGCCGATGAGATTCCTCTCCGTGGTCTCAGAAGAATAAAGGATTTCCAAAATGCCGAAATATTTGCACTGGGAGCAGCGTGCATGTGGAAGCATCTCATTATGATATTTTTTGATATAAGTCTGGTTGGTTTTGCCATGTTGGCTTAATAAGAAAGGATATCATAACTTATATTCTAGGCACAGGAGGACAGAGATTGCCATGGGCAATTCAATGGCATATCTGCTGTCATGAATAGTAGGAAACAGGAAAAATCTGCTTTTCTTTTACGAATACCAACTGGGTAATGAAGGGCATTTAAAAAGTATGTTCTGGTGTGGTACTCATTTCCGTATGGACTACTAAGATTTTGATGTTTAGAATGGGAGAGAAATGTGAAAAACCATGTTTTGCAACAATTTGTTTCTATAGGCATTAAACACCAAAATCTTCTAAGTCCGTATGATACTGAGTATCACATGAGAACATGCTTTTTAAACGACCTTCATCGCCCAATTGGTATTTATAATAGAAATCAATTTTTTTCTCTTTCCTACTATTAATAATACCCATAGTTCTCATAGCATATCTTTGCAATCCGTGCCCTTTTGTTCCTTGAACATAAATTATAAATATCCTTCCTTATGAAGGGAACATCGCCATACCAGTAAGACCTATATATGAAATAAAATTATAATAAGATGTTTCTGGATGCTAGCTTCCCATGAAAAGATTTTGGCATTCTCTTTACTTCTCTATCACGAGAGGAGCCTCATCTAGCCGCGCTAAAACGTGTCAATGTTCATCGACAAAGCTATCAAACTCCACATACTTTTTCAAGTTTAATGGTTAGTTATGCCTCATATGTGCAATGATTTAAAGACATAGTGTTCGAGCACGGCCCTCCATAGTGTGGAATGTTTCTTGCCGTTTCCCTGCTCTGGGGCACACAAAATGTCTTCCCACACTTAAACTTCTTCATAATAATAAAATTGGTCTTTCATATTTTGTTGTAGAACTTGTATGTCTGTTGTTCACTTTCAAATGTCATATTCACTATTTTCTGATACTCATCCCAACAGTTCACTCTATGAGTTTCAGTAAAATTTGTGTATGCACCTTGAAAATCGTCATAATGTGCTTCAATAAAATTTGGATTGATGTGTGCCTGTTAAAAATGAAAACAAAGGAAAAAAAAGTACTTGTTACACCATTCCCCCGCTTCACAAAAAATTACAAACATACATTAACTTACATTCGAACCATTGAACCGATCTGCACCTACATGTCAATTCTGCAAATGCCATAACAAGCATCAACATGCAGAAGAAGTGGGACCACAATTAGGCCTACAATAGAAGTACATTGCTCACACTAGTAGAAAACCTACCTTTGATCCGGAGCATTAGTCCCGGCCGGGTTTGGGCCCGGGAGTAATGTGAGCATTAGTCCCGGTTCCAACGGCTAGGAGCGGACGGGGGCACGGCCTCCTTTAGTCCCGGTTCAAATGGGACCTCTAGTCCCGGTTGGTGATACCAACCGGGACTAAAGGGGTTGCGGCAGGCTGGGGCCCCTGCGAGCCTCTTTAGTCCCGGTTGGTATCACCCACCAGGACTAAAGATAGACCTTTAGTCCCGGTTGGTATCACCAACCGGGACTAAAGATATCCCTATATAAAGCTGCTTCGTCCAGCCCGAGTCCAAGCTTCTCCTTTCTCTCCTCTCTGTTTCCTTCCCCTAGCTCGAGCTCATCCTCCATTTTTGCCAAGATTTGTCAAGATTGGAGGCACCCCATCTATCCAAGGGTTCTAAAAGGTTAGCAACTTCATCCTTTCATCTCTCATTGCTAGTTTAGCTTGTTTCATGCTCTATAAGTATAGTGATTTGTGGGTTTTAGTTTGGGAGTAATTATGTGGGAGTTTATTTGATTTATATGCAATTTGAGCTCAAATTAACTTCTTAGTTTGCATATGTGTAGGTGTGGTTTACTTAGTGCCTTCCCGTCCCCATCCTCACCGCCGTCGATCGCCCGCGCCGTCCCATCGCCAGCACCACCTTGGTGAGCCTCTTGTTCTTATCCTTTTTGTAAAAAAAAATCTTATTTGGATACTTTAGATAGTTACTTTATAATTTTCTTACTTGTATGATTGTTTGTTATATATAGTGCCATGGTTTTGATATCCGTCCCCGTCGGCCCTCGTCCGGTTTATGATTCGGATGTGGTATATTATCTTTTATAACTATTTGTTTCATTTCGTGTTTATGACAATTATGCCCATCAAGTTGACATAGATATTTTTATCTAGGAGGTATGTGAACCGGAAATTGCAACCGACCCTCTTGTCGAGAAGTTGAATTTAGTTGAAAAAGAAAACGATTATTTGAAAGAAAAATTGAAAAGAATTGAAGAAGAGAAAATGAAATTGGAGTTGTATGTTGCCGAAGTCGTCGATGATCACAAGATCAAGATGGATGCAATGCGCTTGAAGATTAGAAAGATTAGAAAATATGCCATTAATAAAGAGGCTTGGTATCATTATGCTGTTGGATCAATTACTACCTTAGTTGCGATTTTGATCACATTTGTTGTTGCATTTAAATGCTTTAGTTAGATAGTTGTATGTTGTTTTATGAGAAGCATGCATGAACTTTATGTATGAACTTGTATTAATTTGGTCACTTCGATGTTGTGTAATGAAGATGAGCCGGCAATGGATGTACAATGACCGACGCTCTCCCGAGTTCATTAATGGCGTGCATAGTTTTCCGCGTGTGGCTGAGGCAAACAAAAGGAATGGTTTTATGTGTTGTCCATGTGGTGTCTGTAAGAATGATAGGGATTACTCTACCTCAAAAATCCTTCACAGCCACCTGCTTCAGTCCGGTTTCATGTCCGGCTATAACTGTTGGACCAAGCACGGAGAAAGAGGGGTTATAATGGAAGGCAATGAAGAAGAAGAGGATGATGACAACTATCCTAGGTTCCCTGAATACGATGGTACTACAATGGGGGAAGCTGAAGAAGAGGCATCAGATGAGCCCGCTGATGATCTTGGTCGGGCCATTGCTGATGCAAAGAGAAACTGCGAAAGTGAATAGGAGAGGTTGAAGTTGGAGCGCATGTTAGAGGATCACAAAAAATTGTTGTACCCAAATTGCGAAGATGACAAGAAAAAACTGGGTACCACACTGGAATTGCTGCAATGGAAGGCAGATAATGGTGTATCTGACAAGGGATTTGAAAAATTGCTGAAACTGATAAAGAAGACGCTTTCAAAGGATAACGAATTGCCCGACAGTACGTACGAAGCAAAGAAGGCTATCTGCCCTCTAGGATTAGAGGTGCAGAAGATACATGCATGCCCTAATGACTGCATCCTCTACCGCGGTGAGGAGTACGAGAATTTGAATGCATGCCTGGTATGCGGTGCATTGCGCTATAAGATCAGCCGCGATGACCCTGGTGATGTTGAGGGCGAGCGCCCCAGGAAGAGGGTTCCTGCCAAGGTGATGTGGTATACTCCTATAATACCACGGTTGAAACGTTTGTTCCAAAACAAAGAGCATGCCAAGTTGTTGCGATGGCACAAAGAAGACCGTAAGAAAGACGGGATGTTGAGAGTACCCGCTGATGGGTCGCAGTGGAGAAAAATCGAGAGAAAGTGGCCGGAGTTTGCAGATGACGCAAGGAACTTATGGTTTGGTATAATTACAGATGGCATGAATCCTTTTGGGGAGTAGAGCAGCAGTCATAGCACCTGGCCTGTGACTCTATGTATCTATAACCTTCCTCCTTGGTTGTGCATGAAGCGGAAGTTCATTATGATGCCAGTGCTCATCCAAGGCCCTAAGCAATCCGGCAACGACATTGATGTGTACCTAAGGCCATTAGTTGAAGAACTTTTACAGTTGTGGGATATAAAAGGTGTACGTGTGTGGGATGAGCACAAATAGCAGGAATTTGACCTACGAGCGTTGCTGTTTGTAACCATCAATGATTGGCCTGCTCTTAGTAACCTTTCAGGACAGACAAACAAGGGATATAATGCATGCATGCACTGTTTAGATGAGACTGAAAGTATATATTTGGATAAATGTAAGAAGAATGTGTACCTGGGACATCATCGATATCTTCCGATCAGGCATCTCTTAAGAAAGAAAGGCAAGCATTTCAACGGTGAGGCAGATCACCAGAACAAGCTTGGCCACCGTACAGGTGATGATATATTTGATATGGTCAAGGATTTAAAAGTAATCTTTGGAAAGGGTCCTGGCGGACAATCTGTTCCGAATGACGCAAACGGACACGCACTCATGTGGAAGAAGAAATCTATATTTTGGGAGCTACCCTATTGGAAAGTCCTAGAGATCCGCTCTGCAATCGACGTGATGCACGTGACGAAGAATCTTTGCGTGAACCCGCTAGGCTTCTTGGGCGTGTATGGGAAGACAAAAGATACACCGGAGGCACGGGAGGACCAGCAACGTATGAACGAAAAAGACGGCATGCAACCAAAGAAGTATCAATGTCCTGCCAGCTACGCTCTTACCAAAGAAGAGAAGGAAATCTTTTTTGAATGCCTGAGCAGTATGAAGGTCCCGTCTGGCTTCTCGTCGAATATAAAGGGAATAATAAATGGCAGAGAAAAAATTCCAAAACCTAAAGTCTCATGACTGCCACGTGATTATGACGCAATTACTTCCGGTTGCATTGAGGGGGCTTCTACCGGAAAATGTTCGATTAGCCATTGTGAAGCTATGTGCATTCCTCAATGCAATTTCTCAGAAGGTAATCTATCTAAAAATCCTACCAAGGTTACAGAATGATTTGGTCCAATGTCTTGTCAGTTTCGAGTTGGTGTTCCCACCATCCTTCTTCATTATTATGACGCACGTCCTAGTTCACCTAGTCGAAGAGATTACCATTCTGGGTCCTGTATTTCTACACAATATGTTCCCCTTTGAGAGGTTCATGGGAGTCTTAAAAAAATATGTTCATAACCATGCTAGGCCAGAAGGAAGCATCTCCAAGGGCCATGAAACAGAGGAGGTTATTGAGTTTTGTGTTGACTTTATTCCTGACCTTAAGCCGATTGGTGTTCCTCAATCGCGGCATGAGGGGAGACTGAGTGGAAAAGGCATGCTAGGAAAGAATTCAGTAATAAGTATGGACGGGCATTCTTTCACTCAAGCACACTACACAGTTCTACAAAATTCCACCTTGGTGGCTCCGTATATCGAGGAACACATGGATATTGTACACTCCAAGAACCCGGAGTAGTCTGACCCCTGGATTAAACGTACACACATGGTGACTTTCGGCGGTTGGTTGCAAACACATCTCATGAATAACACCACTGTTGGAGATGAGCTATACTTGTTGGCCAAGTCACCATCTTCGACTATATTGACTTTCAAAGGGTACGAGATAATTGGGAATACATTTTACATGATCGCCCAAGATAAAAAGAGCACCAACCAAAACAGTGGTGTCCGCTTTGATGCAACAAACAACAATAGGAAAAAAGACACATATTATGGTTACATAGAGGAGATATGGGAACTTGACTATGGACCTTCTTTTAAGGTCCCTTTGTTTCGGTGCAAATGGGTCAATCTGACAGGAGGCGGGGTAAAGGTAGACCCGCAGTACGGAATGACAACAGTGGATCTCAACAATCTTGGGTACACAGACAAACCATTCGTCCTAGCCAATGATGTGGCGCAGGTTTTCTATGTGAAGGACATGTCTACCAAACCGAGAAAAAGAAAAGATAAGGAAGCGAATACATCATACGATGAGCCAAAGCGCCACATAGTTCTTTCAGGGAAAAGAAACATTGTCGGAGTGGAGGACAAGACAGACATGTCAGAAGATTATGAAAAGTTTGATGAAATTCCTCCCTTCACAATGAAGACTGACCCAAGCATCCTGTTAAATGATGAAGATTCTCCATGGTTCCGGAGCAATCATAAGCAAGGGACACACGCAAAGAAAAAGTTTTATACCCCAAGATCCCACTGTGGGATGTGACCGGCTTCACCGTCATCACTTTCTCTCTAGTGAGTTTCCGGACTTATAGCTGGAAAGTCCCACTTCGGACAAACCGGAGGGAATCTTTGTAAGAGTTAGGGTATATATGTGTTTTGGGTGTTCCTAGGTGGACTCCGGAGGGTCGGAATCCAACCAAAAAGCTAGGACATTTTGGCATTTGAAACATGATTTTTGAATAATTATTTATTAAGTTATGAATTTTCAATTATTCCTGTCCTTTTAGTATTTTAATTATAGTGGCTGTCCAGAGAGGTAAAGTGATGGTTTTCACCCCTCAATTATTGAGCTATGGAAGAGAGAGAGAGTTACTGGAGGTAGAATATGACTAGGGTGAGCTCTGGTAAAAATTTGAGCTAAAGGAGAATCCATTTGGTACCCCAAGCATTGACCACAAGATTTTGGCAGAAGGTGTTTGATGATGAATAGAGGTACTTAGAGGAATCCAATGGATTTGGAATTTAACAGGAATGAGCTTGGTATCAATTTGAGCTAGGGTGCAAATTTGTAGCTCATTTGAAGAAACTTGGCAATGTAAATATTTCAAACCCTAGAAATGGGCAGAAATGGTTTTGACAAGCTTTGATCAAGTTAACTTGTTCTCCAACTTGTGCCACTTGATGGGGGTGATGCTCATGACCATCTGGCAATGTGGTAAAAATTTGAGATCAATGGGAGAAAGTTACCAATGTAACTTTGTCAAACCCTAGAAAGGGGCAGAACTGGTTTTGGCATACTTTGACCAAGCTAATTTGTTCTCCTTGATGCACCACTTGGCCTAGATGAATATTTAGACCATTTTAGCAAGTGTACCAAGTTTGAGCTCATTTGGACATGTTTAGCAAAGTAAAGTTGCTCAAACTAGAAAATGGACCGAGTTGGTTTTGAGGTAATTTTATGATGTTATCTTGTTCTCCAAGACATGAGACTTGGCAAGATCATCAAATATGGCATTTGTGACATGATAGAATTTTCTTGGAATTTATGGTGAATATTTCCTTTGTAAATATTTCAAAAGCTTGAAATATCCAGAAAGGGTAATTGAGGGTTTTGACCAATATTTTGAACATGACCATGTGTTGAAACTCTTATATATGGACAAATTGAATCTGTCAAATAATTTCTTCAAAATGAAAATTAAAACTCCTCATGTTGACTAACAAAAACATAATATAATTTGGCAAAAGAATAACAAGAAAACATAAACTAAAATAATTAAAACAAAGGAAAAAGGTATAAAACTAAAAGAGCTAAACAGAATCTGTTTTTGATTAAAACACCTATTTAAAATATCCTAAAAATTCCCAAATTGAACATACTGATAAAACACACTAATATGAAACAGTAGGAAAAATAAGCTCTCAAAAATCTATTTTTAAACTAAAGTTATTCACAAACTGATGATTCACACAAATTTCAAAGAATTCAAATTTAAACTATTCAAATTTGAAATCTACTGGCACTAATAGAAAGTTCATAATTTTTGTGACCTGAAGCAAAAAGATTCACTCAAAAACTCTAAATATTCGAAGAGTTTTACCTAAAGTTTTCTACACAAAAAAATCACTTTAAAAAGACACCTTTAGTCCCGGTTGCAACCACCAGCCGGGACTAAAGGTTCCTTCTCCCGCGCGGAATTTGGGCCGCCGAAAAGAGATCTTTAGTCCCCATTCGTGGCTGGCGTCGGGACTAAAGGACCTTTAGTCCCGATTCGTGGCTGGAGCCGGGACTAAAGGTCTTGTGTATATAACCGCCCGGTGTCCCGGTGCCAGCCACCGCCCGGGAGAAGGAAACAGAACCACACCGCCAGGCCGCTCGTCTTCAACCTCCGACCGCCGAGATCGCCTCCGCCGCCCCGTTCGCTCCGGTCCTCCTCCGAGCTCGCCGTCCGCACCGTTGGAATCGCCATGAGCCTCTCCCTTGAACCCCCCTCTCTGTTTCCTCTGTCGCACGCCGTAGCCGTCGCACCACCTGCGCCCGAACCCGCCGCCGCCTTCGCTCGCCGCTGCCGACGCTTCGGTGACCATTTGGTCCCGGGCGTGCGTCCACCGTGTTCACCGCGCCACGTAGACGCCGTAGGTGCTAGCCCCGCATCGCCTAGGCCATCGCAGCCGAGCTCGTGGCCGTCGTCTCCGGCCACCACTGGCCCGACCACCACCCCCATCGATGCGCGCCGGCGAGAGCTCTCCAACGAGCCCAGCCGCGCCTCGAATGGTGGCCTGTAGGCCAAACCCGCAGCTCGCCGCCGCATCTGCCCCCACCGGCGGCTTAACTCCGGTGGGTTTGACCCCATTTGACCGGGGGTTTGACCTCCCAGAGTCATTGACATGTGGGCCAGCCCCCCTGTTAATTATTTATTTTAGGTTTAATTAAATTGGTTTAGTCACTGTGAGACTGACACGAGGGTCCCACTGGTCAGTTTGACCTAGGCCGCTCCGTTGACCTGCTGACGTCAGCATGATGTCATGCTGACGCAGTAAATCATTTACTGGATTTTGTTTATTTCTAAATAACCAGAAAAATCCAGAAAATGGTTTATATATGAAAATGGTTAGAGAAATCCAATCTATCCATTGGTGCTGGTTTCATGCATGACAAAGTAACTTAACCTTGCTGTTTAGCTCAAAACAACTAAATGCACTTTGAAAATTCACATATTAGGTTTGAACTTTAAAAATTCATAGAAAATTAACCGTAGCTCAGAATGAAATATTTTATATATGAAAAATTATCAGAAAAATTCAAGGAATCCATCTGTAAAATTTTCATGCATGAAAAACCAACTTATACTTGCTGTATAAGTGAAAACATCTAAATGGCATTTAAAATGCTTAAATTGGAGTTTGCATTTGAACCCTTGGTTCAAATGGACTTCATTGCACTTGTTGCTAGTTGCATTAGCACAATCCACATCATCATATTGTTGCATTGCTGTGTATTGATTGCATCTCCGGTAGTGTTCTTCTCAATACTATGATTCAGTTTTTGCTTATTGAATGCATTCTAATTGTTTTATCTTTCTTCTGGATTAGTTAAGCTATGGACGATAGCGGCAGAGACCATGAAGAGGATATCATCTTCGACATGATACGCTCCTCCCAAAACCAAGAGAATGAACCAGATGACGGCTCACAATTTCTGAACGACTCCGGTGAGGGACTTGAAGAAGAACCAAGAGACGAACGGCAAACAAACAATGATGGCGAAGAAAATGTTAGACAATTAACAAAGTCCGGTGAGGTATATATATATTAGGCCTCTGGTGATCATTAGATGTATTAATTGATTTGTATATATATATATATATATATATTAACGAATCTTTCTTCTTTTAGCCCTCTGGATCGAGCAAATCTTCTAGAAGGGTACGAGGCCGGGCCAAAAAGTTGGGCGATGGCATAAAGTACAACATCGATGAAGTCGCAGAAGATGGCGAACCGATTGCTCCTGTACATAATGACCGTAAATTTATAAATCAATGCAGAGTTATTGTTAGGGACAACATCCCGATCACCATTCGAGAATGGAATAAGCCAAAGGAAGATCGAGGAGTTAGTTATGTCGACGAAAGATCGAAAAATTTGCTTTGGGATACGCTCATGTCACATTTCAACCTACCAGAGGGTTTCACAGATGGCCAACGGTTGAAAGTCAAGCAGTTTGCTCTTAAGAAGATGGCCACACAATTCCAGACCTGGAAGAAAAGATTATACAGCGACTACCTCAAGGCAGAAAGGAAGACTCCAGAATTCACTGGAGTACTAGAGAAGATAAAAGATCACTGGGACGTATTTGTGAAGTACAAGGAATCGGATGAAGCTAAGGAAAGGTCGAGAAAAAATAAGATAAATGCTGCGAAAAAAGAGTATCACCATGTTCTGGGGACAGGTGGCTACAAGAGAGGCGTGCCTAAGTGGGAAGCAGCTGAGGCCAAGATGCTTGCTGAAGGGGTCATTCCAAAACCAGCGGATTGGCTCGAGAGGTCCAGGAATTGGTTTTATGTGCATGGGGGAAATTTGGACCCAGCGACAGGGGAGATTATTGAAAAGGCAGATCTTAAAACAGCCTCGGACGCTTTACTTGAAGCAATAGAAGATGCTCGAAAGGGGTTGTTCCAGCCCGAGAGAGAGAACGACGAGCTTACACGCGCCCTTGGGAATCCTGAACACGGAGGACACTGGGAGAAGTCATACGTGGTGTCATTGTATGGAGAAAGGAATGCATCGTGTTTCCAAACTCGGCGCCAAGGCTACCGACTCCTCCGAGTAGCAATACACCTCTAAGTCCGTCGCGTCAGCCGACTCCACCCCACCTCAAGACGGAGCCCAGCGCGAGTCCGCCATATCGATCTCCGCCGCGTCAGCCGACTCCACCCCCTATGTCCCAGCAGCAGGGCCAAAAGCGGAAGAGAGCACCAAAAAGAAAGCCAACGACGAGCCTGCTGCCAAAAAGAAGTTAGCTTACGAGATGACTGATGAGAAAACCAGAGCGGTCGTGGCTTCCGAAGTGAAGTCCCATTTTGCACCGAAACCGCCCCCGCCGCCAAAGGAGATAATATCTGCGAAAACCGTAGAGCACTTTGTGGAACTTCTAGAGCGAGCCCCGGCACATGTGCAGAATAGGCCATCACACTATGAACGCTCCATTAGGAAGTCATATCAGGAACAAATGCAGCAGTCGAGACATACAAGTAGTAATAAAAGCGGGAAAACAGTTCCCCAGCTCGGAGAACAGGCAATGCAATTGATCCCCCCGCTCAAGGTGATTACCGATAAGGTAACCGACGCTGCTAAAGACTTTGGTATCAGTGTTGATCAACTCCTAGGCACCGCGGAAGTCCCCATGGCTGAATTAGCATGGAAATATGTCCCCGGGAACCCTCTGGTCAGACCTGAGCAGGTCCCGCATCTATCAACACAAATGCGAAGATTGCATGAGTGGTACATGAAAGAAGTAAAGAACGGGCGAGAGATGCTCATTGTGAAAGTCAAGGAAGAGCATTACTTCTATGAAAACGAGATAACGATTGAGTTTCCAGAAATTTTTCAGTTATACAATCAAGACGCACTCGACAAATCTATCGTCAGTTGCTATTGTCTGTAAGTGATTTTTTCTGTAATTTAAATCTCTAGCTCAGCTCGTTCATTGCCTGTAATTTAAATCTATCGTCAGTTGCTATATTCTTTTGTATGCTATTATGCAGAATGATATTTTTTGAATGCAAAAGAGATCTAATCTATGACATTGGGTTCGTTGACCCATATATCATTAATGAAATTATGACACAAAACCACGCCAAAGACTCAGAGGAGAACTTGCTAAGGTTTATGAAGGAACTAAATACCAGAACAGAAATACTTTTTCCTTACAACTTCAAGTGAGTGTTACTGTCTTGTACTACAAATTCTATTTTGCTTACTCGATGTTAAGTGTAGTTGATGAGTTATGCATGCCTGCTTATATAAACGTGTGCGCAGGTTCCACTGGATCCTGCTAATCATTAGAGTTGACGCTGAAACTGTTGAAACCCTGGACTCACTAGGTAAAGACCCTCGAGAATACACCAGCTTGGTTTTGATGCTCGACAGGTAATTTCAATCATTATCGCACTATATCGGCCTCTTTCGTTCATTTCCTGATATCAAGTAATTAATAACTCCTTTATTCATTTTTTTGTCGGGCAGGGTTTGGAAACGGTTCATCAAAGAGGTTGTCGGTGAATGGAAACCGAAACTAAAATGGCGACAGACCAAGGTAATTAAGTAGTACTAGCTAGGTCCACGCATTATCATGCTTGATTATTATCTGATTGAATTCTATTCTCGCAAAGTGCACGAGGAAGCAACAGGGGACTAATTTATGTGCATACTACGTTTGCGAGAACATTTGCATTACGACCGAATGACGCAGAGATGTAAGACAACTTCAGGTACGTAAACACTATTCACAATTTTTTTATGATGATCTAATATATATACACACAACTAATATATTCATATTGATCTCCTTCTTTAAAGATTGACGAGATGCGGAATAAGCTCCTACCATAGAACCGCATACGAGCAATTCAAGAGGAAATTACGAGATTTTTGCTTACGGAGGTCATATCTGAAAGCGGAGAATACCATTGCACCTAATGCCTGCATGTAATGATCTGCAAATTGTAGGAGAAATTGTATATACTAAATTGTATGTATATATATATATATATATATATATATATATATATATATATATATATATATATATATATGTATGGTCGTACGAGAAATTATATGATATATGTATGGTCGTACCAGAAATTATATTATATATGCATAACGTGTACAGTATGTAGTAGCGTAAAATATGTTTGAAATGAAAAAGAATTGAATGGAAAACACAAAATGAAAAAAAAAACCCATAAACCCTAAACCCTAAAACCCTAAACCCCAACACAAAATCATTAGTCCCGATTGGTGTCACCAACCGGAACTACAGGTCCTTCAGCCCCCGGCGCTAACTCGCGGCCACGTGGAGGGGCCTTAGTCCCGGTTGGTGTCACCAACCGGGACTAAAGGTCCTCCCACCCCCGGCGCGCGCTCGCGGCCACGTGGAGGGACTTTAGTCCCGGGCCGTGGCTAACCGGGACTAAAGGGTGGGGGCCTTTAGTCCCGATTTAGTTGTCCCGGTTGGTGACCCGGGACTAAAGGCCTTTTCCAACCGGGACTAAATTCCGTTTTTCCACTAGTGTCAACATATACCGGTCAAGAACAGTTATGTTTCAGTGATACTACAGTAAATTCAAAAACGGTGCCCGGGCTCATCTACACCCTATGAACAGTAAATTATTATTTTTTTTCCAAATTCTGAAATTTGTAGAAATCCAAGATGCTCATGTGGGCAAGGTGTGTGCAAAATTTCGTGGTGTTTGGACATCTAGGAGCTCGTACCAAAAAAAAAAATCGCCTCTAAATAGTGTTCTTTTTAAAGTATCTCATAAACCCCAAATTTGTTGTTTTTTTGGAACAAGCTCCTCAGATGTCTTGCGCACATGAGCATTTTCAATGGCTAAAGATCCAGGACGCAGGCCGAGCTTGAGAAGACGGCAGTCGGGCTTGAGAAGACGACGGCGGCAGTGGAAGGGAGAACGACGGCCAAAATCCGGCGAGGAACAACGGCTGGGGCGGTGGGCCGGCTCAAGCTGGACGAGCAACGACCACACGGGCGGAGACTCGGACGGACAGCCGGCTCAATCTGGATGAGAGAGGACCGCGCTGGCGGAGACTCCAGTAGCACGCGGTCACCCGATCTGGATGGGAGGCGGGCAAATCGAGTCGGGCAGGATCCCGCCTTGGCAAATCGAATCAGGCAGACCGGCGTTGGCTCGATCCAGAAGCAGCACGCGGGCACCCGATTGATCTGGAGGCAACGCAGACGACTTCCGCACGAGGGCACGGGATCCGGCGGAATAGGTCATCGGCCCGCGTCCTGGATCGGAGATTGGATCGAGAGCGTGCGCATGCTAAAAAATCCGTAAAGCTAAGTTAATATTATTATCTGGAGGCCAAAACCATCATATATACAATTATAGATGGGAGGCCAAAGGCCAAAATATAGAAAGCCAAAGAGCATCATAAATATAACTCTAACAATGATCGGGCTCACTTGCAAAGTATCACTAATTTATATATATTAATTACATCTCATTTCCGCGAATTTTATGATTCATTGGTTTCAGGTGCGTCTAAAACAAATCAAATGCAACTATAATCAATTTAGTTAAACATCAAACAGCTAGAAGGTGTGTAGTGTGGATATCAAAGGCACAACAACTATTTTGACGAAGGATTCGGAATACAATATCTTTTGGAACTTATTCGCAATATCTTTTGAGGACGAAGGTAAACGTGAAAACCCCCATAAAGTGTAGAGATGGTACCGGTAGCAGATGCCATTGGAGTTACAGCTCTACTCCCCGCAAAATAGAAGTTATAGCTCTATCACTTAGCCTACCTAACAACTAGTCTAGAACCTAGCAGCACCTCCACTTTTATAAGTAAACTCGAGGGCTACATATATACATCTGGAACTTTTCATTCATCATCGATACAGAAGGATCTTCATCTATTGTCCCATCTATTAGTTGTGCCAATACTCTATAAAGTCTTCCAATATCATCTACCACGTGCTAAAACTATGCGGGAAACTTGGTGGCATGAAAGTTTCACCTTGTTTGTTGTCAAGGCAAAATCACATCGAGCATTTAGGCACGGGAGGCATAGGGAAAGAAAGAATCAAACATGTTGTCGAATCTTTTACAGGGGGCTTTTCTTTCTCTACTACCGAGTGACCCTGCCCTGGGGAGGGGTAAGGGGCCGCCTATTTCAAGGAACAAGTTGTGTGTATCGGTCTCTTAGTATTCATTTTGATCCAAAGATATCCTGGATTAACAGATTTTCGAACATTGCTGAATTGAGCTTGATTTATCAGTGGATCCTAGTACCGAATAAGAAGGAGCGGAAGGAGATTATGGCTTTAGAAGAAACTCCAGTGCACTGTAGATTCAGAGCAAAGTCTGAAGAAACGTTTGCGTATTGTTCAGAAATAGCTTACGTGCTACTTGCATATTGCCGAGACAAAACATTCAGAAACATCTCACTTGCATGTTCGGACTTGAGAGAAAAGCGATCAGATGCAATTCATTGCTTGGACGGAAGGGACACGTAGGGCTAACTGTGGTTATCGTAGCAGCATCTGGGGTGGAAGCACTCGGGCAGCATGGACGGATGTATGGTACGACGCCGTGCAAACGTTCAGCCAAAAAAGTCAGTGGTGTCGAATCGTCCGTCGCTTTGATCCTAGCAAGCCTGTGTAGAGCACAAAATGCAAGCTTCTCTTCAAGTATGAACATTACCAATCGGAAAATAGAATAGAAAACGCCAACTCCATGGGAATTCATCCGAGCCATTCAAAGAAGCACTAATTCATGCGAACCAATCTGTGATTGGATGGTTTGGAAAACAGTGGTATCCCTTGCCCATCAGAGTTCAAGTCTCAGACTTGACATTGGTGCTCGCATTTTTTTGATTTATTTTAGGGTTGCCGGCGATCTGCGTTCAGTTGAAGGAGACGTTCTCATCGACTACGAAGGCATCTGTGATGACTTCGTCAATCTCAAGATGATGTATGCCAGACTCAGTTTCTCGGAGTTACTCATACGCGTAGGGTGTACATATGTGCGTTCATAGGGATGAGTGTATTCAAAAAAAGTTACCATCCAACGGCTGACGCTTTTGGAACACACCTTCGGCTATTTCTGCTAAACACTCCCTTCTGATCCCCACGCTCCACCGCCGACCTCCGGCGCGGCGCCTCCACGAGGCGCGGCCGTTGACCTTGCGCGGCCTGATCCCCGACACGTCCTCCCACATCCGGGCGCTGTAGAACCGTCCCACGAGCTCGGCAGCGGCGGCCGTCGTCTCCGGCCACCACTGGCCCGACCACCACCCCCATCGATGCGCGCCGGCGAGAGCTCTCCAACGAGCCCAGCCGCGCCTCGAATGGTGGCCTGTAGGCCAAACCCGCAGCTCGCCGCCGCATCTGCCCCCACCGGCGGCTTAACTCCGGTGGGTTTGACCCCATTTGACCGGGGGTTTGACCTCCCAGAGTCATTGACATGTGGGCCAGCCCCCCTGTTAATTATTTATTTTAGGTTTAATTAAATTGGTTTAGTCACTGTGAGACTGACACGAGGGTCCCACTGGTCAGTTTGACCTAGGCCGCTCCGTTGACCTGCTGACGTCAGCATGATGTCATGCTGACGCAGTAAATCATTTACTGGATTTTGTTTATTTCTAAATAACCAGAAAAATCCAGAAAATGGTTTATATATGAAAATGGTTAGAGAAATCCAATCTATCCATTGGTGCTGGTTTCATGCATGACAAAGTAACTTAACCTTGCTGTTTAGCTCAAAACAACTAAATGCACTTTGAAAATTCACATATTAGGTTTGAACTTTAAAAATTCATAGAAAATTAACCGTAGCTCAGAATGAAATATTTTATATATGAAAAATTATCAGAAAAATTCAAGGAATCCATCTGTAAAATTTTCATGCATGAAAAACCAACTTATACTTGCTGTATAAGTGAAAACATCTAAATGGCATTTAAAATGCTTAAATTGGAGTTTGCATTTGAACCCTTGGTTCAAATGGACTTCATTGCACTTGTTGCTAGTTGCATTAGCACAATCCACATCATCATATTGTTGCATTGCTGTGTATTGATTGCATCTCCGGTAGTGTTCTTCTCAATACTATGATTCAGTTTTTGCTTATTGAATGCATTCTAATTGTTTTATCTTTCTTCTGGATTAGTTAAGCTATGGACGATAGCGGCAGAGACCATGAAGAGGATATCATCTTCGACATGATACGCTCCTCCCAAAACCAAGAGAATGAACCAGATGACGGCTCACAATTTCTGAACGACTCCGGTGAGGGACTTGAAGAAGAACCAAGAGACGAACGGCAAACAAACAATGATGGCGAAGAAAATGTTAGACAATTAACAAAGTCCGGTGAGGTATATATATATTAGGCCTCTGGTGATCATTAGATGTATTAATTGATTTGTATATATATATATATATATATATTAACGAATCTTTCTTCTTTTAGCCCTCTGGATCGAGCAAATCTTCTAGAAGGGTACGAGGCCGGGCCAAAAAGTTGGGCGATGGCATAAAGTACAACATCGATGAAGTCGCAGAAGATGGCGAACCGATTGCTCCTGTACATAATGCCCGTAAATTTATAAATCAATGCAGAGTTATTGTTAGGGACAACATCCCGATCACCATTCGAGAATGGAATAAGCCAAAGGAAGATCGAGGAGTTAGTTATGTCGACGAAAGATCGAAAAATTTGCTTTGGGATACGCTCATGTCACATTTCAACCTACCAGAGGGTTTCACAGATGGCCAACGGTTGAAAGTCAAGCAGTTTGCTCTTAAGAAGATGGCCACACAATTCCAGACCTGGAAGAAAAGATTATACAGCGACTACCTCAAGGCAGAAAGGAAGACTCCAGAATTCACTGGAGTACTAGAGAAGATAAAAGATCACTGGGACGTATTTGTGAAGTACAAGGAATCGGATGAAGCTAAGGAAAGGTCGAGAAAAAATAAGATAAATGCTGCGAAAAAAGAGTATCACCATGTTCTGGGGACAGGTGGCTACAAGAGAGGCGTGCCTAAGTGGGAAGCAGCTGAGGCCAAGATGCTTGCTGAAGGGGTCATTCCAAAACCAGCGGATTGGCTCGAGAGGTCCAGGAATTGGTTTTATGTGCATGGGGGAAATTTGGACCCAGCGACAGGGGAGATTATTGAAAAGGCAGATCTTAAAACAGCCTCGGACGCTTTACTTGAAGCAATAGAAGATGCTCGAAAGGGGTTGTTCCAGCCCGAGAGAGAGAACGACGAGCTTACACGCGCCCTTGGGAATCCTGAACACGGAGGACACTGGGAGAAGTCATACGTGGTGTCATTGTATGGAGAAAGGAATGCATCGTGTTTCCAAACTCGGCGCCAAGGCTACCGACTCCTCCGAGTAGCAATACACCTCTAAGTCCGTCGCGTCAGCCGACTCCACCCCACCTCAAGACGGAGCCCAGCGCGAGTCCGCCATATCGATCTCCGCCGCGTCAGCCGACTCCACCCCCTATGTCCCAGCAGCAGGGCCAAAAGCGGAAGAGAGCACCAAAAAGAAAGCCAACGACGAGCCTGCTGCCAAAAAGAAGTTAGCTTACGAGATGACTGATGAGAAAACCAGAGCGGTCGTGGCTTCCGAAGTGAAGTCCCATTTTGCACCGAAACCGCCCCCGCCGCCAAAGGAGATAATATCTGCGAAAACCGTAGAGCACTTTGTGGAACTTCTAGAGCGAGCCCCGGCACATGTGCAGAATAGGCCATCACACTATGAACGCTCCATTAGGAAGTCATATCAGGAACAAATGCAGCAGTCGAGACATACAAGTAGTAATAAAAGCGGGAAAACAGTTCCCCAGCTCGGAGAACAGGCAATGCAATTGATCCCCCCGCTCAAGGTGATTACCGATAAGGTAACCGACGCTGCTAAAGACTTTGGTATCAGTGTTGATCAACTCCTAGGCACCGCGGAAGTCCCCATGGCTGAATTAGCATGGAAATATGTCCCCGGGAACCCTCTGGTCAGACCTGAGCAGGTCCCGCATCTATCAACACAAATGCGAAGATTGCATGAGTGGTACATGAAAGAAGTAAAGAACGGGCGAGAGATGCTCATTGTGAAAGTCAAGGAAGAGCATTACTTCTATGAAAACGAGATAACGATTGAGTTTCCAGAAATTTTTCAGTTATACAATCAAGACGCACTCGACAAATCTATCGTCAGTTGCTATTGTCTGTAAGTGATTTTTTCTGTAATTTAAATCTCTAGCTCAGCTCGTTCATTGCCTGTAATTTAAATCTATCGTCAGTTGCTATATTCTTTTGTATGCTATTATGCAGAATGATATTTTTTGAATGCAAAAGAGATCTAATCTATGACATTGGGTTCGTTGACCCATATATCATTAATGAAATTATGACACAAAACCACGCCAAAGACTCAGAGGAGAACTTGCTAAGGTTTATGAAGGAACTAAATACCAGAACAGAAATACTTTTTCCTTACAACTTCAAGTGAGTGTTACTGTCTTGTACTACAAATTCTATTTTGCTTACTCGATGTTAAGTGTAGTTGATGAGTTATGCATGCCTGCTTATATAAACGTGTGCGCAGGTTCCACTGGATCCTGCTAATCATTAGAGTTGACGCTGAAACTGTTGAAACCCTGGACTCACTAGGTAAAGACCCTCGAGAATACACCAGCTTGGTTTTGATGCTCGACAGGTAATTTCAATCATTATCGCACTATATCGGCCTCTTTCGTTCATTTCCTGATATCAAGTAATTAATAACTCCTTTATTCATTTTTTTGTCGGGCAGGGTTTGGAAACGGTTCATCAAAGAGGTTGTCGGTGAATGGAAACCGAAACTAAAATGGCGACAGACCAAGGTAATTAAGTAGTACTAGCTAGGTCCACGCATTATCATGCTTGATTATTATCTGATTGAATTCTATTCTCGCAAAGTGCACGAGGAAGCAACAGGGGACTAATTTATGTGCATACTACGTTTGCGAGAACATTTGCATTACGACCGAATGACGCAGAGATGTAAGACAACTTCAGGTACGTAAACACTATTCACAATTTTTTTATGATGATCTAATATATATACACACAACTAATATATTCATATTGATCTCCTTCTTTAAAGATTGACGAGATGCGGAATAAGCTCCTACCATAGAACCGCATACGAGCAATTCAAGAGGAAATTACGAGATTTTTGCTTACGGAGGTCATATCTGAAAGCGGAGAATACCATTGCACCTAATGCCTGCATGTAATGATCTGCAAATTGTAGGAGAAATTGTATATACTAAATTGTATGTATGTATATATATATATATATATATATATATATATGTATGGTCGTACGAGAAATTATATGATATATGTATGGTCGTACCAGAAATTATATTATATATGCATAACGTGTACAGTATGTAGTAGCGTAAAATATGTTTGAAATGAAAAAGAATTGAATGGAAAACACAAAATGAAAAAAAAAACCCATAAACCCTAAACCCTAAAACCCTAAACCCCAACACAAAATCATTAGTCCCGATTGGTGTCACCAACCGGAACTACAGGTCCTTCAGCCCCCGGTGCTAACTCGCGGCCACGTGGAGGGGCCTTAGTCCCGGTTGGTGTCACCAACCGGGACTAAAGGTCCTCCCACCCCCGGCGCGCGCTCGCGGCCACGTGGAGGGACTTTAGTCCCGGGCCGTGGCTAACCGGGACTAAAGGGTGGGGGCCTTTAGTCCCGATTTAGTTGTCCCGGTTGGTGACCCGGGACTAAAGGCCTTTTCCAACCGGGACTAAATTCCGTTTTTCCACTAGTGTCAACATATACCGGTCAAGAACAGTTATGTTTCAGTGATACTACAGTAAATTCAAAAACGGTGCCCGGGCTCATCTACACCCTATGAACAGTAAATTATTATTTTTTTTCCAAATTCTGAAATTTGTAGAAATCCAAGATGCTCATGTGGGCAAGGTGTGTGCAAAATTTCGTGGTGTTTGGACATCTAGGAGCTCGTACCAAAAAAAAAAAAATCGCCTCTAAATAGTGTTCTTTTTAAAGTATCTCATAAACCCCAAATTTGTTGTTTTTTTGGAACAAGCTCCTCAGATGTCTTGCGCACATGAGCATTTTCAATGGCTAAAGATCCAGGACGCAGGCCGAGCTTGAGAAGACGGCAGTCGGGCTTGAGAAGACGACGGCGGCAGTGGAAGGGAGAACGACGGCCAAAATCCGGCGAGGAACAACGGCTGGGGCGGTGGGCCGGCTCAAGCTGGACGAGCAACGACCACACGGGCGGAGACTCGGACGGACAGCCGGCTCAATCTGGATGAGAGAGGACCGCGCTGGCGGAGACTCCAGTAGCACGCGGTCACCCGATCTGGATGGGAGGCGGGCAAATCGAGTCGGGCAGGATCCCGCCTTGGCAAATCGAATCAGGCAGACCGGCGTTGGCTCGATCCAGAAGCAGCACGCGGGCACCCGATTGATCTGGAGGCAACGCAGACGACTTCCGCACGAGGGCACGGGATCCGGCGGAATAGGTCATCGGCCCGCGTCCTGGATCGGAGATTGGATCGAGAGCGTGCGCATGCTAAAAAATCCGTAAAGCTAAGTTAATATTATTATCTGGAGGCCAAAACCATCATATATACAAGTATAGATGGGAGGCCAAAGGCCAAAATATAGAAAGCCAAAGAGCATCATAAATATAACTCTAACAATGATCGGGCTCACTTGCAAAGTATCACTAATTTATATATATTAATTACATCTCATTTCCGCGAATTTTATGATTCATTGGTTTCAGGTGCGTCTAAAACAAATCAAATGCAACTATAATCAATTTAGTTAAACATCAAACAGCTAGAAGGTGTGTAGTGTGGATATCAAAGGCACAACAACTATTTTGACGAAGGATTCGGAATACAATATCTTTTGGAACTTATTCGCAATATCTTTTGAGGACGAAGGTAAACGTGAAAACCCCCATAAACCAAGTGTAGAGATGGTACCGGTAGCAGATGCCATTGGAGTTACAGCTCTACTCCCCGCAAAATAGAAGTTATAGCTCTATCACTTAGCCTACCTAACAACTAGTCTAGAACCTAGCAGCACCTCCACTTTTATAAGTAAACTCGAGGGCTACATATATACATCTGGAACTTTTCATTCATCATCGATACAGAAGGATCTTCATCTATTGTCCCATCTATTAGTTGTGCCAATACTCTATAAAGTCTTCCAATATCATCTACCACGTGCTAAAACTATGCGGGAAACTTGGTGGCATGAAAGTTTCACCTTGTTTGTTGTCAAGGCAAAATCACATCGAGCATTTAGGCACGGGAGGCATAGGGAAAGAAAGAATCAAACATGTTGTCGAATCTTTTACAGGGGGCTTTTCTTTCTCTACTACCGAGTGACCCTGCCCTGGGGAGGGGTAAGGGGCCGCCTATTTCAAGGAACAAGTTGTGTGTATCGGTCTCTTAGTATTCATTTTGATCCAAAGATATCCTGGATTAACAGATTTTCGAACATTGCTGAATTGAGCTTGATTTATCAGTGGATCCTAGTACCGAATAAGAAGGAGCGGAAGGAGATTATGGCTTTAGAAGAAACTCCAGTGCACTGTAGATTCAGAGCAAAGTCTGAAGAAACGTTTGCGTATTGTTCAGAAATAGCTTACGTGCTACTTGCATATTGCCGAGACAAAACATTCAGAAACATCTCACTTGCATGTTCGGACTTGAGAGAAAAGCGATCAGATGCAATTCATTGCTTGGACGGAAGGGACACGTAGGGCTAACTGTGGTTATCGTAGCAGCATCTGGGGTGGAAGCACTCGGGCAGCATGGACGGATGTATGGTACGACGCCGTGCAAACGTTCAGCCAAAAAAGTCAGTGGTGTCGAATCGTCCGTCGCTTTGATCCTAGCAAGCCTGTGTAGAGCACAAAATGCAAGCTTCTCTTCAAGTATGAACATTACCAATCGGAAAATAGAATAGAAAACGCCAACTCCATGGGAATTCATCCGAGCCATTCAAAGAAGCACTAATTCATGCGAACCAATCTGTGATTGGATGGTTTGGAAAACAGTGGTATCCCTTGCCCATCAGAGTTCAAGTCTCAGACTTGACATTGGTGCTCGCATTTTTTTGATTTATTTTAGGGTTGCCGGCGATCTGCGTTCAGTTGAAGGAGACGTTCTCATCGACTACGAAGGCATCTGTGATGACTTCGTCAATCTCAAGATGATGTATGCCAGACTCAGTTTCTCGGAGTTACTCATACGCGTAGGGTGTACATATGTGCGTTCATAGGGACGAGTGTATTCAAAAAAAGTTACCATCCAACGGCTGACGCTTTTGGAACACACCTTCGGCTATTTCTGCTAAACACTCCCTTCTGATCCCCACGCTCCACCGCCGACCTCCGGCGCGGCGCCTCCACGAGGCGCGGCCGTTGACCTTGCGCGGCCTGATCCCCGACACGTCCTCCCACATCCGGGCGCTGTAGAACCGTCCCACGAGGGAGCTCCAGGGAGACCGCCTTCCGCCTCCGCCCGGGCAGTCCGTTGGTTGGACGCTCGCCGACCTCGGCGGAACCACGGCGCGGCACGGCTCCGTGCACCCGGCAACATCTGCATAACCCAGGCTCGGCGAGGCGCGTCCCCGAGCCCCCAGCGAAGGTGTGTTCCTCTCTCTCTCTTCCTTCCCTATGGAACTACTCGATCGTATCGTACTTCATCCCCTTCTCTAAATGGAGTACGTCCGAGCTGCTTGATGAGAACTGTTCCTCAATTTCCACCCCCTTCTCTTCTGCGGATGTGGTGCATGACGAGGGCACGTACTAGGGATAGGGTAACAGGCCTGACCTACAGACCCTACCTTAGTACTCCACACGCCTTATACTGGGTCTCAGGGCCAGATCAGCAACCAAGAATTCCGCAGACTGACATTCACTCGGAGTTCATCGAACCACTCGGGAGGCAAGAGTTCACTCGACCAGCTTGTTTCACTCGGAGCACCCGAAAGTCACTCGACCAGAGAAGACCAGGAGACTCCCGGAGCGCAACGGTCGGGACGCACGTTCGCCTGTATTAACTGTAATCAATGCGCCCGTTACCTGGCGCCCTTAAACCCCTCTCTTAACCCCTAGTAATGGCGGCATTCATGGGTGGGCTGGCGAACACTATATAAGCCACCCCCAGCTCCATTCCAAGGGTTCGCAACCTTTGTAATCATACACTCAATTAATACAGCTCCAGAGCACTGAGACGTAGGGCTATTACCTCCACCGCTAAGGGGCCTGAACTCGTAAATCCGAGTGTAACACCTGCACCGTAGCTAGGCTCTGCCCTCTCATCTGTACCCCTACACACTACTGTCAGACTTGCACCCACGACAGTTGGCGCCCACGGTGGGGCAAGCGTCTAGCGACTTCCGGCGTAGTTGCATTTTTTCCGATCATCACCATGGTTTCCGGCGGCGGGCTGACTCTGGGCGGCGAGATCCGTTTCGGCGTCCTCAGTTTCATCGCCGACGATTCGGCGTGGCTCCAGGAAGCCCCGCTGGATGTCGAGGCGTTGCCCGTCCGCGGCGCGGCGCACTTCCGCGCGAGTACCTTCGGCGTCCTTCTTCGGCAACCGTCGACTCCTTATCAGTCGACGTCTTCACTCTCCGCCAGCCGTCGTCGCAAGCGCTCCGGGCGCTCTCGGCATCAGCGGTGGATCAAGCATGCGGCAGCCCTTCAGACTTCGGCCCCGCAGATCACGGCAATCGAGCCCGATGAACCTGTCTTCGATCTGTTCGCCTCCGTGCACGAGCACTCGGAAAGCTTGTCCGAGTGCGAGAGCAGCGATCCCGCTGCAGAGGTGCTGATGGCCGATTCCCCGCCCAGCCCACCTGGGTACGGCCGCGGCGGCGTGGAGAACGGTGACCCGTCGCGTCCTGATCTTGGCGGCGGCAGGGACCGACACGACGACGAGTACGTCCCCCGACCTCTCACTCGGCAGCAGAGGGAGGAACAGCAGCGCAGGACTGAGCAGGCCCTCCAGACGCCCATCGTTGGGACGACCCCCGAGGCTAAGGCTTTGGAGGCCGTGCGCCAAGCCAACTTGGCTGAGCGCAATCGTCTGGAAGCGCTCCAGAAGTCACTCGACGACCGCGCCCGCAGGCAGCATCTGCCCAGTTCCAGTCGGCGGCAGCGGTAGTTGTTCTCAAATGACCAGCAGCAGAGTTTCCAGGTATTCCGCACTCCCGTCCAGAATCTGGCGGCAGCCACTCGGATAGCAGATTCCATTGAGCCGTCCCGATCCGAGGCGGGGGAGGGTCTTCGGCAGATCCGGGCCTTGCTCAAGGCGGCTGAGGAGCAAAATTCGGCAGTATCCCAGTCGCGCAACCGGATTCACAACAGATCGGTAAGGGCTGACACCGTTCAGTCGGCCCACAGCCCAATGTCCCCAGGGAGAAACAGACGCTCGCCTCCACGGCGAAACGATCAGGACCGCCACCGAGACCAGTACTCGGGGCAGGGTCGCAGTCGGAATACACCTCCGCGGCGTCAGGATGATCGTCGCCGCATGCAGTCGCCCCCTCCGCGGGATGGCTCGTACGCGCCCCGGCCGTACGACGCCAGGCGCCCTTACGGCAATGATCGGAGGGCCAGCCCTCCTCGTCATGGTGACGGTTATCGCCAGAGAGAGCCAGTCGATTACCGCGACCCGCAGTTCAATGCGAGATCCGTTCTCGCTCAGAACCTGGTCGACAGAGGCAGAGCTCTGAGAGAGAACTTGGACAGAGATCGTCCGAGTGGAAGTGGAGCATTCGTCTCCGAGCCCGAGTGTTTCAGCAGGGCCATCCGGGCCGCTGAGATTCCACCTAACTTCAGATTGGCAACTGGAGTAAGCAAGTTCACCGGCGACTCCAAGCCAGAAACTTGGTTAGAAGATTAGCGAGTGGCTATGCAGATTGGTGGGGGAAATGACTATGTGGCCATGAAGCATTTGCCTTTGATGCTAGAAGGGTCCGCCCGTGCCTGGCTCAATCAGCTCACTCCGGCCAGCATATACTGCTGGGAAGATTTGGCCTGAGTGTTCATCAAAACATTCGAGGGAACGTGCAAACACCCGGCTGGATTGTCTGAGTTGCAACACTGCGTGCAGAAACCGAATGAAACATTGAGGGAGTACATCCAGCGGTGGACAACCTTGCATCACGTGGTGGAGAATGTCACAGAGCATCAAGCCGTCTGCGCCTTCAAGGCAGGAGTCAGATATCGGGAGCTCATCCTGAAATTTGGTCGATCAGGATCTTTGACCATGAGCCGAATGATGGAGATTGCCACTCGGTACGCAAACGGAGAGGAAGAAGACCGTCTCCGTAACGGCAAAGGGAAAACCAGCGAGCCCAACCCTGGAAATAGTAATCTCAATCAGAAGCCGAAGCGCAAGGCTGATGGTTCGACTCGGGCCGAGGCTGCCGCTCTGGCCGGCCAAGCCAAGAACAAGGGGAAGGCTAAGGAAAAATGGATCCCGAAGAAAAAGAGAGATCAGTCGGGCCAAGATGTCCTCGATTTACCATGTCACATCCACACCAGAAAGGATGAAGAGGGCAACCTAATATTGCCCAAACATACCACTCGACAGTGCAGACTGTTGATCCAGCAGTTCCGAGAGGGCCCGTCGAGTGAGAAGAGCCCAGAAGACGCTGATGATGGAGACAAAGATGAACCTTTTCCCAGTGTCAACGCAACCCTGATGATCTTTGCAGATGTAGAGAGCAGGAGCAAATTGAAAGTTATCAATCGAGAAGTGAACATGGCCATGCCGGCGACGACGAAGTTTCTGAACTGGTCGAAGACTCCGATCACCTTTGATCAATCGGACCACCCGGCCTACATAGCCACCCCTGGGCAGCAGGCGCTTGTGGTAGATCCAGTCGTGGGAGGCGTCCGATTGCGCAAGGTCCTCATGGACGGTGGAAGCGGATTGAACATACTATACGCTGATACTTTGCAAGCGATGGGCATTCCGATGTCCCGACTCAGTGAGAGCAGCATGCAGTTCCACGGAGTAATCCCCGGCAAGAAAGCAAAGTCACTCGGGCAGATCGCCCTGGATGTGGTCTTTGGAGACGACAAGAACTTTCGGAAGGAAAGGCTGACCTTCGAAGTGGTCGACTTCCGCAGCGCCTACCATGCCATCCTTGGTCGGCCGGCTTACGCACGTTTCATGGCCCGCCCATGTTATGTGTATCTCAAGCTGAAGATGCCCGGCCCCAAAGGTGTAATCACAGTCACTGGCAGTCGACAGCGCGCGGAAGAGTGTTTGCAGCAAGGATCAAAGATAGCTGATGAGCAGATGGCCATGGTGGAACTGGAGGAGTACAAGAAAAATGCCGATCCGAGTGATCTGCTACGGTCCAAGAAGCCGGCTGCAGAATCTGCGTTTCAGTCGGCCGGCGACACGAAGCCTGTGCACATCCACCCGGAAGATCCCAATGCTACACCCACCAACATATCAACAACACTCGACAGCAAATAGGAAGAAGCGCTCATCCAGTTCCTCCGTGAGAACTGGGACATCTTCGCATGGAAACCATCCGACATGCCAGGTGTACCCAGGGAGCTGGCTGAGCACCGTTTGCGAGTCGACCCAAAGGCGAAACCTGTGAAGGAGCATCTCCGTCGCTCTGTTACACAGAAGAGGAAGGCCATTGGCGAAGAAGTAGCTCGGCTCCTGGCAGCCGAGTTCATCCGTGAGGTGTACCACTCCGAGTGGCTCGCCAACGTCGTCATGGTCCCTAAGAAGGACAAGTCTCTCCGAATGTGCATTGATTTTAAGCACATTAATCGGGTCTGCCCCAAGGATCATTTCCCGCTCCCCCGCATAGATCAAATTGTTGATTCCACCGCGGGTTGTGAGCGACTGTCTTTTCTGGATGCGTACTCCGGGTACCACCAGATCCGACTGTATGGGCCAGATGAAATAAAAATAGCCTTTATCACCCCATTCGGGTGTTTCTGCTATATCACCATGCCATTCGGTCTTAAAAACGCTGGTGCCACTTTCATGTGCATGGTGCAGAAGTGTTTGCAAAAACAGATCAGTCGGAACATCGAGGCATACATGGATGACATAGTGGTCAAGTCTAGAAAGGGTTCCGACCTACTGGCTGACTTAGCTGAAACTTTCGCAAATTTGCGGAAGTATGATATCAAGCTGAATCCAGCAGAGTGCACTTTCGGAGTTCCCGGGGGCAAGTTACTCGGTTTCCTTGTTTCCGAACGAGGGATAGATGCCAATCCTGAGAAGATCGGGGCGATTGTACGAATGAAACGTCCAGAACGTCTTCATGATGTACAGAAGCTCACGGGTTGCCTCGCAGCTCTGAGCCGATTCATCTCCCGTCTCGGTGAGAGGGCACAGCCCCTGTACCGATTGATGAAGAAATCTGATTCGTTCGAGTGGACTGCTGAAGCACAGGCAGCGTTTGTTGAGCTCAAAGCCCTGCTTTCCACCCAGCCGGTGCTTGCCGCTCCAAACAGCAACGAGCCGTTGCTCTTATACATTGCGGCCACTGGTCAAGTTGTCAGCACTGTCCTCATAGTCGAGCGAGAAGAACAGGGCAAAGCTTACAAAGTTCAGCGCCCAGTCTATTACATCTCTGAAGTTCTAACTCCTTCCAAGCAGAGGTATCCTCATTATCAGAAGCTCGTCTATGGCATCTACCTGACTACGAAGAAAGTAGCCCATTACTTCCAAGAGCACACTGTGTCAGTCATCAGCGACGCCCCACTGTCTGAGATCATGAACAATCGGGATGCGACTGGTCGAGTGGCGAAGTGGGCTATCGAGCTCCTACTCCTTGACATCAAGTTCGAGGCGAAGAAAGCGATCAAGTCCCAAGCATTAGCTGATTTCCTAGCCGAGTGGACTGAACAGCAGCAACCGACTCAGAGTCACCCGGAACACTGGACCATGTTCTTTGATGGTTCCAAAATGCTGAATGGTTCAGGAGCCGGAGTTGTGTTAGTATCTCCAAAGGGCGATCGTCTCAGATATGTTCTGCAGATCCACTTCGATTCCTCCAACAATGAAGCCGAGTATGAGGCGCTCCTTTATGGTCTACGTATGGCCATCTCACTCGGTGTCCGGCGCCTGATGGTCTACGGAGACTCTGATCTAGTTGTAAACCAAGTGATGAAGGAGTGGGATATCAGAAGCCCCGCTATGACAGGATACTGCAACACAGTGAGAAAGTTGGAGAAGAAATTTGAAGGCCTGGACCTGCATCATGTTCCCCGAGCCAAGAATCAGGAGGCAGACGATCTGGAGAAGATTGGGTCCACTCGGAAATCCATACCCAGCAATGTGTGCCTCGAGCATTTACGTTCTCCGATGGTAAAAGAAGATCCCTTCACGGAAGAGCCCCCGCAAGCGGTCAGTCCATCTGATCCGACTGAAGTCGAGGTCCCGACA
Organism: Elymus sibiricus; assembly: GCA_039707655.1. NCBI lineage: Eukaryota > Viridiplantae > Streptophyta > Magnoliopsida > Poales > Poaceae > Elymus > Elymus sibiricus. The sequence continues at coordinate 29,419,531 of CM077674.1, forward strand.
GTCATTGATTTGGTCATGGAGGTCCTAGCAATCACACCCGAGTGGACAGTGCCCTACATTGCATACCTGCTCAGGCATGAACTTCCAGAAGATGAAGCTGAAGCTCGCTAGATCGTTCGCAGGTCCAAAGCCTTTACAGTGATGGGTGATCAGTTATACAGAAAGAGCGTCACCGGCGTGACTCAGCGTTGCATCTCTCCAGAGGAAGGTCGATTGATTCTGGAGGAGATTCACTCGGGAACTTGTGGACACCACGCATCCTCTCGGACAATCGTGGCTAAAGCTTACCGAGCTGGATTCTTCTGGCCACGTGCCAATGAAGCTGCGCAGGAGATAGTCCAACACTGCGCCGGATGCCAGTTCTATGCAAACTTATCGCACAAGCCCGCGTCTGCTCTGAAGACGATTCCACTCGTCTGGCCGTTTGCGGTCTGGGGACTCGACATGGTAGGACCCCTTCGGACAGGGGCGAGTGGATTCACTCACTTGGTGGTTGCAGTCGACAAGTTCACTAAGTGGATCGAAGCCAAACCCATCAAGAAGCTAGACTCTCATACAGCGATCAAGTTCATGAAGGAGATAGTCTTCAGGTACGGCGTGCCCCACAGAATTATCACTGACAACGGTTCAAACTTCAACTCGGAAGAGTTCAGGGCGTTCTGTGCCGCCCAAGGCACCCGTGTCGACTCTGCATCTGTGGCGCACCCGCAGTCGAATGGGCAAGCTGAGAGAGCAAACGGACTAATTCTGCAGGGGTTAAAGCCACGACTCATGCGCGATTTGGAGCCTGCAGCTGGGGTTTGGGTCACTGAGTTGCCGTCAGTTCTTTGGGGCTTGAGGACGACCCCCAATCGGTCTACCAATCCCACTCCCTTCTTCATGGTGTACGGAGCTAAAGCCGTCCTGCCGAGTGACCTGCTCCATAATTCACCCCGAGTGGAACTGTACTCTGAAGCTGAGGCAGAGCAAGCACGGCAAGATGGCGTAGATCTCTTGGAGGAAGAAAGGGAGATGGCTCTGATCCGATCGGCCACTCATCAGCAAGATCTAAGACGTTTTCACAGCAGACACGTCCGAAGTCGGACCTTTCAGGAAGGAGATCTTGTGCTCCGAGTGGATCAACGGCGGCCTCACAAGCTTGCTCCCGCGTGGGAAGGCCCCTTTATCGTGTCAAAGGTTCTGCACAACGGAGCATACCGCCTGTACAACCTTCAGAAGCAAGCAGACGAGCCCCGTGCTTGGAATGCGGATTTGCTGCGACGATTTTATACTTGATCATGAGATGTAATAAAAGTACTCGAGTGATATTTGGAGAATAAAAGCATAACTTTTCCAGTTTCACATTGGGTTCACTCGTATGCATGTTCTGGCTTACAACCCCCAGTGGGTATATGCCGTTCAACTTAGCTGCAAACCAGCTTGTGCCTAAGTCAAAAATACTACTCCCAGTGAAGAGCATCACTCTCACTCGGGGGCTTGGCTGCGAACCAGCTTTCGCCCAAGTGAAATACGCTACTCCGAGTGAGAGCATCCCTCTCACTCGGGGGCTTGGCTGCGAACCAGCTTTTGCCCAAGTGAAATACGCTACTCCGAGTGAGAGCATCCCTCTCACTCGGGGGCTTGGCTGCGAACCAGCTTTTGCCCAAGTTAAATACGCTACTCCGAGTGAGAGCATCCCTCTCACTTGGGGGCTTGGCTGCGAACCAGCTTTCGCCCAAGTCAAAAACGCTACTCCGAGTGAAGAGCATCCCTCTCACTCGGGGGCTTGGCTGCGAACCAGCTTTCGCCCAACTTAAATACGCTATTCCGAGTGAAGAGCATCTCTCTCACTCGGGGGCTTGGCTGTGAACCGGCTTTCGCCCAAGTTAAAAATGCTACTCCGAGTGAGAGCATCCCTCTCACTCGGGGGCTTGGCTGCGAACCAGCTTTCGCCCAACTTAAAAACCTACTCCGAGTGACGAGCATCCCTCTCACTTGGAGGCTTGGCTGCGAACCAGCTTTCGCCCAAGTTAAAAACGCTACTCCGAGTGAGAGCATCCCTCTCACTCGGGGGCTTGGCTGCGAACCAGCTTTCGCCCAAGTCAAAAACGCTACTCCGAGTGAAGAGCATCCCTCTCACTCGGGGGCTTGGCTGCGAACAGCTTTCGCCCAAGTTAAATACGCTACTCCGAGTGAGAGCATCCCTCTCACTCGGGGGCTTGGCTGCGAACCAGCTTTCGCCCAAGTCAAAAACGCTACTCCGAGTGAAGAGCATCCCTCTCACTCGGGGGCTTGACTGCGAACCAGCTTTCGCCCAAGTTAAATACGCTACTCCGAGTGAAGAGCATCCCTCTCACTCGGGGGCTTGGCTGCGAACCAGCTTTCACCTAAGTGAAATACGCTACTCCGAGTGAGAGCATCCCTCTCACTCGGGGGCTTGGCTGCGAACCAGCTTTCGCCCAAGTCAAAAATGCTACTCCGAGTGAAGGGCATCCCTCTCACTCGGGGGCTTGGCTGCGAACCAGCTTTCTCCCAAGTTAAAACGCTGTTCAAAGATACGAAAGACTCGAAGGAAAGCATTCGATTAACTCCAGAAGTTCAAAAGCGAATACGAGTACGCGGGCCCAAAGCCCGAAAGAGTTTAACGATTACAATTCCACTCGGCATTCCGAGGTTAATGGGTAAGACTTAAAGTTTTCTCGCGCCCCTGCGGGGCTGGCCGGCTCGACGATGGAATCCAAGTCGATGCCGTCTACAATGCGAGTGGCCGCCTCAATGAATGTCTCCATGAAGTCTTCAAACTTGAGTTTCTTCGTGTTGGCAACTTGGAGAGTCTTCAGTTTCTCCTCCTTGGCGTCCTTGCAATGCACCCGGACCAGAGAGAGCGCCACGTCGGCCCCGCAGCGAGCAGCCGACTTCTTCCACGCTTGCACTCGGCTGGAAATGTCGTTGAGACGAGTCATCAGGGCCTCCAGGTCGGTGTCGAGGGTATCTTCTGGCCACAACTCCTTGTCGATTCTGCCGAGTGCACCCCGCAGACGAATGATGTAACCCTGGACGTCTTCGATGCGAGATTCCACCCGCAGGACACCTAGAGCAGCCTTGTCACCGACGAGTGACCTGGAAGGATCCAGATCCCTCTCGATTCGGTCAGTTTCCAGCTCGAAGTCTCGGCAGTACTCTGCGGGCGAGAAAAGAGGAGAGTCAAAGGTCAGCATGCATGAAGTTCACTTGGACAAAAGTTCACTCGGATGCTATAAGTTACCTGCAAGCTTGGTGTACATCTCCTCCGTGAAATCCTCTATGTATCTCTCGAAAGCGTTCTTCTTCTCTATCAGCTGGGTGACCTTCTCATCCAGATTCTTCTTCTCTTTCTCGTAGGCTTCCGCCTGGGCCTTGAGCTTGCTCTCCCACTCGGTTTGCTGCTTCTTGAGTTCGAGTACCTCTTTCTTCAGCGATGTGTTCTCTGCTTCAAGCTTCCCGAGTGAGGCCAGTTTCTCTTCGGCGGCCTTGGTCTTTTCCTTCGCCACTTGCTGCACTCCCGCCAGCTCGCTGTCCTTACTCTCGAGTGCCTGCTTCATGGTTTCTAAAGAAACAGAGGTTCTGAGCCGCACTTGGAGTCGATGGTTTTCACTACGCACATCTATTCGAGTGAAGTCACTCGGTTCAAAGAACGGAGAGAGATGAAAGCCGAATGCTCAGTAACTGAGGCATACCTCCCATGGTCCTGAGCTTTGCTTGAGCGCGCGTTGTGTTCCTCCTCTCCACCTCCAAATCCACTCGGAGCTGAGCCGTCTCCTTCTCCAGTGCCACGTACTGAGTCCCAAGCTCGCAAGTTTTCTGAAATACAAGAGAGAACAGAACAGTTAATGTCAAGAAATATTTCGAGTGCCCAAAGACCAGTACTCCTGGAAGGAACGAGCTTGACCAGTATCAGATCCTGAAGTACCCTTTGTCAGGGAGGAACAAGTTTGACCAGTATCAGATTCTAAGTTCTAAGACTTCCGCCGACTGCCCGCAGTCAACGACAGTCTCGGGGACTACACCCAGTGGGTGCACTCAGCGTGCCCCCACTGGAACGGTATCCACTCGGAACGGTCTGCCCGATCCGAGTGACGGCCGAACACAAAAAAAACAAGACAAGAAGTTCTAAGACTCCCGCCGACTGCCCGCAGTCGATGGCAGTCTCGGGGACTACACCCAGTGGGTGCACTCAGCATGCCCCCACTGGAATGGTATTCGCTCGGAACGGTCCGCCCGATCCGAGTGACGGCCAAACGTAAAAAAAAACAACAGAACAAAGTCTAAGTTCTAAGACTCCCGCCGACTGCCCGCAGTCGACGGCAGTCTCGGGGACTACACCCAGTGGGTGCACTCAGCGTGCCCCCACTGGAACGGTATCCACTCGGAACGGTCTGCCCGATCCGAGTGACGGCCGAACACAAAAAACACCCAGTGGGTGTACCGGATATTTTCCGGGTGTACCGGATATTTTCCGACTAAAATCCCTACTGAAGAAAAACGACTTGGAGATTGACTTACAAGAGCACTTACTCGAACGTTCTCCTGGAGGGCAGCACTGGCATCGTATGCCAGCTTGCTAGCTGTGCACACCTCCTTGAGCCTTTGGGTCATCAGTTCCGCCTGGATCATCGCCTCCTTGCTGGCCCCAGTTTGGTCCTCCGGCACCTTGTATAGACTGAAGATATTGACAGGAGGAGTCGGAACCGTAGCTAGGGCAGTCGACGGAGCCGCGGCAGAACCAGCCCCGGCCTGAGAAGAACCCTGCCCCGGAGGCACGGTCATGGCAGGTGCAGGAGGAACTTGAGGCGCTCCGCTCGGCGGTGTCTTCTGTGTAGTGGCCTGAGGAGCTGTCGGAACGGGAGTCCTCTCCTCGGTGTCCTTTCGCGGCGGCTCTTCATCGTCATCTCCGACGTGGATGACCTCTGCAAGCATTACGTTCACTCGACGCAATCAGTAGCAGTACACGATTCAATCGGATGAAAACATTTCAGTCGAATGACAAGTTGAAGTAAAAATGAAGTTATTGTTACTTCTCTGAGAAGTGGCCGCGTCTGCCATCTCGGCTTCGGTGCGGTCCCCATCAATCTGCGTGGGAGACGTCATCGAGGTTGCAGCTCTGGTTCATAAGATGCACTCGGTCAGAGGAATCACGAAAGTTGACAAAGACAGAAAAGAAAAGCTGAGAAGGATACTCACGTTGAGGCGACAGGCACAGCGATCTTGATCCGGGGCAGAGCCTTCCGGGGCTTGGGGGAAGCGACCTTGGGCTGCTTGGCGGCCTTCTCTGTCGGCCCAGGCGATGACGTCCGAGTGCGCTTCGGAGCCGTAGCACTCGGAACCGCCTCCTTCTCCGGGCCAGCACTCGGATCTTGAGCTCGTTTGGAGCGGTGCTCGGAGCGCAACTCTGGAGACAGTGAAGACTCGGCATCGTCGCTCCCTTCCGAGTCCTCACTTTCCTCCTCGCTGTCCTCCGCGTAGCTGCCCCCGGCGCTGCCGTGCTCGCTCTCCGCGCCTCTGACAAGTTGTTCTCCATTAGGCACAGGCGATAACATCTTCTGGAATTCCTGCAAGACACAAAGATCAGAGGCAGTCGGTTCAGTCAGATTGCTCAGTTCACTCGAAGAATTTGCACATAAGTGATTCACTCGGAAATGCATGTCATACCTCCAACGACAGGTTATTGGCGTCATAGGGCGGGATCCGTCTCGACCCTCGCGGATTGTCGCACGCAGCAGTGATGCACCTGATCCACTGTTCCACCGTTTTGTCCTCGACATCTTCTGGATGCACTTGGGTTGAGTCGTTGGCCCCAGTGTAGCGCCACACGGGGTGAGCCCGCTCCTGCAGCGGCTGGATCCTCCGACTGAGGAAGACCTCCAGAAGGTCCAGGCCAGTCAATCCACCCTGAATCAGACTAACCATGGCGGTCACCAAGATCCCTACATCCGTCTTCTCCTTTTTACCAACCGTCAACGAGGGAGGAGTCTGAACCCTCTCAGTCGTGTAAGGAGGAAGGCCGGTCGACGAGCCAGAGCACGGCAGGTCGTTGCAGTAGAACCAGGTCGACTGCCAACCCCTCACCGAATTGGGAAAGGACATAGATGGGAATGCACTCTTACCCCTCATCTGGATACCTAAGCCACCGCACATCTGAATCACGTGCGTCCTCTCTCCATCGGGGTCAACCTTCTTAACCGATTGAGATCGACACGTGAAAATGTGTTTGAATAAACCCCAGTGCGGCGGACAACCCAGAAAATTTTAACACAAAGAAATGAATGCGGCAAGATACATTATAGCATTTTGAGGCAGGTGATGGAGCTGAGCACCGAAGAAGTTCAGAAATCCGTGGAAAAAGGGGTGGGGTGGCATGGAGAAACCTCGCTCCACGTGTGTGGTGACGAGCACTCGCTCCCCGGGGCGCGGCGCGGGCTCGGTCTCCCCTTCTTTCGGCAACCTCCACGTCCCGTCGCGGATCAGCCCATCCACGACGAGCCCGCTGACGTCTTCGACCGTGGTGGTCGGCGGAAGCCAGTCGCCCTGGATCCACCCGGGCGGGAGCACAGCTCGGGAGCTCGATGCCTTCCTCCCCTTCGCCGCCTTCTTCACTTTCTCAAGCTTCGCCGTCTTGTCTTTCGCCATCGTCGCCGGGCCCTTCAGCACCGAGGAGGATTCGTGCGGAGTAGGTCTCTGGAGAAGAGATTGGGCGAAACGAGAGAAGCGGAGAAAAGGGGATCTGGTCCTCTCTTCCTCTCCAACGCGGCGGCTCTATATATCGTCGCCCGCTCCCCAATCCACGCCGCCGAAATGTGGGCCCACAGATCCCTCAAATCGCGCCGTTGGAGGTCCAGCGGTACATGGCAAAAAGTGGGGCGAAAATCGAGGCGTCACGCCCCACTTTCCCCACTCGTTGCGCTGCAACAGTTCGCGCGCGCTCAAACATGGTTTCAAATCCCGCAAAATCCGGACTCCGGCAACCTGATTGCTTCCACTTTGAAGACATGCCGTGTAAGCTCGGATCCGCTCCGGCACACGGCATATGACTACTCATTTCACTCGGATGGAAACTACCCACTCGGACGGGAACCACTCATTCGGATGGGGACTACTCATTTCACTCGGACGTCATATGGTCCAGAATCCGTCGAGGTGTCGCACGAAGATAAGGGCGTTTAACGACCAGTAAGAGTTCTTGAGCGCCTCCGTAGCGCTCAACTCGCCTGGGAATTCGCCTTGACTCGATCCGCCTAACCTCAACCGATTCGGGGGCTAATGATGAGGGCACATACTGGGGATAGGGTAACATGCCTAACCTACAGACCCTACCTTAGTACTCCACACGCCTTATACTGGGCCCCAGGGCCAGATCAGCAACCAAGAATTCCGCAGACTGACATTCACTCGGAGTTCATCGAACCACTCGGGAGGCAAGAGTTCACTCGACCAACTTGTTTCACTCGGAGCACCCGAAAGTCACTTGACCAGAGAAGACCAGGAGATTCCTGGAGCGCAACGGTCGGGACGCACGTGCGCCTGTATTAACTGTAATCAATGCGCCCATTACCTGACGCCCTTAAACCCCTCTCTTAACCCCTGGTAATGGCGGCATTCATGGGTGGGCTGGCGAACACTATATAAGCCACCCCCCAGCTCCATTCCAAGGGTTCGCAACCTTTGTAATCATACACTCAAGCAATACAGCTTCAGAGCACCGAGACGTAGGGCTATTACCTCCACCGCCGAGGGGCCTGAACTCGTAAATCTGAGTGTAACACCTGGGCCGTAGCTAGGCTCTGCCCTCTCATCCGTACCCCTACACACTACTGTCAGACTTGCACCCACGACAGTGCAGGCTCCAACAAGGGCAGACTCTAGCGATGGAGGACGGAATCTATCCACTGAAACGAGAGGTACGGTGTTTTCCACGCACTTGCCCTGTTTGCTGAAATGCCTACCTTTTTACTCCCTCCGTCCCAAATTACTTGTCACAGAAATGGATGTATCTACGTGTATTTTTACTTCTAGATACATCTATTTCTGCCACAAGTAATTTGGGACCAAGGGAGTACATTATAGATTAGGCACACACACTCCCTAGTCAATGAGAATGGTATTGGGTAAACTAAGCGATTCTGAAACAACGGAGGGAGTATAATATATTGGGAATACATAAGAATCTGGAGGTGAGAAATGAGCACTGAAAAAAATAGCGCGTTATAGCGCCGCTAATAGCACACTATAGTGTGTAGAGAATTGTATCGCTAAATTGATCAGTGTACAATGACTCGCTAATAGCACGCTATAGCACACTATTTCAGGGATGGCGCTATTTTGCATAGCACGCTATTTTTTTCCTTGGAAATGAGCAAGCAAAGGGAGGAGTACAAAGAGCAGGAGGTGAGGAACAGGAGCAAGGGTGCCAAGCTTCAGACATTTCACTCATTCATTCGCTGCTCCTTCTGTCTTGCTTCTCCTTCTTCTAAGCCTTGCTACTGATTCCCATAGCTAGGCCAAGCACAAGTTCCATGGACCGTTCAATCAACAAGGTCTTGGACAAGCATACAGTCATGACCCTTGGGGCATGACAAGGTACTAGAGGGAAACGCGCGCCTTGCTGCGCCGTTTATCTCTTTACTGTTGTAAAAATGGTTCTATTGGCAATCAATCTAATTATTGAACAATGCTTTTTATCTTTAGCTTGCAATGTCCCTTTTTTGAAGGTAGAAAATGTCACACATAGAACTACATTGACCAAAGAAAGTAGGAAACTTACAAAACAACAAAGCTATAAAAGGAAAGAGGCGAGAGGAAGCCGGTGGAGATTGTTTACGTAGTCAGAGAGGATGCAGAGCCCATAACGTGGCAATAAAAAGGAGGAGACGCGGCAGCGCAGGCGGGAGTGGCAGTGACCTTGGGGGAGCCACATAAAACAACCGCTGTAGAAGAGAACTACTGCTCAAAGTGAAGTCAAAATTCATGTGTGTGCATATACAAAAAAAAAATGAATCCGAATGTGCAAGTACCAAATAGCAGTAGCATGTGACTCTGCACGTTTGTATACAAAATGTGTCCAAATGTGCATATCCCAAATAGTTTTGGCATGTGACAATATTGAAGACAGAGGGCACAATTGATAATGTTAGCACCCCCAAAAAATGGTAACATGACCCATAACAAAGTTGGGTAAATTATTTTTCTACATAACTGAGATATACTTGGATAGCTCGACTTCGCATGTGTGTGTTGCGGGCTGCCGAAAAATATGTGAAAACAACATATATGGATCCATATGGGAAGACAGGAGTAGAAGCTATCAATGAGAAAACTTCTAGTGTGAAGATCGATCTTCAATTCATTCCTCTTTTAATCATTGTGGCAAGAAGTTATGAACCTGAGAACTTTGGGAGCAACATAAAATAACTCCAAACATGCATGTTTGATGTAGGTATGGAAAAATGATCAAAGCCTAGGTTTGCTACAGAATGCTTGAATGGTAGTCCTCCTTTTTGGATAAAAAGAACTGTAAATAAGCACCTACAAAATATATAAAGGGGCATAAATTCATGCTCATTCTAATTATCTTATTGCCCAGATATTTCACAAAAGGGTAATCCAACTAATTCCAACGAAATTAAGATACAATTGATGCTAGAGAGTACCCACTAGTGCAGAATCGGCCTATAGTGCCGGTTCGTAAGGGCCTTTAGTCCCGGTTCAGGAACCGGCACTAAAGGGTGGGGACTAAAGGCCCCCCCCCCCCTTTAGTCCCGGTTCAACACGGCCCGGGACCAAAGGCCCACCACGTGGCATGAGCCGGCGCCGGGGGCTGGGGGACCTTTAGTCCCGGTTGGTAACACCAACCGGGACTAAAAGTATTTCATTTAATTCTGGGTTTATGAATTATGGTTTATTTTTCCTTTTAATTTTGTATTTTCCATTTAATTCTTTTTCATTTCAAACATATTTTACGCCACTACATACTGTACACGTTATGCATATATATATAAATAGAATTTCTCGTAGAATCGATCATATATATATCATCGAATTTCTTGTACGACCATTCACATATATACACATATATATATACAATTTGGTATATACAATTTCTCCTACAATTTGCGGATCATTACATGCAGGCATTACAGCTTGTAATGGTATTCTCCTTTGGGATCTATGACCTGGTCGAGCAAAAATCCCGCTATTTCCTCTTGAATTGCTCGTATGCGATCCGTTGGTAGGAGCTTGCCCCGCATCTCCGACAGCTTTAAAGAAGGAGATCAAGATGAATATATTAGTTGTGTGTATATATATTAGATCATGATAAAAAAATTGTGGATAGTGTTCTGGCAAACGTACCTAAAGTTGTCTTCCAGATTTTTCCATTTCGGACGTCATCATGCAAATGGTCTTGCAAACGTAGTATGCGCATAAATTATTCCCCGGCGCCTGGCTCAGCCACTTTACGAGAATAAAATTCAATCAGATAATAATTAATCAAGCATGATAATGGTATTGAAACTAGAATTAAAGAGATGCACGGACGTAGCTAGCTAGTAGTACTACTTAATTACCTTGGGCCGCACCCATTTCAGCTGTTGTTTCCATTCGTCGGTGACCTCTTTGATGAACTTTTGCCAAGCCGTGCACGCCGGCAAAGAAAATGAATAAAGGAGTTATTAATTAGTTGATATCAGGAAACGAACTAAAGAGGCCTACATAGTGCGATAATGATTGAAATTACCTGTCGACCATCCCCTTCACGATTTCGTATTCGGATGGGTCTTTATATAGTGAGACCAGTACTTGAACTTTTCCCTTGTCAACTTCAATGATTAACAAGATCCAGTGGAAACTGCATGCGCACATGTTTGTATAATTAAGCGGGCATGTGCATAACTCATCAACTACACTTATTAACATCTAGTAAGCAAAAATAGAATTTGTAGTACAAGATATAGTAACACTCACCCGAAGTTGTAAGGAAGTAGTATTTCTGGTTGGGTGGTTAGTCGCTTCAAAAACTCTAGCAAGCTGATCTCTGTGTCTTTTCTCGACCATTCAATTGACCATGTCTTTTGATTAATCCTATTTGGGTCAATGAACCCAATGCCATAGCGTCTAGCTTTTTTCATTTCATACATCTTCATTCTGCATAATACCACAGAAAAGAATATAGTGAGGATAATTACAGGTAATGAACGAGCACAGCTAGCTAGAGACTTAAATTACAGAAAGAAATCACTTACAGACAATAGCAACTGACGATAGATTTGTCGAGTGCGTCTTGATTGAATAACTGAAACATCTCTTGAAACTCAACCCACAAATCTTTTGCATGGAAGTAATGCTCTTCCTTGACTTTCACCATGAGGGACTCTCGATCGGTCTTTGCTGCTTCTATCATGTACCACTTATGCAAATTGTACATTCTTGTTGGTAGAAGCGGGACCTGCTCAGGCTTGACCAGAGGTTGGCCGCGGACATATTTCCATCTTAGTTCCTCCTCTTTAAACACGGGGAGTTCCTCGGTGCCTAGGAGTTGTTCAACAGTGAGACCGGCCTCTTTAGCCTGCCTTTTATGATCGTCGGTTATTACCAGCTGATGGGCGGTACTCACATGTGTTTGTACAATGAGCGGGGGGATCGATTGAACTGCCTGTTCTCCCAGCTGGGGAACAGTTTTCCCGCTTTTTTTGCCAACTGCTTGGCTCGAGCTTGAGCTCGACTCCTTCTTTTGTTGTGCCTGATATAACTTCTTGATACAGCGCTCATAGTCTGAGTCCGTATGCTTGACAGCCGGTTGAGCATTATCAATAAAGTGTTGTATGACATCCTCACGTACTTTCTCCTTTGGCGGCGGGGGCGGTTTCGGTCCAAAATGGGCCTTCAATTGGGCAGCCACTTCGGCTTTGGTTTCCTCCTTAGTCAGGTGGTAAGGCAATTTCGGAAGAGGCTTGAGGCTTGGACCATATTTGTATTTCTTGCCTGTTGTACCGCTAGCCGCCGTAGCTGCGGCGCCTCTCTTCCGCTGTTGCCTAGTCGGCGGAGCCCGCTGAGACGGCGGAGACGGCTGACGCGGTGCCGGACTTGGAGGAGGAGGAGTCGGCTGACGCGGTGCCGGCGGAGACGGCTGACGCGGTGCCGGGCTTGGAGTAGGAGGAGTCGGCTGACGCGGTGCCGGCGGAGGAGTCGACTGACGCGGCGGCGGACTTGGAGGAGCAGGAGTCGGCTGACGCGGTGGCGGACTTGTTGCAGCAGGAGTCGGTGGCCTTGGAAAGACGATGCAATCCTTTTTCCATAGAATGATACGATGTATGGCCTCTCCTAGTGTGCTCTCCTCGTCACCTCCAGGAATGTCAAGCTGTCAGGTATTGGAGAACCTAACGTCCAACGCAACCATGTAGCGACGGACGTGCTCGTCCTCCTCCCTGACACGGTGACGTACCACCTCCGCGGGGGACGCCAGCCTCCGCACCGAATGTGGCCCACGCGCCCGCCACCAAAGAAGCTCCGGGTTGACGACGGGACCCGGGTTCCTCACCAAGATGCGCGCCCCTGAAGGTAGCACCTCCCAGTGCCAGCCCGACGGAGCCCAGTCCCGGACATGGGGCCTCTGAAGCAGGACGTCGTCGCGAACGAGTCGACGACGAGGATGCGGGCCGGGCATCGTTGACGTCGAGAACAAATTGTATGCAAATTTAACATTTTTTAAATGCTTGATTGTGATTTTTGTAATTCTTTTTCACTTGATTTTGCAAATACATAACAAACTTTTGCAAATACAACATTAAAATATGCAACTTTTTTCTATCCAAATTTTTTCTATACATTGTATACATACATATATATATATACTAATTTCTATACATTGGATCAAAATGTCAAAATTCCTCAAATGTCAAAATTCCTCAAAATTTCTAGACATACATTATACTAATTAATTCCTCAAATGTCAAAATTCCTCAACTTTTTTCTATACATCTAATCATCTAGTGAAAAAAAAAATGTCAAAATTATTCTGAAAAATGTCAAAATTGCTATACATATATACTAAAACATACAAAAATATATATAAATCATCTAACTTAAGAAAATGTGTGTGTGTGTGTGTGTGTGTGGGCTCGGGGAGGGGCGGCCATGGCGGCAGGGGGCGAGGGAGAGGGGGGAGAGGGAGGAAAGGAGCTCACAGCGGGGCGACGGCGAGGCGAGGCGAGTCGGGGGCGGCGACGGCGTCGGGGCAGGCGGCGCAGCGAGGAGCTCGGGGAGGAGCAGGCGCGGGCGGCGTCGGGGATCGGCGAGGAGGGCGCGTCCGGCGTCGGGGATCGGCGAGGAGGCGCGGGCGGCCGGCGTCGGGGGCGGCGACGAGCTCCGGTGTCGGGGGAGGCGAGACGGCGTCGGGGCAGGCGCGTACGGCGGCAGCCGAGCGGCGCGGTGATCTCCTCTGTAGTGGTCGAAGAAGCAGAGAACGAACTGTGAAAAAATTACAAGTGTTGTATATATATGCGGAGACCTTTAGTCCCGGTTGGAGCCACCAACCGCGACTAAAGGTCAATTTCGCCAGTCCAAGCGGCGGGAAGCGCAGACCTTTAGTCGCGGTTGGTGGCTCCAACCGCGACTAAAGGCACCCTTTAGTCGCGGTTGGAGCCACCAACCGCGACTAAAGGCTGGTGCTCGCGCAGGCGCGGTGCAGAGCAAGTTTAGTCCCACCTCGCCCAGCGAGGGGCGCCCGCACCAGCTTATAAGCCCCGCCGCGGCATCTCTCTCGAGCTCCTCTCTAAGCAGGCCTGTGGGCCTATTGAACCTGTGCTGCCCTGTTGGGCCTACTGGGCCTTGCGGGCCTGCATCCTGGCCCAACTAGAGGTTGGGTGTCTAGTCGTATGCAGGCCGTGGCGGCCCAGTAGGCAGGCTTTTTTTTATTTACTTTTTTTTTTTTTTTGTTTTCTGCTTTATTTATTTTCTTTTGTTTCTGAGTTTTTTTTTCTTTATTTAGAGTTAATGAGTCAATCTTTTTGCGTTAGGTCAAAAAAATTATAAACTTTCTGTTAGTGGCAGTAGTTTTCAAATTTGAATAGTTTAAATTTGAATTATTTGAAATTTGTGTGAATCACTAGTTTGTGAATAACTTTACTTTAAAAATAGATTTTCCAGTGATTCTTTTTTCTGCTGTTTAATATTAGTGTGTTTTATCATTATATTCAATTTGGTAATTCTTAGGTTATTTAAAAAATGAAATGCCTTTGTAACAGATGAGTTTTTGTCTGAAACCCTGATACTTCGAAAGAGATTGTCCATTTTGTACACGAAGTGCATCCAGTTTTTGCCGTACCTTCTCAACTTTTTAGCACATGCTATGTGGGTGAAATGACGATACCATGCCAACTTTCAACCTTTTCAGAGTTCAGTTGTAGTGCTTTTCAATTTCAGGGTCATTTATCTCAAAAAAATCAGTAAATGCATGAAAAATAGCAAATGAAGTCAGAAAGGGTTAAAAATTAATGACGTGGCTTTGAATGGTGCATACTGAACTGAGAATAAGTCTGGAGTTGAAATAAGTTTAAAAAAATGAAATGCCTTTGTAACAAATGAGTTTTCGTCTGAAACCTTGATACTTCGAAAGAGATTGTCCATTTTGTACACGAAGTGCATCCAGTTTTTGCCGTAACCCTCTCAACTTTTTAGCACATGCTATGTGGGTGAAATGATGATACCATGCCAACTTTCAACCTTTTCAGAGTTCATTTGTAGTGCTTTTCAATTTCACGGTCATTTAGCTCAAAAAAATCAGTAAATGCATGAAAAATAGCAAATGAAGTCAGAAAGGGTTGAAAATTGATGACGTGGCTTTGGACATAATATTTCTTCGCGTTTCAAATGCCAAAACACATAAGTACCCTAACTATTACAAAGATTCCCTCCGGTTTGTCCGAAGTGGGACTTTCCAGATATATAAGTCCGGAAACTCACTAGAGAAGCCGGTCACATCCCAGAGTGGGATCTTTGGGTATAAAACTTTTTCTTCGCGTGTGTCCCTTTGCGCCGTAACCATGGACAATCTTCATCGTTTAACTTGATGCTCGGGTCAATATTCACTGTGAAGGGAGCAATTTCATGAAACTTTTCATAATCTTCTGACATGTCTGTCTTGTCCTCCACTCCCACGATGTTTCTTTTCCCTGAAAGAACTATGTGGCGCTTTGGCTCATCGTATGATGTATTCACTTCCTTATCTTTTCTTTTTCTCGGCTTGGTAGACATGTACTTCACATAGAAAACCTGCGCCACATCATTGGCTAGGACGAATGGTTCGTCTGCGTACCCAAGATTGTTGAGATCCACTGTTGTCATTCCGTACTGCGGGTCTTCCTTTACCCCGCCTCCTGTCAGATTGACCCATTTGCACCGAAACAAAGGGACCTTCAAACCATGTCCATAGCCAAGTTCCCATATCTCCTCTATGTAACCATAATATGTGTCCTTTAGCCTATTGGTGTTTGCTGCATCAAAGCGGACACCACTGTTTTTGTTGGTGCTCTTTTTATCTTGGGCGATCGTGTAAAATGTATTCCCATTTATCTCGTACCCTTTGAAAGTCAATATAGTCGAAGATGGTAACTTGGACAGCAAGTACAGCTCATCTGCAACAGTGTCGTCATGCATGAGACGTGTCTGCAACCAACCAGCGAAAGTCCCCGTTTGTTCATGTGTAATCCAGTCGTCAGACTGCTCCGGGTGTTTGGAGCATAGAATATTCTTGTGTTCCTCGATATACGGAGCCACCAAGGCGGAACTTTGTAGAACTGTGTAGTGTGCTTGCGCCCAAGAATGCCCGTCATGGCATATTACTGAATTCTTTCCTAGCGTGCCTTTTCCACCCAGTCTGCCCTCATGCCGTGATTCAGGAATACCAATCGGCTTAAGGTCAGGAATAAAGTCAACACAAAACTCAATGACCTCCTCTGTTTCATGGCCCTTGGAGATGCTTCCTTCTGGCCTAGCACGGTTATGAACATATTTCTTTAAGACTCCCATGAACCTCTCAAATGGGAACATATTGTGTAGAAATACAGGACCCAGAATGGCAATCTCTTCGACTAGGTGAACTAGGACGTGCGTCATGATATTGAAGAAGGATGGTGGGAACACCAACTGAAACTGACAAGACATTGCACCAAATCATTCTCTAACCTTGGTATGATTTCTGGATCAATTACCTTCTGAGAGATTGCATTGAGGAATGCACATAGCTTCACAATGGCTAATCGAACGTTTTCCGGTAGAAGCCCCCTCAATGCAACTGGAAGCAGTTGTGTCATAATCACGTGGCAGTCATGAGACTTTAGGTTCTGGAACTTTTTCTCTACCATATTTATTATTCCCTTTATATTCGACAAGAAGCCAGACGGGACCTTCATACTGAGCAGGCATTCGAAGAAGATTTCCTTCGCTTCTTTGGTAAGAGCGTAGCTGGCATGACCTTGATACTGCTTTGGATCCATGCCGTCTTTTCCGTGCATACGTTGCTGGTCCTACCGTGCCTCCGGTGTATCTTTTGTCTTCCCATACACGCCCAAGAAGCCTAGCAGGTTCACGCAAAGATTCTTCCTCACGTGCATCACGTCGATTGCAGAGCGGACCTCTAGGTCTTTCCAATAGGGTAGGTCCCAAAATATAGATTTCTTCTTCCACATGGGTGCGCGTCCGTCAGCGTCATTCGGAACAGATTGTCCGCCAGGACCCTTTCCAAAGATTACTTTTAAATCCTTGACCATATCAAGTATATCATCACCAGTACGGTGGCGAGGCTTCTTCCGGTGATCTGCCTCACCTTTGAAATGCTTGCCTTTCTTTTTTACGGGATGCCTACTCGGAAGAAATCGACGATGTCCCAGGTACACATTCTTCTTACATTTATCCAAATATATACTGTCAGTATCATCTAAACAGTGCATGCATGCGTGGTATCCCTTGTTTGTCTGTCCTGAAAGGTTACTGAGAGCAGGCCAATCATTGATGGTTACAAACAGCAACGCTCGCATGTCAAATTCCTGCTGTTTGTGCTCATCCCACGCACGTACACCTTCTATACTCCACAGCTCTAAAAGTTCTTCAACTAATGGCCTTAGGTACACATCAATGTTGTTGCCGGGTTGCTTTGGGCCTTGGATGAGCACTGGCATCATAATGAACTTCCGCTTCATGCACAACCAAGGAGGAAGGTTATAGATACATAGAGTCACAGGCCATGTGCTATGATTGCTGCTCTGCTCCCCAAAAGGATTAATGTCATCTGCACTTAAAACAAACCATACGTTCCTTGCTTCATCTGCAAAGTCCTTCCACTTTCTCTCGATTTTTATCCACTGCGATCCGTCAGCGGGTACCCCGTCTTTCTTACGGTCTTCTTTGTGCCATCGCATCAACTTGGCATGCTCTTTGTTTTGGAACAAACGTTTCAACCGTGGTATTATAGGAGCATACCACATCACCTTGGCAGGAATCTTCTTCCTGGGGCGCTCGCCCTCAACATCACCAGGGTCATCGTGGCTGATCTTATAGCGCAATGCACCGCATACCGGGCATGCATTCAAATCCTCGTACTCACCGCGGTAGAGGATGCAGTCATTAGGGCATGCATGTATCTTCTGCACCTCTAATCCTAGAGGGCAGACAACATTCTTTGCTTCGTACGTACTGTCGGACAATTCGTTGTCCTTTGGAAGCTTCTTCTTTAACATTATCAGCAACTTTTCAAATCCCTTGTCAGATACACCATTCTCTGCCTTCCATTGCAGCAATTCCAGTGTGGTACCCAGCTTTTTCTTGTCATCTTCGCAATTTGGGTACAACAATTTCTTGTGATCCTCTAACATGCGCTGCAACTTCAGCTTCTCCTTTTCACTTGCGCAGTTTCTCTTTGCATCGGCAATGGCCCGACCAAGATCATCAGCGGGCTCATCTGATGCCTCTTCTTCAGCTTCTTCCCGCATTGCCGGCTCAGCTTCTTCCCCCATTGTTGTACCATCGTATTCAGGGAACCCATGGCCAGGATAGCTGTCATCATCCTCTTCTTCTTCATTCTCTTCCATTAGGACCCCTCTTTCTCCGTGCTTGGTCCAACAGTTATGGCCGGACATGAAACCGGACTCAAACAGGTGGACGTGAATGGTTCTTGAGTTAGAGTAATTTCGATCATTCTTACAGCCAGCACATGGACAATACATAAAACCATCCGCCCGCTTGTTTGCCTCAGCCGCAACCAGAAAAGTACGCACGCCATTAATGAACTGGGGAGAGCATCGGTCATCGTACATCCATTGCCGGCTCATCTTCATTACACAACACCGAAAAGACCAAATTAATACAAGTTCATACATAAAGTTCATACACACTTGTTCTCATAAAACAACATACAAACTCTCTAGCTAAAGCATTTAAATGCAACAACAAATGCGATCAAGATCGCAACTAAGGTAACAATTGATCCAACAGCATAGTGATACCAAGCCTCACTATCAATGGCATATTTTTTAAATTTTCTAATCTTCAAGCGCATTGCATCCATCTTGATCTTGTGATCATCGACGACATCGGCAACATACAACTCAAGTTTCATCTTCTCTTCTTCAATTCTTTTCAATTTTTCTTTCAAATACTCGTTTTCTTTTTCAACTAAATTTAACTTCTCGACAAGAGGGTCGGTTGCAATTTCCGGTTCACATACCTCCTAGATAAAAATATCTATGTCAACTTGATGGGCATAATTGTCATAAACACGAAATGCAACAAATAGTTATAAAAGAGAATATACCACATCCGAATCATAAACCGGACGAGGGCCCACGGGGACGGATATCAAAACCATGCCACTATGTATAACAAACAACGTACGGGTAAGAAAATTATACAAGTAACTATCTAAATCACACAAACATGATTTTCTTTTTATAAAAAGGATAAGAACAAGAGGCTCACCAAGGTGGTGCCGGCGACGGGACGGTGCGGGCGATCGACGGTGGTTAGGACGGGGACGGGAAGGCACTAAGTAAACCACACCTACATATCCAAACTAAGAAGTTAATTTGAGCTCAAATTGCATATAAATCAAATAAACTACCACATATAAATACTCCCAAACTAAAACCCACAAATCACTATACTTATAGAGCATTGCAAGAGCTAATCTAGCAATGAGAGATGAAAGGACAAAGTTGCTAACCTTTGTGAACACTTGGATGGATGGGGTGCCTCCAAATCTTGACAAATTTTGGCAAAAATGGAGGATGAGCTCGAGGAAGAGGGGAAGAACAGAGAGGAGAGGAAAGGGGAAGAACAGAGAGTTAGGGCTGGACGAAGGGTTTATATAGGAGCATCTTTAGTCCCGGTTCGTTACACAAACCGGGACTAAAGGTGAGCCTCTAGTACCGGTTCGTGACACGAACCGGTACTAGAGGTTCAACACGAACCGGGACTAATGATGCCCGCCCCCCTAGCCGTTGGAACCGAGACTAATGGTCACATTAGTACCGGTCCGCTTCCAAACCGGGACTAATGGGGCTCACGTAAAGTCCTTTTTCTACTAGTGACCACGGGCCACACTCTATTATGCCATCGAAGCATATATCAACGATATCACTATAATGTGAGAATTGGTTTTGTGAACACACATAACATATCTTGAAGATGTAACTGCTACCTTTCAGAAAAGAAAGGAATGGATTAGAGATTACCCTAGATGAGTAGCTCGGTACACTTTTCGGTAGGAGTGAAACAATTAGATGCCTTTATCAAAATTACCTTCTTCTCCCAGACATCCACTAATCACACAATAGTACTTTAGAAACCACAAATATATATCACTGAAAATCCCAATTCAGTTGCAAAAAATATCCAAGGCATAAAAATCGTATCATCATTTACCATGCACAGTAAAAAGGAAACACAATTTGTGACAATTATAGGCATGCACAGGACAGTAGATCCAATGAAGAGATGTTAAATGTCATAGTATCATTTTTTTGTTGCAAGTCGATAAAGTACTTTGTTCTCGGTTGCTAATGGATGATAGAATATGGTAGCTTCAACATTCAGCAAATTAGTCCTCAACTAATGTATTTTACCTACCCTTCTCTTTATTGTGGATGTTTGTGCTGGTTGTTGCCATCATTGGAGGTGCGCATGCAAATATGCTAAAATTACATTGTTTATGAATAAGAAGCAGAATAGAAGGGTGGTAAGGATCTATAGGATATCTAATTGACAACTAAATTCTAATGGTATGTGCTTTGTTCTTTCAGAACTAAAACCAGAGGTTTTGGGGTGAATGACACCTGTTATATTCGTATCTCTCTATATGCATGCCTATTTTGTAACTTTAGTATTCATTCTATAGCACCCCAACTGAATAACCAAGCCAGGATTATGTGCATATTGCATAATCACCTGGATAAATACAATGCACAACATATAATTAGCACCAAACAAGAAAGCAAAACTAAGCAGAGCAAACGACTAATACAAATAAAGGAAAGGAGAATTAACAATGTCACATAAGAGAAGTGGGGACAAAACCCACTTGCACATCCGGATTTGGAGGATAGCCACATCAATCTGGATGGCGTCCAGAGGCTTAAGCCCAACCATCCCATAGTGGGGAGGTCAGCCTTGAAGAAGGAACCAAGATGATGCTGTAATCATATGGAAGGCGGCCGATGTCTGGGGCACAAGGGAAGAATATGAAGAGAGCATCCAGCGGAACTGGATATCACACCCACTGATGCTCCTCCACCTCCATGCAATGGTAGGCATGGACGCCTGCGCCGCTAGGGCATGAAAAACCTAATGTGATTGGCAAAGCGATGTGCTGTTCTGCAAGGAGGAGTTAACCAGGCAGCAAAGGAGGAGAAGCACCACCGCGCCGCAAGACGGGAAGACAGCAGAGCGAAGAATGCAGAAAAACGCCACCCCAGGCCGTCGATAGCGCAGCTGCAGAGCGCCTTTCACACCTCATGCTCCCAGCCGCCACACATCCCTTGGATCGCCTCTACGCGGAACCTTCACTGGAAATCATACCACCGTGCAGAAAGGGAAACGACTACAGCGCCCCCAATTTACCTGTCTTTTCCCTCTCTACACACCGACCAGAGAAGGACGCGTGGTTCCTCGAGAAGAAAAATAGACCAATATCCATTCCTAACATAGCATAGGAAAGAGATAATAAATGTAACCATAGAAGAAAAATAGACTACACAATCGAGATACCATTGTGCATGCCTAATTTGTAAAGTAATGTTGCTAACCATAAATAGATAAATAAAGCAACTGTACAATATGGATGACCTGAACTAATTTCTCACATCGTGAAGAAAGCAATGAGAAATTTCATAAAATAAGAAGTCAACCAGCAAGGAGGAGGAAACTGAACTTACAAATAAGTCGTCTTCATTCCTTTGCACAATATGTTACACTTATCATCTGTAATATTGCATTAATACTGTACCTGAAAGTTAATAGTAAGACAATGAAAATTATATTCATTCTTTACCACTAAGGAAGATAACTTGGCCATACTGAACATCTAGTTCATAGGCGGCAAGGGCATTGTAGACACCAATCCACCACGTCGCTGGCATTCTGATTTTAATCTTCTCCTTAGGTTGCTAATCATCTTCCGCTACTGACGCCCTCTCTTCTAGGGATGAAAACGGAGCGGAAACGGACGGAACTGAGTGCTACCATATTTGTTTTCGTATTTTTACGCAGAAGCAGAAACGAATAGAGAAAGGCCGGAAATGAATACAGAAACAGATACTACCGGAAACGAATATGGAGCGAATATAGAGCGGACACGGAAATAGAAGTGGGCATTGATCGGAACTTAAAAATCCCTTGAATCATAGAGAAATACACACAAAAACAAAACAAAATTAACGAATTTTTAACATGGGTACAAAATAATATGATCATGTTAGCAACTTAGCATAGTATTGTATTAGTACTGGACAATTGCGTGTAGGGTCTAGTTGAGTACATGTGTGGTAGTAGAAGTTGGGCCTTAAATGATCCATTCTGATCATTGTGTCATTGTGTGTTGTTTGGAGATTGGGCTACAAAGCAGGCACAGGCCTATAGTAAAAACGAAATTCCATATTCACGGAAACGGAAAGTTCCGTTTCCATGTCTGTTCCATCGGAAAACACCGTTCCGTTTTTGTTTTCGTTTCCACGTAAAAAATTCCATTTCCACTTCCGTTTTCCCAATTTCCGTTTTCGTTTTCATATGTCCCCTCTGTTTCCATTTTTCCTCCAGAAAAGAGGAAAGTTTCCACTCCATTTTCATCCCTACTCTCTTCTAGGCAACTTCGCATAAACTTGTCACACCTCTCTAGCATGATGAAAAATCATATGCTCCGTTTATCTGCCACACCTCTCTAGCATGATGAACATGGAACTTTCCCCTCCGATTCATCTGACCGATAGTTGCCCGGAGCTGGTAAAACACGTCCAGATGTTTTCCTGCTCCGACTAACTTGCGTAGTACTGCATTAGGGCATCCCTCGACTAGCATGCTGCCATGCCATGCATCTGTGTTGCATTGTTTGCTTCTATTTATTGTTTCTTCCCCCCTCTTCTCTCCGGTAGACCCCGAGACCGACGCTGCTGCCGAGTACGACTACGCCCCTGACGATCAGACCTTTTCAGCAGAGCTTCCAGGCAAGCAAAACCCCTTGATCATTCCAATATCGCCTATCCTTTCTCTCCCATGCTTGCATTAGAATTTGCTACTATAATTGATTGCTCCTATTCTGATGCATAGCCTATTTTTATAACCTGCTATTGTTACTTTAACCGTCAACCTAAACTGCTTAGTATAGGTTGGTTAGTGATCCATCAGTGACCCCTCACCCTTGTCCCTGTTGCCCCGCTTTGTTACCAGTGCCTCGATCATTGTGATCGATGTGCAGAGACCGACACATCACCGCACCCCCCCCTTAGTTGTACGACTCTGCAGGGCTACTATCGAGTGCGGAGGGTGATACCTCGTACTGCACTCCTGATGATATCTTTGTAGTATAGTACATCGGTGGTGATTGCAGAGGGTGATTCCTCGCTCTCCCCTTCCCGATGATGATTCCTGTCGTGCAACCCCTCAAGTGTGGACCATCGAGGGTGATTCCTCCTGGTTCTCCTTGATGGATTACATCAAGTAGGGATCCATCGGGGGTGATTCCTCGGATTCCCCACGATGTTTTGGACACACGGGTACTTTGACCTTTACCTCAGTACTTTGGGAAGTCAGGTTGGCCAGGAGGGCACCCGCGAGAGATTATTGTGGTGGAGCGACAGGGCAGGCGGAGATCACCTAGGAGAGAGGTGGGCCTGGTCCCTGTTCGGGTCCGCGTGTTACCAAGTCGGAGCGACAGGAATCCTGTTCGTCTATGCGAGTTACTAAAACACGCCTAACGGATTTGGGTATTTGATCTGAGTTGGCCGCTGGCCTATACGCACTACCACCACGCGGGATAATGGTTTAATGGGGCCCTCTACGTCGTACGTTCCTTCCGAAAGCGATCCAGATGTCACAGTTCAGAGATGCGGGCTGATTGTTGGGGTGAGCTGGTTACGTTTGTGGTGTTTTCACAGTCGCGCTTGGGCCCCGGCCAGTCTCGTAACGTGCAGGAGTGCAGAGGGCGATGGGCCCAAGACCTCTTCGCACTTAGGATTTAGACCGGCGTGTTGACCTCTCTAGAGAGGTCTAGGTTGGTCTACGGCGTGTCGATTAGCCAAGGCCGGATAAGTGTGTCCGGCCAGATGTAATCGAGCGTGTTGGGTAACAGTAGTGCACCCCTGCAGGGAAGTTATCTATTCGAATAGCCGTGTCCACGGTAACAGGACGCTCAGTGTAGTATCCCGATCTATTACAACTTGAACTAGATACATGTTATTTTAATTGTAAGCTCCGGGATCACTTTCTCGTAGGGAGTCGAGGAAGGATCCCTAGGCTTTGTTACTACTTTCTTGCAACTTTATAATATGCTAATCTGCACTCTTCTCATGCTGCAAGACACTGCAAGATGCTAGTCTTCGATAGGCTAGGCTTTCCCTCTATTCTGGCATTTCTACAGTCTAGTCCACAGATGCAGCCCCTTCATTTGATACCGATGCATAAATAGAATAGTTCTGATGTAAGTCTTGCGAGTACTTTGGATGAGTACTCACGGTTGCTTTGCTACCTCTTTTCCCCTACCCGATTGCTGCGATCAGATGACGGAGCCCCGGAGCCAGCTGACCCTGTCGGCGACTACTACTACCCCTCCGGAGGAGACTACTACTACGTGGAGACCGTCGACGACCAGGAGTAGATTCGGAGGCTCCCAGGCAAGAGGCCTGCGCCTTTTCGATCAGCTGTCATTGTTATGCTCAGCCTTCTTAAGGCAAACTTGTTTCCTTTATTTCTGTACTCAGATATTATGGTTGCTTCCCCTAACGCTTGTGCACGAGCTTATGTATTCGAGCCCTCGAGGCCCCTGGCTTGTAATATAAAGCTTGTATGACTTTTATTTGTGTTAGAGTTGTGTTGTGATATCTTCAAGTGAGTCCTTAGGCTTGATCGTGTGCATTTGCGTGTATGATTAGTGCACGATTAAGTCGGGGACGTCACAAGTTGGTATCAGAGCCGACTGCCTGTAGGAACCCCCTTTCCAACTCCTTGGCCGAAGTTGAGTCTAGTCTTTGCAAAACTATTTTACTAACATGGCTGTGTGGCTTACGGGCCCACGTCGCCAATGAGTGGTATTAGGATCTTTTATTCCTCTTCCTTACTCTGGGATTCTAATCTCTCTTCTTTCGGGTTAAATGATTTTGCTAACTCTAACATTAGGTTCTCGTGATCACATTCACTCGGAGAGCTGGATTATCTGCAATCATTCCTTTCAAAGTTACCTTATGCTTCTCACACTGTCGTTTGACATCTGCACTCCCTTGTTTCAGATGCGTCCCGCAAGACAGCTCATACGCCACACTATGGCTATTGATGTGACTGGGTTCCCTGCTATCCTGGTCGACCTCTTGACCAGGCTGGGATATCGTTGGTATCCCGAGTACACTGTTTACGAGGACTACCGCGAGTTCAACCAGGAGCAGTACCACACTGTGGTTCGTATATTTGATTGGCAGGACAGATCCATCACCGAGTTGCACACCTTCCACGGTATTGGAGTGACTGTTGACATGGCAGTCCATGATCCTGCCTATGTTGCTATTGCCCATCTCCGTAGAGAGCACACCCGCTTGGAGGAGACTGGATTCAGATATATCCCGTATGCTCCCGCTGGGGACGAGACTGGATACTACACTGCTATTTGTACTCCTTACGTGCCGCGTCGTTATGTCCCGCAAGTTTTGGTTCAGTACACAGAGGCTCTGGATCGCACTGCTCGAGCTCTTGCCATCGAGTTGTACGCCACTCGTGCTCGTCTTTACGATGCTCTGACACAGTTGCTGCCAGCAGTCAGTGCAGGGATACATCCAGAGTTCATCCTTTACCCGCGCAGGATAAAGATGCCACCAGGTCTTGAGTGGGTTGCTATCGGAGGTTATACTCTTTCACGTGGTCCTCTTCTTTCAGTTCGGGACCAGGTTCTGCACCAGAGTGTTCACGGAGCGCAGGATCCTTATATCGAGGGCACCCTACGTCGTCACTTGCAGTTGCCTGGCTCCAGTGGTCCTTTTCTAGCATTGATGTAGCTATCGCTATGTCCCGCTGTTGTATCCCACCACCGCGTGGCTGCGTGCCGCATAGTGTGTCTAGCTTTCCTTTCCGTTGTTGTAACGCTGGCTTGTAACCGAACTTATGTATGGATCTGTATGTCGTGTTGGACTATGGTGATGTATCTATTGCACTTCCTTTTGTTGTGCGTATTACTTCATGAATGATTCCTTACACCTGCAAATACTCGTTGCTAAACTACCCCCTGTTGAATTTTAGCAGGATGGTTAGACCCGCAGGTCGTGGCGTTGGCTGTGGTGCCAACGATCCACCCCCGCCAGAATATATGGCAGCTATGATGCAGCAATTCGAGCTGAACCGCCAGTTCATGGTTGGAATTATGGCTCAGTTTTGAAACCAGAACCAGAATGCTCAGAATCAGCAACCTGCTCTAATAACTCTACAGGAGTTTGTGCGTCTCAGCCCTACTATTTTCCATAACTCAGAACAACCACTGGATGCTGATGACTGGCTTCGCGACATCACCTTCGAGATGGAATCTGCCAATGTCGCCCCTGCCAACCTTGTCACCTTCGCGTCCTACTTCTTGAAGGGTCCCGCTGCTCAATGGTGGGACACCCACAGGCGTTCACTACCTGTTGGGACAGTCGTTACCTGGATCGAGTTTCAGACTGCTTTCCGTGCCCGTTACATTCCTCAGGGAATCATGGACCGGAAGAAAAGAGAGTTTCGCAACCTCACTCAGGGCAATAAGACTGTCGAAGCTTATCGGCGGGAATTCCTTGACCTATCCCGCTATGCTGAAGAAGACATTGCCACTGATGCCCGCAGACAGGAAAAATTCCGTGACGGACTTCACCCATACCTCAAGCTTGCACTTGCTGTTCATGACTTCACCGACTTCGCCATCCTGGTAAACAAGGCTATCCAGGTTGAGACCGCTCGGGTGGAGCACAAGGAGTCGCAGAAGCGCCACCATGACGTTGGCTCATCTTCGGGCTCGTCATCGCAGAAGCGCCGTATCTGGATTCCTCATGGCATGTACCATCCAGCTGCACCTCCTCCACCGCCGGGGCAGCCCAGACCTCAGGCTCCACTGCTTCGAGCTCCTGCTCCCCGTCCCAGTGACGAGCTCTGCTTCAAGTGTGGCCGTCCAGGTCACCGTTCCAGAGAATGCCCTCAGAATCAGAATCAGCTTGCACTTCCCCCTGCTGGCCGTGGAAATGGCCGTGGCAACAACTAGCCCCGCAACAACAATGCCAGACCTTCTTATGGTCGTGGCCAAGCTTATCATGTTGATCTGAATGAAGCTCAAGACCAGCCTGCTACTGTGATGGGTACTCCTCTTGATTAAATTCCATACCAGCTACTGTTTTGTTTACTTCAGTAGTATCGTACTTAATTATATATCCGAGTCTTTTGCATTCTTGCTTGGCGTTAAATATGGCGAGTTGAAATCGTTCCCGTCGTTCGCGGCTTCTAAGGGGTACTCCCAGAAGAACTTCCCGGAATGCCCCGATCCTTTCCCTTCTACCTCCTGAATTCTCGGGACGAGAATTTCTTTTAGAGGAGGAGAATTGTAACACCCCTATGTAATGAGCATAGTGATCATCTGTTAATCATGCCAAGTCATCATCAATTACAATGCTTGATCACATTGGAATCATATCTCATTTCAAATTTCAATTCAAATTGAAATTCAAATCCGAGGTGAAAATAAAAGTTGTTCAAATTTGGAAACTAAATAGTTCATAATTTTGGAAATATTCCATAACTATTTATGTTCAGGAAAACAACATCACCTAAATTCCCTAGATGACTCTAACATCTTGAAAACAGGGCCAACAGCACCATTTTGACACTTTAAATACAATACAAAATTCAAATGGAATTATATTGCCCCCAAATTTTTTATGGCACTGCCAAATATTGCAACATAATTATTTGGCCAGGTTGCACAGTTTTCAAAAGTGATTTGGTGGCCAAACATTATGCAAAACAGCAGTGGAAATAAAAAGGCAGAAAAGAAAAAGGAGAAAAAGGCCGAAGCTACTGTGCACTCAATCCTGTGGGCTATAGTGCCCGGCCCAGCCCAGCACCGGTCTCCCCTAACCTCCCGCTCTCTCTCCTCTCTGTCGCGCGCGCGCTCACTCCCGCAGCCGCCCCCCCCCCTCTCCTCTGCACGACAACGCGCCGATACAGGGCCTCTGGAGGGGATAAGGGCCCCCCCTCGCCCCCGAGGACAAACCCTAGCCCCTCTTCTCCCTCTGTCCCGCGCTCTCCTCCCTCTCCCGAACATGCAGCATGAAAAACACATACGGAGAATACTCATTTTAGAGGTTACCGAGCCAACGTGCAAACTCAGTATCGGCAATAACAAATTCACCAAAATATCCCTGCGTGTGGAACCCATATTACATTGGCTATAATATTTCTTCCTAATTCCCCATGCTAGAGCAGCTATACTGAAAATTTAAACCGAATTAGCTTACACTCGGCCTAGTTCTCCTGGTGATGATGGAAAGTACAAGCTTTGCAGCATTTGAGTGAATGTCATCGATGGATCAAGCAAATTCCTCTCATGTATAGAACTTTACCGAAAAAGGGTTGCCCCCCGCTTTATATTATAAAGCGAACATCACCACGTACATCCGAGCGAACCGATACAAACACACCCACCACGGCACACAACACACACCCAAGGCAAGATACAAAGGTGCCGGGCACCGACACACCACTCGGACGACAACCAAGCAAACTAGAGATGAACCAAGAAGAACTACTTGGAGCCACCGAGGAGGGGTGAGACGGACAATGACGGAGCAAGGACTCCAGGACGGTGCCTCCCAGAAGGGTACGACCACGGATAGCCGCCACCGTCCGATCCGAAGATCAAGTTTTCACCCGGAGCCACATGGAGGAGTGGGAGCACCGCGACGGAGCCTTCAAGAAGGATACGACGTCCGTGGACGCCGCCGCCGCCGGCCAGTACGAGGACTGGGCAAGTGATGGACCCCGGCGTTCACACCCCTCCGACACCCCCGCTCCACCAACCACCCGCAGCCAAGCCCCCCACGAAGCCATGGCTGCCCGCCCGCACCTGAGACGCAGGTTCCGCCCTCGAACTCCACGCCTCCCGCCGCCAGGGCCGCCGCCCAACATCCAGGCACCCCCAAGACCATCCAAAGAGGCCAGCTTTGTACCAGAGGGACACCCCCGACCGATGTCCCGCGGCAGACGACCCGCGTTGAACATAGCCGGAGTTGCGACAACCTGCACGTGACTGGGGAAAGGGGGAGGTGAGGGAGTGGACGCATCCGGACCGGCACACCCCTGTGCCAGTGACGGGTGACCCGAGCACGTCGGCGCCGCCCATCCCTCCAGCCAACCTCCCCACCGGACACACCCCTGTGCCGCCCCATCTCAGCAGCCGTCGTAGAACCGCGCAAAGCCACCGTCGCAGGCCCGGCCACCGGCGAGGAGGGCCCCCAAAACCTATTGATGCAGCAAAGTTTCTGCAAGCATCCATTTAATTTGTTCCAAAACGCCAAAATTGAAAAGCAGCAGTAGCATAGTGCTGCCCCGTAGCATTGCAATACAGATTAATTTACCGGGCCGAACTCATCTCCCGGTTAAACTCCGCGTCCATGTAGCCTTCGCCAGAAATGAGAAATTTCCTTTCCCAGCCGCCAGATCTCGAAATAGGTCAGAGTGTCCCGTGACGGAAAGACCGAAAACCCAAGTATATTAACGGATCTGCCGATTTGTATACCGTATTGTATATTTACATGTGTACACATGGGCAGCAGTTCAGTACACAAGATACCTTCTACGCGCTGACACGCTGAATACAACACGAATCTCATAGCACGATCCTGCGGCAGGCGCATAGCCCGTAGAAACTTGTTCTGCTAGAAAATCCCCTTTCGGAGTTAAACCATACATGCTTATTTTCCAGCTGATTAGGACCGGCTGTGTCATGGAGATGAATCAATAGTATGTCGTTCTCTTTTGACTTAGAAGCCTTGCTGTCCACAGCAACCGCTCCAGCAGCTTCAAACTGCCGTCGGCCACTACCTCCGTTGCATCAATAGTCAAGATATGGATTCCTTGATTTGCCTAAGAGGTAATATAGATTCAAGCGTAGTTAGAACTTGGATGCTGAGAAATTCAATTGTTGGAGACTGAGGGGCTCGGACAGAAAAATAATTATTTGTTAGATTAATTGTCCTAGCAGAAATTCAAGGGAAGAAACTACAAAAAAAATACTAAATTGAGAAAAGTGTGGCTGCTCCCGGGTGTAGGTGCACCCGCATGAACAGAAAATCCAATCTCTTAGTTTAGGCGATGATGGGAGTAGTTTGTTGTGTTCGTTCATGTTCTGCGTACTCTCCAAGTAGATCGATACTATATCGGTCAGTTGTACAGGAGTAGCTAGTCCGGCACGCGGCCTTCCAGCTGGTTGTTGTGGTAGTCTTGTTTTCGCTGAATAAATTGGTTTTGGTTGCATTTGGTTTTTCCAGATGTACAGGAGTGCCTAAAACTAATGAGCCAGGGCAAAACTTGATCCGTGAATGATTAACATGCATTTTTCTTCTTCTTTTGATTAGTGGCCACGATTCACGCAGGATTGAACCTTATGACCGAAGAAGCTGCAACTTGAGCAACCGCAAGACAACAATATCTTGCAAGTTCTTACACAGGAAATCTCTCTGCGTCTCTCAGAGTTTGGCAAACCCTGCTTCATCTCGCTGTGGTACGGATTTTGTAAGCTCATGCTCCATCACTGAATGCATAAGATATGGTACCATGTGCATGCTTCGATAGCTGCCTATGCTTGCTTGCTCTGTTGACGCACGTCCTACTTGACCTGCTTTTTTTTTTGGAAGGGCAATTTCTGGCTTTCATTTCATTAGCAGGAAGAGAGCGGAAAACAAGTGATGATCAAGAGATCAGTGGGTTGAAAGAGAAAAGTACATTGCCAGCTTAGCGGGCTCCTAAGCTAGCGATTTTGTCTGATCGCGATTTCTCATGGTACGTCCCTGAAAGGGTGCTCGATGCATTTAGCTCCGGCTATCCTCCATTGCTCCATGTCCCGGCGGCAGGCTTCAGTGATGCTTCTCACGCTTGGAGTCTTCCCCCTGAAGGTGCACGCGTTGTGCTCGAGCCAAATGTGCCAGGCCACCAAGGAGAGCATCGATCTGGTTTCCTTCCTTGTGCCTGGAGTTGCTCCGTCGATGATCAGCTGGACGCGCTTGGCCGTTGTTTTGCCCATGCTCCAGTTGGTGTGTGCCAGGGCATTGCAACCAACCCAGGTTGCCACTTTGTTCCAAACCTGAATGGTGAACGTGCACTCCCAGAAGAGGTGCGACGATGTCTCGAGGTTCCTCACACATAGCTGACAGAAGTAGCTATTGTCCCAGCCTCGTCGCTGAAGTCTGTCATTGCACCAGAGCCTGTCCAAATGCAGCAGCCAAAGGAACATTTTGATCTTGCCCGGAGCCCAAACCTTCCAGATTGATGTTCTGAAGTTGAGTGCCGGGTGGACGTCAAACTGTGCATCGTAGGCGGAGCGCGCGGTGTACTGTCCGGAGCTGCAAAGGGTCCATCTGATCGTGTCCGCCCTCCCCTCTTCTAGTGTGAGGCTGGGACAATAGCTACTGGGTTTGCGAGTTATCTACATAACTTGACCTGCTTGGCTTGCGAGTTATCTACTTGCATGAGCTGGGTGTGTACGTGTATGACTGAACCAGTGTCAACCTAATACGACCCTCCTTTTTATTTTTAGTTTAGTCTTGCTCCCCCCCTTCTCTCTTCTTTGCTTTTTGAAACTATTTTCTTCTCCTAATCGCAATGAAAAGCAGTGGCCCTGCCTTTTAGTCCGAAAAAAAAAACCTAAAACGACCAAATCTAGGCAGACGACTTATTGAAAGGATAGTGATAGACTATTGGACCCTTGTTGTCCAGGATTCGTCACCACAAGTGACCCATTCTTTCCGTGTGCCTCCCGTGCCTAGCTAGATGCTCGAAATGGGTATCTCTTGTAAATAAATCCATCCTATAGTTTGAGCAGTCGCTATAGTGGGGTACTTCGAGAGTTTTGACATAAAGAAGAGTGGGACTTGGAGAGGAATATCAATGTCTCGATGATGATTAAATAGTTCAAGAGATATGTCGGCATGGAATCCTTTAATATAGTATTGTCTACCGTCCATTCAAACTCCCAGTTTCAATAGTAGGCCATGCTTGAAATAGGGCTCAATTACTCTGCCACAAGTACAAGTAATACCTTGTTATGTTAGGAAATCACCGGAAAACATGCTCAGGTCAGGTGGCACATGGACAAATAAAGTTCGCTAATACTCCCTCCGTCTCAAAATAAGTGTCTCAACTTTGTACTAATTTTAATACAAAGTTGTACTAAGGTTGAGACACTTATTTTGGGACGGAGGGAGTATAATATAAGTACGACAAATGCACACTACATGTTGGCAGCCGGTGTCGCTGTCAACGAGTCGAAGCTCAAAAAGCATGTTCTCGATAAAATCTGCCTTGTCGCCTTTAGTTTAGGGTGAGCTATCCATTGGTGTGGTGTCAAATCTTAGTTCTACCATAATTTTCACATTCACCCATTCAACCGAGTTGTCGTTCCTGCGAGCACAAAATGCTTAGACTATGAACATGAATGCTTCAGACAAATGGCAAGAAATTAATCTAGAGGTTGCTCTGGTACAACCCCTTTAATTTGTTTTCAAATCCTGATGCAGATCAATGGCTTTGATTATAACTAATAACTTACTTAGTAAGTTTTAAGGGTAAAATGGCCTACTATCTGCTAATCAGATTTGGCAGACAGGTTAGTTAACTTTTTTAAAAAAGGGGGATATATTAATATCACCAAGATATCAATTACACCCAGGCTCTGCACCCGCAAGATATTGCAAAGACATCCATGATGCACACAGCCAAAGGAAAAAAAATAAAAAGAAAGAAAAAAAAGCTCCCGTCACAGTGATCGACTTTTCTCAGCAGCTGCACACAAACCGCCACCGAATACAGCATCCGAAAAACACAAAAGGTCTCCAAAAGCAACACCTCCAAGAAGGAAACAGTGCACAAGCGCCGTCGTTGCCCGATCCAAGATCTTAGGTTTTCACCCTGGAGAAGTAAGAGCTCTCAAAACAATTCCTTCAGCAAGGCAATTGCCAGGCACAACCAATGAAGGCCAGACCTTAGGTTTTCACTCTGAAAGTCCCGGCTCGGCACCCGAGGAGCACCACCAAAAATGAATTCCTTCAGTGTTGCTGCCCCCACTTGACTCTGCTGCTCCTGAGAGTTATCAAATACCTGGCTGACTCCATCGCCTTGAAGGCCCCGTCCGTCTAACTGAACCTCCGATCTCAGCCAGCATGACCTTCTCCACATGTGTCTACACCATAGAAATCGCGAAGCCGACATGTCCCTTGGTGTCAACGAACAACAGAGCTTCGCGTCACGCCCTCATGGAACCTCGTAGGCTGAAATGGACGTGCATGACCGAATTCTATCCGATCCAGATATCTTGGGCAAGATCTTTGACAGTAGTTCCGGAACACGTCGATGACCAGATCACTAGTACAAAACAGGGCATCGGTCCACCCCTGAGAAGCCCATTAGTCCCGGTTCACTCACGAACCGGGACCCATGGGGGCATCGGTCCCGGTTCGTGAGGAGGATCGATCATGTAGGATGTTGCCGTGATGCGAGAGGAGCACGAGGACCGCCACCTACATTATCACGGCATCAGGCCCCACGCCTCCCCAATCCATCCCGCCGCCGCCCGACCGTAGACATGGGCCGATCACCAACCCACCCAT
This sequence comes from Elymus sibiricus, assembly GCA_039707655.1. Classification (NCBI taxonomy): domain Eukaryota; kingdom Viridiplantae; phylum Streptophyta; class Magnoliopsida; order Poales; family Poaceae; genus Elymus; species Elymus sibiricus. The sequence goes on from CM077674.1 coordinate 29,453,118, forward strand.
ATCCAGATCAGATCGGGGGGATCGGCACCTCTACGCGCTGCAGCACGGGCGCAGCCGCCACCGTCCTCCCGCCGTCCCCAGGCACCTGCGACCTACACGGAGGAGCGCAGTCCCGTGAGCCACCGCAAAAGCACCCAATTCGATGGCAGCCACCCAGGGACGTCAGAGCCCCGCCGCCGCCGGATCCAAGCGAGCTTTGCCTGGAGAAGACCATGGGGCGGCGGCGAGGGGAGGGGGAGCACGGGGAGGAGGCCTTGAGCGGGCATGGGTGCGCCGCCCCCCGAGTCGCCTCGGGGAGGACGACGCGGGGGCTGGACTGGTCAGTTAACTACATACCGATAATGCCACCGCAAATAACGATCCTTAATATGTTAGCTTTTGCAAGCATGAAGGAGCGGAGCATCACATGCTAACACGTGCAGTGTAGAAGAAGCTGACTTCGGCGAAAGTAGTAGTATTAGCTAGTGGTGGTCGCAAGCGGTGGTCGTTTTCGTCGCTCATGCATTACTGATAATTGGCACTGATGTGGCATCGCGAACTTCTTATGTTCAGAACTTAAGGTCTCATTCAATCCCGTTGTTTGGTGGCATTGCTGCGTTTGTGTGGGAAGGCATCCAGCCCGTCGGCTGCAAGGATGCTTACTGAAATTTCACTATGCGCTCTCAAGAAATTTACCTTGCACCTCGGCTACAGATTATAATTCTGATTACTAATTGAGAATCCTACTACTGGAATTTCACTCTACGCCGAGTGTCACAAACACTTGGCGAAGGGCCCAATAAGCTCGGGAAAGTCATTGCCGAGAATTTTTCCTCAGCGAAGAGTACTCGGCGTAAACCCATGCATTAGTGTAAGTCAAATTTGCTTGAAAAACTTGGCAACATGCAAATAGAGATCTAAAGGCTGCTTGGAAACTTCAATTTCACCAGTGATTCTACCCTCCCATGCCTAATTCTTCAAAATAATTATCATTTCAAGAAAAACAACCCCTCATCCTTGAGGCCCTAAATCCCTAGGTTTACACACTCCTTCGTGCAGCACTCCCCTAAGAGAAGCAGCCCTCACTAGCTTGGGGATGAGGGTAACCAACACACTGTGACCAACTCCATGTCCATGCCTCCTCATCATTTCCCACATGTTCTTTTATCCCCTGCTACTTAGAACACGATAAAAGAAAAATATTGAATATAGAGGAAATGTATTAGATGACATTAAGATGAGTGGGGAGAAATTTACTCCTAAAGGAGAAACTTATATATCATTTATCCTGCAACTCAACTGGAAGTGGAAAGAAGATAAATAAGTCCATGTAGTAGTAATTTGAGCTTAGGAAGATGTGAGAGATATTTCTAATAGGTAGGAGGAGAGGATCATGTGGAATGAATGTATACATATGATGTAGCAATGCATTTCATAAGGTTATGTATATATATGTTCAATTATTGTCCATGCATGTGGTACAACTCCATCTAGCTGGGTCCCACCTCTCATCCTCGACCAACACATGCAAGCATGATGCATGCAAGCCTATTTCTATTTACTTTTCTCATGTTAATTGATGCCATATACTCCTCCACACATTTTTACACTTGCAACTGTTGTAGGGCATGGAAGATTTTGATAAGACTTCGTCGGGGAAAGGCAACCCGAACCAAATTTTGGTAACCAAAAAGCCAGAGAAAGCATAAAGCATTTAGACAAATGTAGATACAAGGAAAGAAGCAAAATTACAAAAATGAAGCTCGAATATAAAGTGTAATTCCTTAGCTTGGTTGCCAAAAAAAATCAGCTGCCAAAGTGCATCTATTTTTTATGAACTTAGTAGCTAAATGATTAATATTAGGAAACATAGATGCTCTAGAACTAGATAGAATGAAACTACAATTAAATTTCACTTCCTGTTGAGTTGTTATACGCTTGCTATTTTTTCTAGTGAGGATGAAGTGAAAATACTAGCGTAGTAATTCCAAGATCATTCAACTGTAATTAGAATCAAAAAAATTAAAAGGTTGCAAGATTGGAGGTTTGTAATAGTACAAGAGAGTTGCTACTTGATTGACATGGGAAAAATAATGTCTTTCTGTTCTTTTATTTTCTTTATATCAGGAAAGGCCTAGAAAAGGTGCTCAAGCCAGGTGGAACACTCACAAACTAAAGGTCCCACAATACGATTTTACTGCGAGTCTGGGAAGATAGTAGAGATGAGGGTAGGGTAGAGTCCCAAGTGAATATTTTCATAGTCTTGCCATGCAACTCACTCTCGGTTGGAGTAGCGAGACCACCAAGGATGGCGATAAAACGGTGCCTACAACGATATTTTGACAAAGCAACTGAGAGAAAAATAGCCAGAAGGAGAGATGACAAGCTAGCTTCTCCAAGCCATAACTCAGGCCGAAAGGATGTACTTTTTTCAACTACCGACAATGACCTTAGAAATAGAATGGATGAAATCAAGGCCAAAAGAACTATCCTTGCAAACAACAGAATCAAGGTGATGAGAATCAAGTAGATCATTATCATAACTCTGGCCATAGTGTCACAATTCTGCCGGAGAAGATAATGGGTTCATATGCCTAGGTAGATCGTTATTTTAGAAGTAAGCAAGTGTTTTGAGTGAGAAGACAGTTAATCTGCACGCCACCTTCCTCCCAAACGACATTACATTGACTGCCATGAATATAGTCGTCTGCTATGCAAAAGTGACGACAACATGGACCAACCTCTCGAATCATATGAAGTACATTTTTTTGAGTTATACGAGTGTTACTTTTATAGCATCTAAAGAAGAGGTAGAGCACAAAATTCTATAATGTTACCAAGCCATTTCAGGGATGTCAGTACATGTCCACTTGTTAATTATAAGAAATTCTAAGCCACAAGTGGCTCCCTTTTCACTTCTGCCTCCTTGCCTAGCAAAATTCTTGAAATGGTTATCCCATGAATAGCAACAAAGGGATAATACTGTGCCACTGTGTTTCTCATAATTATTTACCAGTAGAATTGAGAGAGTTCTGCACAACGAAATGAAGGGACTATAGAGGGAGATTGATGTGTGGATGCTGATTGAACAACCCGAGATGTATGCGGCCTTAGAGTTCTCATATACATGCGCTATGGTGCATTCAAACCCATACTACTTATTGGTAGCGGCTACCCGTATAAATAATGGCTTTTCTTTTATGTTGGGAAAGCACCAGAAAACACTTTCACGTAGGTGGGGCATTGATAAGCTAAAGGTTTGGACCAGCCCTGAAGTCTGAAGACGGAATAAATTGAAAATGGTCTGGCGGATGCCGTGCTCCTCTCCCTTTCCTTTTCTCCTGTAGCTCGCCCAGATCTCTCTGTCCCTCGCCGGCCCCTCTCCTTCCCGTCGGCAGCGGCCACGGCTAGCTGACGATGCGAGGGAGAGAGGGTCGGATCTTATGGTTTGTTTGTGTTTGGTTTTTGTTCTGAATAAATCAGATCCAAGCCATGTTCTGCTTCTTCCTTCGAGTTCTGCTGTAGCTCGGGTTGCTGGAGCTTTTCTCGTTGATGTAAGATGTAGAGCTGGCTCTGGAGTCAGTGTTCTCTTGATGGAGTTCGGATCGAGCTTCTTTCTCCACTCTTCTGGTCATCACGGTGGTGGATGGAAGATGGAGAGGAAGTGGAGGATTCAGATCTGGCGATTGGGGAGCTTATCCTCACTGACGCTGGATGGAGGGCGATGGCGCCTGCCGTTACTTGTTTCCTTCGCTGGAGATGGTGATGGCGGTCGAAGGCCTGCAGCTTCATCCTCATCGGTGACTCTTCTGGCCGAAAGGCGGCCGAATCAATTCCTCCCGGCCATGACGCCTACAGGGAGGCAGTACAACATCTGCTTGGTGGCCATGGCTTTTGGCTATGGCAGCTTCGTCGCCCCAAGTGGCCATGTTCCCCGGCGACGGCGAGGTGGAAGCCGAGTGGGTGCTGAGAACCTGATCGCTTTTCTTTTACTCCGTTTAAGGTCCTTTCTGCAAAGTCCACGGACTAGTTTGTATTTTCTTTTCTTTTCTGGGCCCGGATGTAATATGTGCTGCTATCATGAATAAATTTCGGGATCCTTCGGGATCCCTCCCCTGTTCAAAAAAAAAAAAAAAAAAAAAAAAAAGCTAAAGGTTTGGCATTCTGTGTATGACAAATGCACAGTAGAGGCTAAACGCATAATCATTCCTGATGTTGCAGTGTCAAACCAATCAAAAGTCCAAACTAATATTGTTGATCAAATATGCTTCGTGCATCCTTTGGGAGCATGTACATGCATTGAATGTAAGTTGTTTCATAAACGCAAACAGTTCTGAAAATTGCCGGACTGAGATAAATTAATCCTGTTAAACAGTTTTTAGAACATAAAAATTTGCTGGAGTAGCAAAGACCGATTGTGTGGGCCAATTCAGCTTGTGAAACCCAAGAGGGACATATTTAAAATAGCAATTGTTCCCTACCAACTGTAGAGTACATCAGTTGTGGTCCATTGTCCATTATCCATTGTAAGTTTTTTTTAACCGGTTCAAAGCATTGAGGCTTGACCAGAATTGTCCATTGTAATGCATCCAACAACTTAAAATGGTGCCTCTAGTACTTTTTTTTTTTTGCGAGAAACTTCCCATCTATTCATCTTCAATCATGGCAGTACAATGAACACTAGAAATAATTAAAATTACATCCATATTTGTAGACCACCTAGCGACGACTACAAGCACTGAAGCGAGCCGAAGGCGCCGCCGTCATCGCCCCTCCATCGCCGGAGCCGGGCACAACTTGTTGTAGTAGACAGTCGGGAAGTCGTCGTGCTAAGGCCCCATGGGACCAACACACCAGAACAGCAACCGTCGCCGATGAAGATAAGTTTAGATCGGAAGGATCCAACCTGAAGACACAAGAACAAAGACGAACAAAGACTGGATCCGAGCAGATCCACCAAAGACAACCACCGACCGAATCCCGTGAGATCCGCCGGAGACACACCTCCACACGCCCTCCGACGATGCTAGACGCACCACCGGGGCGGGGGCTAGACGGGGAGGACCTTATTCCATCTTCAAGAAGCCGTCGCCGTCTCGTCTTCTTGAGCCGGACACAAACCCTAACAAACCTTGAAGAAGCACAAAAAAACGGAGCCCTCCCATCGGCAAGGGCCGAGATCCACCACGCACCCATGGCCCTAAGGCCACAGGAGACGTGGCAGATCGGCGGCGCCGCCGACGGGAGGCAGAAACCCTAGCCGCCTTTTCTTGGAGGAGAGTGCCGTGCCTCTAGTACTTGGAACTCAATCGCACGCGAGCCGTCGATGGGAGAGGTGCCAAGCTGTGTGTTTCACAGTTGAAACCCGACGTCTGACTGAAAGCTTTGCATACTTCTCATCTCCTCCTCTTCATGACGGCTATTAATTAGTGGCCACCATCCTTGTCCAGCGCTCTCACGTGCAAGCATACCAACAACCAGCATACCAACAAGCATTCATTGATAAATCCAGTCCAATTTGATTGCCGGTGTTCTCTCAAACTTGATAAAAATAAAATATATAATCATATCAAAAAAATCCTCGATGTACTGATAGCAATTGATAGTAGTAAACTTTAAGTTGATCACGCATGTGATTACGCCCTGATGGATTCTTGCCGTTGTCGTGCCTTTACAAGCGGTCATGCATGTGAGTACGTTCCGATGGATTACTGCTAGGTTAAGCCACTGCACGCGACCAAAAATGGAGGTTTTTTCTCTCATGGAGCTGCCGCTAGGGAGCTTTGCTAAGCAAGGCCTGGCTGGTGAGTTAGAAGAGGCAACCAAACATATAAAAGTGGATATGCACGTATGTGTCCTAGAGATCCAGGGCTGGCCCTGGTGTATGGCCGGAGGGGCGACGGCCAAGGGCCCAGGCAGGGAAGGGGCCCATGATGTAGTATTCATATAGTATAGCCCAGCAAAAAATAGGAGAGAAAAAACTTATGAGAGAAAATAAACGAGATGGGCTAGGCCCATCAGATAGCTAGGTAGCGATTAGGGAAGCGTCACGCTGGACGCAAGGCACGGCCGCTCGTTTCGCCTGTGAAACAAATCAATCAGAATATCTTAATCTCATCGTTTCGCTTGCCTTCGTCGGTTCGCATGCGACTCTTCGTCCTCTCGTCGACCGTCGGCCTGTCGCTCGGCGCCTCGGCCGCCGCTCGTTGTCGCCGCTGTGGCTGCGCGCGGCAGTCTTGCAGCCTGCTGTTGCGTCGTGCGGCCGTGCCGGCAACCCGGCCATCCGGCATCGGCAATACGTTATACGTATGTGAGCACAGGACAGTACGTATCCATGTTCCTGATCCATCCCGCAATTTCAGAAGTTTCTTTTATTCTTTATTAGTACATATTCAACTATTCATCCATGATCCATCCTCCAATTTTAGTGTGCGTGAAGTTTCAAAATTTTAATGTATAATTTTCTAATTCCATCTTTCAATGTATGTATTCAACTATTCTAATTTTTTGTCATTCTGTGTACATGTCTAGGGTTCCAATCATCCAATGTATAAATTTATAATTCTTTGTATTCTTTTTTCTTCATAATTTTAGGACATTAGCCTGTTATGTTGCTTAAGAAGCATTTGGCTATGTGCTGCATTGAGAAGGATATCTTGGACAATGTTGATCTTGATATTGCCCTTAATGACTTTGCATCAAGAAACGCCCGAAGAAACTTTGCATCAAGAAACGCCCGAAGAAACTTTTCTGAAGCACTGAAGTATTATTGTTGTCGATGGAGTCAGTCGAATTTGGTTCTTATTTGAGGTAATCATGTCATGTTAGTTTCATTTTGCTATCTTTTTAGTATTTCTGTCGTAATATGACATTGTCCAACAATTATTATAGTCAAATCTCAAACTAAAGATGTGTGGTTGAAAGTTTACTCATAATATTATGCAAATGTATATATATACTTATGTATCACGCACACGCATACACATATATAGTATTAGGACATAGGGGCCCATGTCGTCGAGTTCGCCTAGGGCCTCCCGAAACAGAGGGCCGGCCCTGTAGAGATGTTGCTAAATAAAGTTGTAGATAGATTCAAGCAAAGTGTAAAAGCTTTGAACCCATAACTGGCCCTTCCTTTTCCCATGTCTCCTATGCCTACAGATCTCGCTAAATAAAATTGTAGATACATTCAAGCAAAGCGCAAAAGCTTTGTAGTGGCTACGGAAAAACAAGAGCTCATCCCCAAGGCCCATGTCTCCTGACTCACACTCTTTCCCAGAAGGATATGAAGGTGAGGGGGATGATTTTAACTGGGAAAAGAGCTAGGTAGCACAACACAACTAGGGAAAAAAGACGCTCACTTCAACTGGAACTTTAGCTCTTGTAAATCTTATAAAGGTGCGAGGAAAATGTACGAGGCACGGGGAGGGGATCATGAGGAGTGGAGGGATTCAAGGGTTGTGGCAATGCGTTGCACATGGGTACCCATACATGCCAAGTACTAGCACATGCATGTGGTACAACTCCATCTAATCCGGCCCCGCATATCATCCTCGACCAACATAAATCTAAATTGCTACGTGCGACCTATTCTTCGGTTGTACTCGTCAACACCAATACTCCTCCTTCATTGCTTCACCTGTGCTGCTATTACTTTTGTTAATGGTTCATCGGTGATCAGAAAGTTGATGATGCGACGAACGTGGATAGTGATGCGGTGGCGCCAGCCGAGGATCCCGAAGGCATGCTCCTTCTTGAACTCTGCAAAGCCGGATCATCGCCCTCACACACCTTTATATGGGAGAGTGTTGCTAGGTGCGTGGGGCGGCTGAAGGGAACAATCTCATTGTACATGAGACGGGCCGCGATCACGGCGATGCTAGCGGCCAAATTTGTAGCAGCCACCACATCCAAGTGTCGTTGTGCCTCAGGGTCGGCGAGAGGTGACCAACGGTGGCAGTGGCCGCCGGACTCGAAGAAGAAGAGAAATGGTTGTAAGGTGGAGGTGAAGGTATGCGGAAACACACATTGCATCCACACGCAGGGGCCTCCTGTTGGCCAGTGGCGCGGCCTCCCCTCCAAGAGATCGGTAATACAAGGCGAGACGATAGCACCCACGACCACAACCACCTAGCCTGGCTCCTGACGTTACGTCTGACATCCATCTAAGGCGGTAGCAGCAGGCAACAAATGGAACTGTCGATGCTCCACGTGTCGACGCCCTCTGAAAAAGGGGCGGTGTGGGGTTTTTCCCGCTCGTTGGCGGTGATAATTTCTCCTCGTGGAAAGAGAATAACTCATGAACGAGAGAGCGAAATATACATTTGGAACTCGGTAACTGCACGAACTAGCGAAGCATATATGATTTTGGATGTTTTGCATTTTAGTCCTTTGATATATCATATTTACGTAGTAATCCCTAATCCCTGTGTCTCACATTCAAGCCATCAGGCTTGTTGTACTTTACAATTTAGACGTTAGATTATGTTCTATCTGTGAGTAAATTCATGTTTTTATAGAAACAAGCAAATACGCCCTCGAGCTATTTTACTGCATTCTTTCTCATAAGTTTCAGCGAAAAAGAACCAATGATTTTGTGGTGATTGAGTAGACAAGGAGCACTGACATCAGTAAGCAACGATATTGAGGGGAATCGGAGCTTAAGTTGTTTCAACAGGAAAGGAGGGAAACACGATCGATGTTGTGCCTAGTACGAAAAGCCAGTAAACTGAAGACAAGTGGATGGAGGTGACAACACATGTCAATGTATTCTGTAAAATAGGAGGATTCGGATGAGTGGATGACACAATATTGCCCTGAATCGGTGGAAAATAAGAAGGCAAATTTAAGGGAAAGAGTGGCTAGCATGCCATCTGTACGAAATAAGACACAAGGTAAGGAAATAAACCAAAGAGGTGAACAATAGTAAACAAAGGCGAGAACGACGCTCATCACGAGGTGGTAAAAAAAATTAGCTTCACATTCATGCTCACAATAAAAGTATCACCACATTAATGCCTCAAGATATTATTTTTTTACTCCGTAGTAATGCACGGCTATTAAGCTAATAGTAATAGCTTAAGTGATGGTACTTTACTCGGCCACACAAAAAGCCATTGTGTATTCCAGTCAATCTTAGAATATGAATATATGGTACACCATTGGTGTTGGTTAACGTAGTAGAAAACCAAAAAAATCATCCTACGAATCAAATCCTAAGATCCCTATGAAGCTACATATGAGATTGGATTAGATCATTACTAACTAGAGTGCAGCGGAACTAAAGTTGTCGTAGACCGCTGATGAAAGTTCCCGCAGCTAGGATTTATAACGTCCCAACCGCGAGAATACCCCCCTCGAACAAAAGAGAAAGTGCACATCTCTCTGTCGGTATCTACGCTTACGGAACCAATGGTCTTCGCCACCTAGAGCTATGCAACATTAGAGTAGAAGAGCGGAGGAGCAGCCTCACGGTATGGAGATGATTTGCGGGAGAGAGAGAGAGAGGAGGGCCCAACTACGGGAACTAGAAAGACTTGTACTTTGAGGGGCTGCCCCTTCCCTCAATTTATAATATGCCAGGGAGTGGCTGACTTGGGGATGGAGCTACCCCCAAGGGGGGCGCCCCATCCTCCCAACCCTAGCCATACCAAGGTGGCTTGCTCCCGCCACCCCCCCCCCCCCCCCCCCCCCCCCAGGCAAAGGGGGGCACCCCCACTAACGGGCCATGCGGCCCATCTAGGGTTGTCCCACTTGGCCCATGCCAAGTGGCAGCCCCGTGTCACCCTACGGAATATTTTGGGAGGTTTCGGAAACTTCCAGAACCTTCCTATATCTTCCGGAGTTTTTCCAGGGTTACCCAAAACATTTCCGGTTCTCCATTTTTTTCGATTTACTCCAAAACCTTCCCGGTTCTCTGCCCGAAACATTTTCTTTTCTTTTGACACTTTTTCGGTGCAAATTACACGAGCTCCCACACTTTGAATACTCAATAGACTGGTGATCTTTAAGCGTGTGACCCCGCAGGTTCGGTAAAGTGTACAAATGACCCGGAACTCCTTCCGGTCATTCCAATAGCGGTTTCATCTGCTTCTCCCGATCCGAGGTCCGCCTTTCTCCTTCCGTATTTCTTCTTTGTTTCCTTCCATATCTCCTCTCGTGGGAAGGAATCAAACCCTAGCTAGATTTTTTCTCCATAGTAATTTCGACCTGCAGGGCGTCAGTGCTCAGCTGAGGGGGAACGGAGATTTATGACGGATCATGTTGAGGATATTCCCCATAGGCAAGTTCTCCAATCTCTCCATGTCTTTCTCATCTCGTGCAACCTGTTTGTGCATGTTCCGCTTTGATGGATGGACGACTAATGCTGATGTGTGTCCATGTGCAATTTGTTTGCAACACCATCTATTGGTTGAAAAATTAGTCCATTGCACTGAAGCCCATCGGCAATTGTGTTTGTCGTTGCTGCCGATCTTGCAGGGTCGAACAATGCGTGGATAGGGAGACGGTCAGATGGAGCAGCCAGCAGATGCATTATACAAGGTGCTTGGTGATGACAACCTCCTCAGGGAGATCATCGTCCGTGCCGTCTTACCTACCACCCTCTTCCACGCAGCCCTCGTCTCCAAGTGCTGGTACCACCGACCCCACCTTCCTCCACCGTTTCAACAAGCTCCACCCACCCTGTCTCCTCGGCTACTGCATATCCGAATGGTGGGTATGGTCAGAGAATTCGGGTGCTCCACGCTTTGTCCCAATGCTACCTCAGCTGCCAGAACTTGCCACCGTCAGCCACCGTGTGGCAGCCTATAGGTTCGGCGCCCAGGACGACCGACTAGAGATCAAGCACTGCCGGAGCGACATCGTCTTCACCAGGTGCGGCAAAAGAATAGGATTTCCGCACGGAGTACATTGCCCCGTTGTGCCTTGACACTAGTAGAAAACAGGGCATCTGTCCCGGTTCCAGAGGGCCTTTAGTCCCGGTTCTGGAACCGGGACAAAACGATCGGGACTAATGCCCATCACTTTTAGTCCCGGTTGGCTTACGAACCGGGACTAAATGTGCTCCACGTGGACGCTGTGGGGCGACCAGCCAGGAGGACCTTTAGTCCCGGTTGGTAACACCGACCGGGACTAAAGGGTCTCCACGTGGCCGCTGCGCAGCGCTCAGGCAGGAGGACCTTTAGTCCCGCTTGGTAACACCAACCGGGACTAAAAGGTAGCCACGCGTCAGCAGCTCGCAGGCATTGGGGTTTTTGTTTTTTTTTGAAAGGGGGGGGGGGTTTAGGGGTTTCATATTGTGTTAGCTAGCTAATAGAGAGAAGTGACCTCTCTTTCTCCGTGCTTGGTCGACCCTAGCTACTACATATAGAGAGAACTCGACGCTAGCTAGTAAGCAAATGAAGGAAATCATTAATTACACAAGATCGTCATGAACATATATAGAGAGAAGTGACCTCTCTTTCTCCGTGCTTGGTCGAACAACAAGTTTTCGTATATCTATCCGACGCTACTACATATATACAATATAACATCCCTGACATCATCAAGCGCCAAACTCCCATTGCATTTCCGCATGGTATTCTCCCTTTTCATGTATGACGTGGTCAAGAAAGAATCCCGCCAATTCCTCTTGAATTGCTCGTATGCGATCATGTGGTAGGAGTTCATCCCGCATCTGCCAGATCTAATTTAAAGAAGGGGGTCAATACATATATATGAATGAAAGTCAACACAATTGATGGTAATAAAATAAAATTGTGAATATTATTTACGTACTTCAAATTGTTTGTCAGACAAGAAGCCCCCCTCAGTGGTCAACTGGCGAATGAACTCGCAAACGTAGTATCCACATAAATTATTCCCGCCTACCTGCCACAAGCACTTTACGAGAATAGAGTTCAATCAAACTGATAATCAAGCATGATAATGGTATTGATGAAACTAGAATCAATGAGAGATGCGCGGAACTAGCTAGTACTACTTACTTTGGGGTGTGTAAATCGCAGCTCGTTCTTCCGACCCGGAACCATTCCGGTGAACTGTTTCCAAACCATGCCAGGCAAAGAAAATGATTACTTGATATCAGGAAATGAACGAAACTTTCTGATATGGTTCCGGTATTGATTGAACTTACTTCTGGAGCATTGAAGTCATGTACGCATAATCCTTGGGATCTTTACGTCTCGAGTCTAAGACAGTTACTACTCCCCCGTCAAGCTTAATGGATAGTAGAATAAAGTGGAACCTGCGCACGCATAACTCATCAATTACAGTACTTAACCTCGAGTAAGCGAAACCGAATATGCACAAGACAGTAACACTCACTTGAAGTTGTAAGGAAAGAGTATTTCCCTTTTGTTTTGATGTCGAAGGAACGCTTTTAGCAAGTTTTCCTCGGTATCTTTAACTCTGTTTTGTACCGCCCATTCATTTACGGTATTTGGGCTAATGAACCAAACGTCATAGATTTGTCTTTTTGGGCATTCGACGATCTTCAATCTGCATAATATAGTGAGGATAATTATATATACATGCAATGAACGAGCTGAGCTAGAGACTTATTTACAGAAGTAATACTTACAGACAGTAGCAAGTCATGAGTTGTTTGTCGAGGGCCTCTTGATTGAATAACTGAAATAACTCCACAAATTCAATAGGCATCAGGTCGACTCCAATGAGGTCGTGCTCATCTTTAATTCTCGCCATCAAACTATCGGACCCATTCTTCCTGCAGCTTTCCAAGTACCACTCATGCAATCTTCGCATCATCGTTGTTAGAGGAGGATGATCAGGTTTGACGAGAGGCTTCCCGTGCTCGTATCTAAAGATCTCTACTACCTCAGCCGTTTCAAACTGTACATCTTCGTCCACGTAATCACCAAGAGTGGTACCGGGCAGTAGCCCCGGATGATTAGCGATATCGCTAGACACCTTGAGCGGGGGGCACGATTGCTTCTCCTGTTCGCCGAGCTGGGGAATTGTTTTCCCACTTCTTCGTCTTGAAGCACTGGCAGTACTTCCCGACCGCCGCGCTTCATCATATGTCTTTTCAATACAGCGGTCATAGTTGGATTGCGGCGGAGGCGGTGGTGGTCGCTTAAGGGCATCCAGAGTGCGCTTCGCTTTTCACCGGATCTATTGTTTCCTTCGGAGGTGGACGTTTCGGTTCAAAATGGGCCTGCAATTCGGCTTTCACGATGTCATCGGTTTCCTTGTCAGTCCTCTCATATGGTAACTTTGGAGGAACCCTGAGGCTTGGACCAAATTTGAATTTCTTCCCGCCTTTTGTACTGCCAGCCGTTGGAGCGGCGGCGGCTCTCTTCCGCTGTTGCTGAGGCGGTGGAGTTCGCTGACGCGCCGGAGGAGGCGGAGGAGGAGGCGGAGTCCGCTGATGCGCTGGAGGAGGCGGAGGAGGAGGTGGAGTCCGCTAACGCGCCGGAGACAGCTGGGGCGGAAGAGGACTCTGCTGAGGGGCCTCATCCGGCTGAGTCTGCTGAGGGGCCTCATCCGGCTGAGCTGGACTGTGAGGAGTCTGCTGAGGGGCCTCATCCGGCTGCGTCTGCTGAGGCGGCGTCCAGTTCGGAAGCTTGATGTTCTCCTTTCCCCATAGACAGGTACTCCTTAAGGCATTTTCCAGAAGATTATCCCCTTCACCTGTAGGGTAGTCAAGCTCCAGCCCCTCAAATCCCTCCATTATTTCATCCACCGTGACAATAGCATAGCCATGTGGAATCAGACGGCAATGGAAAGTTCCCTCAGCTCGAGGAGGTAAAACAGAGCCGACCGCCGCCTTCAAGGTCTGGTTTTGGCATTTCGCCATTAGCACACAATGTTCAGCCTCCGTGATACTATCCACGGGGTAGTGAGGAGCCGTGAAATCAGGCTGAACGAGCTCCGTGGAAGCCACATTGCTTCTCCGCTGAGATGGTGGGGTAGCTTCTGGGGCAGTGTCGAAGGAAGGAGCTTCGTGCCGCTGAGATGGTTGGCCGGTAGCTCGCTGGCTCTCAAGTTCCTCTAGTTTCGCTAATCTTGCACTGAGCTTCTGCATTTCGCTTGCTTCCTCTTTCTTCTTTCTCTCTCGGCTTCTATAACTACCGCTGTCGGGAAACCCATGCACCCACGGAACGGAGCCTGATATGCCTCGTGTTCGTCCAGGGTGTTCAGGATTCCCAATGGCCTGTGTCAGCTCGTCATTCTCTCTGTCAGGATGTAACCTCCCTTCCTGCGCTGCCTGGATTATTTCCTCAAGATTCTTGACGGGTATTGCAAGTTGAGCTTTCGTCCAAACACACTTCCCTGTGTCTGGGTCCAAAGTTTCCCCAACCCCGAAGAACCAAGTCCTTGACCGATCTGGCCAGTGCAATGTCGCTGGTTGGACCCCTTTAGCAAGCAGGTCTTGCTCAGCTTTGTCCCACGTAGGCCGGGCTTTGCTGTAGCCACCTGACCCCGTAACATGGTGATACTTCTTCTTTGCAGCATTTAGCTTATTTGTTGCTGACCTTTGCTTGCCCTTGTCCGATTTCTTGTAGGCCACAAATGCGGGCCAGTGATCTTTTATCTTCTCATATGGAACGGTGAATTCTGGAGTCTTGTCTTTCTCGACAAACTTTTTGTTCAAATCTTTCTTCCAGTTCTTGAATAGTTCTGCCATCTTCTTAAGAGCAAACGCCTTGACCTTATTCGGATCCGCCTCTGGCGGTAGGTTGAAATTTGTCATCAGCGAGGTCCGAAGATCATCTTTCTGTCTATCCTGGACATAAGAAACTTCAGGGTCCTTCTTCTTATTCCTTTCTTGGATGCTGATCGGGACGCTGTCCCTAACAATAACTCTGCACTGATGTATAAATGTGTCCCTGCTCCACTTGGGAGCAATCGGTTGGCCATCTCGACCGACTTCTTCGATCGTGAACCTTTCATCCTGGCGCAACCTTTTCTTCGGGCCTCGTCTCCTTACGGAAGTTTGGCTCGATCCGAAGGGCTAATTAAAAGAAGAAAGAAGCATTAATATATGTACATACAAAACAATTAATGCATCAAGTCAGCAGAGGCTTAATTAATATATGTATCTATACCTCGCCGGACTTTGCAACAGTTAAGGCTCCCTCCTCCGTTCGGTCACCGGAGCCGTCATGATCTCCTTCCTCCTCCATTCGGTCACCGGAGCCGTCATGATCTCCTTCCTCCTCCATTGGATCACCGGAGCCGTCATCCTCTCTTTCCTGACCATCGATGTCGTTGAGAAACAACAAGGTGATAGCACCTCCGTCGTGGATTATATCCCCCAACAACTCTTCTTTTTCTAAGTCTCTGTCCATAGTTTCTGCAAATATTACAACATGGCAATATACAACCATGAGAGATGGATTAGTGGCAAACATAGACCTAGCTAATCACAACAAGGAATCATATGCATATATGAGCAATCGATTAGTCGCAAACATCATGCAAAGTTATCGGGGGTTATACTTTCGAGAGTGGATACTTTGCAGACCGCCTCTCTCATGCATGTCCGACATCCCCCCTCATGTCGAAGTTATCGAGGTTATACTTTCAGGAGAGGACACTTTAAAAAAAATAATCGCTATGCAGGAGATCAAACTATCCATTCTAGCACATTGACCTATGCCGGCCGCCTACCGAATAAATAAAGTCCCTTCGGTTCACTGAGGTAAGACCGGTGAATTAGACGCCAATATATAGTATTATACATAACAATTACGGGTAGGGGCGGGAGGGGGTAGATCGACAACGCTCTTTCTTCTAGGGTTTGGGTGGCCTCGAGAGTTGGTCGGGCGAGCGGACCAGGAGTAAATTTTGAATATATGAGTCTTTTAACTCATTTTGAATATGAGTTTTAACAGAAAACATTCATCGAACAAACTTAATATGAGTTTTAGCAAGATCATCATGAACAAAAAATTCACACTAATTTCTATGAACAAAAACAAATTCCACATGACAACATCTCATCTCATCTCCACAAAACATCTGATACATCTCATCTCATCTCATCTCCACATGAACATTATCTAAAAAACCAGAGCACCATACATGTCATCTCATCTCCACATGAGCATTATCTATCTATCTATTCATCTAAAAAACACATTTTTAGCAACAGGGCCGGCGGCGACTATGGAGCAGTGGCAGAGCAAGGGGCTCGGGGGCACGCGGCGACGGGGAGCAGGGGACCATGGGAAAGGGGGGGCTCACTGGGGGGGGGGGGCGCGGCGATGGCTGGAGGCCGGCGACGAGGACGGCGGGATCGAGGGGGCACGCGGCGACGGGGAGGAGGGCGCGTGAGGAGGTCCGGCACGTCGGCGAGGGCGTCGGGGCTGGGGGACAGCGAGGGCGTCGGGGCAGGGCTCGGGGAGGCGACGGCGCGGTCCGGCAGCCTGGCGGCGTCGAGGTGGTCGTCGGCGCCGTCGGGGGAGAGGAGGAGATCGAAGAAAACTGAATGGAAAACTTGTAAGTGCTGCTTATATATCCAGAGCATTGGTCCCGGTTGGTGGCACGAACCGGGGGGCCTTTCGTCCCGGTTCGTGCCACCAACCGGGACCAAAGGTGTATTTCGCCAGGCGAAAGGGCGGGAAGCCCAGACCATTGGTCCCGGTTGGTGGCTCGAACCGGGACGAAAGGGGGGCCTTTCGTCCCAGTTCGAGCCACCAACCGGGACGAAAGCGCTGTGCTGCCGCAGCCAAAAGTTTAGTCCCACCTCGCTAGTTGAGAGGGGCTCAAAGTGGTTTATAAGCGCTGCTGCCGCTGCCCTCTCGAGCTCCTCTCTAATGTGGGCAGTACATGCCTATCTCACGCCCTGTTGGGCCTGCTAGCACTGCGGGCCTGCATCCTGGCCCATTTGTAGGGTTTCTAGTCGTATGCAGGCCGTGGTGGCTAGTAGGTTGGCCTTTGTTTTTATTTTTTGCATATGTTATGTTTTTATTTTTTGCATATGTTATGTTTTTAAATTTTTAATGTTATTTTTTGCATCTGTTATTTTTAGTTATATAATTTTAGTTGCATAAATTTTATATAATTTTAGTTGCATAAGTTTTATTTTTTATTGATTCTTTTTAGTTGATTCATTTTGCTATTAGAGTTTTATAAAAGATTTTTAGTTTTCTATTAAAGTTTGTAACAAAAAATACTTTATGAAAATTCTTTTTACTATTAATTTTTTTAACAAATAAATAGTTTGATAATTTTAGTTAATATTATTTTGATTATTTTTAGTTGATTCTTTTTGCTATTGAAAAATATTATATTTAATTGATTCTTTTTAGTTCATTCTTTTTGCTATGTTAAGTTTTTAAAATTTTAATGTTTTTTTTTCATATGTTATTTTTAGTTATATAATTTTAACAAAAATATTATATTTAACAAAAACTGGATGCACTTCGTGTACAAAATGGACAATATCTTTCGAAATATCAGGGTTTCGGACGAAAACTCATATGTTACAAAGCCATTTCATTTTTTTAACTTATTTCAACTCCAGACTTTTTGTGCGTTCAACATGCACCATTCAAAGCCACATCATCAATTTTCAACCCTTTCTGACTTCATTTGCTATTTTTCATGCATTTACTGATTTATTTTAGCTAAATGACCCTGAAATTGAAAAGCAGTACAAATGAACTCTGAAAAGGTTGAAAGTTGGCATGGTATCATCATTTCACCCACATAGCATGTGCTAAAAAGTTGAGAGGGCTACGGCAAAAACTGGATGCACTTCGTGTACAAAATGGACAATCTCTTTCGAAGTATCACGGTTTCAGACGAAAACTCATATGTTACAAAGGCATTTCATTTGTTGACATGTAACTGCAGTGATATTCTAGATCAAAGCCATCATCAGAATAGTTGTGGAGAGAAAGTCTTCCCTTTTTCTTCGCGTGTGTCCCTTGCTTATTGCAACGTAACCATGGATAATCTTCATCGTTTAACAGGGTGCTTGGGTCAGCCTTCACTTTGAAGGGAGGAATTTCATGAAACTTTTCATAATCTTCAGACATGTCTGTCTTGCCTTCCACTCCCACGATGTCTCTTTTCCCTGAAAGAACTATGTGGCGCTTTGGCTCATCGTATGATGTATTCGCTTCCTTATCTTTTCTTTTTCTCGGTTTGGTAGACATGTCCTTCACATAGAAAACCTGTGCCACATCATTAGCTAGGACGAATGGTTCGTCTGTGTACCCAAGATTGTTGAGATCCACTGTTGTCATTCCGTACTGCGGGTCTACCTGTACCCCGCCTCCTGACAGATTGACCCATTTGCACCGAAACAAAGGGACCTTAAAATCATGTCCATAGTCAAGTTCCCATATGTCCACTATGTAACCATAATATGTGTCCTTTCCCCTGTTGGTTGCTGCATCAAAGCGGACACCACTGTTTTGGTTGGTGCTCTTTTGATCTTGGGCGATCGTGTAAAATGTATTCCCATTTATCTCGTACCCTTGGTAAGTCAATACAGTCGAAGATGGTCCCCTGGCCAATGAGTACAGCTCATCTCCAACAATGTTGTTACCCATGAGATGTGTTTGCAACCAACAGCCAAAAGTCCTGATGTGTTCACATGTAATCCAGTCGTCAGACTACTCCGGGTGTTTGGAGCGCAGAAAATTCTTGTGTTCATTGACATACGGGGTCACCAAGGTAGAATTCTGTAGAACTGTGTAGTGTGCTTGAGCCCAAGAATGCCCGTCCCTACATATTATTGAATCCGCTCCTAGCGTGCCTTTTCCAGTCAGTCTCCCCTCATACCGCGATTGAGGGAGACCAATCGGCTTAAGGTCAGGAATAAAGTCAACACAAAACCCAATGACCTCCTTTGTTTGATGGCCCATGGAGATGCTTCCTTCTGGCCTAGCACGGTTACGAACATATTTCTTTAAGACTCCCATGAACCTCTCAAAGGGGAACATATTGTGTAGAAATACAGGACCCAGAATGGCAATCTCGTCGACTAGATGAACTAGGATGTACGTCATGATATTGAAGAAGGATGGTGGGAACACCAGCTCGAAACTGACAAGACATTGCACCAAATCATTCTTTAACCTTGGTAGGATTTCTGGATCGATTACCTTCTGAGAGATTGCATTGAGGAATGCACATAGCTTCACAATGGCTAATCGAACGTTTTCCGGTAGAAGCCCCCTCAATGCAACCGGAAGCAGTTGCGTCATAATCACGTGGCAGTCATGAGACTTTAGGTTCTGGAACTTTTTCTCTGCCATATTTATTATTCCCTTTATATTCGACGAGAAGCCAGACGGGACCTTCATATTGAGCAGGCATTCAAAGAAGATTTCCTTCTCTTCTTTGGTAAGAGCATAGCTGGCAGGACCTTCATACTGCTTTGGATGCATGCCGTCTTTTTCGTGCACAAGTTATTGGTCCTCCCGTGCATCCGGTGTATCTTTTGTCTTCCCATACACGCCCAAGAAGCCTAGCAGGTTCACGCAAAGATTCTTCGTCACGTGCATCACGTCGATTGCAGAGCGGACCTCTAGGTCTTTCCAATAGGGTAGGTCCCAAAATATAGATTTCTTCTTCCACATGGGTGCGCGTCCCTCAGCGTCATTCGGAACAGATTGTCCGCCAGGACCCTTTCCATAGATTACTTGTAAATCCTTGACCATATCAAGTATGGCATCAACAGTACGGAGGGCGGGCTTCTTCCGGTGATCTGCCTCACCTTTGAAATGCTTGCCTTTCTTTCTTAAGAGATGGTTGGTCGAAAGAAATCGACGATGTCCCAGGTACACATTCTTCCTGCATTTGTCCAAATATATACTTTCGGTATCATCTAAATAGTGCGTGCATGCGTGGTATCCCTTGTTTGTCTGTCATGAAAGGTTACTAAGAGCAGGCCAATCATTGATGGTTACAAACAGCAACGCATGTAGGTCAAATTCCTCCTGTTTGTGCTCATCCCACACACGTACACCTTTTCCATTCCACAGCTGTAAAAGTTCTTCAACTAATGGCCTTAGGTACACATCAATGTCGTTGCCGGGTTGCTTAGGGCCTTGGATGAGCACTGGCATCATAATGAACTACAGCTTCATGCACAACCAAGGAGGAAGGTTATAGATACATAGAGTCACGGGCCAGGTGCTATGATTGCTGCACTGCTCCCCAAAAGGATTAATGCCATCTGCACTTAAACCAAACCATACGTTCCTTGCATCACCTGCAAAGTCCCCCCACCTTCTCTCGATTTTTCTCCACTGCGACCCGTCAGCGGGTGCTCTCAACTTCCCGTCTTTCTTACGGTCTTCCTTGTGCCATCGCATCAACTTGGCATGCTCTTTGTTTCTGAACAGACGTTTCAGCCGTGGTATTATAGGAGCATACCACATCACCTTGGCAGGAACCCTCTTCCTGGGGCGCTCGCCCTCAACATCACCAGGGTCATCTCGTCTGATCTTATACCGCAATGCACCGCATACCGGGCATGCGTTCAAATCCTCGTACTCACCGCGGTAGAGGATGCAGTCATTAGGGCATGCATGTATCTTCTGCACCTCCAATCCAAGAGGGCAAAAAACCTTCTTTGCTTCGTACGTACTGTCGGGCAATTCGTTATCCTTTGGAAGCTTCTTCTTCATTATTTTCACTAGCGTTCCAAATCCCTTGTCAGATACACCATTGTCTGCCTTTCATTGTAGCAATTCCAGTGTGGTACCGAGCTTTGTGTTGTCATCTTCGCAATTTGGGTACAACCCTTTTTTGTGATCCTCTAACATGCGCTCGAACTTCAATTTCTCCCTTTCACTTTGGCATTGTCTCTTTGCATCAACAATGACCCGGCGAAGATCATCATCGGGCACATCGTTTGGTGCCTCTTGATCTTCAGCTTCCCCTGTTGCAGTATCACCGTATTCAGGGGGATAGTTGTCATCATCCTCTTCTTCTTCGTTGTCTTTCGTCATAACCCCTCTTTCTCCGTGCATGTGAAACCTTTCTCAAGCAGGTGCAAGTGAAGGGTTTTCGAGTCAGAGTAATCCTTCGTATTCCCACAGACAGTACATGGACAATACATAAAACCATTCTGCTTGTTTGCCTCAGCCACTTCGAGAAAATTATGCATGCCATCAATGTACTCGGAGGTGCGTCGGTCACCGTACATCCATTGCCGGTTCATCTGCGTGCATTATATAATTAAGTGTATCAAAAACCATTACAGAACATCATGAATAGAGAAGTGACCAAATTAATACAAGTTCATCATCACATTAAAACCAAAGTACTGTAGTGATCAAATGTTATTACTGAAAAAATAAATACATAAAGTTCATACATAGTTCTCATATATAGAACAACATATAGCTCTCTAGAGCATCTAATTAAAACATACATTGAAACTAACATACAACTATGTAAAACATTTAAATGCAACAACAAATGCGATCATAATCGCAACTAAGGTAACAATTGATCCAACAGCATAATGATACCAAGCCTCATTATCAATGGCATATTTTCTAATCTTTCTAATCTTCAAGCGCATTGCATCCATCTGGATCTTGTGATCATCGACGACATCGGCAACATGCAACTCCAATTCCATCTTCTCCTCCTCAATTCTTTTCAATTTTTTCTTCAAGTAATTGTTTTCTTTTTCAACTAAATTTAACCTCTCGACAAGAGGGTCGGTTGGAATTTCCGGTTCACATACCTCCTAGATAAAAACATCTATGTCACGTTGGTCGGCATAATTGTCATAAACACTAAATGAAACGAATAGTAATAAAAGATAATATACCACATCCGAATCATAGACAGGACGAGGGCCGACGGGGGCGGATACCAAAGTCATGGCACTATATAATAACAAACAATAATAAAAGTAAGAAAATTATACAAGTATCTATCTAAATCATACAAGTAAGAATTTTTTTCTTTTAAAAAGAAGATAAGAACAAGAGGCTCACCACGGTGGTGCCGGCGACGAGATCGACGCGGGCGATCGACGGCGGTGAGGACGGGGACGGGGACAATGGTGCACCGCCAAACCTAGACAAATCTTGGGGAAAATGGAGCTTGGAGGTCGAGCTTGGAGAGGAGAAAGCTTAAGTGTGACTCGGGCATTTCATCGAACACCTCATGTGCATAGGAGGTGAGAGCAGAGCAGCACACACCTCCCACACCGGCCGGCCAAAAAACAGAGGAGTGAGCGGGCAGGGGAGAGCATATATATAGGCATCTCTTTAGTCCCGGTTCGTGGCTAGAACCGGGACAGAAGACACACATTTAGTCCCGGTACCAGCCACCAACCGGGACTAAAGGGGCTGCGCCAGGAGCGAGGCCCTTTAGTCCCGGTTCATGTCTGGAACCGGGACCAAAGGGGTCAGACGATCCGGGACTGGTGCCTGCCATGGCTCGGCCGGCGCCCTGGCCTCACGAACCGGGACTGATGCACCCGTTGGTCCCGATTCGTAACAGAACCGGGATTGATGCTCTTATCTGGCCTGGACCAAAGCCCTGTTTTCTACTAGTGTGAGAGTGGTATCCCCATCTTCCCACCATTCCCATGTGTCCCGGTCCACGAGCTCTGAATGTTTAGTGAAATTCTCTTCAAAGAAGCCGGTGGAAGCTTGTCCTACTTGTATGTGTTAGGTACCATGGAGTTAGAGAGGTCCATGGTGCGTCTATACGTGCTGCAAGATGGTGTTTGGCGCATGCATACCTTGGCCACATGTCAGCTCCTGTGACGCCCCCGGCCCGACCGTGCACTAATCATACACGCAAATGCACACGATCAAGCCCAGGGACTCACGGGAAGATATCACAACACAACTCTAGACACAAAATAAAATAATACAAGCTTTATATTACAAGACAGGGGCCTCGAGGGTTCGAATACGTAAGCTCGAGAACAAGCGTTAGCGGAAGCAACAACAGTATCTGAGTACAGACACAAAGTTAAACAAGGGTGCCTTAAGAAGGCGAAAACAAACAACGGCACTGATCGAAAGAGGCAAGGCCTCCTGCCTGGGAGCCTCCGAATCTACTCCTGGTCAACGGCCTCCACGTAGTAGTAGGGTCCACCGGAAGTGTAGTAGCAGTCGTCGGCGGTAGCAGCTGACTCCGGGGATCCGTCATCTGGTCGCAGCAATCGGGTATGGAGAAAAGAGTAGCAAAGCAACCGTGAGTACTCATCCAAAGTACTCGCAAGACTTACATCAGAACTATTCTACTTATCCATTGGTATCAAAGAAGGGCTGTATATGTGGACTAGACAGCAGAAATGCCAGAAAAGAGAGAGAGAGAGCCTAGCCTATCGAAGACTAGCATCTTCAGCATCTTGCAGCATTAGAAGAGTGCAGATCAGCATATTATATTGTAACAAGCATGTAGAAGCAAAGCCCAGAGATCCTTCCTCGACTCCCTATGAGAAAGCAATCTCGGAGCTTACATATTATTTAACATGTATCCAGTTCAAGTTGTAGTAGATCGGGATACAACACTGAGCGTCCTGTTACCGTGGACACGGCTATTCGAATAGATAACTTCCCTGCAGGGGTGCACTACTGTTACGCAACACGCTCGATTAACTCTGTGTTGACATCAGATTTTGGCACGGGGTACCAGACACCCATCTAAGTGATGTCTGATGGGTCGCATGAGCTATTCGGCCTTGACGGTCGAATGGGTGCTTGCTGGTCTTGGGTGCTTGCCGGTTTCGGGTGCTCTCCGGTTTTGCGAGCTTGCCGGTTTTGAATGCTTATCAGTTTCGGGTGCTTGCCGGTTTTGGGTGCTTGCCGGTTATACGAGCTTGCCGGTTTTGAATGCTTGCCAGTTTCGGGTGCTTGCCGGTTTTGGGTGCTCGCCGGTTTTGGGTGCTTGCCGGTTTTGCGAGCTTGCCGGTTTTGAATGCTTGCCAAAGTGAAAAGCTTGCCGGCATGAAATCTTGCCGGCCGAGTGAAAAGCTTGCCGGCGTGGACAGCTTGCTGGCATGAAAGCTTGCCGGCCGAGTGAAAAGTTTGCCGGCCAAGTGAAAAGCTTGTCGGCGTGGAAAGCTTGCCGGTGTGAGATGCTTGCCGGCGTGAGAGCTTGCCGGCGTGAAAATATTACCGGCAAACAGGAGATGAAGATAGGCTCGAAGGATTATCTAGATGACCTCGGATGGAAAAGCGATCAATAGAAGAGATGTTCATCTCGTCGAAGCATACAAATTTGGTATTATGATCATCTCAATCGGAGGTCATATGCATGACTCGCGCAAGAAGCAAGACAAGAGTTTTGCCGGATTCAGACTAAATTCGAGTTAGACTAGAACCAGGACTCTAGGACGTGAATTGATGTAATTTTCTTGTAAGGAAAGCCTAGATGAATCCTTTACTTGTACGGGGAGTCCAGCCGCCTCTTATATATGTTGGGGGTGACGGCCGATTGAACAACACACAATCGAACAAATCAATATACCACTTTTTCATCTACGTTTTTATCTCTCCCTTGTTTTCTCTCTCGTTCTTCGCTGTTCTTCGTGTTTGAGAGCTGCGAATCCCGAGGCTCTAGGGGCGAGCAAATCGACCTAGAGCAGCCCATAGCCGCCGCACTCCCTGACGGGGTCCCTCCCGGGCGTGTGGGGTTTCGGGTGTTCAAAAGTGTCCGCCGGCTGTCCTGCGTATCGCGCTGCCGGTCGGACCTCCTTCGACGTGAGCTGCGGTGCGTCACCCCCGGCGTCGACGGTACACGTGACGTGTTCGTTTGTCAACACACTTTTTGGCGACTCCGCTGGGACTGAAGGTCAATCATCATCATCATCCATCATGTCCAAGTCATCTGAGGTAGACGCCGGTAACATCATTAAGCCCAGTCTTGATGAACTATCGGCCGATCATTGCCAAATCTATGAGGAGTACAAGAAGGCACGTGAAGAGAAGGGGCTGCAAGAATTCCTTGGAAACTTCCAAAAGGATCGTCAAGGCAATATCACTCCGATTGGAGAAATCAAGCTCCCTCCTCTTCGTGACGAGCAGATTAAACCCTCTGTAAGTACTACCTTTTCTCCTGAGCAGTGGGCTGAGATTGAGAGTCGTATTGCTGATGGTAATCATCTAGTTTATCAAACTTTCTTAGAGAATACCAATGCTCAGAAAAATATGCCTCAATCATCTAGTGGTAATGTAGGCATTCATGCTAGTGCAAAAAACCCTAGTCAAGCTTTACCTCTTTCATTGGCACCTCCCATGCCGATGAATTATTATCCTACCCATACAAATCAAATTGTGGCTGCACCTATTAGTCCTGTCATGAATTTGCCAAGTTCGAAGGCAACGCCGAACCAAACCCTACCTATTGGTGCAAACGCTGCTAGATTATTGCCGAACTATGGTTCGGCATACGTGCCACAGTTCCTACCTATAGCTAGCAATCCTACTCCACCTATGCCACTGCAGCAAGTTTCATCGTCTACTACGGACGATGCTTTAGCTAATTTTAGAGAAGAGATGGCTAAGATGCTTCGGGAAAATTTTGGTGTTGAATTACCTAGGAATCGGAATTACCAAAAACCGTATCCCGAGTACTTTGATGCAATCCAGTGCCCTCCAGGATATAAAATTCCAGATTTTGTTAAGTTCAATGGAGAGGGGACAAAAACCACATGGGAGCATGTTAGTCAATATTTGGCACAATTAGGTGAAGCAGGCTCACTAAATGAATTGAAAGTGCGTTTATTTCCTTTATCATTGACTGGCACTGGATTTTCATGGTTTTCTTCCTTGCCGCATGGCTCTATTCGTGTATGGCCGCAACTAGAACAGAAATTTCATGATCACTTTTATAGCGGCGACAATGAACTTAAGTTGTCACATCTTACATCGGTTAAGCAGAAGCATGATGAATCGGTCTCCGATTACGTCAAGAGATTTAGAGAGACAAAAAACCGGTGTTATAGTTTGGTGATAACCGAGAGAGACTTGGTAGACCTTGTGCTTAATGGTTTAAAGACTCACATTAGAGAGAAGTTAGAAGGCTATGAGTTATTAAATATCAACCAAGTCTTACAGAGGGCTTTGGCTCAGGAAAGCCGAAGCAAAGATCTCAAAGAAGTACATACATATAAAGCTGATCGTCCTAAGCTGAATATGGTTGAATATGATAGTGATCACTTGGACGATGAGGGTGATATTTATGCTACTGAATTTGTTAGGCCATCCAAGGCCAAACCATTTACTTGCAATGATCTGAAACCGATTCATAAGAATCGTGATGAAGAGATGAAGTTTACTTTTAACATTGCTAAGTGTGATAAAATATTTGATGCTTTGCTGCAGGCTAAGATTATTAGGATATCTCATACTTTACCGCCGTTTGAAGAGCTAAAATGGATAGCTTATTGCAAGTATCATAATTCCTTTTCTCATGCTACTAACGATTGCAATGTTTTCCGATGACAGATACAATCGGCCATTAATGATGGACGATTGAACTTTTTTGAGATGCAAGTTGATAAACAGCCCTTTCCAATGAACACCATGGATATGGAGGGGAAGAAGTTGCTCATTCGGCCAGAAGTAGCCGAATCTGCTAATAAGTCCAATGTTGTCATAGGTGAGCCCAGGAAAAACAGAGAGGACAGCAAGGTCTTGGGGAGACAGGTCGTGCTTGACAAGCAGCCCGATGGCAAAGAAGTAATCAAGATCACCATCAAGAATCCAATACTCGGGGGGCAACCACAAGTGCAAGAAAATATTCGTGTTAAATTTGTTAAGCCCAAGAGTCCAGAAATTGGCAAGTGGAAGACGAATGAAGCTAGAGTACAGCGCAAGAGAATCAAGCCAACTTTTGATACGTTGCTGTCGAAATATGCTAATCAAGCGGCCGGTTTTAGCTCTAACCGGTCATCAAATTTGAAGTGCTCAAGATCACCTCCGAGGCAAGAATTTCAGCATCACACAAGGCCATATGGGTCGTGGGCACCAGGACCATGGATGTCGCCACCTCCCTATGCGCCATACTACATGGAAGGATTCAATGGAGGATGGGAGCAGCCCCCAATGGCCCCTTATGCTTTTCATCCAGGGTGGGCAGAACCAAGGAGGCCTATTCGTGAGAGGCTTTCTTATCCCACACGAGGCTGTTTGAACAATGGTGTCAATCGGCCGATGCAGAACAATCAAGAAAAGATCATCAAGCAAGTGTGGCGTGCTAATTCGCCAAGTCCAGCGGTCGTGTCTGGAAAAGGCAAAGAAAAAGTCGATGCCGACTCACTCATCTTGGGCACTGAAACATTCACCATACAACAGCCGACTGTGCATAGCAACCCTGCTGAGCCGATACTTGCTATCGCGCCAAAGAACTCGGCTAATGATCATGAAGCTAGCACAAGCAAACCAAGCCCAAAGATCCAAAATATATGCAACCTAAGTGGTGTCCTCCAGGGTTAACAAAAACACAAAAGAGGAAACTACAGAGGTTAAGGAGTCAGGAGATGGCAGAACAGGAGGCCGAGAAGCAAAGAGATAAATTGTTCGATGACATTCGGCCCATGGTACCTACAAAACAAGTATGGATGCCTAAACAAATACAAGGTGCAGTGGTTTCTACATCTGTCACAGCAGCACCTATACCACCAAAGGAGGACGATACCACCGCTATTACATCGTCTGCAACACCTATTGATTCCACTTCACTCGGACAGATTTCAGAATCGATGAACACGCCCGAGGAGGAAGACGATATGTTGGATTATGATCCTACACCGGTCCACGAAGGTATGGATATCAATATGGTGTATTACTTCCCCGCTGAGTTTCGTGCTGTAGATGAAGAAGGGGAGGTGGCTCAGCTGGATTTTGGCCCTAAGAATGCAATATTTGAGAAGCTAAAAGAGCCAGTAACACACTTGAAGCCGTTGTACCTCAGAGGTCATATTAATGGATCGCCACTTACTCGGATGCTTGTTGATGGTGGTGCTGTGGTGAATCTCATGCCCTATTTGGTCTTCAAGAAATTGGGTTTGCCCGATGAAGAATTGATCAAGACCAATATGGTGCTTAATGGATTTGAAGGCAAAGAGAAAACCGAAGCCAAAGGTGTGATGTACGTGGAGCTTACGGTTGGGAGCAAAACTTTAGCTACTGCATTCTTTGTCGCCGAAGTACAGGGTAACTACAACGTCATACTAGGCCGTGATTGGGTTCATGCAAACCAATGCGTGCCATCCACTATGCACCAGATTTTAATTCAGTGGGTTGATGATGAAGTGGAAGTAATTCATGCGGATAATTCGGCTTGCGTTGCTTTAGCCGATGCATCGGTGGATTGGCAACACCCCAATGCTACTTGCTTGACGGGACGGGACTTATCAGAGTTTGATTTTCTCAGCGCCACCAAGAGTGGTTTTGTGCCCGTTTCTTTAAAGCCGGTTGGTGGCAATCGGCTCCAAAGAATAATGTATTTAAATGGATCCTAACTCTCAGTGGTTACAAAAGCGACTTACAGAATATCGGTCCAGTGAGAACGATATGTATGAGTCTATAGAAGAGTTAGATGATATGGATAAACTTGGACAAGGTTTTACATCGGCCGATCCATTAGAAGAAATAGATATTGGAGATGGTTCAGTTCCTAGACTGACATTTGTAAACAAAAATTTGAAAGGCGATTGTAAAGCCAAGTTAATCGAGCTATTGAAAGAATATATTTGTTGTTTTGCATGGGAGTATCATGAAATGCCAGGTTTAAGCCAAGAGCTAGTGGAGCATCGATTACCTGTAAAGGCCGGTTTTAGACCGGACAAACAATCGGCTAGAAAGTTTAATCCAAAAACATATGACCGGATCAAGGAAGAGATCGGTCGTTTGCTTAAAGCTAATTTTATTAGACCTTGCAAGTATGCCGAGTGGATTTCTAATATTGTACCAGTGGAGAAGAAAGGATCCGGCAAGTTGAGGGTGTGCATTGATTTCAGAGATTTGAATAGAGCTACGCCCAAAGATGAGTATCCCATGCCTATAGCTAATATGCTTATTAATGATGCTTCTGGACATAAGGTTATTAGCTTTCTTGATGGCAATGCGGGGTACAACCAGATTTTTATGGCCGAAGAAGATATGTCCAAAACAGCTTTTCGGTGCCCCGGTTTTCTTGGTTTATTTGAGTGGACAGTGATGACCTTTGGATTAAAGAATGCCGGCGCCACATATCAAAGGGCTATGAATTTAATTTTTCATGATTTACTCGGTGTTATACTTGAGGTCTATATTGATGATATTGTTGTCAAATCGGATGATTTTGAGTCTCACTTAGCCGATTTGAGTTTAGCTTTTGAAAGGATGAAGAAATATGGACTGAAAATGAATCCTTTGAAGTGTGCATTTGGCGTGTCGGCTGGCAAGTTTTTGGGTTTCATTATTCATGAAGATGGCCTAGAGATTGATCCCAAAAAGATAGAAGCTATACAAAAAGTGGAAGCTCCAACATGCAAGAGAGATATGTAAAAATTCCTCGGCAAGGTCAATTATTTGAGGAGGTTCATAGCTAATTTGTCAGGAAAAGTTGATGCATTCACTCCTATACTTCGGTTAAAGAATGATGTTGATTTTACTTGGGGGGCAAAACAGCAAGAAGCATTTGATATGATCAAGAATTATT
Source organism: Elymus sibiricus (assembly GCA_039707655.1). Taxonomy (NCBI): domain Eukaryota; kingdom Viridiplantae; phylum Streptophyta; class Magnoliopsida; order Poales; family Poaceae; genus Elymus; species Elymus sibiricus. The sequence goes on from CM077674.1 coordinate 29,482,713, forward strand.
TGTGCACTCCTCCGGTGATGAAAGCGCCTAAGCATAGAGATCCCTTTAGGCTTTACATTGCAACAGAGGAAGGTGTTATTGGTGCTGTTTTGACTCAGGAGACCGAAGGAAAAGAGCATGCTATTACTTATTTGAGCAGACGCCTATTAGATGCTGAGACAAGGTATACAGTTATTGAAAAATTATGTCTATGCTTATATTATGCTTGCACAAAATTGAGACATTATCTAGTGCCGAGTGCTTGCATAGTAGCTTGTCAAACCGATGTCATTAAGTACATGTTGCATAGACCAATTCTTAGTGGTAGAATTGGCAAGTGGGCTTATGCTTTAATTGAGTATGGTTTGGCTTATGAATCTTTGAAATCCATGAAAGGCCAAATCGTTGCTAATTTTATTGTTGAACATCGGATTGATGACAAGCAAGCTATTAATATAAACCTTGTCTCGTTAGTACCATGGAGATTATATTTTGACGGTTCAGTTTGTAGCAGAGGCCAAGGTGTTGGTATTGTTTATACATCTCCTCATGGTGCTGTTTTTGAAGCCTCATGCCGCTTACATTATTTTTGCACAAATAATCAAGCCGAATATGAAGCATTGTTATTCGGTTTAGAGATGTTGCTTGCCATCGGTGCTACCCATATTGAGGCTTTTGGTGATTCGTTATTAGTAGTGCAACAAATATCCAAAGTCTTTCAATGTTTTGACGAATCACTTAATGTTTATCTTGATAAATGTCTAGATATAATTTCTACTTTGGATTGTTTTAGCATTGCTCATATATCTAGGCATGACAATTGGAGAGCAAATGAGTTGGCACAACAAGCATCTGGCTATCATGTTGATCATGGCATGTTTCATATTTCTCCCGATGTCTAGTCTTGCCAGCGTAGGAGAGGCCGAACCGGAGCCCACCGTTTCGGCCACTAATGAAAGGTTTAACGCAAGAGAAAATCAAGACTGGAGGAAACCCATTATTGATTATTTGTGTGATCCTAGTAAAAGGGTGGACAGGACTGTTCGACGTATGGCTTTCAAATACACGATGAGAGATGATGACCTTTATCGCCGAACGGTTGATGATGTTCTTTTAAAGTGCTTGGATGAGGACCAAGCGAGAGTTGCTATGGGAGAGGTTCATGAAGGAATTTTTGGCACTCATCAGTCGGCTCCCAAGATGAAGTGGTTATTGCGACGGGCTGGGTTTTATTGGCCGACGATGATTAATGATTGCTTCAGGTATTATAAAGGATGTGAAGCTAGTAAAAAATTTGGTGATATTCGGTTGGCTCCCGCTGCTATGTTACATCCTATTGTCAAGCCGTGGCCTTTTAGAGGTTGGGGATTAGACTTTATTGGAGAGATTCATCCTTCTTCAAAGGGGCATCGGTTCGTGCTGGTGGCAACTGATTATTTCACTAAATGGTCTGAAGCAATACCTCTCAAAAATATGACGCATACGGAGGTAATTCAATTCATAAGTGAGCATATTATTCATAGATTCGGCATTCCTCAAACATTAACTACAGATCAAGGTTCATCTTTCATGTCACATCAAGTTAGAGAATTTGCCGAATTATATAAGATAAAGTTGCTCAATTCCTCTCCGTATTATACCCAAGCCAATGGACAAGCTGAGTCTAGCAATAAAATATTGATCAAGCTCATCAAGAAGAAGATTGAAGATAATCCAAGGAGATGGCATGAGCTACTGTCCGAGGCTTTGTGGGCGCATAGCATCTCAAGGCATGGTGCGACAAAGGTAACTCCATATGAGCTCGTATATGGTCAGGAGGCCGTTTTACCAGTGGAAGTGAATTTGAATGCTTTGAGAATAGCCAAACAAAATGATTTATCGGCAATGGACTTTTATAACTTAATGATGGACAATATTGATGAAGTCGCCGATAAGCGTTTAGCTGCTTTGAAGGCCATAGAAAGGGATAAGTTGAGGGTGGCAAGAGCTTACAATAAGAAGGTCAAGTTGAAGAATTTTCAGGTTGGCGATCTCGTGTGGAAGGTGATTCTACCAATTGGTTCAAAAGACAGAAAATTCGGGAAGTGGTCTCCAAGTTGGGAAGGTCCTTTTAGGATTACAAGAGTAGTTCCCGGAAACTCATATTTGGTGGAATCCGTGCAAGGTACATTGTTACCACGAGCTCTCAATGGCATATATTTGAAGAACTACCACCCAAGTGTGTGGCAAGACGCTTAAGTAGCAAATGGCCGATATATGATTATCGCCCTTAGCATAAAACATGGCCGATATATACTTATCGCCCTTAGAAAATTTAAAATGGCCGATGGAGTGTTGACATCGTCCTGAGAACAGGCATAATGCAAATTATTTTTCGGCATACAAGTTTTGCTGAAAAACAGAGGGGCATGTGTTGACATCCGATTTTGGCACGGGGTACTAGACACCCATCTAAGTGATGTCTGATGGGTCGCATGAGCTATTCGGCCTTGACAGTCGAATGAGTGCTTGCTGGTCTTGGGTGCTTGCCGGTTTCGGGTGCTTGCCGGTTTTGCGAGCTTGCCGGTTTTGAATGCTTACCAGTTTCGGGTGCTTGCCGGTTTCGGGTGCTTGCCGGTTTGGGGTGCTTGCCGGTTTTACGAGCTTGCCGGTTTTGAATGCTTGCTAGTTTCGGGTGCTTGCCGGTTTTGGGTGCTTGCCGGTTTTGGGTGCTTGCCGGTTTTGCGAGCTTGCCGGTTTTGAATGCTTGCCAAAGTGAAAAGCTTGCCGGCATGAAATCTTGCCGGCCGAGTGAAAAGCTTGCCGGCGTGGACAGCTTGCCGGCATGAAAGCTTGCCTGCCGAGTGAAAAGTTTGCCGGCCAAGTGAAAAGCTTGTCGGCGTGGAAAGCTTGCCGGTGTGAGATGCTTGCCGGCGTGAGAGCTTGCAGGCGTGAAAATCTTACCGGCGAACAGAAGATGAAGATAGGCTTGAAGGATTATCTAGATGACCTCGGATGGAAAAGCGATCAACAGAAGAGTTGTTCATCTCGTCGAAGCATACAAATTTGGTATTATGATCATCTCAATCGGAGGTCATATGCACGACTCGCGCAAGAAGCAAGACAAGAGTTTTGCCGGATTCAGACTAAATTCGAGTTAGACTAGAACCAGGACTCTAGGACGTGAATTGATATAATTTTCTTGTAAGGAAAGCCTAGATGAATCCTTTACTTGTACGGGAAGTCCAGCCGCCTCTTATATATGTTGGGGGTGACGGCCGAACAAATCAATATACCACTTTTTCATCTACGTTTTTATCTCTCCCTTGTTTTCTCTCTCGTTCTTCGCTGTTCTTCCTGTTTGAGAGCTGCGAATCCCGAGGCTCTAGGGGCGAGCGAATCGACCTAGAGCAGCGCATAGCCGCCGCACTCCCTGACGGGGTCCCTCCCGGGCGTGTGGGGTTTCGGGTCTTCAAAAGCGTCCGCCGGCTGTCCTGCGTATCGCGCTGCCGGTCGGACCTCCTTCGACGTGAGCTGCGGTGCATCACCCCCGGCGTCGAGGGTACACGTGACGTGTTCGTGTGTCAACACTCTGGCCGGACACACTTTCCTGGGTAATGCCCGACCTCGGCTGATCGACACACCGCAGCCCTACCTAGGCTCAACAGAGAGGTCCCCGCCGGTCTACATCCTAAGCGCTCAGGGGTCTTGGGCCATCGCCCTGTGCACTCCGGGTCGTTGTGTGCAGGGTGGATACCAGCGCCAACAGCACGATCCGACCCGGCCACAATGCTGAACTGAACATCTGACAAAGCTTTCGGCTGATACATACGGCGCCGAGGGCCCCATAAACCATTATCCCGCATGGTGGTAGTGTGTATATGGCCAGCGGCCAACTCAGATCAAAAAACCAAAACCGTTAGCGAGTTATTAGGAGCTCGCGGTGACGATCAGAACTCCTGTCGACCCGTCTCGAGGAAGTGCAACAAGGGCCAGGCCCATCCCTCTCTAGGGCGGTCTCTGCCTGCCCGGCCGCGCCTCGTAATTATCTCACAGGTACCATCCTTGTCAACCCGACTTCACACCTCTCGCGGGTACCCCGCGGGGTCGACCCGACTTTAACACGGGTCTGAGATAAATGCCCAAGTAACAGTGTGGCCATGACATCAAGGGGAAATCCAAGGAATCACCCTCGATGGATTCCTACTCGATGTATCCGTTAAGGAGAACCAGGAGGAATCACCCTCGATGGTCCCCACTTAAAGGAGTTGCACGGCAGAGTCATCATCGGGAAGGGGAGAGCGAGGAATCACCTTCTGGAATCACCACCGATGTGCTATACTACAGAGATATCATCAGGAGTGCAGTACGAGGTATCACCCTCGACACTCGATAGTAGCCCTGCAGAGCCGTACAACTAAGGGGTCGTGCGGTGCTGTGATGGTCTCTGCACATCGATCACAATGATCGAGGTACTAGTAACAAAGCAAGGCAACAGGGACAAGGATGAGGGGTCACTGGTAGATCACTAACCAACCTATTCTAAGCAGTTTAGGATGACAGGTAAAGTAACAATAGCAGGTTACAAAAGCAGGCTATGCATCAGAACAGGAGCAATCATTTACAGTAGCAAAATCTAATGCAAGCATGAGGGAGAAGGAATAGGCGATATTGGAATGATCAAGGGGGTTTTGCTTGCCTGGAAGCTCTGCTGAAAGGGGCTGGTTGTCTGCGGTGTAGTCGTAATCGGCAGCTGCGTCGGTCTCGGGGTCTAATGGAGAGAAGAGGGGGAAGAAACAATAAATAAAAAGCAAACAAACGCAATCACAGATGCATGGCACGGCAGTACGCTATTCGTGGGGTGCCCTAATGCAGTAATACGCAAGTTAGTCGGAGCGGGAAAACATCTGGAGTTGTTTTACCAGCTCCGGGCAATTATCAGACAGATGAATCGGAGGGAAAAGTTCCATGTTCATCATGTTAGAGGGGTGTGACAGGTATGTGGATGACACATTCGGATTCTTCATATTTTTCTGATCATTTTCATATATAAATTATTTTCATCCGAGTTACGGTTTATTTTATATGATTTTTCAAAGTTTTATTAATTTCTGGAATTTTAATTATTAAATTAGAATTATCCTAAATAGTGAATTGTGACGTCAGCACGACGTCAGGGTGACGTCAGCGAGTCAACTGAGCCGGCCAGGTCAAACCCGACCAGTGGGTCCCACTGGTCAGTGGCTCAGTGCTAATTAGAGGTTAATTAAACTAAATAGGATTAATTAGGAAGTGGCCCCACATATCAGTGTCTAATCTAAATATCAGATTAATTAAATTAACATAATTAGTTAATTAAGCAATGGGGCCCGCGTGTCAGTGGCTGGACCCTGTCCAGTCAGCAGCGTTGACCCAGTCAACAAGGTCAGCAGGGCCCACAGGACCCACCTGCAGTGACACAGGGTGGGCCCCGAATGGTGCCACGTCAGCGCCGGCCGGCGTTTAAACACCGGCGACGCAGAACGCGGCGGAGGGCTCGGGCTAGCTGCGGGTTTCGGTTGTAGGGGGTCTCCGGACCCATGGTTAGGCGTGTTGGACATGGCTTGACGTCGCGCGTCGTCGAATGGCGGTGGTGGCGTCGCCGGAGTTGGCTGGATTTGACCGGAACAACCACGGCGAGCGGCAGAGCTTGTGGGCTAGCTCGGATCCGGCGACTGCGAGCACGGCATGCGATGTGCGTGGGTGTTTGAGCTCCTGGGAGCCCCACGAGCTCAAAGGCGAGCTCGGGCGAGCATGGCATTGGCTGAGGCGACGGCGACAAGCTCGTCAACGGCGGCGCGTTCGGGCATGGTGGGATAGCTAGCTAGCGAGCGCGCGCGGGCAAACGGAGAGGGGGATGAGGTAGAGGAGCTCACAGGGAGCCCGTAGAGGTGCAAGGCGTGCCCGGGAACGGCTCGATGGCGGCGAATCGAGGCGGCGATCACCGGCGTCCGAAGGTTGTAGCCGAGGTCGTGGTGGTCGACGTAGGGGCTCTCCCGGCTTCGGTTGAGCTGTGCAGAAGGCGTAGCCGAGGCCGGCGAGGCGATCTGACGTGACGGCGGGGCGAGTGGGGCTCGGTGGCCGCGAGAACGACGGCAATGGTGACAGCGGCTCTCAGGTGCGAGGGGGAGAGATTGAGCGAGTGCGAGAGAGAGGGGAAAGGGGTGGCTAGGGTTCGCCAGGGGGTCCGCCGGCGTCCTTATCCGCGCGGAGAGACGGCAGATGGCCGACAGGTGGCCGATCCGCGGCGTGGACGGCGTGCGCCCGCCCGGCCAGCGCCATAGCCTCTGCGTCGGCAGTAGGTGGACGAAAGGCCGGTGGGGCTGGGCTGGGCCGCACTATGGCAACTCAAAGCCCAGTGCAACAGTAGAATTTAGGCGTTTTTCATTTTTCTTTTCTGTTTCTTATTTCCTTTCTGTTTTACAAAATATTAGGCCACCAAAACACTTTTGAAAAATGTGCAACCTGGCCAGTTAAATATGTTGCAATATTAGACAGTGGAATAAAAAGTTTTGGGGGCCAAATAATTCCAAATGAATTTTCCATAAGGAAAAGACATTTAAAATGCTGTATTGGCACTGTATTCAAGATGTTTGAGACATCTAGTTAATCTTGGTGATGTTGTTTTTATTAACATAATTCAAAATGAATTAATTCCAAAATTATGAACATTTTAGTTCCTGGATTTGAACAACTTTTATTTTCACCTCAAATTTGAATTTGAATTTGAATTGGAATTTGAAATGAGATATGATTCTAATGTGATCAAGCATTGTAATTAATGGTGACTTGGCATGATTAGCAGATGATCACTGTGCTTACTACATGGGGATGTTACAATTCTCCTCCTCTAAAAGAAATTCTCGTCCCGAGAATTAAGAGGTAGGCTGAAAGAGAGCGGGGTATTCATACCAAGGGGGCTTGGCATGGGCCCGCGGGAGAATTTCCCATTAACGGATTGTGCAACGGTTCATATGTAATGTCATGCGCGAATGCAAAGGACTTCAGCATAAATTGAATGCGATGCTCCTGAATCAATTAAAATAGGAGGTGGTACTGAGTAAACAAGGATAGTACCGTTCACAGTAGCAAGCTGATCTTGAGCTTCATTCAGATCAACATGGTAAGCTTGACCACGACCATAAGAAGGCCTGGCATTATTGTTGCGAGGCCAATTGTTACCTCGGCCAGCAGAGGGAAGTGCAAGCTGATTCTGATTCTGAGGGCATTCTCTGGAACGGTGACCTGGACGGCCACATTTGAAGCAAAGCCCATCACTGGGACGGGGAGCAGGAGCTCAAAGCAGTGGAGCCTGAGGTCTTGGCTGTCCCGACGGTGGGGGAGGTGCTGCTGGATGGTACATGCTATGAGGAATCCAGATACGACGCTTCTGCGATGATGAGCCCGAAGATGAGCCAACGTCATGGTGGCCCTTGATGGTATTCTTGTGTTCCATCTGAGCGGTCTCAACCTGGATGGCCTTGTTCACGAGGGTGGCAAAGTCGGTGAAGTCATGAACAGTGAGTGCAAGCTTGAGGTCTGGGTGGAGTCCATCGCGGAATTTCTCCTGTCTGCGAGCATCTGTGGCAACGTCTTCTGCATCATAGCGGGACAGGTTAATGAATTCCCGCTGATAAGCTTCGACAGTCTTACTGCCCTGAGTGAGGTTGCGAAACTCTCTTTTCTTCCGGTCCATGATTCCCTGAGGAATGTAGCGGGCGCGGAAAGCAGTCTGAAGCTCGTTCCAGGTAACGACTGTCCCAGCAGGTAGTGAACTCCTGTGGGTGTGCCACCATTGAGCAGCGGCACCCTTCAAAAAGTAGGACGCGAAGGTGACAAGGTTGGCGGGGGCGACATTGGCAGACTGCATCTCATAGGTGATCTCGCGAAGCCAGTCATCAGCATCCAGTGGCTGTTCCGAGTTACGAAAAACAGTAGGGCTAAGACGCATAAACTCCTGCAGAGTTATTGGAGCAGGTTGCTGATTCTGAGCATTCTGGTTCTGATGCGGAAACTGAGCCATGATTGCAACCATGAACTGGCGGTTCAACTCAAATTGCTGCATCATAGCTGCCATATGGTCTGGCGGGGGTGGATCGTTGGCAGCACGGCCACGACCACGACATGCGGGTCTAACCATCCTGCTAATATTTAACAGGGGGTAGTTTTAGTAAAATCCAGTGCAAGTGTTTAGAGACAAGCGTGATGTAACACGACAGTGAACAAGTAGTGCAATAGATTCATAACAGTAGCCAATTAAGACATACAGATCCATACACAAAGTCGGTAACATACGGACAACATAAGTTCGGAAATTAAAACAGCTAGACATACTAGGCGGCACGCAGGCACGCGATAGGGAATACAACAACGGGACATAGCAAAGGCTACATGAACGTCGGGGAATACCACGGAAACCAGGTAACTGCAGGTGCGGACGATGAGTGTCCACAGCAGAAAGGTCCTGCGCTCCGTGATTACTCTGATGTAGAACTCGATCTCAAACTGGAAGGAGAGGTCCACGTGTGGGGTTGCGACCTCCAACAGCAGGCCAATCAATACCTGCAGGCATCTGAGTCCTGCGCGGGTAAAGGATGTACTATGGATGTATCCCTGCCCGAACAGCTGGCAGCAACTGTGTCATAGCCTCGTAGAGACGTGCGCGAGTGGAAAACAACTCGACGGCAAGAGCCCGGGCCATGCGATCCAGAGCCTGAGTGCACTGAATCAAAACCTGCGGGTCGTATCGACTACGTTCGTAAGGGGCACAGACTGCTGCGTAGTATCCGGTATCATCTCCAGCAGGGGCATACGGAATGTATCTGAACTCGGAGTCATCCAAGCGACTATGCTCACCACGAAGACATGCGACAGCATAGTGGGCAGCATCATGGACCGCCATATCAATCATCACGCCGATACCGTGAAAGGTGTGCAACTCAGTGTCGGAGTCGTCCCGCTGATCAAAGATACGAACATCGGCACGGTACTGCTCCTGGTTAAACTCGTGGAAATCCTCGTAAACCATGTACTCGGGGTACCAGCGGTAGCCCAATCTGGTCAGGAGAGCGATCAGGATAGCTGGAAAACCAGTCGCATCACGAGCAGAAGTCTGAAGTACAAGCTGCGTCGTGGGACGCGGCGAAAACAAGCGATCCATCTGAAACAGAGGAAATTTCAAGATTGTCAAATGACTGTGATTGAATTATTGCATCGTGCATTCAAGAAGTTATTTGTAGATAATCAAAGCTCCGGATGGACGTGACCACGGGAACCTAGAGTCAGAGTTGGTAAAATTTTAACCCGAATAGAAGAGAGAGTAGAATCCCAGAGTATAGAAGAGGAGTAAAAGATCCTAATACCACCCATTGGCGACGTGGGCCCGTAAGCCACACAGCCATGTTAGTACAAAAGTTTTGTAAAGACTAGACTCAACTTCGACCAAGGAATCGGAAGGGGGCTTCCTACAGGCAGTCGGCTCTGATACCAGCTTGTGACGCCCCCGGCCCGACCGTGCACTAATCATGCACGCAAATGCACACGATCAAGAACAGGGACTCACGGGAAGATAGCACAACACAACTCTAGACACAAAATAAAATAATACAAGCTTTATATTACAAGTCGGGGGCCTCGAGGGCTCGAATACATAAGCTCGAGAACAAGCGTTAGCGGAAGCAACAACAGTATCTGAGTACAAACACAAAGTAAAACAAGGGTGCCTTAAGAAGGCGAAAACAAACAACGGCACTGATCGAAAGAGGCAAGGCCTCCTGCCTGGGAGCCTCCGAATCTACTCCTGGTCATCGGCCTCCATGTAGTAGTAGGCTCCACCGGAAGTGTAGTAGCAGTCGTCGGCGGTAGCAGCTGACTCCGGGGATCCGTCATCTGGTCGCAGCAAGCGGGTATGGAGAAAAGAGTAGCAAAGCAACCGTGAGTACTCATCCAAAGTACTCGCAAGACTTACATCAGAACTATTCTACTTATGCATTGGTATCAAAGAATGGCTGTATATGTGGACTAGACAGCAGAAATGCCAGAAAAGAGAGAGAGAGAGCCTAGCCTATCGAAGACTAGCATCTTCAGCGTCTTGCAGCATTAGAAGAGTGCAGATCAGCATATTATATAGTAACAAGCATGTAGAAGCAAAGACCAGAGATCCGTCCTCGACTCCCTGCGAGAAAGCAATCTCGGAGCTTACATATTATTTAACATGTATCCAGTTCAAGTTGTAGTAGATCGGGATACAACACTGAGCATCCTGTTACCGTGGACACGGCTATTCGAATAGATAACTTCCCTGCAGGGGTGCACTACTGTTACCCAACACGCTCGATTAACTCTGGCCGGACACACTTTCCTGGGTAATGCCCGACCTCGGCTAATCGACACACCGCAGCCCTACCTAGGCTCAACAGAGAGGTCCCCGCCGGTCTACATCCTAAGCGCTCAGGGGTCTTGGGCCATCGCCTTGTGCACTCCGGGTCGTTGTGTGCAGGGTGGATACCAGTGCCAACGGCACGATCCGACCCAGCCACAATGTTGAACTGGACATCTGACAAAGCTTTTGGCTGATACATACGGCCAACTCAGATCAAATACCCAAATCCGTTAGCGAATTATTAGGAGCTCGCGGTGACGATCAGTACTCCTGTCGACCCATCTCGAGGAAGTGCAACAAGGGCCAGGCCCATCCCTCTCTAGGGCGGTCTCTGCCTACCCGGCCGCGCCTCGTAATTATCTCGCAGGTACCATCCTGGTCAACCCGACTTCACACCTCTCGTGGGTACCCCGCGGGGTCGACCCGACTTTAACACGAGTCTGAGATAAATGCCCAAGAAACAGTGTGGCCATGACATCAAGGGGAAATCCAAGGAATCACCCTCGATAGATTCCTACTCGATGTATCCGTTAACGAGAACCAGGAGGAATCACCCTCGATGGTCCCCACTTAAAGGAGTTGCATGGCAGAGTCATCATCGGGAACGGGAGAACGAGGAATCACCCTCTGCAATCACCACCGATGTGCTATACTGTAGAGATATCATCAGGCGTGCAGTACGAGGTATCACCCTAGGCACTCGATAGTAGCCCTGTAGAGCCATACAAATAAGGGCTCGTGCGGTGCTGTGACGGTCTCTGCACATCGATCACAATGATCGAGGTACTGGTAACAAAGCGGGGCAACAGGGACTAGGATGAGGGGTCACTGGTACATCACTAACCAACCTATTCTAAGCAGTTTAGGATGATAGGTAAAGTAACAATAGTAGGTTACAAAAGCAGGCTATGCATCAGAATAGGAGCAATCATTTACAGTAGCAAAATCAAATGCAAGCATGAGGGAGAAGGAATAGGCGATATAGGAATGATCAAGGCGGTTTTGCTTGCCTGGAAGCTCTGCTGAAAGGGGCTGGTCGTCTGCGGTGTAGTCGTACTCGGCAGCAGCGTCGGTCTCGGGGTCTAACGGAGAGAAGAGGGGGAAGAAACAATAAATAAAAAGCAGACAAATGCAATCACAGATGCATGGCACGGCAGTAAGCTATTCGCGGGGTGCCCTAATGCAGTAATACGCAAGTTAGTCAGAGCGGGAAAACATCTGGAGGTGTTTTACCAGCTCCGGGCAATTATCGGACAGATGAATCGGAGGGGAAAGCTCCATGTTCATCATGTTAGAGGGGTGTGACAGGTATGTGGATGACACATTCGAATTCTTCATATTTTTCTGATCATTTTTCATATATAAATTATTTTCACCCGAGTTATGGTTTATTTTATATGATTTTTCAAAGTTTTATTAATTTCTGGAATTATTTTAATTATTAAATTAGAATTATCCGAAACAGTGAATGGTGACGTCAGCACGACGTCAGGGTGACGCCAGCGAGTCAACTGAGTCGGCCAGGTCAAACCCGACTAGTGGGTCCCAATGGTCAGTGGCTCAGTGCTAATTAGAGGTTAATTAAACTAAATAGGATTAATTAGGAAGTGGGCCCCACATGTCAGTGTCTATTCTAAATATGAGATTAATTAAATTAACATAATTAGTTAATTAAGCTGTGGTGCCCGCATGTCAGTGGTTGGACCCTGTCCAGTCAGCAGCGTTGACCCAGTCAACAGGGTCGGCAGGGCCCACGGGACCCACCTGCAGTGACACAGGGTGGGCCCCGAACGGTGCCATGTCGGCGCCGGCCGGCGTTTAAACGCCGGCGACGCAGAACGCGGCGGAGGGCTCGGGCTAGCGGCGGGTTTCGGCTGTAGGGGGTCTCCGGACCCGTGGTTAGGCGCGTTGGACGCGGCTCGACGTCGCGTGTCGAATGGCGGTGGTGGCGTCACCGGAGTTGGCCGGATTTGACCGGAACAACCACTGCGAGCGGCGGAGCTTGTGGGCGAGCTCGGATCCGGCGACTGCAGGCACGGCAGGCGATGTGCGTGGGCGCTTTGAGCTCCTGGGAACCCCACGAGCTCGAAGGTGAGCTCGGGCGAGCATGGCATTGGCTGAGGCGACGGCGATGAGCTTGTCGGCGGCGGCACATTCAGGCGCGGCGGGATAGCTAGCTAGTGAGCGCGCGCGGGCAAATGGAGAAGGGGAGGAGGTAGAGGAGCTCACAGGGAGCCCGTAGAGGTGCAAGGCATGCCCGGGGACGGCTCAACGGCGGCGAATCGAGGCGGCGATCACCGGCGTCCGAAGGTTGAAGCCGAGGTCATGGTGGTCGACGTAGGGGCTCCCGGCTTCGGTTGAGCGGTGCAGAAGGCGTAGCCGAGGGCGGCGAGGCGATCTGACATGACGGCGGGGCGAGTGGGGCTCGGTGGCCGCGAGAACGACGGCAAGGGCGACGGCGGCTCTCGGGTGCGAGGGGTAGAGAGTGAGCGAGCGAGAGAGAGAGGGGAAAGGGGTGGCTAGGGTTCGCCAGGGGGTTCACCGGCGTCCTTATCCGCGCGGGGAGACGGCAGATGGTCGACAGGTGGCCGATCCGCGGCGTGGACGGCATGCGCCCGCCCGGCCAGCGCCATGGCCTCTGCCTCGGCAGTAGGTGGACGAAAGGCCGGTGGGGCTGGGCTGGGCCGCACTGTCGCAACTCAAAGCCCAGTGCAATAGTAGAATTTAGGCATTTTTCATTTTTATTTTCTGTTTCTTATTTCCTTTCTATTTTACAAAATATTAGGCCACCAAAACACTTTTGAAAAATATGCAACCTGGTCAGTTAAATATGTTGCAATATTAGACAGTGGAATAAAAAGGTTTGGGGGGCAAATAATTCCAAATGAATTTTCCATAAGGAAAAGATATTTAAAATGTTGTATTGGCACTGTATTCAAGATGTTTGAGACATCTAGTTAATTTTGGTGATGTTGTTTTTCTTAACATAATTCAAAATGAATTAATTCCAAAATTATGAACATTTGAGTTCCTGGATTTGAACAACTTTTATTTTCACCTCAAATTTGAATTTGAATTTGAATTGGAATTTGAAATGAGATATGATTCTAATGTGATCAAGCATTGTAATTAATGGTGACTTGGCATGATTAGCAGATGATCACTGTGCTTACTACATGGGGATGTTACAATTCTCCTCCTCTAAAAGAAATTCTCGTCCCGAGAATTAAGAGGTAGGCTGAAAGAGAGCGGGGTATTCATACCAAGGGGGCTTGGCATGGGCCCGCGGGAGAATTTCCCATTAACGGATTGTGCAACGGTTCATATGTGATCTCTAGGTTTTAGTTTGTGAGTAATTATGTGGGAGTTTCTTTGATTTATATGCAATTTGAGCTCAAATTAACTTCTTAGTTTGCATATGTGTAGGTGTGGTTTACTTAGTGCCTTCCTGTCCCCGTCCTCACCGCCGTCGATCGCCCGCGCCGTCCCGTCCCCGGCACCACCTTGGTGAGCCTCTTGTTCTTATCCTTTTTGTAAAAAAAACCTTGTTTGTATGATTTAGATAGTTACCTATATAATTTTCTTACTTGTATGATTGTTTGTTATATATAGTTCCATGGTTTTGATATCCGTCCCCGTCGGCCCTCGTCTGGTTTATGATTCCGATGTGGTATATTATCTTTTATAACTATTTTTTTCATTTCGTGTTTATGACAATTATGCCCATCAAGTTGACATAGATATTTTTATCTAGGAGGTATGTGAACCGGAAATTGCAACCGACCCTCTTGTCGAGAAGTTAAATTTAGTTGAAAAAGAAAACGATTATTTGAAAGAAAAATTGAAAAGAATTGAAGAAGAGAAGATGAAATTGGAGTTGTATGTTGCCGATGTCGTCGATGATCACAAGAACAAGATGGATGCAATGCGCTTGAAGATTAGAAAGATTAGAAAATATGCCATTAATAAAGAGGCTTGGTATCATTATGCTGTTGGATCAATTATTACTTTAGTTGCGATTTTGATCACATTTGTTGTTTTATTTAAATGCTTTAGATAGTTGTATGTTGTTTTATGAGAAGTATGTATGAACTTTATGTATATATTTTTGCTGTAATAACATTTGGTCACTACTCTACTTTGGTTTTAATGTGATGAACTTGTATTAATTTGGTCACTTCGATGTTGTGTAATGAAGATGAGACGGCAATGGATGTATGATGACCGACGCTCTCCCGAGTTCATTAATGGCCTGGATAATTTTATGCATGTGGCTGAGGCAAACAAGCGGAATGGTTTTATGTGTTGTCCATGTGGTGTCTGTAAGAATAATAAGGATTACTCTACCTCAAAAATCCTTCACAGCCACCTGCTTCAGTCTGGTTTCATGTCCGGCTATAACTGTTGGACAAAGCACGGAGAAAGAGGGGTTATAATGGAAGACAATGAAGAAGAAGAGGATGATGACAACTATCCTAGGTTCACTGAATAGGATGGTACTACAATGGGGGAAGCTGAAGAAGAGGCATCAGATGAGCCCGCTGATGATCTTGGTCGGGTCATTGTTGATGCAAAGAGAAACTGCGAAAGTGAAAAGGAGAGGTTGAAGTTGGAGCGCATGTTAGAGGATCACAAAAAATTGTTGTACCCAAATTGCGAAGATGACAAGAAAAAGCTGGGTACCACACTGGAATTGCTGCAATGGAAGGCAGAGAATGGTGTATCTGACAAGGGATTTGAAAAGTTGCTTAAAATGATAAACAAGACGCTTCCAAAGGATAACGAATTACCCGACAGTACGTACGAAGCAAAGAAGGTTGTCTGCCCTCTAGGATTAGAGGTGCAGAAGATACATGCATGCCCTAATGACTGCATCCTCTACCGTGGTGAGGAGTTCGAGAATTTGAATGCATGCCCGGTATGCGGTGCATTGCGCTATAAGATCAGCCGCGATGACCCTGGTGATGTTGAGGGTGAGCGCCCCAGGAAGAGGGTTCCTACCAAAGTGATGTGGTATGCTCCTATAATACCACGGTTGAAACATTTGTTCCAAAACAAAGAGCATGCCAAGTTGTTGCGATGGCACAAAGAAGACCATAAGAAAGACGCGATGTTGAGAGTACCCGCTGATGGGTCGCAGTGGAGAAAAATCAAGAGAAAGTGGCCGGACTTTGCAGATGACGCAAGGAACTTATAGTTTGGTCTAAGTACAGATGGCATGAATCCTTTTGGGGAGCAGAGCTGCAGTCATAGCACCTGGCCTGTGACTCTATGTATCTATAACCTTCCTCCTTGGTTGTGCATGAAGCGGAAGTTCATTATGATGCCAGTGCTCATCCAAGGCCCTAAGCAACCCGGCAACGACATTGATGTGTACTTATGGCCATTAGTTGAAGAACTTTTACAGTTGTGGGATATAAAAGGTGTACGTGTGTGGGATGAGCACAAACAGCAGGAATTTGACCTACGAGCATTGCTGTTTGTAACCATCAATGATTGTCCTTCTCTTAGTAACCTTTCAGGATAGAAAAACAAGGGATACAATGCATGCACGCACTTTTAGGTGAGACTGAAAGTATAGATTTGGATAAATGTAAGAAGAATGTGTACCCGGGACATCGTCGATTTCTTCCGATCAGGCATCTCTTAAGAAAGAAAGGCAAGCATTTCAAATGTGAGGCAGATCACCGGAAGAAGCCTGGCCACCGTACTGGTGATGATATATTTGATATGGTCAAGGATTTAAAAGTAATCTTTGGAACGGGTCCTGGCGGACAATCTGTTCCGAATGACGCTAACGGACACACACCCATGTGGAAGAAGAAATCTATATTTTGGGATCTACCCTATTGGAAAGTCCTAGAGGTCCGCTCTGCAATCAACGTGATGCACGTGACAAAGAATCTTTGCGTGAACCTGCTAGGCTTCTTGGGCGTGTATGGGAAGACAAAAGATACACCGGAGGCACGGGAGGACCAGCAACGTATGAACGAAAAAGACGGCATGCATCCAAAGCAGTATCAAGGTCCTGCCAGCTACGCTCTTACCAAAGAAGAGAAGGAAATCTTTTTTGAATGCCTGAGCAGTATGAAGGTCCCGTCTGGCTTCTCGTCGAATATAATGGGAATAATAAATATGGCAGAGAAAAAAATTCCAAAACCTAAAGTCTCATGACTGCCACGTGATTATGACGCAATTACTTCCAGTTGCATTGAGGGGGCTTCTACCGGAAAATGTTCGATTAGACATTGTGAAGCTATGTGCATTCCTCAATGCAATTTCTCAGAAGGTAATCGATCCAGAAATCCTACCAAGGTTACAGAATGATTTGGTCCAATGTCTTGTCAGTTTCGAGTTGCTATTCCCACCATCCTTCTTCAATATTATGACGCACGTCCTAGTTCACCTAGTCGAAGAGATTACCATTCTGGGTCCTGTATTTCTACACAATATGTTCCCCTTTGAGAGTTTCATGGGAGTCTTAAAGAAATATGTTCATAACCGTGCTAGGCCAGAAGGAAGCATCTCCAAGGGCTATGGAACAGAGGAGGTTATTGAGTTTTGTGTTGACTTTATTCCTGACATTAGGCCGATTGGTGTTCCTCAATCGCGGCATGAGGGGAGACTGAGTGGAAAAGGCACGCTAGGAAAGAAAGCAGTAATAAGTATGGACGGGCATTCTTTCACTCAGGCACACTACACAGCTCTACAAAATTCGACCTTGGTGGCTCCGTATATCGAGGAACACATGGATATTGTATGCTCCAAGAACCCGGACTAGTCTGACTCCTGGAATAAACGTACACACATGGCGACTTTCAGCGGTTGGTTGCAAACACATCTCATCAAAAACACCGCTGTTGGAGATCAGCTGTACTTGTTGGCCAAGTCACCATCTTCGACTATATTGACTTTCAAAGGGTACGAGATAAATGGGAATACATTTTACACGATCGCCCAAGATAAAAAGAGCACCAACCAAAACAGTGGTGTCCGCTTTGATGCAACAAACAACAATAGGAAAAAGGACACATATTATGGTTACATAGAGGAGATATGGGAACTTGACTATGGAGCTTCTTTTAAGGTCCCTTTGTTTCGGTGCAAATGGGTCAATCTGACAGGACGCGGGGTAAAGGTAGACCCGCAGTACGGAATGACAACAGTGGATCTCAACAATCTTGGGCTCAGGTTTTCTATGTGAAGGACATGTCTACCAAACCGAGAAAAAGAAAAGATAAGGAAGCGAATACATCATACGATGAGCCAAAGTGCCACATAGTTCTTTCATGGAAAAGAAACATCGTGGGAGTGGAGGACAAGACAGACATGTCAGAAGATTATAATAAGTTTGATGAAATTCCTCCCTTCACAGTGAACACTGACCCAAGCATCATGTTAAATGATGAAGATTCTCCATGGTTACGGCGCAATCATAAGCAAGGGACATACGCGAAGAAAAAGTTTTATACCCCAAGATCCCACTCTGGGATGTGACCGGCTTCACCGTCATCACTTTCTCTCTAGTGAGTTTCCAGACTTATAGCTGGAAAGTCCCAATTCGGACAAACCAGAGGGAATCTTTGTAAGAGTTAGGGTATATATGTGTTTTGGGTGTTCCTAGGTGGACTCCGGAGCGTCGGAATCCAACCAAAAAGCTAGGGCATTTTGGCATTTGAAACATGATTTTTGAATAATTATTTATTAAGTTATGAATTTTTAATTATTCATGTCCTTTTAGTATTTTAATTATACAGAGGAGTTAATCAATGCAATTATGTCCAAACAAAATATGAATGTGTAGGTTATGTTAAGACAAACAATTTGATATCTTATTTGCTCCATTTGGCTTAACAGAACTGAAGATATGAATTTTTCAAGTTTAAAATAATGTCTTCAATTACTGTATTTAATTAATAAGTGCAAAATTAATTATGCAACTTCCTGTTAAAATGATACTAGTTGATAGAAATCTTCAAGATGAATCCACAGAAATTTAAATCAACTCATTTGGTTTAGTTTTCAAATTGTTATGCATTTTACAAGAAATAATTTCAATCTGTAAAATTGAATCTGTCAAATAATTTTTCAAAATGAAAATTAATTGAAAGACACCTTTAGTCCCGGTTCCAACCTCCAGCTGGGACTAAAGGTTTCAGCTCCCGCTCGGAATTTTGGCCGCTGAAAAGGTTGGCCTTTAGTCCCGGTTCGTGGCTGGAGCCGGGACTAAAGGACCTTAGTCCCGGTTCGTGGCTGGAGCCGGCACTAAAGGTCGCGGGTATATAACTGGTGTCCCAGTGCCAGCTGCCGCCCGGGAGAAGGAACAGAACCACGCCGCGAGGCTGCCAGATTTCACCGCCGTTCCGTCGTCGTTCTCCGGCGATCCGCACCGCCGTTCCGATCGAGGTACTCCCTCCCCATCCCCCCACATTCTCTCCCTAGCAAAGCACCAGATCCGCCCGACCCTGCGCGTGGCTCCGGGGCGCCGCCACCCTGGCCGGCCACACCGCCGCCCCGCCTCGGCCACCTCTTGCCCCGGCCTCCTCGTCCCCGCCCCGACCTCCCTCGACCCCGGCCCGGCCACCTCGACCCCGCCCCTGGCCGCGGCTCCGGCGGCCCTAGCCCCTGCCCCGCGGCCGGCCCTGCTACTCCACCGGCCCTGCTCGGCTGCTGCTCCAGCTCGCCGTCGCCGGCCCCAACCAGGCTGGCAATCCTCTGCTGCTACTCCGGAGCCCCTAAGGTAAAAAAAATTGTAGTTAGTTTTTCCATTTTTTGTATGTAGTATTTTGTAGAAATAGATGAATAGATTGATGGATGTTTGATAGATGAATAGATAGATGGATGAAATGGAAGAGAGTAAAAATGTGAAAAAAAAATATTAGCTGGACAAATTTTTGTATGTTTTGTGTAGTTTTATGCTTTTTAGATACATAGTCAATGTGTATATAGATGTTTTGTGGAGTACATTGATAGATAGATAGATGAGATGGAAGAGAACATCTTTTAGGTTTTTTTTAAGATAGACGAATGTTAAAATTTGGATATGATGAGTGGTTACTTGATCATGATGATCTTGCTAAAAAATTGAAGTGTCAATGTTGTATGTGATGTGATGACCTAAGTTGTTTTCACTCGGCGGAATTTACAGGATTTGTGGTGTTGCATCTCCGTGGAGTGATCGTCGATGTCGGAGCTGTTGGTCCCCGATCGTCCCTCCGCTGTCCCGGTGCCAGCCACCACCCGGGAGAAGGAACAGAACCACGCCGCCAGGCTGCCGGATTTCACCGCCATCGCCGGTCTTCTCCGCCACGGTCGCCGTCGTCCGTCGCCAGATCTCGCTACTCTGGCCGTCCCCAACCCTCCTCGAGCTCACCTACGTCCTCTCGGTGAGCTTCTCCCGCGTTTTCCCCCCTTTAGCCCCTCGATCTGTCGCCGTCCATGTCGCCGCCGTCGTTCTAGTCACCGCAGCTCGCGTCGTGCGCCGTGTCGCCGTAGCCGTCATTGCCGAACTCCGGCCGCCGCCGAGGTCGATGCCGACGTTGCCTCTGGCCACCCCATGGCCTCCCGCGTGTCCCACTGGATGCGCACGAGCCTGGGCTTCACGTAGGTGGTCTCTGCCGCGCGAATGGTCATCGGAGGGCGATTTCCGAGCGCCTCCGCCGCCTCGGATCGTCGACGGCGGTTTAACTCCAGTTAAACACCAGTTAACACTAAGCTAATGACCCCGTGGGTCACTGACATGCGGGCCCCGCCCGCTGACACTTTTTAGTTAGGACAAAGATTAACACTAATTGCGCTGTTAATTAAGTGAGTCACTAACCAGTGGGCCCCACTGGTCAGGTTTGACTCGGCTGACGGGTTGATTAGCTGACGCAAGCATGACGCACTGCCGACGTCATTAACTCTATTCTGGTTTTTAATAAGTCAGAAATGATTTAATAAATTTCAGAAATTTGACTAAACTTCAAAAAATCGTAGAAATTCAACCGTAGCTCAGATTGAAATAATTTATATATGAAAAATTATCAGAAAAATTCAATCTATCCATATGTACCATTTTCATGCATGACAAACCAACTTATAGCTAGCTACTATATAAGTGAAAACAACTAAATGGCATTTTAAGTTCTTAACTTTGGAGTTGCATTTGAACCAAAGGTTCAAATGGACTTCATCCAAATTGATGTTAGTTGCATAAGCTCAAACCACATCATATCTCCATGTCATGATCATGCATCATATTGTTGCATTGCTGTGTATTGATTGCATCTTCGGTATTGTTCTTCTCGATACTATGATTCAGTTTTTTGCTTATTGAATACATTCTAATTTAAATACTAAATTGTTTTATCTTTCTTCTGGATTAGTTAAGCTATGGACGATAGCGGCAGATACCATGAAGAGGATATTTCGACATCATACGCTCCTCCCAAAACCAAGAGCATGAACAAGATGCCGGCTCACAATTTCTGAACGACTCCGGTGAGGGAATTGAGGAAGAACCAAGATACGAAGGTCAAACAAACAATGATGGCGAAGAAAATTTTAGACAATTAACAAAGTCCGGTGAGGTATATATATATTAGGCCTCTGGTGATCATTAGATGTATTAATTGATTTGTATATATATATTAACAAATCTTTCTTCTTTTAGCCCTCCGGATCGAGCCAATCTCGTAGAAGGGTACGAGGCCGGGCCAAAAAGTTGGGCGATGGCATAAAGTCCAACATCGATGAAGTCGCAGAAGATGGCGAACCGATTGCTCCTGAACAGAATGCCCATAAATTTATAAATCAATGCGGATTTATTGTTAGGGACAACATCCCGATCACCATTCGAGAATGGAATAAGCCAAAGGTAGATCAAGGAGTTAGTTATGTCGACGAAAGATCGAAAAATTTGCTTTGGGATACGCTCATGTCACATTTCAACCTACCAGAGGGTCTCACAGATGGCCAACGGTTGAAAGTCAAGCAGTTTGCTCTTAAGAAGATGGCCACACAATACCAGAGCTGGAAGAAAAGATTATACAACGACTACATCAAGGCAAAAAAGAAGACTCCGGAATTCACTGGAGCACTAGGGAAGATAAAAGATCACTGGGACACATTTGTGGAGTACAAGGAATCGGATCAAGCTCTGGAAAGGTCGAGAAGAAATAGGATAAATGCTGAGAAAAAAGAGTATCACCATGTTCTGGGGACTGGTGGCTACAAGAGAGCCGTGCCTAAGTGGGAAGTAGCTGAGGCCAAGATGCTTGCTGAAGGGGTCATTCCAGTTACAGCGGATTGGCCTGAGAGGTCCAAGAATTGGTTTTATGCGCATGGGGGACAGTTGGACCTAGCGACAGGGCAGATTATTGAAAAGGCAGATCTTAAAACAGCCTCGGACGCATTACTTCAAGCAATAGAAGATGCTCGAAAGGGGTTGTTCCAGCCCGAGAGAGAGAACGACGAGCTTACACGCACCCTCAAGAATCCTGAACACGGAGGACGAACACGAGGCAAATGCGTTGTTCCGTGGGTTCAGGGTTATTCAGAGTGGAACGACACTTATAGAAGCCGTCAGAGAAAAAAGAAGCAGGATGCAGACCGGCTTCAGAAGATAGAAACAAACAACGAGGAGTTGGAACGCATGTTAAAGCGGCAGCAGGAGCAAATGGACAGAATTAGCCAGCAAAGGGCATCTCCGCGGCAGGAGCAAGCAGATCCAGCATTGGATAGTACCATCCCATCTATGTGGAAAAGCAGCGTGGGTTCCACGGGGGTCCGGGCCGATGATGCACTGCTGGCTCGCTACCCCGTGGATGATATCAAAGAGAGGACAAATTGCGAGGTACACCAGAAAATGAAGAACATATCCATGAAGGTGGCGGTCAGCTTTGCTTTACCGAATGCACCTGAAGCAACCATCCATGGCAATCCGATTCCAGCTGGCTATGCTCGTGCCGGGGTGGATGAAGTTCTGCCGGGAAATGACTCACTAGAGCTTGACATTCCTGGAGGTGAAGGGGAGTAGACACTGGCAGAAGTCATACATGGTGTCATTGTATGGAGAAAGGAATGCATCGTGTTTCCAAACTCGGCGCCAAGGCCACCGACTCCTCCGAGTAGCAATACACCTCTAAGTCCACCCCACCTCGCGAGGGATCCCAGCGCGAGTCCACCATATCGATCTCCGCCGCGTCAGCCGACTCCACCCCCTATGTCCCAGCAGCAGGGCCAAAAGCGGAAGAAAGCTAGAAAGAATAAAGCGAACGACGAGCCTCCTGCCAAAAATAAGTTAGCTTACGATATGACTGATGAGGAAACCAGAGCGATCGTGGAGTCCGAAGTGAACTCCCATTTTGCACCGAAACCGCCCCCACCGCCAAAGGAGAAAATACCTACGAAAACCATAAAGCACTTTGTGGAACTTCTTGAGCGACCCCCGGCACATGTGCAGAATAGGCCATCAGACTATGACCGCTCTATTAGGAAGTCATATGAGGAACAAATGCAGCAGTCGAGACGTACAAGTAGTAATAAAAGCGGGAAAATAGTTCCCCAGCTCGGAGAACAGGCAATGCAATTGATCCCCCCGCTCAAGGTGATTCCCGATAAGGTAACCGACGCTGCTAGAGAGTTTGGTATCTGTGTTGATCAACTCCTAGGCACCGAGGAAGTCCCGGTGGCTGATGTAGCATGGAAATATGTCCTCGGGAACCCTTTGGTCAGACCTGAGCAGGTCCCGCATCTATCAACACAAATGCGAAGATTGCATGAGTGGTACATGAAAGAAGTAAAGAACGGGCGAGAGATGCTCATGGTGAAAGTCAAGGAAGAGCATTACTTCTGTGAAAACGACCTATGCATTGAGTTTCTAGAATTTTTTCAGTTATACAATCAAGACGCACTCGACAAATCTATCGTCAGATGCTATTGTCTGTAAGTGATTTCTTTCTGTAATCTAAGTCTCTAGCTCAGCTCGTTCATTGCCTGTAATTATCCTCACTATATTCTTTTGTACGCTATTATGCAGAATGAAGATTCTCGAATGCAAAAGAGAGGGAATCTATGACATTGGGTTCGTTGACCCATATATCATTAATGAAAAAAATGATAGAAGACTATGTGGCGCCCCTGCTCGACCGTGCACTAATCATACACGCAAATGCACACGATCGAGATCAGACACTCACGGGAAGATATCACAACACAACTCTAAACTCAAATAAAAGTCATACAAGCTTTATATTACAAGCCAGGGGCCTCGAGGGCTCGAATACATAAGCTCGAGTCATACAAGCATCAGTGGAAGCAACAGTATCTGAGTACAGACACAAAGTTAGACAAGTTTGCCTTAAGAAGGCTAGCATAACTACGACATTTGTCGAAAAGGCGCAGGCCTCCTGTCTGGGAGCCTCTGAATCTACTCCTGGTCGTCGGCGGTCTCCACATAGTAGTAGGTGCCTCCGGGGATCTCCTGCTCCTGGACTCCGTCATCTGATCGCAGCAATCGGGTATGGGGAAAAGAGATAGCGAAGCAACCGTGAGTACTCATCCAAAGTACTCGCAAGACTGACATCAGAACTATACTAAGTATGCATCGGTATCAAAGGATTGGGGATATATCTTTAGACTAAACTGCAAAAATTCCAGAATAGAGGGGGAAAGCCTAGCCTATCGAAGACTAGCATCTTGCAACGTCTTGTAGCATTAGAAGAGTGTAGATTAGCATAATATAAAGTATCAAGCATGTAATAGCAAAGCCCAGAGATCCTTCCTCGACTCCCTGCGAGAAAGCGATCCCGGAGATTACAGTTCAAGTTGTAGTAGATCGGGATACAACACTGAGCGTCCTGTTACCGTGGACACGGCCATTCGAATAGATAACTTCCCTGTAGGGGTGCACTACTATTACCCAACACGCTCGATCATATCTGGCAGGACACACTTGCTGGGTAATGTCCGGCCTCGAGTAATCGACACGATGCAGTCCTACCTAGGCTCAGCAGAGAGGTCAGCACGCCGGTCTAAATCCTAAGTGCGAAGGGGTCTTCGGCCATCGCCCTTTGCACTCCTGCACGTTGCGTGGGTGGTCGGGGCCCAGGCGCGACACTGTATACACAAGTGACATAACCAGCCCACCCCAACAATCAGCCCGCATCTCTGAGCTGTGACATCTAAAGAGCTTTCGGCTGATACATACGACGTAGAGGGTCCCATAACCATTATCCCACGTGCTGGTAGTGTGTATAGGCACGTAGCCAACTCAGATCGAATACCCAAATCCATTATGTGTGTTTGGGAGCTCGCGGTGACGATCAGTACTCCTGTCGTCCCGTCTCGAGGAAGTGCAACAAGGGTCAGGCCCATCCCTGTCTAGGGTGGTCTCTGCCTGCCCGGCCGCACCTCGTAATTATCTCGCGGGTACCCTCCAGGATAACCCGGCTTCACATTTCCCCACGGGTACCCCTCGGGGTCGACCCGCCTGCAACAAAGGTCTGAGGTAAAAGTCATGGTAACCGTGTGTCCAAAACATCAAGGGGAATCCGAGGAATCACCCTCGCTGAATTCCTACTCGATGTAATCCGTTAAGGAGAACCAGGAAGAATCACCCTCGATGGTCCACACTTGAGGGGTTGCACGACCGAGTCATCATCGGGAAGGGGAGAGCGAGGAATCACCCTCTGCAATCACCATCGATGTGCTATTCTACAGAGATATCATCAGGAGTGCAGTACGAGGTATCACCCTCGGCACTTGATAATAGCCCTGCAGAGTCGTACAACTAAGGGGGGTGCGGTGATGTGATGGTATCGGCACATCGATCACATGTTGGAAATATGCCCTAGAGGCAATTAATAAAGTGTTTATTATCATATTTCTCCGTTCATAATAATGGTTTATTATTCATGCTAGAATTGTATTGACCGGAAACTTAATACATGTGTGGATAATAAACAAATACTGAGTCCCTAGTAAGCCTCTACAAGACTAGCTCATTGATCAAAAGACGGTCAAGATTTCCTGACCATGGACATGAGTTGTCATTTGATAACGGGATCACATCATTAGGAGAATGATGTGATGGACTTGACCCAACCGTTAGCATAGCAAATGATCGTTCAGTTTATTGCTATTGCTTTCACTATGTCAAATACACGTTCCTCTGACCATGAGATCATGCAACTCCCGGATACCGTAGGAATACTTTGGGTGTATCAAACGTCACAACGTAACTGGGTGATTATAAAGGTGCACTACAGGTATTTCCGAAAGTGTTTGTTGAGTTGGCATGGATCGAGATTGGGATTTGTCACTCCGACTATCGGAGAGGTATCTCTGGGCCCTCTCGGTAATACAGCATCACAGAAGCCTTGCAAGCACCGTGACTAAAGAGTTAGTTGCAAGATGATGTATTACGGAACGAGTAAAGAGACTTGCCGGTAACGAGATTGAACTAGGTATTAGATACCGATGATCGAATCTCGGGCAAGTAACATACCGCCGGACAAAAGGGAACAACGTATGTTGTCATATGAGGTTCACCGATAAAGATCTTCGTGGAATATGTAGGAACTAATATGAGCATCCAGGTTCCGCTGTTGGTTATTGACCGGAGAGTCGTCTCGGTCATGTCTACATCATTCCCGAACCCGTAGGGTCCGCACACTTAAGGTTCGATGACGATTTAGTATTATATGAGTTATGTGATTGGTGGCCGAAGTTTGTTCGGAGTTCCGGATGAGATCACGGACATGACGAGGAGTCTCGAAATGGTCGAGAGGTAAAGATTCATATATTGGAAGGCTATATTCGGACATCGGAAAGGTTCCGAGTGATTCAGGTATTTTTCGAAGTACCGGAGAGTTACGGGAATTCACCGGGAGAGGTAATGGGCCTTTTTGGGCCATACGGGAAAAGGAGAGGCAGGCCACATGAGGAGGCGCGCGCCCCCCCTTGCCCAAACCGAATTGGACTAGGGGAGGGGGCGCAGCCCCCTCTTTCCTTTCCCTCTCCCTTCCCCCTTTCCTACTCCGTATGGGAGGTGGAATCCTACTAGGACTAAGGAGTCCTAGTAGGACTCCCCACACTTGGCGCACCCCTAGGGGGCCGGCCTCCTCCCTCTCATCCTTTATATACGGGGGCAAGGGGGCACCCCAAAACACACAATTGTCCCATAGCCGTGTGCGGTGCCCCGATCTCCGTTTTCCACCTCGGTCCTATTTTCGAAGAGCTTAGGCGAAGCCCTGCCGGAATCACTTCACCGTCACCGTCGCCACGCCATCGTGCTGACGGAACTCATCTACTTCCTCGACGTCTTGCTGGATCAAGAAGGCGAAGATCGTCACCGAGCTGCACGTGTGTAGAACTCGGAGGTGCCGTACGTTCGGTACTCGATCGGTGGAGCTCGAAGGATTGTTCGACTACATCAACTGCATTGTGAGATGCTTCCGCTAATGGTCTACGAGGGTACGTAGACACACTCTCCCCTCTCGTAGCGATGCATCTCCATGGATAGATCTTGCGTGAGCGTAGGAATTTTTTTGAAATTCATGCTCCGTTCCCCAACAGTGGCATCCGAGCCAGGTCTATGCGTAGATGTGATTTGCACGAGTAGAACACAAGTGAGTTGTGGGTGTGGGTGTATACATATTGCTTGCCGTTACTAGTTGTTACTTGATTCGGCGGTATTGTGAGATGAAGCGGCCCGGACCGACATTACGCATACGCTTACGCGAGACAGGTTTCACCGCTACGTGCACTCATTGCATAAAGGTGACTGGCGGGTGTCTGTCTCTCTCACTTTAGTTGAATCGGTTTCAATGAAGAGGGTTCTTTTAGAAGATCAAAAAGCAATCACTACACCACGTTGTGGTTTTGCGTAGGTAAGAACGGTTCTTGCAAACCCGTAGCAGCCACGTAAAACTTGCAACAACAAAGTGGAGGACGTCTAACTTGTTTTTGCAGGGTATGCTGGTGATGTGATATGGCCAAGACATGAGGTGATATAAGTTGTTGTATGAGATGATCATGTTTTGTAAGTTATCAGGCAACCGACAGGAGCCTTATGGTTGTCTCTTTATTGTATGCAATGCCAACGCTATGTAATTGCTTTACTTTACCGCTATAAGTTAGCAGTAGTAGTAGTAGCAATAGCCGGCGAGACAACCACGACGCTACGATGGAGATCAAGGTGTCACGACGCTACGATGGAGATCAAGGTGTCAACCCGGTGACGATGGAGATCATGACGGTGCTTTGCTGATGGAGATCAAAAGCACAAGACGATGATGGCCATATCATGTCACATATATTGAATTGCATGTGATGTTAATCCTTTTATGCATCTTGTTTTGCTTAGGACGATGGTAGCATTATAAGATGATCCCTTCACTAAATTTCAAGATAAGTGTTCTCCCCTGGTATGCACCGTTGCGAAGATTCGACGCTTCTAAGCACCACGTGATGATCGGGTGTGATGGATTCTTTCGTACGCATACAACGGGTGTAAGCCAGTTTTACACACGCAGAATACTTGGGTTAAACTTGACGAGCCTAGCATATACAGATATGGCCTCGGAACACAAGAGACCGAAAGGTCGAACATGAGTCATATAGTAGATATGATCAACATGAAAGATGTTCACCATTGATAACTAATCCACCTCACGTGATGATCGGACGTGGTTTAGTTGATATGGATCATGTTACACTTAGACAACTTGAGGGATATTAATCTAAGTGGGAGTTCTTAAAGTAATTTGATTAATTGAACTTCAATTGTCATGAACATAGTCTTACTTGTCTTAGCAAATTTATGATGTAGATCAATAGACCACGCTGTAGTTCCCCTGTTTTATTATGTTCCTAGAGAAAACGAAGTTGAAAGTTGATGGAAGCAACTATGCGGACTAGGTCCGTGATCTGAGGATTGTCCTCACTGCTGCACAGAATGTTTTATTATGTTCCTAGAGAAAACGAAGTTGAAAGTTGATGGAAGCAACTATGCGGACTAGGTCCGTGATCTGAGGATTGTCCTCACTGCTGCACAGAAGGCTTATGTCCTTAATGCACCGCTCAGTGAAATACCCCTACGGCTTCATTTGAGGACGTTATGAACGTCTGGCAGACAAGAAAAGATGACTACTCGATAGTTCAGTGCGCCATACTTTATGGCTTAGAACCGGAGCTCCAAATATGTTTTGAGCAACACGTAAGATATGAGATGTTCCAAGAGCTGAAAATCTGTTTTTCAAGCTCACACCCGGGTCGAGAGGTATGACACCTTCGACAAGTTCTATAGCTACAAGATGGAGGAGAACAGCTCCGTTAGTGAGCATGTACTCAGAATGTCTGAGTACTTCTTCAAACACTTGAATCAAGTGGGAGTTAGACTTCCGAATAAAGTGGTGATTGATAGAGTTCTCTAGTCACTATCACTAAGCTACTGGATCTTCGTGATGAACTATAAACATGCAAGGGA
Source organism: Elymus sibiricus (assembly GCA_039707655.1). Classification (NCBI taxonomy): domain Eukaryota; kingdom Viridiplantae; phylum Streptophyta; class Magnoliopsida; order Poales; family Poaceae; genus Elymus; species Elymus sibiricus. The sequence goes on from CM077674.1 coordinate 29,511,563, forward strand.
TACAAGATCCTTAAGCTATTCGCGATGCTACAATCTGCGGATGTATAAATCAAAAAGGGGAGCATCAAGTGTTGATAGTTAATAAGACCACTAGTTTCAAGAAGGGCAAGGGAAAGAAAAGGGAACTTCAAGAAGAACGGTAAAACAGTTGCCGCTCACGCGAAGAAACCCAAGGCTGAACCAAACCCGAGACTTAGTGCTCCCATTGCAAAAGGAAATGTCACAGGGAGCGGAACTTCCCCAAAGTAACTGGCAGATAATAAGACTGGCAATTACAACAAAGATATTTGATATACATGTTATTGATATGTACCTTACTAGTACTCGTAGGAGCACCTGGGTATTTGATACTTGTTCAGTTGCTTACAACTTGAAACATGGAGCTTCGGAATAAACGAGGGCTAGCTAAGAACGAGGTGACGATGTGCATTGGAAGTGTCTCCAAGGTTGATGTGATCACCATCGGCACGCTCTCTCTACCTTCAGGATTAGTGATGAACCTAAATAATTGTTATTTGGTGCTTGCGTTAAGCATGAACATTATATCTGATAGTGTTTATTGCAAGACGGTTATTCAATTTCAGAGAATAATTGTTATTCTATTTATTTGGATAATATCATTGATGATCATGCAATTAAAATGAAAGGTTTATAGAATCTTGATCGTAGTAATACATATGTTCATAACACGAATGCCAAAAGATAATGATAGTACCACATATTTGAGGCACTGCCGCTTAGGTCATATCAGTGTTAAACACATGAAGAAACTCCATGCAGATGGGTTTTTGGAATCTCTTGATTATGAATCATTTGAGACATGTGAACCGTGCCTTATTGGCAAGATGACTAAAACTCCGTTCTCCGGAACAATGGAGCGAGCAACCAACTTATTGGAAATAATACATACCGATGTATGCGGTCCGATGAGTGTTGAGGCGCGCGGTGGATATCGTTATGTTCTCACGTTCACTGATGATTTGAGTAGATATAGTTATGACTACTTGATGAAGCATAAATCTGAAACATTTGAAAAGTTCAAAGAATTTCAGAGTGAAGTAGAGAACCATCGTAACAAGAAAATAAAGTTCTTACGATCTGATCGTGGAGGAGAATATTTGAGTTACGACTTTGGCAATCACTTAAGACAATGTGGAATTGTTTCACAGCTCACGCCACATGGAACACCACAGCGTAATGGTGTGTCCGAACGTCATAATCGTACTCTATTGAATATGGTGCGTTCTATGATGTCTCTTACCGATTTGTCACTATCATTTTGGGGTTATGCATTAGAGACAGCTGCATTCACTTTAAACAAGGGCACCGTCTAAATCCGTTGAGATGACACCGTATGAACTGTGGTTTGCAAGAAACCTAAGATGTCGTTTCTGAAAGTTTGGGGATGCGATGCTTATGTCAAAAGGCTTCAGCCAGATAAGCTCGAACCCAAAGCGGATAAGTGCGTCTTCATAGGATACCCAAAAGAGACCGTTGGGTACACCTTCTACCACAGATCCGAAGGCAAAGTTTTCGTTGCTAAAGAATGGATCCTTTCTAGAGGAGTTTCTCTCGAAAGAAGTGAGTGGGAGGAAAGTAGAACTTGATGAGGTAATTGTACCTCCTCTGGATAGTAGTACGCCACAGAAAGAAATTTCTGTGACACCGACACAGACCAGAGAGGAAGTAGATGATGATCATGAAGCTTCCGATCAAGTTGCTACAGAACCTCGTAGGTCAACCAGGACACGCTCCGCACCAGATTGGTACGGCAATCCTGTCTTGGAGGTCATGTTGTTAGACAACGGTGAACCTACGAACTATGAAGAAGCGATGGCGAGCCCGGATTCCGACAAATGGCTTGACGCCATGAAATCCGAGATTGGATCCATGTATGAGAACAAAGTGTGGACTTTGGTAGACTTGCCCGATGAACGGCGAGCTATTAAAAAAATAAATGGATCTTTAAGAAGAAGACGGACGCTGATGGAAATGTCACCGTCTATAAAGCTCGACTTGTTGCTAAAGGTTATCACCAAGTTCAAGGAGTTGACTACGATGAGACTTTCTCACCCGTAGCGATGCTAAAGTCTGTCAGAATTATGTTAGCAATTGCCGCGTTTTATGATTATGAAATCTGGCAAATGGACGTCAAAACGGCATTCCTTTACGGATTCCTTAAGGAAGAATTGTATATGATACAGCCGGAAGGTTTTGTCGATCCTAAAGGCTCTAACAAAATATGCAAGCTCCAGCGATCCATCTATGGACTGGTGCAAGCATCTCGGAGCTGGAATACTCGCTTTGATGAAGTGATCAAAGCGTTTGGGTTTATACAAGTTTATGGAGAAACTTGTATTTACAAGAAAGTGAGTGGGAGCTCTATAGCATTTCTAATAGTATATGTGGATGACATATTGTTGATTGGAAATGATGTAGAATTTCTGGAAAGCATAAAGAATTGAAAGGAGGTTTTCAATAAAAACCTGTTTTTGAGTTATCCACAGATTGGGCATCGAGATCTATGGAGATAGATCAAAACGCCTGATAAAAGTTCACACATCTTGATGAGTTTTTTTGAAGAAGTTCAAAATAGGATCAAGTCAAAGAAATGAGTTCTTGCCTGGTGTGAAGTGGAGTAAGACTTGAAAATCTAGGTAAAGGTTGTTTTACATGTTAGGCATCAAAATCTATAGAGATAGATTGAGACGCCTCATAGGACTTTCACGAAGCACATACCTTGACAAGATTTTGAAGAAGTTCAAAATGGATCAGTCAAAGAAAGGGTTCTTGCCTGTATTGCAAGGTGTGAGATTGAGTGAGACTCAAAGCCCGACCACGGCAGAAGACAAAGAGAAGATGAGTGTCATCCCCTATGCCTCAGCCATAGGCTCTATTTTGTATGCCATGCTGTGTACTAGACCTGATGTATGCCTCGCTATTAGCTTGGTGGGAAGGTACCAAAGTGATCCAGGAGTAGATCACTGGACAGCGGTCAAGAATATCCTGAAGTACCTGAAAAGGACTAAGGAAGAATTTCTCGGGAATAGAGGTGATAAAGAGTTCGTCGTAAAGGGTTACGTCGATGCAAGCTTTAAAGACCGATCCGGAAGACTATGAGTCTCAGACCGGATACGTAAAGTGGGACAGTCGTTTTTGGAGTAGCTCCAAGCAGAGTGTGGTAGCAACATCTACATATGACATAGAGATTTGCCAAGAACACACGGATCTGAATTTTGCAGACCCGTTGACTAAAACCTCTCTCACAAGCAAAACATGATCAGCCCTAGAACTGATTGGATGTTAATTACACGGAGATGTAAACTAGATTATTGATTCTAGTGCAAGTGGGAGACTGTTGGAAATATGCCCTAGAGGCAATTAATAAAGTGTTTATTATCATATTTCTCCGTTCATGATAATGGTTTATTATTCATGCTAGAATTGTATTGACCGGAAACTTAATACATGTGTGGATAATAGACAAATACTGAGTCCCTAGTAAGCCTCTACTAGACTAGCTCATTGATCAAAAGATGGTCAAGATTTCCTGACCATGGACATGAGTTGTCATTTGATAACGGGATCACATCATTAGGAGAATGATGTGATGGACTTGACCCAACCGTTAGCATAGCAAATGATCGTTCAGTTTATTGCTATTGCTTTCACTATGTCAAATACACGTTCCTCTGACCATGAGATCATGCAACTCCCGGATACCGTAGGAATACTTTGGGTGTATCAAATGTCACAACGTAACTGGGTGATTATAAAGGTGCACTATAGGTATTTCCGAAAGTGTTTGTTGAGTTGGCATGGATCGAGATTGGGATTTGTCACTCCGACTATCGGAGAGGTATCTCTGGGCCCTCTCGGTAATACAGCATCACAGAAGCCTTGCAAGCACCGTGACTAAAGAGTTAGCTGCAAGATGATGTATTACGGAACGATTAAAGAGACTTGCCGGTAACGAGATTGAACTAGGTATTAGATACCGACGATCGAATCTCGGGCAAGTAACATACCGCCGGACAAAAGGGAACAATGTATGTTGTCATATGAGGTTCACCGATAAAGATCTTCGTGGAATATGTAGGAACTAATATGAGCATCCAGGTTCCGCTGTTGGTTATTGACCGGAGAGTCGTCTCGGTCATGTCAACATCATTCCCGAACCCGTAGGGTCCGCACACTTAAGGTTCGATGACGATTTAGTATTATATGAGTTGTGTGATTGGTGGCCGAAGTTTGTTCGGAGTCCCGGATGAGATCACGGACATGACGAGGAGTCTCGAAATGGTCGAGATGTAAAGATTCATATATTGGAAGGCTATATTCGGACGTCGGAGGTTCCGAGTGATTCGGGTATTTTTCGGAGTACCGGGGAGTTACGGGAATTCACCGGGAGAGGTAATGGGCCTTTTTGGGCCATACGGGAAAAGGAGAGGCAGGCCACATGAGGAGGCGCGCGCCCCCCCTTGCCCAAACCGAATTGGACTAGGGGAGGGGGCGCAGCCCCCTCTTTCCTTTCCCTCTCCCTTCCCCCTTTCCTACTCCGTATGGGAGGTGGAATCCTACTAGGACTAAGGAGTCCTAGTAGGACTCCCCACACTTGGCGCACCCCTAGGGGGCCGGCCTCCTCCCTCTCATCCTTTATATACGGGGGCAAGGGGGCACCCCAAAACACACAATTGTCCCATAGCCGTGTGCGGTGCCCCGATCTCCGTTTTTCACCTCGGTCATATTTTCGAAGAGCTTAGGCGAAGCCCTGCCGGAATCACTTCACCATCACCGTCGCCACGCCGTCGTGCTGACGGAACTCATCTACTTCCTCGATGTCTTGCTGGATCAAGAAGGCGAGGATCGTCACCGAGCTGCACGTGTGTAGAAATCGGAGGTGCCGTACGTTCGGTACTCGATCGGTGGAGCTCGAAGGATTGTTTGACTACATCAACCGCGTTGTGAGACGCTTCCGCTAACGGTCTATGAGGGTACGTAGACACACTCTCCCCTCTCGTAGCGATGCATCTCCATGGATAGATCTTGCGTGAGCGTAGGAAATTTTTTGAAATTCATGCTCCGTTCTCCAACATCACAATGATCGAGGTACTGCTAACAAGGCGGGGCAACAGGGACAAAGGTGAGGGGTCACTGATGGATCACTAAACAACCTATTCTAAGCAGTTTAGGATGATAGGTAAAGTAACAATAGCAGGTTACAAAAAACAGGCTATGCATCAGAATAGGAGCAAGCAATTACAGTAGGAAAATCTAATGCAAGCATGAGGGAGAAGGAATAGACGATATTGGAATGATCAAGGGGGGTTGCTTGCCTGGAAGCTCTGCTGAAAGGGTCTGGTCGTCAGGGGCGTAGTCGTACTCGGCAGCAGCGTCAGTCGCTGGGTCTACCGGAGAGAAGAAGGGGAAGAAACAATAAATACAAGCAACAAATGCAATCACAGATGCATGGCACGGTAGCACGTTATTCGAGGGGTGCCCTAATGCAGTACTACACAAGTTAGTCGGAGCGGGAAACATCTGGAGGTGTTTTACTAGCTCCGGGCAATTATCGGACAGATGAATCGGAGGGGAAAGTTCTATGTTCATCATGTTAGAGGGGTGTGGCAGGTATGTGGGTAGGATATTCGGATTCGTCATATTTTTCGGATCGTTTTTCATATATAAATTATTTTCATCCGAGTTACGGTTTATTTTATATGATTTTTCAAAGTTTTATTGAATTCTGGAATTATTTTAATTATTAATTCTGAATTATCCAAAACAGTGTATTGTGACGTTAGCATGACGTCAGGGTGACGTCATCGGTCAAATCCGGCTGACCAGAGTCAAACCTGACCAGTGGGTCCCACTGGTCAGTGACACAGTAGCTAATTAGGGATTAACTTAACTAAATTAGGTTAATTAACGGGTGGGCCCCATTAGTCAGTGACACATTAGTTAACTAATTTTAATTAACAGATTAATTAGCGTTTTATTTATTTTTTAAAACGTTTTAAACTAGCGGGGTCCACATGTCAGTGGCCCAGGGGTGCCCAACTCAGCAGGGTTGACTGGGTCAACCCGGTCAACGGGGTCCACGGACCCGCATGCCAGCCTCACAGGGGAGGCCACGTCGGACGGCGACCGGAGTCGCGCCGGAGTTGGCTCCGGCGAGCCAAAATGCGGCGGTGCATCGCCGGACTTGGCCGGAAAACGGCCACAGGCGACCGTTTGCCACGGGGCTAGGTGCGTTCGGCTGCGGGCGGAATCACACTTCCAACCGCGGTGGTCTCGCGACCCAGGACGGCCGGAGTCGGCGCCGGCGGCGTTCGGGCTCGATCGGGCGCTTGGCTGCGGCTCGCTTTCGAGCGTTCTAAGCGGCTAGGCGAGGCCTACGCGATGCGGCGAAGCTAACAGGCACGAGCTCGTGACCAAATAGTCACCGGAAACTCGCCGGCGACGAGCTCATGTGGCGGAGGGTTCGGGCACTACGAGGACGGCGTCTACAGGTGGCAAACGCAAGCGTTAGTAGGTGGGAAACGGTGGGGCGGCTCACATCGTTGCTGGGAAGGCCCGGGGAAGACAGAGGAGCTCGGGGCAGCGCGGATCGATGGGGAGGAGCTCCGGTGTGCAGCGGCGTAGACGAGGTCGAAGGCGTCGATCTGGGGCTCGGCCGGTCGAACGGGACGGCGTAGGCGAAGTGGGCGACGACGGCGAGTCCGGTGGACAGGTTAGCGAGGCGAGGCGGCGACGGTGGCCGTGCGATCTAGGGAGGCGCCGCCATGGCTGCGACGGGAGAGGTGGGGAAGCAAGGGAGAGAGGGGGCAAAAAGATCTGCGGCTGTCCCCGAGATCCACGTCGTCGTTCTTATCCCCCCCCCCGAGCGCCTGTAGCGATGCGAGGGCGAGCGGGCACGGCTGGGACGGCGAGCGTGCGCAGCTGGCGCCATGGCCACGGCCACTGGCGCGAGGTAAGGGAAAGGCCGCGCCTGGTGGGCTGGGCCGCACTGTATGCCACTTAGGCCCGGTCCACCAGTGTATTTCTGTCTTTTTCTTTTTCTTTTTCCTGTTTCTTTAATTAGTTTCTGTTTTGTCTTTTCTTTTCACACCAAATGACTTTTGTAAAATGTGAGACTTGTCCAATTAAATACTAAGCAAAATCTACCACTGCCAGAAAAAGGTTTGGTGACAAAATGGTTTTATTTGAATTTTTATTAAATGAATTGGCAATTTAAATTACTGTTTTGGTACCGTTTCATGATGTTAGAGTTATCTAGGTAATTTAATTAATGTTGATTTTATTTTTATAATTGCCTTGGGAATATTTGCAATATTATGAACTATTTAGTTCCTGGATTTGAATAACTTTTAAATTCACTTCATATTTGAATTTCAATTTGAATTTGGAATTTGAAATGAGATATGACTCAAATGATGATCAAGCACTGTTAATCATGGTGATTTGGCATTGATCATGGGGGATTACTGTAGCTAATACATGGGGGTGTTACAGACTACCCCAAAGACACAGAGGCTAACTTGCTAAGGTTTATGAAGGCACAAAATACCAAAACAGAAATACTATTTCCTTACAACTTTAAGTGAGTGTTACTGTCTTGTACTACAAATTTTATTTCGCTTACTCGATGTTAAGTGTAGTTGATGAGTTATGCATGGCTGCTTATATAAACGTGTGCGCAGGTTCCACTGGATCCTGCTAATCATTAAAGTTGACGTTGGAACTGTTGAAACCCTGGACTCACTAGGTAAAAACCCTCGAGAATACACCAGCGTGGTTTTGATGCTCGACAGGTAATTTCAATCATTATCGCACTATATCGGCCTCTTTCGTTCATTTCCTGATATCAAGTAATTAATAACTCCTTTATTCATTTTCTTTGCCTGGCAGGGTTTGGAAACGGTTCTTCGATGATGTTGTCGGTGAATGGAAACGGGAGCTGCGATGGCGACAGACCAAGGTAATTAAGTAGTACTAGCTAGGTCCTCGCACCTCTTTAAATCTAGTATCAATACCATTATCATGCTTGATTATTATCTGATTGAATTCTATTCTCGCAAAGTGCATGAGACAGGAACAAGGGACTAATTTATGTGCATACTAATTTATGTGCATACCGAATGGCGCAGAGATGTAAGACAACTTCGGGTACGTAAACACTATTCACAAATTTTTTATGATGATCTAATATATATACACACAACTAATATATTCATATTGATCTCCTTCTTTAAAGATGGAAGAGATGCGGGAGAAGCTCCTACCAGAGAACCACATACGAGCAATTCAAGAGGAATTTGCGGGATTTTTGCTTAAGGAGGTCATATCTGAAAGCGGAGAATACCATTGCCGCTAATGCCTGCACGTAATGATCTTCAAATTGTAGGAGAAATTGTATATACCAAATTGTATATACCAAATTGTATATATATATGTATGGTCGTATGAGAAATTATATGATATATGTATGGTCGTACGAGAAATTATATTATATATGCATAACGTGTACCGTATGTAGTAGCGTAAAATATGTTTGAAATGAAAAAGAATTGAATGGAAAACACAAAATGAAAAGGAAAAATAAACCATAAACCCTAAACTCCAACACAAAATCCTTAGTCCCCGTTGGTTTCACCAACCGGGACTAAAGGTCCTCCAGCCCCCGGCCCTAGCTCGCGGCCACGTGGAGGGGCCTTAGTCCCGGTTGGTGTCACCAACCGGGACTAAAGGTCCTCCAGCCCCCGGCGCTAGCTCGCGTCCCCGTGGAGGGACTTTAGTCCCGGGTTGTGGCCAACCGAGACTAAAGGGTGGGGGCCTTTAGTCCCAATTTCGTTGTCCCAGTTGGTGACCCGGGACTAAAGGCCATTTTCAACCGGGACTAAAGCCTCGTTTTCCACTAGTGTGTAGCCCTGTATTCCTCTTATTCATGGTCTACGGTGTATTCAAACATCTAGTACTAGTAGTAGGCCAATAGCTATTTTGGATGAATGATACCAGGATGGCCACCGGTCGGCTAGCACCCAGTTGTGAGGTCGCCTTAAATGTCTCTGCCATCCAAGCTGCAGGTGAAGCTCAGGCCCGCAACGCAAGAGGCGGGGGGGGGGGGGGGGGGGGGGGGGGGGGGGTGGGGGACCTGAAACTTTGTGTACTTGAAAACAGATACCTCCATTGTGCAAGAGTTTGTGTCTAGTGACGGCAAAGCCCACATGCCTTGCCGTTTTGGAAAAGCTTTATGTGAGTCAAGTCAGAGTTCATTGGCAGAGGTGCATTTCGTGTAGTAGTCGTACTATGAGTTTTTGGGAAGACACATGGTTGGGACACACACCATTTGCCCTCTAGTACACAATTCTTTTTTTTTGAGGGTTAGTACACAATTCTTTTATAATATCGTGCAACAAGTATTAGGGGTGAGTCCATTGAATGTTCATTTTTGCCGGGCTTTGGTTAGGGATAAGTGAACGACATGATTGCATATGCTTCAGAGGTTGATGTCGGCCAACTTATCACACGATCCTTATGTATGTATTCTGTTGGAAGTTGCAAACTTGGGATGTGTTTCCATTAAATTCATGTACGAACTGATCTTTTTCTTTTGAACACATGCACAAACTGATCTGGTTAACACTTGTTCAGTATTTCAAAAGTCTTTTTTTAGAATCAGTATTTCAAAAGATCAAAGTTACTTTTTTTTGGAGGTAAAAAAAGATCATCTGGGCCATCCTGTAGTACAAAACCTTCTGGGCCTTTGTTTTGTTTTGCCAATCCAGATAGCTGGGCTTTTATTATCGGATTGGGCTGGGCTATTATTGCCAATTGATAGGCACGCGCACGCCTCATGCTCCTTTGCTCTCCACTCCACCGCAGTCTCCAGTCTCCACCCGAGATAGCGATAGAGCGCAAGGGGCGGCGTCATCGGCGACCTCACCCCATCCCCGGCAGCCCCATCACCGGCAGCCGGCTGCCACCACCGACGATTCGAGGTGAGGACACTCCTCCTTCATCTCCTCGATCTCCTATCAGTTTCTGTTGTTTCGCTTCTTTTCTACGTACCTGAATCCTAAAGGGTTACTTGCTGCGACAGCCGAGAGAGGGAGAGAGATGATGGAACCGGCTGAGGTTGCCAAAAGGCAAGATCTATTTTCTCTGTCTCTTCATTCTGCGCATTTTGTGCTGTTCCTGTTGATGCACGTACTATGTTTCTGTTTTGTGTGCTGGATGTGTTTGAAGAAATTACTAAGCCGACGTCTTTTGTTTGTCGCTGCTGCCTTTTCACTTCCAGGGTCGATCCGGATCCCATTCCGGACACCGCAAGGCTGCCGTGCTCCGCAGCGCTGCCTGAACCGGTAACCATGGTTCTTGACGACGACAATCTCACCCCTGCAGCAGCCACCAACGGCTCAAGGTCAGGCCATCGCTTCTCCTTCCTGTCCTTCTCCACCTCCTACTAGTTTCTTTTCTTCTCTTGTAGAAAATCCTAGCCATGGACAGGGGTGCGTGGAAGCTTGCTATCCATGTGCCAGAACCATGAGTTGGTCGCGAGATCTTATGGGTTTCACCTCTAGCCTACCCCAACTTGTTTGGGACTAAAGGCTTTGTTGTTGTTGTTGTTGTTGTAGAAAATCCTAGCTCTATTTTTCCTCCCAACTGAACAGTAAGGTGAGAGAAGAGAGGTGCGCTGAAACAGGGGGAGGGGATAGGTACACCATGGATCTTGCTCAGATTCCCCAACGGTAAGAAATAGATCATCTGTCCATTGATTACCGCACTTTGGGTAAATTGCGCAGTTTGTGTACGCTGTTGTTTACAAGGGGGAAATAGATGATTTATGCTTATTGTGTGCTGGATGTCTTGAAATACACATTGGCTGAAGAAAATCAGTCCACTGTTTACATTTGATGTGTTTGCAAGCACATTGACTGAGAAATCAGCCCTCTAATTACTGCATTTTGTTTTATTGCTGCTGCGGTTTCAGGGCCGATCCAATTCCAAGCATGGCATGTGTGGATGCCCAAAGGCTGCGCTGTTCCGCAATGCCCGCTGACCCCATATCCAAGGACGACGGCAATACTAGTTCTTCGCTAGCACCGCTAGATGATGAGGATTTCCTCCAGGAAATCTTTCTCCACCTCCCTCTGAAGCCATCCTCCCTCCCACGTGCCTCGCTTGTCTGCAAGCATTGGCGCACCATCCTCTCCGACCCACAATTTCTCAGCCGCTATCGCAAACACCACCGGAAACCTCCTCCGTTGGGCTTCTTTGCAGGATCTATTAGTACACACCATGACTTTGTCCCTGTTCTAGACATCAAACCTGACCGCATCCCGGCCATGCGCTTCTCCGTGCCCAAGAGCAGCAAATCCTATCACCACTGGGACTTTCTTGGCTGCCGCCACGGCCTCACCGTCATGATCCATGACTTCGGGTGCCTGGCCGTCATATGGGATCCCCTCACCGGCCAGCAGAACCTCGTGCCTTTTCCACCAGGGCTTAGCAACACCAAAAGGGAGAATTTATGGGTCTGGCATGCCGCAGTGCTGTGCACTGATGTTGAGGATGGGCATGTGCATGGCGATTGCTTCTCGAGCCCATTTAAATTGATTTTGGTATGCGGCGGACACAAGCAGTCTTTCGCTTGCCTCTACGAATCTTTGTCTGGTGCATGGGGAAATATTGTCTCGACGAGGACCACGGATGCGATTGTTCGGTTCAGGCCTAGCATCCTCATTGGAAATGCACTTTTCTGGTTGTTAAGTGGAGGTGGGGTCCTTGTGTTTGATATTGACAGGCGCAGCCTTGGTGAGATGGAGAAGCCGGTGGACTCCCATGGTACCGAATGCTTTTCCTTTCAGCTCTTAAGGACAGATGATAGTGGCCATGGCTTTGCAGCTCTGTCGAAACTGAGCATCCAATTATGAAAAAGGAAATTGAACTGTGATTGCAGAAAATCATTCAACTGGAAGTGCTCTTTCCGCGGGGAATGCGTAGCGTCCTCAAAAAGGTGGTGATGGTGGCTTATGAAGAGGACTCAAACGTGATTGTTCTATATACGTATATTGGTGACTTCATTCTCCAACTTGAGTTGATGCGATTTGAAAGATTTTCTAAAAGAAATGGCACGTGGAAAAGGATACATCATCCCTACAGAAATTTCTATACTGCAGGTAATACCTCGTGTATAGCAAGATTCATTCCACCTACTATTTGTTTGTGTTTGCTGTAATATTATTCGTGTGATTAAGAGTCAAATAGATCTATCAAAATAATTCGAGTTTATTTCTTTATCAGTTTAGTGATCTTTTGCCATTGTAATTATTTATATTGTTTCCGGGCTAAATTAAATCTAGCTCAGAAATATAACTATATCTATTGCTGCCTGGCCATTTCTAGACAATGTTTTTGTGCGTGTTGATCCTTTCAGTATTTTGCTCTCTTAGAACTGTAAAGTGGCAACAAGTGCACTAAAAGAACATAGAGAAACCATCCGATATGTGAAATAGTTAATTGATTGGGACATTTTGAAGCTTAAAGCTTGTTCTGTTTTTCCATTCAGTACATCTCCTTGCGAGATAATGTTTATCTTGATTAATCTTTATACTAACCATCAATTCATAACAGCATGCATTTTTCTTATCGAAAAATTGTACTAATTCTTTAAATCCGAATAATACCAAGTAATGATTATTTTGTCACTGATGTTTGTCCAAGAGTAGCTAAGAACCCTGGTTAGAACTTAAAAAGCAACAGTCTGTAACACGGACACTTCTGAAACCGAGGCTTTGATATGCATCATGACCTTCTCGTACTCAACTGGCACTGGCACTGGCACTGGCACTGGCACTTGCGGCTGGTGTGCACCACATAGATATGTGTTGGTGCTGAAGCTGAATGCAAGCAAAAGATGCAGAGTCCAGTTAGGCATCTTTGCCTGCTGGTACGTGGGATGTGTCAATTCTAGAGAGGAATGCATGCTTCAGACTAATGATCGAAGATATGTACTAGCAGATTGAAGAATTAAAGATTGGAGAGCTAGGCATCAGTGATGGAGATGCATGACCTCAAAATTCAGTACTTACAGTACCTTCACCTGTTCAAACACCACTCTCTTTGGCAAGCAACAAGCTACACTGCCAATTAGCATTGCTACCTGCTGTAGCAAGCAAAGAACTACTAGTAGAAACGAACACTAAACGAATTCCTACTAGAAATGGAAGTTCTCTTACAACACCATTCTTCCTTGCAAAAACGAGATTCCATAAATAGCTCATACTGTCTCACCAACCTAGCTTGAAAAGTGAAGAAAAATGGAGCGTTAACAATGTAACATAAATGTACCTAGAGCTAGAGCTAGAATAGCACTCCATATGGATCACCTAGATATGTTGTAAATGATTATCAACATATACACTTGCAAGTCAAATATTTTGTAGCGTTGCTGCTATTGCTCAATAACCTCCATCCTGAATCCTTTTGTTTCTACTTGGAACATAAATTCTATGTGTGAAGGACAGAGGATGTTTATGGGTGGTGGTGTCTATGTCATGGTTTTCACTTCCATTAAGATTTCGATGAAATTCACTGAATTTCATTAATTTCAGTAGTCACTGAAATATTTACCTTTCACCCAATATATTTCAGCAATTTCAGTAGTACACATGAATTTAATTTTTTTCAAAAATAATATCAAAAAATTCAAATAGTTAATTGACTTCAAGTGAATATTTCGGCCTTTTGTCTAAAATGCAAATTGAAATCACTGAAATTCACTGAATTTCAGTGATTTCGGTTGGTGTTGATTTTTTCTGAAATTGAAAGTGAAAACCTTGCGTCAGCATCAAGGGCGCCATCAAAGAAGAATGGAGAGCTGCATTTCCTTTGTAGCTAGTAGCAGAAACTGTATTAGAGAGTCGAGAACCAACATTGTCTGTTGATACTTCTTACTCACGCAAGATCTCAGATTGACTGGGTTCGTTTAGTTCAGTTTTTCAGTGACTACGCAAAGATGGATTGCAAGAGTATTGGATCATATTATTTCTCCAGGAAACCACTATCTTGGAGGATTCAGAACATGAGGTCAATCCTGGTGCTACTACAATTGATAGGTAAGATCACTCGTTCATACAAGACATATTTTGCTGCAAAATTCATAGTTCCCGTCTACTTCATGCAGTTCCTGAACTATAGCAATGTGCTGATTAACAAAGTAGTACAAAACAAGTAATCCCTCTATCCGGAATTACTTGTCGCTCAAATGGCGTAAATTTACATTAACAAACACAACACAGGATGCTACAGCCCAAACTTTCATTTGCTCATTGGGATCGATCTCAAGGCTTGCGCAAACAAGTGTTGCGGTGCCGATATTGCACCGGCACTGGCACCAGCTGCCAATAGGTGTTGGTGCTATAGCTTTAATTTGCTCATTGTGATGTCAACCCTCGTATAAACAAGTTGGTCATGGTGCCGATACTGCACCAGCACCAGCTGCCTATAGGAGTTGGTGCTGAAGCTGGATGAAATTGAAGGATTCAGAGTACCAGTTGTGTGTTGTTCCCCCAAGCAAGGTAAGATGGCATAGTGGGATAAAAGGTTTTTCAGATGGAATTGAAGCTTCAGATAGGGAATGCACAAAGAGCATCAGTAACAGATCCGACCTGCAGTTTCGCCAATGCTTTCTTTGGAAATGCTTTGGGAAAACTTGGCCTGCACTGCCAAGAACCAAAGCTACCACCATTGTATCTGTCGCTAGATGCTCTTGTCACCGCCACCTGAAGAAATCAACGGACCGAAAGTCTCTTCATCAAACACAACATCCATATATGGATAGATCATTTGTGACCAGCTAGAGTTGTAAACTTCACGTGGATCAGCACTATAAATTAAGTACAATCATCAATCACATTTGCTAATCAGGTAAAAAAATGATTGATAATGAGCGACGACAAAAGACAAGTCGGCTTTTGGGCTTCATGGCCACTGAACATACCATATACACACTACACATGATTCTGTACATGTGATGCTCCAGGCCACTTGAAAGATCAGTGGGCAGAACCGCAGAAGCACGCTTCATAGCCGGTGCCGCTTGACGAAGAGAAAAGGAAAACGTCAAGCTCATTATCAAGGCATGAGATCCATGCATGAGATCTCCTTCTCGTCAGGACAACCTTTGATCTGCATAATTAACCAAGAACATAATGCCATCTTGTCCAATTAAAGCAGTGGTGACTGTCACTAGGATCACATTGCAGGTAGGCACTTGCAGAGAATCCAACGATACATGCTGGTGGTTCATTTACAGAGCTTTTGATTTAGTTAATTTACAGAACAGTCATGAGCTGCATGAAAAAGTAAACTTAGCCTTCTATTTTTTTTTACAGAATATATATATGAACAGTCGAATAATCTTTAATAACCTGTTACTGAATGGTTTCTAAAAAGGTTTCATACTTCCGATAATATTGGCACTCAATGCAAAAAAACAGAAGCACAAGATAATGTATGGATGCTCCATGGATTAGTCCGATTCGCCTTGGGAGTACACCAGGTAGTACCACCCCTGCTTCATTTGCTCCTACACTATCCATGTCCCCATACTTCTACATGGCATTCAATCCTAGCTAGCGGCTTCATGCAGTTTGCAGGTGGATTTGGACGGCAACAGTCACGATGCGCTTATTTCTGGAGATCCAAGTAAGGACAATGGCGCGCACGTCCGTTCCCGTTGCTGCGGGAGCAGCCAAATGTGCAACAGCGAAGGGTCCACTCAGTTCATCACCAATGAACAAATTATTGTTCTGAATTATTCTTGAGTGAGTCAAGCAGGCAGGCAGGCATGATGTGTTTGATATTGGTGCTGAAGCTGAATGCAAGAAAAGGATGCAGAGTCCGGTTAGGTGTCGTTCTCTACAAGTAAGCACGTACACAAAACAAGAGCAGGACATGTCAGATTCTGGACAGGAATGCATGCTTATCATAAATATGTACTACTAGTAGATTGAATGATTCATGCTTGGAACAGCAGGGCATCAATAAGAGAGATGGATGACCTCCAAATTCAGTATATGCAGTTCCTTCACTTCTTCACATGCCACTCTTCTCTTTGCCAAGCAACAAGCTACACTGCCAATTACCATTTCTAGTCCCGCAATTTTTAATTTTTTTTTTACCATTGCTGGCTGTTGTAGAAAGCAAAGAACCTACTAGAGAAGAACACCGGATAAATTCCTACTAGAAACGGAAGTTCTGTTACAATACCTTTCTTCTTTGCCAAAACAAGATTCAATGGTATAGACAACGAAAAAAATACCGCACTACAAGATATAGCGCGAACCTTCTTCATATGCTACACAAGTTATAGCATGCTAATAGCCGAATATCCATTTCTGAGCCCAGGCTCATCTGCACCCGGTCAAGAAAAAAATTCACAAAAAATACAAAAAAATTCAAAAAAATCCAATTCTTTTTGCATGGTAGATAATTTGGTGCGTGAGGTGCGCCCCAAATTTCAGATCATTTGGACATATGAGTAGCTCTCATTAAAAAAGACAAATTGGGTCAGAACAATACATGAACAGTAAGTTTTTTTACAGATCCCAAATTTTTCTTTTTTGCTGAGAGCTACTCAGATGTCCAAATGATTTGAAATTTGGGGCGCACCTCACGCACCAAATTATCTACCATGCAAAAAAAATTGGAATTTTTTGAATTTTTCTAGTATTTGTTTTGAATTTTTTCTTCATCGTAGGTGCATATGAGCCTGGGCACCGAATCGCTGCTCTTGCTAATAGCGTGCTATATTTTAAAATAGCGTTTTAAAAAATGTCAAATATATCACATAATTTAAGGATTTTAGCAGTTAAAAAATTATCCAGGAGCAATATATGCATAACCAGTTAACCACATACAAGAAGCAGCGTCGCATACGCCCCATCTCCTCAACGGCCGCACCCCCTCGTCTCCTTCCCATGGCAGATGCAAGAAGTAGCTGCAACAGAGCATGAGAGCAGCAGTAGCCCCAGCCGCCATTGCTGCTCCTCTTCCCCGGCCACCGGAAGCAGCAGGAGCACACGCACACGCACGAGCAAGCAGTAGTAGTGGCTCAGCAGGGTGGAAGAAGCAGAAAAAGGTATTACCTGGTGGCTGGCTTGCCACCATTGCAGGCTGCGTGGCCGACATCGTCCCTTCTGGTGTTGGCTGGAGTCGAGCGGGAGGAAGCCACCGCCGTTGCTGCTCACGAGAAGACGCCGCCGCCGGTGCTCATAGCTCAGGTGGGAAGGGTGAATGAACTTGGGTTTGTTGTTCATTAGGTCTGATCATCTGAGACCGAGAATGAGAGGGGTGTGGGTTGTGGGCCTGTGGCTGGCCGAGGGGTAGTTTTACGCTGTTGGGGCTGCGCTGTTATTTTCTATGTTTCAAGTTTTTGCATGACGCTACAATGCTATAAGTCTACAAGTTTTAGCGCTGAAATAGTGTGCTATAATGTGATTAGCGTCGTAGCGAGCAAAACGTAGTGTGCCCTTCTCGAAATAGCGTGTTATATTTTTTCGTTGGGTATAGAACATACTCTGTCTGAAAAACCAAGCTTGAAAAGTGGAAGAAAACTGTAGCATTCACGATGTAATATAAATGTGCTTGAAGCTGGAATAGTACTCCATATGGATCACTTATATATGCTGTAAATTATTATCAACATATACATTCACAGGTCAAATATTTTGTAGTGTTGCTGCTATTACTCAATGACCTCCATCCTGAATCCTTTTGTTTCTACTTGGAACAGAAATGTCATGTGAAGAACAGGGACCCGAGGAAGTTCATGGGTGGTATCTATGCCAGCAACATGGATGCCATTAAAGAAGAGCCGTGAGCTGTATTTCCTATGTAGTTATTAAAGATACTGAATCAGAGAGTCGAGAACCAACATTATCTACTGAAACTCCCTACTAATGCAAAATCTCAGGTTGATAGGGTTCGTTCAGTTCAGTTCTCCAGAGAGTATGCAAGATGGATTGTAGGAATATGGATCAAAGAATATGTACATGAAACCATTATCTCGAAGGAATCAGAACTGGTATTTTCTGTTCACCATTGCTAAACCGATTTCAGTTAGCGATGTGTGTGTACTGTGTAGCTCTATTAAGAAAATGAAGTGTTGACGAACTCTGCAGTATGAAACATGTATGCATGTAGTAGCTGATTAGACTGAATTAAGGGGACTACAAGTGGGATTAACTCTCGCAGTATCAGTTGGTACCTGATGCATCATGTTTCTGTTGCGAGGACCAAGTGAAAACACAGCTTGAGTTTCAAAGTTGACTCTTGTAAAAGTTGGCCAAAATGATGTTGCATGATGGGAGTTTGTAGGTACAACAAGTAGCTACGTTGACAGGCTTGTAAATTTACAGTAACAAACACGTCACATGATGCTACAGCCTAGACATTAATTTGGTGACTGTAATATCAAGATTCGCAAAATCAAGCCGGTCCCGGTGACGATACAGGACCGGTGGCACCATCTGCGCGTACGTGTTGGTGCTGAAGCTGAATGCAAACGAAGGATTCAGAGTCCCAGGTGTTGTCGTTCCCTGCAAGCAAGGTAAGCTTGTATCAAAGATTCTGACTGGATGCTTCAGATGAGGAGTGCACAAAGAGTAGGGCCTGTGTATCAGTAACTTAGCAGATTACCTCCAACTCCAGCGGCTGCAATAGTTTCTCCTCTTCTTTGGAACTGCCGTGGGAACGCTGCCAAGCAAACAGGGACTGTCGTTATTTCCATTGCTGCTTGCTATAAATAGTCTCATCAGCTAGAAAAGCGTAGTACTTCACATGGATCAGCTATGTTGTTGTATGTCATTACCAGACATGTTATACTAGCAAGTCAAAACTCGAATGGTTAGACCTCTACTAACATGAGAAAACAAATAAAATCATACGTTCGAAGAGAACGTGCATCACAATTGCTAGTCAGGCAAAATACTGTACACAAATGCTCTTGCCTACTAAACAGATAAGATTCAGAAAATTCTTAGAGAGCATACAGCTTGAATAATGGTTGAAAGAAACAATTCGAGAATGTTCAAATGGTGTGAATAATCACCAAATGAAATGAGTTTGTGTCTGTACTCACTTTATTTGCAGCCGGGGCCCAAGCAAAAATCCTCTCTGGCATGAATTTGGAGTTCTTTTCATCTATCAGATAGAAAACATAGTTTCTCCGACACCTTTTTTGTTGTTTTTACTATAAAAAGGACGATCCAACACAACATATTGCCCTCTATAAACGTACGGTTGGTCCATCCTCCTTTTTTCAGGCTTGGGACCGGCTTTGCAATAGTAAGTGTTACCTTAAAATTGCATAGGCGGAGTTCCACCCCCACCCCCCCCCCCCCCCCCCCCCCCCCCAAACAAATCGACCCACACATGTTTTTTTATTAGAAAAACTAGTAAGAAACAAAGCAATAAATCGTACACACATTTTTTTGGGAGTTTTTTCTTACTACATAGAGCTTTTTGTTTTGTTTTTAAGTGACTCATACGCTGAATCAAGAAATAAGCCACTAATGCTACAAAGAAAGAAGGAAGACATTCTTTTTTTTTTCTCTTTTTTTATAGTTTTCTTCAACAAACCACTAATACTGATAGCAAAAATCCATTTCTTTGACCTTCTGTTTTTGGCATTGATGCACTGATCAATGCTAAATTGGTTGGTCTTCCGGCCAATTGAGGACAAGACCCCAGAAGCCCTCGAGAGCAGTACAACAGCCTGTAATTGAAAAACATTAACTGATTACCCCTCCAGCCTCCCAAGCACTTAGATATGTAATACGGTGTAGAAGGCTTCAAGAGCACCACCAGCATGTAGATAACTTGCAATTATAAGTTTTTAGAAAGGATATATAAATATAGGGGTAAGCCATATACATTGCCATGTCTACATGAACTATGAATTCTTTTGATGCGTACTTACATACGAACCGATAAGAAAATGACCAAATTATGACAATGGGTAGAAGAAAAAGAGGTATGGGGAAACCGATTATTAGGTGGCTAGTTTTGTTAGTTGTACTCACATCTAGCTCACCACAGATCAAATCTCAAGCATGATGACATTGAGCATCATTGCAGAGCTACCATATATTTGGATTCATGGGAACGTACTATATAAAGATCTAGAAAATTAAGCACTTCCGAATCAACATATATTAATATTTCCTAAAACTATATATCTAGGATATTTCTGCAAAAAGAAAACTAACACACATATATTATGTGAGAAAATTAATCAGATATACAACAACAACAACAACAACAACAACAACAAAGCCTTTAATCCCAAACAAGTTGGGGTAGGTTAGAGGTGAAACCCATAAGATCTCGCGATCAACACATGGTTCTGGCACATGGATGGTAAAATTATTTGTTTACGTAGTTTGCTTGGAAAAAAAACAACTTATGTGCCAGCGGATATGTTGGCTTTTCCCAAGGATCGAACACACGATCACGCTGCAGCTCGACTGGTCGTGTACGCGCAACTCGCCTCGACGTATACGAACTAGCTGTAGCACTCGATATCTCACTGGCTCTCACGCAAACACCGGGACCAGAACACACACACGAACGCAGCAACTCCAAGTTGGCCAGAGGCACGTGTCGTGCCTCGTAATAATCTCTTTATTGCTTTTCGTTTTTCTGGTACAAAACTCATGCACCCAGCCTATGTATATATAGGTGCAGGACCTGACTTACGCCACCGACCCAGACTCCCTTTATACCTAACCTATATACGGACTAGTACTCGTATTAGGAAAGATAACACCATCGATTCTGATCGATCTCAACTGGTAGTAGTACTCCTGCCATACTAGTACATGACGTCTATTACATGGAAAAACAAACGGACCCAATAAACTTTCCTACTTCTGCTCCAACACATTTGGATTACTAACATTCACCCCCTAATCCAAACTTTCGACTTGTTGACTTGGAACCAACGCATCAGCAGGATTACCAGTCCACGTCGTCACGTCTCAACGTGCCACATGTAGACTAAACACATAGTCTCGTGTAGGAACTCAACTTAACTGGTGCACATCCATCTTCACGCTGGCCTTTGTCTTCTTGCCGAGACACACAGACGACTCAGACACAAACAAAACTAATGACATGACTCTTTTTTTTGTTTTTTTAAAACTCCACTTCTTCATCAAAGCAACCTTGGGTCGTCATCCATGCCCACTTCAGCTAGTTGTAGAATCCCGTTCTCCTTCTTTGCCTCCTTTCGCCGATTAGGACACTCGCGAGCACTACTAGGGAAAACCCTATAGGTAGAGGCTTAGCAGTAGCGCGGGGCAGGGAGCCCGCGCTACTGTTAACTAGTAGCAGCGAGGGGACAGACCCAGCGCTATAGGTATAACTTAGTAGCAGCGCGGGCCGGGCCACCCGGTGCTACTACTAAGTTGTCTCCACGGTACCCCCGGGGCAAGCCACAGTAGTAGGTACAATACCCGCGCTGCAACTGATCTTGTAGCAGTAGCACGGGTCGTGCTACCTGTGCTGCTAGTACTTATACGTATAGCTAGCCTGTGGGCCCCACTTATCAGTAGCGCTGGGTATGTAACATCCCCAGATCTTAACCCTGTCATTAAGCTAATTAATTAGCCATGTCATCATGATCATCCAAAATAAATTGCATTTACAAAATAATCCAACTTCAATTCAAATTTAAAATGTAAGTCAAATAAAAACTTCATCAAATAATTAAACAAAATAGTTCAGAATATTGCAAATAATCTCAAAGCTATTATAAAATTAAAATCAACATTATTAAAATTCCCAAGTTGACCATAACAACCAAAAACAGTACCAAAACAGTAGCATTTAATCCATTTTTAATTATTCAAAACTCAAATGAAATCATTAGGCCTCCAACCCTTTTTATGGCAGTAGTAGATATTGCCTAGTATTTGATTCGGCTAACTACATATTTTACAAAAGTCATTTTGTGGCCAAACATTTTGCAAAACAGAAGGGTTTAGAGGAAATTAGAAAAAGAAAAGGAAAAGTCCTAACGCCCACTGTGCCTACGGGCCTAAGTCGAACAGTAGACGGCCCAGCCCATTAAGCCGGCCTTCACCTACCTCTCGCACGGCCATCGAGGGCCATGGATGGATAAGAGCATCCCCACGACGCTCTCCCTCTCCTCCTAAACCCTAGACCCCCTCATAACCCCCCTCTCGCTCTCTCTCTCTCTCTCTCTCAGTCCCGAGCTCTCCCGTACGCAACCGTCGCCGCCTCGCCGTCGTATGCGCAGCCAGGAGCCACCCCGCGCAGCTCCGACCTGTCCAGGAGGACCACCGGCGTCGACTACTTCGTCTACGGGCAACAGAACGAGCCGGGACGCCGTCGAGCCGCCGGATCGAGAGCCGATCCCCTCCACTGCATCCGCCGGTTGCCGCCGCTCGACCCGCCGCCTCGCTGTGTCCCCGGCCTTCCCGAGCACGTTATCAAGCTCACTGTGAGCTCCCGGACCTTCCTGCCCTCCTCGTACTCCTCCCCGTGCCACGCGGCCCCTTCTCCGTCGAGCTCCCGTAGCCGCCGTCGCCAGCCGTTGTGGCCGCGGTCACTCCCGACCATCCCAGCTGCTGCCGTTGGTGCCGGTCGACGCGCACGAGCCTCCTCGTCCCGTAGGTGCTCGCGGCGCTCGATTTGGTCGCCTGTGCGACGAACCCGAGCAGCGCCGCCCTCTCTGTTACTCGCCGGAGCAGCTCCGGCGCGCCTCGCCGTTTAAACCCCGGCGAGTCCCACCCGTCAGGGTCATTAGTGACTAACCCAGAGCCTAACCCCACTGACACGCGGGCCCATGTACTGTAGCATTAGGATTAGTTTTAATCTAATAAATAATTAGTGTAGCCACTGACAGCTCGGCCCCACCATTTAATTAAATTAATTAGATTAATTAAAAACCTGTTTAATTAGATGTCTCACTGACCGGTGGGACCCACTGGTCAGGTTTGACCAGTCAACAGTAAAACTGTTGACTGCTGACTGGGCTGCTGACTCAGCAGGCTAGACCCACATGTCAGCCACTGCTGACTGGGCAGCTGACTTAGTCAACTGGCCCCACCTGTCAGCCACTGTACACTTCTGTGTACACTGTGCTGGGTGCATTTAGCAATTTACCTATTTAATTTCGAATTAAATTTAATTCCAGAAAATTCAGAAAATGATTAAAACTTTGAAAACTCATATAAAATAAACCGTAACTCGGATGAAAATAATTTATATATGAAAAATGATCAGAAAAATGAGACGTATCCGAATATGTCATCTGCACTCATGATAGAACCCTCTAAGTAGATGAACATGGAACTTTTGCCTGTTTTCGATAGATGAATAGTGCTGACCTCCGGTAAATAATTCCAAATTAATTTCTAAATTAACTAAAATGGTTTAGAGTGTATTAGGCCACCCCTGCATTGCATATTGCCATTGCCATGCATGTCTGTTGCATTTGTCTGCTTTTTATTCATTATTTCTTCCTCCTCATTTTCTCCCGATAGACCCCGAAACTGCCGACGACACTGCTGAGTACGACTACGTCGACGACGACCAGACCCCTTCAGCCGAGCTTCCTGGCAAGCAAAACCCCCTTGATCATCAGATATCGCCCATTCTTTCTCTCTTATGCTTGCATTAGAATTGCTTCTGTTGTTGCTTCGATAGCTCCTATTCTGTTTCATAGCCTGATTTCGTCGCCTGCTATTGATACCTTACCTGCTACCCTATGATGCTTAGTTAGGTATGCTATGTTTCATCAGCTGGCCCTTCACCCTTGTCCGTTTGCCATGCTTGTTATCGGGCCGTGATCACTCTGGGAGATGATCACGGAAATGTTTACATATTGCAATACTTTAACTGTTAAAGTTGGGCCGGCTCCAAGAGTTCCCGCGAGAGAATAATATTAAAGACGGGTCGGCTCCAAGAGCACCCACGAGTGATATTGTGGCGGAACGACAGGGCTGGCGGAGACCAGCTAGGAGAGAGGTGGGCCTGGTCCTTGGTCGTGGTCCGTGTGTTATCAAGTCGGAGCGACAGGGATCCTGTTCGTCTCTGCGTGCTACTAAAAGACGCATAACGGATTTGGGTATTTGATCTGAGTTGGCCGCTGGCCTATACGCACTACCACCACGTGTGATAATGGTTATGGGACCCTCTACGTCGTACGTTTCTCCCCAAAGCTCTTCAGATGTCACAGTTCAGAGATGCGGGCTGATTGCTGGGGTGGGCTGGTAACGTCACTTGTGTGTACAGTGTCGCGCATGGGCCCCGGCCAGTCTCGCAACGTGCAGGACTACAGAGGGCGATGGGCCCAAGACCCCTTCGCACTTAGGATTTAGACCGGCGTGCTGACCTCTCTGCTGAGCCTAGGTAGGGCTACGCCGTGTCGATTACCCGAGGTCGGGCATTACCCAGCAAGTGTGTCCGGCCAGATGTAATCGAGCGTGCTGGGTAACAGTAGTGCACCCCTGCAGGGAAGTTATCTATTCGAATAGCCGTGTCCACGGTAACAGGACGCTCGGAGTTGTATCCTGATCTGCAACAACTACAAATGGATACTTTTACAATGCTAAACTGCTACTACTGCTCTCGGGATCACTTTCTCACAGGGTAGTCGAGGAAGGATCCCAGGGCATTACTAAAATAGGATTGATTATATATTATCTTGTTCTATTCTCTTCTGATGCTGCAAGATTGCTTCAAGAAGCTAGTCTTCGATAGGCTAGGCCTTTCCCCCTCTGTTCCGGCAATTCTGCAGTTCAGTCCAAAGATATAGCCCCATTCCTTTGATACCGATGCATACTTAGTATAGTTCTGATGTAATTCTTGCGAGTACTTTGGATGAATACTCACAGTTGCTTTGCTACTTCTTTTCCCATACCCGGTTGCTGCGATCAGACGACGGAGTCCAGGAGCAGGAGATCCCCGGAGGTTACTACTACTACGTTGAGCCCGCCGACCAGGAGTAGTTCGGAGGCCCTAGGCAGGACGCCTTCGCCTTTTCGATCAGTGTCGCTGTTTGTGCTTGCCTTGTTAAGGCAAACTAACTATGTCTGTACCCAGATAATATTTGTTTGTATGACTTATGTATTCGGGTCCTCGTGACCCCTGGTTTGTAATATGAAGATTTATGTTTAAATTTGAGTTTAGAGTTGTGTTGTGATATCTTCCCGTGAGTCTCTT
Source organism: Elymus sibiricus (assembly GCA_039707655.1). Lineage (NCBI taxonomy): Eukaryota > Viridiplantae > Streptophyta > Magnoliopsida > Poales > Poaceae > Elymus > Elymus sibiricus. Next base: position 29,536,823 of record CM077674.1, read on the forward strand.
ATCTCGAGCGTGCATGTTTGAGTGTATGATTAGTGCACGGTCGAGCAGGGGCATCATAGGGTAGTAAGCCCACGCTACTGCCAAGCAACTACCTGTAGCGCCGGCCGGCACCCCGCGCTACTGCTAAGCTCGGCAGCCAAAATATCAGCCACCTTTCCTCCTCCCCCCTCCCCCCTTCCTTCTCCCATAGCTTGCTTTCCTCTTCCACCTGCTTTCTTCTCTCTTCCTTCAATTCTCCCCCCTACTCCCTCTCTCTCCTTTGCCCCTGTGACGCCCCCAACTCAATCGTGCACTAATCATACACGCAAATGCGCACGACCAAGCCCAGAGACTCACGGGAAGATATCACAACACAACTCTAAACACAAAATAAAATAATACAAGCTTTATATTACGAGCCAGGGGCCTCGAGGGATCGAATACATCAGCTCGATTACACAAGAGTCAGCGAAACCATTAGTATCTGAGTACAGACATAATTAGACAAGTTTGCCTTAAGAAGGCTGAGCAAAACAATGACATCTAGATCGAACAGGTGCAGGCCTCCTGCCCTGGGAGACACCGAACTACTCCTGGTCATCGGTCTCCACGTAGTACTCCCTCCATTCCACAATGTAGTGCGCCCGCGCTTCCCGAGATCTATGTTTGACCATAAATTTAACCAACGAGACCGACTGCGGCGGGAGCAAAAATTATACCACTGAATTCGTAGCGAATTCAGTGGTATAATTTTTGCTCCCGCCGCAGTCGGTCTCGTTGGTTAAATTTATGGTCAAACATAGATCTCAGGAAGCGCGGGCGCACTAGATTGTGGAATGGAGGGAGTAGTACGCTCCGTCGGGGTAGTAGGAATCGTCGACGGGAGCAGCTGTCTCCTGGGCTCCGTCATCTGATCGCAACAATCAGGTAGGGGAAAAAGAGGTAGCAAAGCAACCGTGAGTACTCATCCAAAGTACTCGCAAGACTTACATCAGATCTATGCTAATTATGCATCGGTATCAAATGAAGGGGCTGTATCTGTGGACTAGACTGCAGAAATTCCAGAATAGAGGGAAGGCCTAGCCTATCGAAGACTAGCATCTTGCAGCAGTAGAAGAGTACAGAACAACATATAATAAAGTAATAAGTATATAGTAGCAATGCCCAGAGATCCTTCCTCGACTCCCTGCGAGAAAGCGATCCCGGAGCTAACATAATATTAAGTACCACAAGTATCCAATTCTAGTTGTCGTAGATCGGGATACTCTCTGAGCGTCCGTTACCGTGGACACGGCTATTTGAATAGATTAACTTCCCTGCAGGGGTGCACCAACTTACCCAACACGCTCGATTAACTCCGGCCGGACACACTTTTATCGGGTCATGCCCGGCCTCGGCTAATCGACACACCGTAGCCCAACCTAGGCTCAACAGAGAGGCCAGCACGCTGGTCTAAATCCTAAGCGCTCAGGGGTCTGGGCCCATCGCCATTGTACTCCTGCGCGTTGCGTACGCAGCCGGGACCAAACCTAGCCCATGTATACACACGCAGGCCGTCACAGTTCACCCGGGTGCGCGCCGCACAACTGCTGACGTCTGAAGAACTTTCGGAAGAACGTATGACGCCGAGTGCCCATACTTATTCCCGCGTGGTGGTCAGTGCATAAAAGACCAGAGGCCTACTCAGATCACATATCCAAACCCATTAGTGTGTCGGGAGCTCGCGGTGACGATCAGTGATCCTGTCACCCCGTCTCGCGGACTTACGACAAGGGCCAGGCCCATCCCTCTCTAGGGCGGTCTGCCTGCCCGGCCGTGCCACTTAATTATCTCACGGGTACCCTCACGGTCAACCCGACTTCATCAACTCTCGCGGGTACCCCCCGGGGTCGACCCGACTTCAACAAGGGACTGAGGTAAAAGACAAGGTATCCGTGTGTCCATAACATCAAGGGGGAATCCGAGGAATCACCCTCGATGGATTCCTACTCGATACAACCGTCAAGGTGAACTTGGAGGAATCACCCTCGATGAGTTCACACTTGAGGGGTTGCACGACAGAGTCATAATCGAAGGTGGTGAAAGAGGAATCACCCTCGGTAATCCACAACCGACTAGCTATACTACAGAGATATCATCAGGAGTGAGGTACGAGGTATCACCCTCGGCACTCGATAGTAGCTCTGCAGAGTCATGCAACTAAGGGGGGTGCGGTGATGTGTCGGTCTCTGCACATCGATCACATGGATCGGGTCATCCGGTGGTAGAGCAGGGCAACACGGACAAGGTTACGGGGCCACTGATGGATCACTAACCAACCTATACTAAGCATATAGGATAGCAGGTAAGGTATCAACAGCAGTTACAAAAACAGGCTATGCATCAGAATAGGAGCTATCGAATACAGTAGCAAAATATAATGCAAGCACGGGAGGGAAAGAAATGGGTGATATAGGAATGATGAAGGGGGTTTTGCTTGCCTGGAAGCTCTGCTGAAAGGGGCTGGACGTCTGCGACGTAGTCGTACTCAGTGCCACGTCAGTCTCGGGGTCTACCGGAGAGAAGAGGGGGAGGAAACAAGTAAATACAAAGCATACAAATGCAATCACAAACCATGACAGAACAATATGGTATGCATGGGTGGTCTGATGCATATCTAAACAATTTTAGATGACTTAGGGATTTATTTGGAAATATTTAGCTGTAGTCATGCACTGTTCATCTATCAGAAACAGGCCAAAAGTTACAGGTTCACCTACTTAGAGGATTCTAACATGAATGCAGATGACATATTCGGATTCGTTAGATTTTTCTGATCATTTTTCATATAGAAAACATTTTCATCCGAGCTACGGTTTAATTTCTACGAATTATCAAAGTTTTAGCAATTTCTGGAATTATTTTAATCCGAATTACTGAACAGTTAAATTGCTATGGGTACCCAATGAACTGTACCCAGATTTTAGCACTGAGGCTGACAAGTGGGTCCAGGGGGCTGAGTCAGCAGTCAAAGTTGACTGCTTTGACTAGTCAACAGGGGTCAACAGGGCCCACTCGTTAGTGTCACAGGGTATTAACAGAGATTAAAACGTGATTAATTAACTAATTAAGTGCGGGTCCCACTGGTCAGTGGCCTAATTAACCAAATCATTATTTAGGCTGTGGGGCCCGATGCCAGTGTCTGTTAGTAGATTAATTAGTGCCTAAACTAACAGTTAATGACCCGGGCCCACTTGTCATGGACCCATGCGAGGTTTAAACTGCTCGCGCGACGGCGGTGGCCTCCGGCAACCAACCGAGCGGCGGCGACGCGCTAGACTTGGTGCCTAGACAACTAAAAGGCCACCCACGAGCACCATTCGAGCGAGGGGAGTGTACCGCGTCGTTCTGCGCGACTGGCGTGGGCTAGGGTAGCCGGCAACGACGACAACGGCGAGCTCCCGCGGCGGCGACGGGCAGTGCCCGACCATCTAAAGACTACGGGGCGCAGAGAAGAGGGGAAAAGGGTCGTGCGGGACCGGAAGCTCACAGTGAGGTGAAGGAGGGGCTCGGGGAGGCTGGAGAGGCTTGGAGTGGAGCGGATGCAGTCGGCGGAGACGGCGATTGCGACAGCTCGGTGGGGCTTCCGCTCGACCCGGTGCTTGTGGTCGGTGCAGAAGAGGACGTCGGCGCCTCGGGACATGTTCGCGCGGCGAGGAGTAGCCGATGGCCACGTGAGCGACGGCGATGCTCGCATTGAGGTGCTCGGGCGAGCTCAGAAACGAGCGAGGGAGAGGGGTTGGGGGCGAGTAGCGCTAGGGTTGGAAGTGCGAGGCCGGGGAGATCCTTATCCGCGTCGGGGACCCGGCGGATGGGCGACGCATGCGGCATCGGCGATCATGGTGGCTACGGCCTTGACACGTCGCGGGAGTGCTACTTGTGAGCTGCGTTGGGATTTCCCCCAAGAGGATGGAATGATGTAGTACAGTAGAGATAAGTATTTCCCTCAGTTATGAAACCAAGGTTATCAATCCAGTAGGAAAATCACGCAACAATTCATTAATATCAATTTTGGGTGGCAAAATTTTAGTCTTAAGATTGTCCACATCATGAATAATTCTATCAATGCTCCTAGTCATATCATCAAGTTTACTTAATTTTTCTTCTATCGGAGTGTTGAAAACTTTTTGAGCATTAATAAATTCTTTAATATTACTTTCAAGATCAGAGAGCATCCTATTATTATTATTATAAGTATTACCATAGGAATTGCCATAATTATTAGAGGAATTTCTAGGAAACGGCCTAGGATTAAAATTACCTCTATAAGCATTATTATTAAAATTGTTTTGCGAGACAAAATTCACATCTACGGGATCATTATTTTGCTCAATCAAGGTGAATAAAGGCACATCATTAGGATCAATAGGAGTATTTTTGCTAGCAACCAATTTCATAAGCGCATCAACTTTATCACTCAAAGTACTAATTTCTTCAACAGAATTCACCTTTTTACTAGTAGGAACTCTTTCAGTATGCCATTGTGAATAATTTGCCATAATATTATCAAGCAATTTAGTAGCTTCCCCCAATGTAATCTCCATGAAAGAACCAACCACAGTGGAATCTAAAAGATTTCTAGAAACAAAATTTAATCCCGCAGAGCTTTTTTGTATGATCATCCACAAATTTAAACCACGAGTAGGGCAATTTCTTATCATTAATTTCATCCTTTCCCAAGATTGAGCAACATGTTCATGATCAAGTTTCTTGAAATTCATAATTTTGTTTCTAAGGGAAATAATTTTCGCAGGAGGAAAATACTTGGTAATAAAAGCATCTTTACACCTATCCCAAGAATCGATACTATTTCGTGGTAAAGATGAAAACCAAATTTTTGCACGACCCCGCAATGAGAACGGGAATAATTTTAATTTCACAATATCATTATCCACATCTTTTTTCTTTTGTATATCACACAATTCTACGAAAGTGTTAAGATGGGATGCAGCATCATCTTTAGGACTACCAGAAAATTGTTCTTTCATGACAACATTTAACAAAGCGGCATTAATATCACAAGTCTCCGCACTAGCGGCGGGAGGAGCAATCGGAGTACTAATAAAATCATTATTATTAGTATTGGAAAAATCACACAATTTCGTATTTTCTTGAGACATCGTGGCTACGCAAACAAGATAACAAGCAAGCAAAGAAGCAAACAAGAAAAAGGCAAACGGAAAATATTTTTGTATTTTTGTAAAAACTTTTTAGAAGTGGGGGAGATGAAAATGAGAGGCAAAGGCAAATAAAATAAATGCAAGGAGATGAAAGTTTTATGCGTAGGTACCTGATAGATGTTGATGATGTCTCTCCGGCAACGGCGCCAGAAATTCTTCCTGCTACTTGTGAGCTGCGTTGGGATTTCCTCGAAGAGGAGGGGATGATGCAGTACAGTCGAGATAAGTATTTCCCTCAGTTATGAAACCAATGTTAGCAATCCAGTAGGAGAATCACGCAACAACTCGTTAGCAGTACCTGCACACAAAACAACAAATCCTTGCACCCAACGGGAACAAGGGGTTGTCAATCCCTTGGCGGTTAATTGCAAGATTAAATTGTATGGTGATAGATAGATAGATCGAACAAAAATACAAAATAAAATCAATAAAGTTAGATTGCAGCAAGGTATTTCTAGGATTTTCAATATATGATTAAGGTAGACCTAGGGGCCATAGTTTTCACTAGAGGCTTCTCTCTTGAAAATAGCATACGGTGGGTGAACAAATTACTGTTGGGCAATTGATAGAAAAGCAAATAATCATGACGATATCCACGGAAATGATCATGTATATAGGCATCACGTCCGAGATAAGTAGACCGAAACGATTCTGCATCTACTCCTATTACTCCACACATCGACCGCTATCCAGCATGCATCTAGTGTATTAAGTCCATAAAGAACAGAGTAACGCCTTAAGCAAGATGACATGATGTAGACAAAGTTAACTCACGCATGAATAAACCCCATCTTTTTACCCTTAATAGCAACGATACATATATGTCATGTCCCTTTCTGCCACTAGAATTGAGCACCGCAAGATCGAACCCATTACAAAGCACCTCTCCCATTGCAAGATAAATCAATCTAGTTGGCCAAACCAAATCAATAGATCGGAGAGAAATACGAAGCTATAATAATCATGCATAAAAGAGTTCAGAGAAGACTCAAATAATATTCATGGATAATCTGATCATAAACTCACAATTCATGGGATCCCAACAAACACACCGCAAAAAGTGATTACATCGGATAGAACTCCAAGAACATCGAGGAGAACATTGTATTGAAGATCAAAAAGAGAGAAGAAGTCATATAGCTATGGACCCGAAGGTCTGTGGTAAACTACTCACGCATCATCGGAAGGGCAGCAAGAGTGATGTAGAGCCCCTCCGTGATCGATTCCCCCTCCGGCGGAGTACCGGAAAAGGCCTCCAGATGGGATCTATCGAGAACAGAAGCTTGCGGTGGTGGAAAAAGTATTTGGTTAACTCCTTTGTTGGTTATCTGATTTTTGAGAATTTATAGAGGTGGAATTAGGTCAAACGGAGCTGTGTGGGCCCCACGAGCCACCAGGGTGCCCACCCCCGTGGGGCGCCCCGTGGTGCCTCGTGGGCCACTGCTACATCTTCTCATCCCCTCCCGAAGCTTCTAGTGTCTGTTATGTCCAGAAAAAAATCTCCCAAAAGTTTCGTGGCATTTGGACTTCGTTTGGTACTGATATTCTGGAAAACCAAAAACAGGCAAAAAACAGCAACTGGCACTAGGCACTAAGTTAATAGGTTAGTCCCAAAAAATGATATATAATTGCTGTAAATGTATATAAAAACATCCAAGATTGATACTATAATAGCATGGAACAATAAAAAATTATAGATACGTTGGAGACGTATCAGCATCCCCAAGCTTAATTCCTACTCGTCCTCGAGTAGGTAAATGATAAAAACAGAATTTTTGATGTGGAATGCTACCTATAATATTCATCATATATTCATTTATTTATAGCATGGACATTTGGACTTGAATGATTCAAAGCAATATTCTATAGTTTGACATGAAGACATAAATACTCAAGCATACTAACAAGCAACCATGCCTTTGAAAATATTAACGCTAAAGAAAGTTATCCCTAGCCCATTATGCTCAATCATTGATCCATTCATGAAACACACTCAATATTAGCTACACACAATGCACAAGTATGACAATAGTGCTCTATAGTTGTTGCTTTGTAAGAGAAGATGGAGACTCAAAATAAAAATAAAAATTGCATAAAAGTAAATAGATAGGCCCTTCGCAGAGGGAAGCAGAAATTTGCAAATGTGCCAGAGCTCAAAGCTTAAATTAGAGATATAAAATTATTTTGGGAGGCATGCTTTTCCTGTCAATGAAAACGACCGAGAATTCCCAATATTTTCCATGCTAGACACATCATAGGCGGTTCCGAAACAGAAAATAAAGTTTATTTCCTTTCCACCATTCTTTCACAATCCATGGCTAGCCGTATCCACGGGTGCCCTCCATACCAACACTTTCCAAGGAATTTTGTTATTATTATTTTTGATTCATTGTGGGACTGGGCATCCCTATTACCGGCCACTCTCTCGTGCAATGACAAGTGAATAAATAGTCATCGTGGGAATAACACACCTAGCATGGGAAATATTGGCCACCCCCTGCCGCTTCATGAGCGGTATGGGCACACAAAACAGAAAATTATTTTGAAAAATTAGAGTTGGCACATGCAAATTTACATGGAACGGCATGGAAATACCGCATATAGGTAGATATGGTGGACTCATTTGGCACAACTTGGGTTTAAGGAGTTGGATGCACAAGTAGTATTCCCGCTTAGTACAAATGATGGCTAGGAAATAGATTGAGAAGCAACCAACCAAAAAGCAAAAACGGTCATAAACATGCATTGAACATAACTAACACCGAATAATGCACCATAAGTAGGATATAATTTCGTTGCATAACTATTGACTTAATGTGCATGCATAGGGAATCACAAACCTTAACACTAATATTCTTACTAAATCACAATTACTCACTAACATGACTCACATATTATCATGTCCATATCGCTAAACTATTGGAAGGAATCAAACTTATCATATATAATGATCTTTCATGAAAGTTTTTATTATATCCCTCTTGAATATTCATCAGTTTGGGACAAATTCATATCTTGTGCAAATTACCATTACTATCATCAACTCTCTAAAAGATATAAGTGAAGCATGAGAGTGCAAACATTTCTTCAAAATTTTATCTTATCAACTCCCAAAATAATATAAGTGAAGCATGAGAGTTTAAATATTTCTTCAAAATATAGCCATCGCCGTGCTCAAAAAGATTTAAGTGAAGCACTAGAGCAACTGCCTAGCTCAAAAAATTTAAGGGAAGCACACAGAGTATTCTATCAAATCATGATAAATGTGTGGCTCTCTCAAATAGGTGTGTCCAGCAAAGATGATTGTGAAAAACTAAAAAGCAAACAAAGGAAAGTCTCATATAATACACGACGCTCCAAGTAAAACACATATCATGTGATGAATAAAAATATAGCTCCAAGTAAAATTACCGATAGTTGGTAGAAGAAAGAGGGGATGCCTTCCGGGGCATCCCCAAGCTTAGACGCTTGAGTCTTCCTTGAATATTACCTTGGGGTGCCTTGGGCATCCCCAAGCTTAGACTCTTTCCACTCCTTATTCCTTCATCTATCATGATCTCACCCAAAACTTGAAAACTTCAATCACACAAAACTCAACAAAACCTTCGTGAGATCCGTTAGTATAACAAATAAATCCTTAACTCTAAGTACTGTAGTAAATTGATTCATATTTAATATTGGAATAATTCTACTATACTCCAACTTCTCCATGACTCATACCCCCCGATACGATCCATAGATTCATCAAAATAAGCAAACTATGCAACAAAAACAGAATCTATCTAAAACAGAACAGTCTGTAAAGATCTATTTGAAAGCTATACTTATGTAACTCTGAAAATTATGAAAAATTAGCAAAACGTGGGAAATTCATATAACAATACTGTGTAAAAATTTCAGAGTTTTTTGATGCTCCAGTACAGAACCAAAATTCCAGCACTGGACGCAAAACTTTCTGTTTTCCAAACAGCATCAATTATACTATCTTCCAAATCATCCCAAAGGCATTACTTGGCACAAGCACTAATTAAAACACAAAAACACAATCATAACAGTAGCATAATTGTGCAAACACACAAGAACAGAAACAAAAAGTAAAAATTTATTTTATTCATTGGGTTGCCTCCCAACAAGCGCTATTGTTTTATGCCCCTAGCTAGGCATAATGCATAGTTTCAAGTATTATCATCTTTCAAGTTGATTCCATAAGTGGCCCTCATAATTGATTCATATAGTGCTTTAATTATTTTCTTAGGGAAGTGTTCCATCCCTTTCTTTAGTGGAAATTGAAATCTTATTTTACCTTCTTTCATATCAATAATAGCACCAATAGTTCGTAAGAACGGTCTACCAAATATTATGGGGCAAGACGGATTGCATTCAATGTCTAGTACGATAAAATGAACTGGCACATAATTTATATTTGCAAGAATAAGCACATCATTAATTCTACCCAATGGCATTTTAATAGTAGAATCCGCCAATTGCAAATTAAGAGAACATTCATCTATATTGGTAAAACCTAGCACATCACATAAAGATTTTGGAATTGTGGAAACGCTAGCACACAAATCACATAAACCATTGCACTCATAATTTTTAATTTTAACTTTAATGGTGGGTTCCCACTCATCATATAATTTTCTAGGGATTGAGATTTCTAGTTCAAGCTTTTCTTCTAACGCTTTCATCATTGCTTCTACGATGTGTTTAGTAAAAGCCTTATTTTTTTCATAAGCGTTGGGTGAATTTAGCATGAATTGTAACAAATAAATACACTCAATCAAAGAACAACTATCATAATTAAAGTCTTTGTAATCCAAGAGAGTGGGCACATTGCTAGTTAAAGTTTTTACCTCTCCAGACCCACTTTTAGCAATTTTTTCATCAAGATTTTCACCCTCCGAGTTATGGGGACTCCTCTTAGCTAAAGTTGACTCTTCTTCAGTCCCCTTTTCATCAAGTTTTATATTGCTAAACAAGGAATCAATAGATGAAACACTAATCATTTTAATATCCTCATCATTACTACGATAGAAACCGGGAGGAATCGCTTTTTCTAAAAATTCTCATTTAGCTTTTAGCATGGTGGTTCTTTTCTTACTCTCATCCATGGAGACATATTAAGCATTAATTGATTCATTAATATCAATTTTGGGTGGCAAAAGTTTAGTCTTGAGATTTTCCACATCATGAATAATTCTATCAATGCTCCTAGACATATCATCAAGTTTACTTAAATTTTCTTCTATCGTAGTGTTGAAAACTTTTTGAGCATTTATAAATTATTTAATATTACTTTTAAGATCAGAGGGCATCCTATTATTAATATTATAAGAATTACCATTGGAATTGCCATAATTATTAGAGGAATTTCCAGGAAATGGCCTAGGATTAAAATTACCTCTATAAGCATTATTATTAAAATTGTTTCGCGAGACAAAATTCACATCTACGGGATCATTATTTTGCTCAATCAAGGTGGACAAAGGCACATCATTAGGATCAATAGGAGTATTTTTGCTAGCAACCAATTTCATAAGCGCATCAACTTTATCACTCAAAGTACTAATTTCTTCAACAGAATTCACTATTTTACTAGTAGGAATTCTTTCAGTATGCTATTGTGAATAATTTGCCATAATATTATCAAGCAATTTAGTAGCTTCCCCCAATGTAATCTCCATAAAAGTACCACCCGCGGCGGAATCTAAAAGATTTCTTGAAACAAAATTTATTCCCGCATAAAATTTTTGTATGATCATCCACAAATTCAAACCATGAGTAGGGCAATTTCTTATCATTAATTTCATCCTTTCCCAAGATTGAGCAACATGTTCATGATCAAGTTGCTTGAAATTCATAATTTGGTTTCTAAGGGAAATAATTTTCACGGGAGGAAAATACTTGGTAATAAAAGCATCTTTACACCTATCCCAAGAATCGATACTATTTCGTGGTAAAGATGAAAACCAAATTTTTGCACGATCCTGCAATGAGAACGGGAATAATTTTAATTTCACAATATCATTATCCACATCTTTTTTCTTTTGCATATCACAGAATTCTATGAAAGTGTTAAGATGGGATGCAGCATCTTCATTAGGACTACCAGAAAATTGTTCTTTCATGACAAGATTTAGCAAAGCGGCATTAATATCACAAGTCTCCGCACTAGCGGTGGAAGGAGCAATCGGAGTACTAATAAAATCATTATTTTAAGTATAAGAAAAATCACACAATTTTGTATTTTCTTGAGGCATCGTGGCTACGCAAACAAGATAACAAGCAAGCAAACAAGAAAAAGGCAAACGAAAAATATTTTTGTATTTTTGTAAAAACTTTTTAGAAGTGGGGGAGATGAAAACAAGAGGCAAAGGCAAATAAAATAAATGCAAGGAGATGTAGGTTTTGTGCGTAGGTACTTGGTAGATGTTCATGATGTCTATCCGGCATTGGCGCCAGAAATTCTTCCTGCTGCTTGTGATCTGCGTTGGTTTTTCCCCGAAGAGGAGGGGATGATGCAGTACAGTAGATATAAGTATTTCCCTCAGTTATGAAACCAAGGTTATCAATCCAGTAGGAGAATCACGCAACAACTCGTTAGCAGTAACTGCACACAAAACAACAAATCCTTGCACCCAACTCAAACAAGAGGTTGGCAATCCCTTGGCGGTTAATTGCAAGATTAAATTGTATGGTGATAGATAAATAGATCGAACAGAAATACAAAATAAAATAAATGAAGTAAAAGTGCAGCAATGTATTTTTAGGATTTTTAATATATGATTAAGATAAACCCGGGGGCCATAGTTTTCACTAGAGGCTTCTCTCATGAAAATAGCATATGGTGGGTGAACAAATTACTGTTGGGGCAATTGATAGAAAAGCAAATAATCATGACGATATCCAAGGCAATGATCATGTATATAGGCATCACGTCCGAGACAAGTAGACCGACTCCTGCCTCCATCTACTACTATTACTCCACACATCTACCGCTATCCAGCATGCATCTAGTGTATTAAGTCCATAAAGAACGGAGTAATGCCTTAAGCAAGATGACATGATGTAGACAAAGTAAGCTCACGCATGAATAAACCCCATCTTTTTACCCTTAATAGCAATGATACATACGTGTCATGTCCCTTTCTGTCACATGGATTGAGCACCGCAAGATCGAACCCATTACAAAGCACCTCTCCCATTGCAAGATAAATCAATCTAGTTGGCCAAACCAAATCAATAGATCAGAGAGAAATACGAAGCTATAATAATCATGCATAAAAGAGTTCAGAGAAGACTCAAATAATATTCATGGATAATCTGATCATAAACTCACAATTCATCGGATCCCGACAAACACACCGCAAAAAGTGATTACATCGGATAGAACTCCAAGAACATCGAGGAGAACATTGTATTGAAGATCAAAAAGAGAGAAGAAGCCATCTAGCTACTAACTATGGACCCGAAGGTCTGTGGTAAACTACTCACGCATCATCGGAAGGGCAGCAAGAGTGATGTAGAGCCCCCCTCCCCCCCCCCCCCGTGATCGATTCCCCCTCCAGCGGAGTACCGAAAAGGCCTCCAGATGGGATCTCTCGAGAACAAAAGCTTGCGGCGGCGGAAAAAGTATTTCGTGGACTCCTCTGTTGGTTTCCTAATTTTTGAGAATTTATAGAGGTGGCATTAGGTCAAACGGAGCTGTGTGGGCCCCATGACCCACCAGGGCGCGCCCCCCCTGGGGCGCGCCGTGGTGCCTCGTGGGCCACTGCTTCATCCTCTCGTCCCCTCCCGAAGCTTCTAGTGTTTGTTATGTCCAGAAAAAAATCTCCAAAAAGTTTCATGGCATTTGGACTTCGTTTGGTATTGATATTCTGGGAAACCAAAAACAGGCAAAAAATAGCAACTGGCACTGGGCACTAAGTTAATAGGTTAGTCCCAAAAAATGATATATAATTGCTGTAAATGTATATAAAAACATCCAAGATTGATACTATAATAGCATGGAACAATCAAAATCTATAGATACGTTGGAGACGTATCAAAGCTCAACCAGAAGAAGAAGGAATGCAAATGCATCTGGTTACGGAATCATCTAATCAACTCAAGGTATAAGTTACAAAGAGTTTGCGATTTCTAAATCGAGGGATCAGCAACAGATGCTCTGATCAAAGAATGAATAAATTGAAAGAGTTTGATGGACAATCGAGAAAGGCTTGATTGGCTGAAAACCAGCTCATGTCGGAATGACGTCTGAGCCGGAAGTAGGAATTCATAGTGATCAACTGCTGATTGTGTGCATTTGCAACATATTGAATCAAGGGACTCAAAATGATAGCGACAAAGGATGTAAACGAAGATTACTAGACATATGGGATTTACCATGATGCAAGCAAGCAAGACTTTTGAAAGTAATTGGTTGCAGAGGATTCTCGGGAGATCAGTTAGTGTTTCAAAGTATTTGGGAAACGCATGAACAACTGGGGATGAACAGATCCCCGGTAAGTGTGAGGAATTATTCGCAGGTGTAATCATGTGGAAATGGAACTGCAAGGCAGTAGGCACAAAGGATTCTTGGAACAACGGAGAGTATTTCAGGGTATCTTGTAAATACAAGAGCAACTAGGAATGAAGGTACAAACAGCAAGGATGTGTAGTTATCCATGGGGATTTGTTGGTGGTAGGGAATTGCAAAAGCAGAGGGCACAAGGGTATCGGGAAACATCGAGGAGTATCTTCGGAATCTTCTGGTGAATCAAGCCATCATCTGGAATGAGGGGGCTCTCCGGGAGGAAGTAGTTACAAGAACCTAGTGTTAGAGTTAGTAAAATCATTTAACCCGAATAGAAGAGAGATCAGAGTCCCAAAGTAAAGAAGAGGAATAAAAGATCCTAATCCTATCCAATGGCTATGTGGGCCCGTAATCCACACAGCAAGGTTAGCAAAACAGTTTTCAAAGACTAGACTCAACTTCGGCCAAGGAGTTGGAAAGGGGCTTCCTACAGGCAGTCGGCTCTGATACCAACTTGTGACGCCCCCGACTCAATCGTGCACTAATCATACACGCAAATGTGCACGATCAAGCCCAGAGAGTCACGGGAAGATATCACAACACAACTCTAAACACAAAATAAAATAATACAAGCTTTATATTACAAGCCAAGGGCCTCGAGGGCTCGAATACATAAGCTCGATTACACAAGAGTCAGGGAAGGCATTAGTATCTGAGTACAGACATAATTAGACAAGTTTGCCTTAAGAAGGCTAAGCAAAACAATGACATCTAGATCGAACAGGCGTAGGCCTCCTACCTGGGAGCCTCCGAACTACTCCTGGTCGTCGGTCTCCACGTAGTGGTACGCTCTGTCGGGGTAGTAGTAGTCATCGACGGGAGCAGTTGTCTTCTGGGCTCCGTCATCTGATCACAGCAATCGGGTAGGGGAAAAAGAGGTAACAAAGCAACCGTGAGTACTCATCCAAAGTACTCGCAAGACTTACATCAGATCTATGCTAATTATGCATTGGTATCAAATGAAGGGGCTGTATCTGTGGAATAGACTGCAGAAATGCTAGAATAGAGGGAAGGCCTAGCCTATCGAAGACTAGAATCTTGCAGCAGTAGAAGAGTACAGAACAACATATAATAAAGTAATAAGTATATAGTAGCAATGCCCAGAGATCCTTCCTCGACTCCCTGCGTGTGGCGCCCCGCCTGATTACCACTATTGCCAGACGGTCGCCGCACACACCCGCCCAAGAAATCACTCTGGCATGCACGTTTACAACAAGTATCATGAACATAGGCACTTCTATTAATGGATATACAAGTCTTACATGATATTTTACAAGGGTGATGGCAGCGGAAAAGCTCAATCTAAGGCAGCATGGTCTTGGTGCGGCTCCAATCCACAAGGATCTGGCAGGGTTACTCTTCTAGCCCGTGAACACTCCGGCTCCCCGCTAGTGGATGTCGGATCCTTAGGTGAACCTGGCCACATTGAAGTCCGCTGAGTACTTTTGAATGTACTCGCAAGCAAACCAAATAACATATACACCAAGCAAAACAATCCATGGCATTCAAGCATGCATTTGTTATCTTAACAATATTAACTATCATGTTATGGCAGGATTATCTGGCGAAATAATTACTAGAGTGAATGTAATAAGGTAAAGCATAACAATAAAGGTACTTAATCAAGTTTGATCTCGTGATCCCTCCAGATCGCATTCGGGTTCTCATGGTCATCCGACCATTATCTCATAGCCATCACATGGCCAGCATCTCATAATCCTGACATCAACGGATGTCCACGCGTCTGTACTGCAAGTTTGACAAAGCTCTCCTTTCTCCGGTTCATTATTAACATCATATGGTTTGTTCCTCCAGACTCGACACAGACCAAATAGTGTGACCTAGTACGAACTGTGTCCCATGACCGAGGACGCGGCTATTCGAATAGATTTATACTCTACAGAGGTTGCGCACTTTTCCCACACCATGGAGCTCCCGGCCGCGTACTTTAGTACTTGTTCCCATTCGGGTGGATCGTTTCTGCTCCAACAAAACTTGTCTATTGCCCGACACTCTTACGGCCCCACCGACAATCATACCCCTTCCGGGTCAAGTCCTGGGTGGCCCCTGTGTCACTCCTGACACCTGCCACCATCGTGGCCAAACTAAACTATCCCAAACGGGGACCCGCGCGCAAATAACCTGGGCTCACAAGGTTATCGTCGCCTACCTGATCAGGGTAGCAAGCACGCATAACCTTCCCTCTTTGGTGGTACCGATAAGAGGCGAAACAATAGACCAAGTTAGGGCCTTCTCATAAAGGCAAATGTGGCTGCACTGATGAGCTCGGTTCAGTGGCACTATGACTCGATCCAGCCGACGGAGGAGGTTGTTGTTATCAGGTCACATTCTTTATTATTGCAATAACAACAGTAATGCATGATGTAAACAAAACAACCTATCCCTATATTGTCACATACGAGTCACTAGTGCGATACCATTCATAATGAACAACAGTGAGTAATGTAAACAACAATTCAATTAGCAGGAGTTCACTTACTCATTTACTTCTAGCATAAATATATTATTTAATTCAAACATACAAGAATAACACGGAAGTAATGCTTTAGGGCATATATCAGATGGTTGGCTTGCCTAGGGGTCGATGAATTCAGCGGAGAGAAGTGCGATCACCTCGCGGAAAGATTTGCCGAAAAAGCTTCCCTCTTAGAGGGACTGAATATAGGGCAGGGGCAAAATTGTCATTTCCAGAATATGTAAACATGGTGAAAGTGATATCATCGGAACGGGCTTGACGAACAGAGGACGTGGGCTTTGGAATCACCTGAATCGGAGTCACAGTTAAAAAGTTGTGGCCGTTTGTTGTTTAGGCAAAAAACAAATAAAAATGTATTCATTTCTGTGCTTAACTGACGAACGACCGCTATATAAGGATTTCGGCGGCTGGGCTGAAACAGAAGGCGCATTTTGGAAAATACACTTCCCTCCGGGAAAAATGTAAAAGCGCCGAATGCGCTTCCACTTATTTGACGTGGCGAGCCACCTCTCGCCGACAGCTGGGCCCCACGCGGCTTCTCTCTCCTCCCTCCATCTCCTTATTCCTCCTCCTCTGCTTCTCCCCGACCCCGCAGCAGGGAGCTCGGGCTCCGGTGGCCGGTGACGTTCCGGTGGGTCTCTTGGTCGGGCGACAGCACGGCTGGGGTCGCCGGCGAGCCACGGTTCCAGTGGTGAGTAGCGGTGCCGTCAAGGAGGGCTGGGCACGCGGCAGTGGGTGGTGACAGTGAGCGGCAGCTCTGGCCACTGGGGGTGCTCCGGTGGCTGCGGAGGCTGGGCGCGGGCGTGGGCACAGTAGAGGGAGGACGGTGCGTCAGTGGGTGGGCTCGGACGGAGCCGGGGACGGTCGAGGAGCGGGAATTTGAGAGGAGGGCGGCGGCAAGGCTCCGGCCAGAGAGAGGGAATGGGGGCTCCTCGAGCCCGACTGCTTGGTCCAGAGGGAAGCTACGAGGGAGGGAAGGATGCTGGCGTGCTCGGGGAGCTCGGGTGCGGCTATATATAGCCGGGTGAGCTCGCCGGATAAGCTCGGCCGCCATGGCCTTCTTATCCACGCACTGGGGCTCGGCGGCCACACGGAGAGAGGGGGAGAGGCGTTGAGAGGGTTCACGAGGAGTGGAGAGGTCTCGGGTGTGCTCTAGAAGGCTCGGGGGAGAAGACGACGACGGTCACGGGCGCGCACTATTGGCAGCAGTGCGGTGGAGCTCGTCGTGGCCCGATGGGGAAGACGACGGAGGGGGAAGGGGCTAGAGGAGGGGTGCGTGGACGCAGGGGAGCCGTTGGACACGCTGGGACAAGGCACGGCCGATTGGAGCTAGCTGGCCGAGGCGACCGAAGCGCAGACCACCGCTTTGGACGTGCTCCCTGCGTGGTCACCACCGGCACCGCGTGTCCAGGGCATTGAATGGCCCTGGGACCATGTCAAACAAATGCACCAGCGGTCAGTGAGTTGACCTGTGAGGATTTGGATAGAGATGGGGGCAAGAGTTGACTGATTTGAGCTCACAATGGTTCTGACTTGAAACTTGGATGAACTCTTTTGGAGAAATGGATGAGGGTATGGAGCTGAACCTTTGTCATAATGAAATGTGGTAGGAAGGCGTAGATGCTAGCAAAATTTGAAATCATTTGGACCTTGTTTGCATGCACTTCCTTCACAATGCAAAATTTGGTCCAGAAAATAAACTTTGAAGCTGTGCTCAAATGGATCCATGGAATAAGTGTAACACCCCGATTTTTAGCCCTTTCTTTTTCTTTTGGATTTCTTCGAATTTTTATTTGGAGTTCCTTTTTCTGTGGCTAT
This sequence comes from Elymus sibiricus, assembly GCA_039707655.1. Taxonomy (NCBI): domain Eukaryota; kingdom Viridiplantae; phylum Streptophyta; class Magnoliopsida; order Poales; family Poaceae; genus Elymus; species Elymus sibiricus. The sequence continues at coordinate 29,554,914 of CM077674.1, forward strand.
GTGGTCTTGAACCCTGGGAAGGTCATCTCTTCTTCCTCTCCCAAGTGGCTTGTCACTCTCAAATCTTTCCCAAGGGCATGTCATTCCCATCTTAGCCCAACCCTAATCTTTATTCCTTGGGAATATTCCTTTTTCTATTAAAGGAATAACCCTGTTTGCCCTAGGTTGTGAAGCAACCTATATTTCTGTCATTCTCAAAATTCCCACAAAATTCTCATAAATTCTTTGGATCATATATTCCTCAAATATGCCAAAACCTATCCTTGCCTAGTTCAAAAATAATTCAGGAATATTAATTTTCCATTCTGTCCAGAATGGCACTTTGTGAAGGAAGTGCTATTTATCTTTTTTTGATTGCCCTCAAACTTTTTGGGCACTCTTTCATATCCAAATAATTGCCACATACCAAACTTCAGCTTCATTTGCCTAGAAAATCTTCCTCAAAAAATTTCCAAAGTTTCTATCCAGATAGAAGCTTTGTGAAGGAAGTACTAGCTAGGCTTATCCAAATGAGTTCAAATTTTGGTAGATCTTCATATGATCAAATAATTACTCTCCACCAAATTTCCTCTCCATCCAACAATCGATGTGAGCACACCTTCAAATCTGGGTTTCTGGACGCAATCTTAGTTTGTGAAGCAACTATATTTTATATTGCTTCATAAAATCTGAAATTAATCCAGTACCTAAATATCCCTATATCCATTCAAATCATTTTGCCAAGCCATTTTCTCCACAAAATTCCCCCAAGTTTCTGTCCAGTAGAAAGCATTGTGAAGGAAGTACCATTTTTATTTATCTAAATGGTATGAAATTTTTACAGTGCCTTCATATGCCCTAATGATCACCCTCTACCAAATTTCAGCTCAATCCAACACTCCATGTGAGTGCAGCTTCATGATCTAGTTTCTGGACCAGATTTTGTAGTTGCGAAGCAAGTATGACAAATGTTGGTCCAAATCTTTTCATATTTCACAGGACTGTAGTCCTTCCTACCCTAAACCTCTGTGACATCCTGGTTAGCCCTTATCCTCTTCATTTTTACCACAAATTCCTACTCCAGTTTGCTACAACAAACTTTAGCTGATCCATCCCATCAACTCATAGTCCCTTTGATCGAACCATCACCTCAGGGAGGTCCCACTTAGGAAGGACTACGCGATAGACACCTTTTGCCAGTCCCGCGTGCCCTCACAGCGCCATGCCACGCGGTAGCCGCGTGGCTGGCATGCCTTGGCCGCGTACTCTGTGTCGTTTAGCTTCGGGCACCTCTCTCCCAGCCGCTTCCGCCCATCCCAGCATGTCCTAGAGCTCCGTCGTAGCCACGCATTCGCTCCCCAGCCCTGGCCCCCTCCTCCTTCGCCCTCCTCGCGCCACGGCGACCCTGTCCGCGGCACTGTTCAGCCATGGTGGCCGACCGGACTTCGCCCCTCTCGCGTCTGCCCTCCTCTGGCGCTCCACTACCTCTCTCTCATCACCGTCAGCCCCTACGCGCATGCGCACGCATACGCGGTCATGCCAGAGCATCGTTCTCGTGTCCGTGGCGGCATCCGGTGAGGGCATCGTTGCCGTGGCTATTTAAGCCCACCCGAGCCCTCCTCTCCCCACCAAGCTCCTCTTCTCCCTCCTAGTACTCCTCCCGACCTCTCAATCGAGCTCCTGGAGCTCTTCTACCCCTCTCATGGCCGACCCACCGCCGCCGGCCTCGGCTTCAATCCGAGCAATGCAGGGCCCCATCCTACCTCCCAACCTCATCTCGGCACTTTCCTAGCCACCGTGAACCCTCCCACCTATCTACTTCATCCCCGGAGTGCCCGAGGACGCGGCTGCAAACCCGGCCGACGCCCTCATCCGCGGCCATCCAAGATGTCAACATTTCGGTCCTCCTCGGTGTCCGTGCGGTGCGGGGATGGATGCAGCATTCCTTCCCGAGCTCGCCGGTAGCCCGAGCGCCGCGAATGATGGCCGGAGCTGCCGGCAGTCGCCACCGGACTCCGCTGCTTCCTCGGCCAGGCGCGGGATCGGGAGGAAGAAGACAACGCCTCCCTCGCTTGCCTGCGGGACCCACCTGTAAGTGGCTGTTGGCCCAGGCCCACGCTGGTTAATTGGAGACGTGTTTTGCCGAAGTACGCTTTCCTTTGGCCAACGCGTATTCGTGCACTGCACTGGAGCGGAGTACATTTTCACTTAACGAAGACGTATTCTTGGAAATACACTTTCTGGTTCCAGCCGTCGGCCGATAACTCTATTTAGCGGACGTTCGTCCGTTAAGAGCAGAAATAAACACTTTTCTATTTGTTTTCTGCCTAACGAACGAACGGCCGTATTTTCGCGACCGTAACTCCGAATCAGGTGATTCCAAAGCCCACGTTCTCAGTTCGTCGAGCCCGTTCCAATGATATCATTTTCACCATGTTGTCACATTCTGAAAATGACCATTTTCCCCTGCCCTCTATTCAGCTCCGCAGAGAGAGAAACATTTCTGGCAAAATATTTCCGCGAGCTCCTCGCACTTCTTCCGGTTGAAACCTTCATCTCCAGGCAAGCCACAACAGCCACTTGCATGATGGCATTGCAGTAGCCATGGTTTCCACTTGAATATTTAAATAATTGTTTGCTCATTTAATGATTTTAATGCTACGAATATGCTTGTGAATCCATGTTTATGCTTATGCCATGTTTATTTTAATCTAGTAAGTGAAATGATTAATTGCTTATGTTATTATTATCATGTTTCAATCTTGTAATCATTTCCGATGCTAATGATAACGATATGATCATATGAATAGTTAGGGTTTTTTATGAAAATACTTGTTATATTCATGATCGATAGCCGCGTCCTTGGTCATGGACACAGTTCGTAGTAGGTCACACTATGGGTCTACAGTAATAATAACCTGGATAATTAACAACCCCGGTTGCATGAGAAAAGAAGTTGGTTGATCTTTATGTGGTCAAGAGATGATCACGATGGTATTCTTGATGATGGTTGATCATGAGGTGATCGTGTGATGATCACGACGGTAAGAAAGATTGATAACTATGGTGGTTACGAGATAACCTCCGAGCAGAGTAAGTTGGTCCATGAGACCTTAAACGTCGACGCCCATGCATGCTAGTGCTAGTATTATCATGTTCATATCATGAGTAAAATGTACATGCCATGCCTTAGTCTGCTGCTCACTCTCATGTTGATTCTAGTAGTATCATGTTCGTCTATGGTAACTAACCTGTAAATGCCATGCTGTTGTTTGTCTTGATTGTTTTGGTTGCTGTGAGCTTGCGAGTACATTCAAAGTACTCACCTAGCGTGTCATGCCAGATTCCAGGTGATGCCGTGATTGATTGTTTGTCGAGGATCCCGAGGTTGCGCTCTAGGATGCGTCCCAGCCAGAGTCCCTGCGGAGTGGAGTCCATCACCGTTGTCGCTGTTCCGCTGCTAGAAGTTATTCTGCTACGAGTTGTTCCGCTGCTAGCATTGAGCTATCTGAGCAGGCGTAGTATTGCCGTGCCCCTGTAATCTTTGTAATATTGAACCCTTGTACTCATACTAGTTGTAATAAAGAGCTGATTTGTTCTATGCGAAGCAGTGCCATATTCCAGAAGACTTGATCTCTAGGCTGGAATGCGGGGTGTTCCGGTCTCTCTGAGCCGGGGTGCCAGAGCGCTTGGTATCAGAGCAGGTCTGGCTGTAGGACGCCCTAGTCAGCGCGAGCATTAGGAATCGGTAGTTCAGAGTCTAGCTTGCTTGCTGCTTTTGATTGCTGCATTTGTTTGCTGCATAGCATGCATATAGACTTATTATCTTGTCACTAATGGTTGATCTTGTGAGTGTAGGTGGCATCGGTTTCTATCCACTACCTGCACCCTCCAGTTTTGCATACTTGCTCTTTGGTGTTTGGTGTCATCTCTGTCCCAGCAGAGTGATTCCGAGGTACCTAGTGGTGTCGATCACTTGCAGGATTGATGCACAGGTATCGCACCAATATATTCTCTTCAGCCACACCAATAGCTTCGGCGATAGACAAGCTTCTATCCCGGATCTTGCCATTCAACTAGTCACTTTGGCAACCCTTACTGATCTTTGCTATCAGAAAAGGGCAATGCCAGCAGACCCGGTCTTCCACCACTACTCTATCACCCATTCTCTGGACGAGTACGGTTCCCTTGCGTACGCTTGATGATGATGTGGTTGTGACATCCGTGTTCCGCTACATGATCACTGAGTACGTCCTCATCCCTAAGCCCATCTAGATGCAACCGGTGTTGAGCCAGCGCTTGGTGTAGCTCTGTTTACACCAACCTCTCCACACGTTGCTTCCCTTTCGTGCACCCCGCCACAGCATGTTAGATCGTAGTACCTGAGTTCACGCGAGATTTGTGTGCTTGAGTAGGCATGCATATTGCTGTGAATAGCAGTAAAATGTGATGTTGCTTCTAATCTTGTTGCCTTATGTGCTTTTGTTTGAGTCGTTTCTTTTGCTTCTTTCTTTGGGCCTTCGGTGTCACCTTATTTCCCCTTATGAAAGTTGTTCATCAACTGACGTCGGACTCGAAGAATCAGTGGGGAATTCAATTATTTGGAAGCTCAGCTAAACATTATGGAAATCTCAGCCGACTGCATTGTATTGGGAATATCTGGTTAAATACAAATGATATTCTGAATTGACTACCGGCATCAAGTCTATATCAGCGCGCGATATTCACAGCAGTAATGATTAAACCAGCAGGAAGATAATTTATGTGCAAGACAACAGTGCATTTCCAGTCAAAGGAATATTAAGGTTATATATATGGCATTCAGTCCGCATATCAGAGAGAAAAGCTTCTGGTGTAAGCAACCCAGTCTTCCTCTGCACGCTACCAGGGAAGCTTACGACGCAAGGTTCCACAGTCTTCCTCAGTACGATATGTGGATAGCTTCCAGTGTAAGATACTCAGTCTTCTTCGGTAAGCCACTGCAGAAAGCTTCTGGCATAAGTCAGCAAATCTTCCCCAGTAAGCAACCAAGGGAGAAGCTTCTGAAGTACGGTACCTAGTCTTTTTCAGCACGCTATCCCGGCAAAAGCTTCGAATGCAAGATATCCAGTCTTCCTCAGCACGCTACTCTTAGATAGCTTCCAACACAAGCTATCCAATCTTCGTCAGTAGGATACTACAAACAGTTGACAAAATTACACAGTGAGTTGGCAGTGCAACTCAAGGGTCAAACCCACGACAGTTGGGTCAGAAACACGAGCTAGTCAGGACACAAGTCTGCCTTGGGAATCAAATGCTCAGTTACACATGCTTCCGTATATATTGTGAACTTGCTGCCAAGGTCATGCAAGCCACTTGTTCGATGATGCAAGCAAGGTGAGAATCCGACAACCATATGAGTTATGTAAAAGAAAGAAAGCCAGTTATACACCTCAGTGTGATGCAAGGATCGACAAGCTATGAAGCAAGACAACATTGGGACAACAAATCTTGACAGTGGATATCAAGGCCAGTTTCCTCACGCCCGACAAGGCGATATGGTTAACCCTCATCACCAGCTTATATGATTGCCGGCAACAATGAGCTTTATACATGTACATGTGAACTTGGTACATTTCCTATGGCATGAGTCACGAACAAGGATATTGTATGATTACCGGAATATGGCACATGACAGCACCAATGGTCACACGAAGAATTAAGGGTATATAAGGCCAAGTTCTTTCAGCAATGAATCCAGACAAAGAAAACAATAATGAAGGAGCAAGACCGGAAATACAGGTATGATAATTGTTGCATAAACAGCATGGTACGGATACCCAAGACAGTATGATTCCGTGTTAATCACTTTGAACACACACCCAAGGGGTCTACTTTTTTTTGTAAGGACCTCATATCAAGGTAACCCGCTTGTCCAACCGTATATGCTCAGAATTGTCAGTATGGAATATCCAAGTCCGTCATGTCAGACCAAAGGACAGCTCAGCAGTTTGACTCCAGCAACCGTGTTAAAGCATCGCATGGATTACTACCCACATATGGGTATACCGATAGAATGAGTAATCAGAATGCTGAACAACAATCTCGGATCATGTGTCCTCACATATGGTACCCTGACATGAACAAGATTCTTCCGCCAGAACCACCGTCAGTCAAGTCTCCGGATGCTATTGCTATAAGGTCGTACTCCTTTATACTGGTCACGATTAGCGACAGTCAAGTCTTTGGTATGGATTTGATACTCGAGACAGTGAAGCCAGCCAAGACGATTCGGAACTCTCTGCAAGTAGTCAGATTCCGCCAAGGCAAGGGTTATGACTCCCAGTATGGTTTTGAACCCGGAGGACATGCATCTATTTGAGTAACCCAATACAAGGAGTAAAATGTTTCGTGTCCACCAAGGAAATTTGTTCATCACCCCACTGAATACTATCGGTGCTGGATAGAAGAATGTCACGTCAATTGGAAATCACTCCCGGACTTATGGAAATTCCAATCATGATAATATCCGATAAGCCATCAGATATGAAAGAATTGGAGTCAGCATAAGGATGAACATATGAAGGAAGACCTGTCAGAATGTTGAATACGGTGAAGCAAACTACCCTAGAGCAAGGTAGTCAGTCAGATGTAATTCAGTGGGAACAATTTATAAAGGAAAAGGATACCCGAGTTGGAAACGGTCTCCTTAAGTCAGAATATTCATACTTGTTCCCTGAGCAACCAAATCTCGAGGACGAGATTTTTGTAAGGGGGGTAGGTTTGTAACACCCCGATTTTTGGCCCTTTCTTTTTCTTTTGGATTTCTTCGAATTTTTATTTGGAGTTCCTTTTTCCGTGGCCATGTGGTCTTGAACCCTGGGAAGGTCATCTCTTCTTCCTCTGCAAAGTGGCTTGTCACTCTCAAATCTTTCCCAAGGGCATGTCATTCCCATCTTAGCCCAACCCTAATCTTTATTCCTTGGGAATATTCCTTTTTCTATTAAAGGAATAACCCTGTTTGCCCTAGGTTGTGAAGCAACCTATATTTCTGTCATTCTCAAAATTCCCACAAAATTCTCATAAATTGTTTGGATCATATCTTCCACAAATATGCCAAAACCCATAATTGCCTAGTTCAAAAATAATTCAGGAATATTCATTTTCCATTCTGTCCAGAATGGCACTTTGTGAAGGAAGTGCTATTTATCTTTTCTTGATTGCCATCAAACTTTTTGGGCACTCTTTCCTATCCAAATAATTGCCACACGCCAAAGTTCAGCATCATTTGCCTAGTAAATCTTCCTCAGAAAATTTCCAAATTTCTGTCCAGAGAGAAACTTTGTGAAGGAAGTACTAGCTAGGCTTATCCAAATGAGTTGAAATTTTGGTAGATCATTCATATGATCAAATAATTACTCTCCACCAAATTTCCTCTCCATCCAACAATCTATGTGAGCACACCTTCAAATCTGGGTATCTAGTCAATATTTTAGTTTGTGCCGCATCTATATTTTATATTACTTCATAAAATCTGAAATTAATCCAGCACCTAAATATCCCTATATCCGTTGGGCATGCCAAAATTCAAATCATTTTGCCAAGCCATTTTCTCCACAAAATTCCCCCAAGTTTTTGTCCAGTAGAAAGCATTGTGAAGGAAGTACCATTTTTATTTATCTAAATGGTATGAAATTTTTACAGTGCCTTCATATGCCCTAATGATCACCCTCTACCAAATTTCAGCTCGATCCAACACTTCATGTGAGTGCAGCTTCATGATCTAGTTTCTGGACCAGATTTTGCAGTTGTGAAGCAACTATGACAAATGTTGGTCCAAATCTTTTCATATTTCACAGGACAGTAGTCCTTCCTACCGTAAACCGCTATGACATTCCGGTTAGCCCTTATACTCTTCATTTTTACCACAACTTCCTGCTCCAGTTTGCTACAGCAAACTTTAGCTGGTCCATCCCTTCAACTCATAGTCCCTTTGATCGAACCATCACCTCAGGGAGGTCCCACTTAGGAAGGACTACGCGGTAGACACCTTTTGCCAGACCCGCGTGCCCTCAGAGCACCATGCCACGCGGTGACCGCGTGGCTGGCATGCTTGGCCGCGTGCTCTGCGTCGTTTAGCTTCGGGCACCTCTCTCCCAGCCGCTTCCGCGCGTCCCAGCATGTCTTAGAGCTCCGCCGTAGCCATGCGTTCGCTCCCCAGCCCTGGCCCCCTCCTCCTTCACCCTCCCGCGTCTGCCCTCCTCTGGCGCTCCACTACCTCTCTCTCATCACCGTCAGCCCCTCCGCGCATGCGCACGCGTACGCAGTCGCGCCAGAGCATCGTTCTCGCGTCTGTGGTGGCATCCAGTGAGGGCATCGTCGCCGCGGCTATTTAAGCCCACCCGAGCCCCTCCTCTCCTCACCAAGCTTCTCTCCTCCCTCCTAGTACTCCTCCCGACCTCTCAATCAAGCTCCTGAAGCTCTTTTACTCTTGCCATGGCCGACCCACCGCCGCTGGCCTCGGCTTAAATCCGAGCAATGCAGGGCCCCATCCTCCCTCCCAACCTCACCTCGGCACTTCCCTAGCCACCGCGAACCCTCCCACCTATCTACTTCATCCCCGGAGTGCCTGAGGACGCGGCTGCAAACCCGGCCGACGCCCTCGTCTGCGGCCATCCAAGCTGTCACCGTTTTGGTCCTTCTCGGTGTCCGTGCGGTGCGGGGATGGATGCAGCATTCCTCCCCGACCTCGCCGGTAGCCCCAGCGCCGTGAATGATGGCCGGAGCTGCCGGCAGTCGCCGCCAGACTCCGCTGCTTCCTCGGCCAGGCGCGGGATCGGGAGGAAGAAGACGACGCCGCCCTCGCCTGCCAGTGGGCCCCGCCTATAAGTGGTTGTTGGCCCGGGCCCGCGCTGGTTAAGTGGAGACGTGTTTTGCGAAAGTACGCTTTCCTTTGGCTAAAGCGTATTCGTGCACTGCACTGGAGCGGAGTACGTTTTCACTTAACGAAGACGTATTCTTGGAAATACGCTTTCTGGATCCAGCCTTCGGCCGAAAACTCTATTTAGCGGACGTCCGTCCGTTAAGAGCAGAAACAAACACTTTTCTATTTGTTTTCTGCCTAACGAACAAACGGCCGTACTTTTGCGACCGTAACTCCGAATCAGGTGATTCCAAAGCCCACGTTCTCAGTTCGTCGAGCCCATTCCGACGATACATTTTCACCATGTTGTCACATTCTGAAAATGACCATTTTGCCCCTGCCCTCTATTCAGCTCCGCCGAGAGAGATACGTTTCCGGCAAAATATTTCCGCGAGCTCCTCGCACTTCTTCCCGGTGAAACCTTCATCTCCAGGCAAGCCACAACAGCCACTTGCATGATGGCATTGCAGTAGCCATGGTTTCCACTTGAATATTTAAATAATTGTTCACTCATTTAATGATTTTAATGCTTCGAATATGCTTGTGAATCCTTGTCTATGCTTATGCCATGTTCATTTTCATCTAGTAAGTGAAATGATTAATTGCTTATGTTATTATTATCATGTTTCATTCTTGTAATCATTTCCGATGCTAGTGATAACGATATGCTCATATGAATAGTTAGGGTTTGTTATGAAAATACTTGTTATATTCATGATCGTCATTAGGCCATGCTCATTTGCATCCCGTAGACTAAATGATTTATTATTGTTGATGTAATGATGTTAAATGGTTATGTTGCCCATCCATGGTTACACTGATATCATGCTCATATGCATTGTTATTTCATTATGTTATTATGACTCAACTCATCACCATTCAAGTTGAACCTGACATTAATCGAACTTGAACAAATATGTTGGCTGAGTCATGGTGCCACCGAATCGAGCTCACCTGTGCAGCCACACGTGCCTGGATGGGGAGGCCCTAATGCGGTCTATTGTCATGCCTCTCGCCGGTGCCTCCTACTAGGGAAGGTTATGGGTGCGCGCTACCCTGATTAGGTAAGCGGCCATAGCCTTGTGTGCCTGAGGTTTACGGTACGGAGGTCCCCGTTTGGGACGATTATTTGTTTTGGCCACGACGGTGGCAGCCACAAAGGTAGCGGATGTCACGAGTTGACATCGGGGCCACCCATGACATAGCCCAAAGGGGAGTTTGTCGGAGTGGCCGGGAGAGTGTCATGCAATAGATTGGTTTTGTCGGAATGTCGTTGGTCCACCCGAATGGGAGCACGAGGCCATGAGTTCCGTGGTGTGGGTACATTGTACTAAACTCTACAGAGTGTATAATCTATCGATGGCCGCGTCCTCTGTCATGGACACAGTTTGTACACTACTAGGAAAAAGACTATAGGTAGATGCTTAGTAGTTGTGTGGCGTGAGCACCCCACGCTACTGTTAAGTAGTAGTAGCACTGGGCTAGAACAAGCGCTACAGGTAGTACATAACAGGAGCGCGGGGTGCCCCAACAAGCGCTGCTGCTAAGTGGGCTCCACAGTGCCCCCACGGGCTGGCCACAGTAGCAGCGTGGGTGGCCCGACCGCCCTACTGCTGTAACCCCTGCTGCTACTATGGCCAGTCCGGGCCCAGCTCCCCGGCCCACTTAGCAGCAGCGTGGGATGTGCCCTCGTGCTACAGCTAATAGGCTTAGCAGTAGCGCTGGCCCGTACCCCGTGCTACTTATAAGCTAGCCCTATCTCTTCTTCCTCCCCCATCCCGTTCCACTACCTCTCCCTCACTCTCCCCTCACACTCTCTCCCACGCTCTCTCTGCCGCCGCTGTCGCCCGTCGTCGCCCCCGAGGTATCTCCCTCCCTCCTTCTCTCGTCGCCCTCCTCCCTCCTCCCTCCTCTCGACGCCCGCCGTCCACGCCCTCCTCCCTCCTCCTCCTCTCGCCGCCCTCCTCCCTCCTCCTCGTCGCCCACCGTCCTCCTCCCTCCCTCTCTCCTCTCTCCCTCACTCCTCCCTCCCTCCCACATCCCGGCCTCCTCCCTCTCTCCTCCCTCCCTCCCTCCTGCCTCCCTTCCTCCCTTCCTCCCTCCTCCCTCCTCCCTCCCTCCCTCCCTACCTCCCTTTCCTCCCTCCTCCCTTCCTCCCTCCCCCATCAATGTTTTTTTGAATAAAATAGAACATATAGGTTATATGAATAGAATGTAGGTATTTTGAAAAGAATAAAATAGAAAATATAGGTAGAATGGAGGTTTTTTTAATAGAATAGATAGGTAGAATTTTCTTGTAGAATGTAGATAGGTACGTAGAATGGTCTTTTGAATAGAAAAGAAAACTAGTGAATAGGTTTTTTGAATATAAAAATGTTTTAGTAATAGAAATGTATTGGAATGCTATTTCAGAAATTTTTTGGTATCAAATTTAGTAATAAAAAATTTTAGTAAGAAAATTTAGGTATAGAATTTTTTAGTAATTTTCTTTTTCAATGTAGAAATGTATTGGACAATTTAATTATTTTTATGTCATTATCACTTTGTCATCAAAGAATGCTATATGAGATTTGATGATCCAAAATTTTCACTCGGTGGAATATGCAGGCTTTGTAGTGTCGCATCTCCCTGTGGACTGGTCGTCGTCGGAGCTACCTTTACTTCCTCTACACCCGAGTCGGTGAGCTAAAAGTCCACCTCCTCCTTCTCTTCTCCTCGAAGTTGAATAGAGTAGAACTAGGGTATTTAGTTATGTCAATCTCACATTGCCAAATTTATATATAGAGAGAGAGACCTACTTTCTTGAAGAACTAGGGTATTTAGTTATGCTTCTTGTCCGAATAAAATGTTTGGGTTATAGATGTAGCAGCAGTAGATGAGTAGCTGTGACAATGTGAAACTAGTTTTTTTAATGGTAATTGATTCAGATAAAATTTCAAGTTTAAGCATCTTTGTATGTGTATGGACTTCTTTGTATCACAGGGAAAATCCGAGTGGCCTATGTTTTGCCGGAGTGTTGATTCATTTCCGTTCCGGCAAATTTCAAGCGCTCGATGTGTCCTATTTTAGCGAAGGTCATGCCAGATTTTTCAGTGAATTTTAGCATGACTTGTGATAGAATATATAGGAAATATCGAGTGCCCTGGATTTGCCAGAAAGAGAATTAAATGACATTTCGGGTTGACTTTAAGTCTGTCAGGGCTCCATACATGACAGTCAAAATTAATAGATGATGATCATGATGAGTTGTTATGACTATGATGATGATGATGATGAGTTATATATTATGATGATGAGTTATATATTATGATGATGATGATGATGAGTTGTTATTATGATCATGATGAGTTATTATATCATTGGGTGAAAGAAACGCAGATTAGATTCAAGTGGATGGATCCAAAGCAGATTCAAGTGGAAGTAGGACGTCCGACGACGTCCTACTAATCCAACTTGGTCACTTTGGATCCATCCACCTGAATCTACTTTGGATCCATCCAGTTGAATCTAATCCGCGTTTCTTTCACCCAATGATATAATAACTCATCATGATCATAAAATCATATGATGAGACTACTTTATAAAACCTGTACAAATACAGCGCAAATATGCAGAAGAAAATAAAAATATAGGAAATTTTAGCAGTAGCACTGGTGATACCCACGCTACTGCTAGGTAGGATAGCAGTAGCGCAGGTTCGGACCACGCTACTGCTAAAGTTTAGCTGTAGCGGTGGAGCAACCCGCGCTACTGCTAAAATTTAGTTGTAGCGCCGTAGCAGTAGGGCATGTACCTGCACTACTGCTAGGCCATAAACCCGCGCTACTGCTAGGGTTTTCCCTAGTAGTGGTAGTAGGTCACACTATGGGTCAACAGTAATAATAACCTAGATAATTAACAACCCCGGTTCCATGAGAAAAGAAGTTGGTTGATCTTTATGTGGTCATGAGATGATCACGATGGTATTCTTGATGATGGTTGATCATGAGGGGATCGTGTGATGATAACGACGGTAAGAAAGATTGATACCTATGGTGGTTACGAGATAACCTCCGAGCGGAGTAAGTTGGTCCATGAGACCTTAAACGTCGACCCCCTTGCATGCTAGTGCTAGTATTATCATGTTCATATCATGAGTAGCATGTACATGCCATGCTCACTCTCATGTTGATTCTAGTAGTATCATGTTCATCAATGGTAATTAACCTGTAAATGCCATGCGGTTGTTTGTCTTGATTGCTTTGGTTGATGTGAGCTTGCGAGTACATTCAAAGTACTCACCTGGCGAGTCATGCCAGATTGCAGGTAATGCCGTGATTGATTGTTTGTCGAGGATCCCGAGGTTGCGCTCTAGGATGCGTCCCAGCCAGAGTCCCTGCGGAGTGGTGTCCATCTCCGTTGTCGCTGTTCCGATGCTAGAAGTTATTCTGCTACAAGTTGTTCCGCTGCTAGCATAGAGCTATCTGAGCAGGCATAGTATTGCCGTGCCCCTGTAATCTTTGTAATATCGAACCCTTGTACTCATACTAGTTGTAATAAAGAGCTGATTTGTTCTATGCCACGCAGTGCCGTATTCCAAAAGACTTGATCTCTGGGCTGGCAAACAGGGTGTTCCGGTCTCTCTGAGCCGAGGTGCCACACTAAGCTGAATTTTGGTGGTTGGCAATGATTAAGGCATGATGAGGACCTGGTAAAATTTCGGCTCATTTGGATACTCTATGAAGGTACTTCCTTCACAGAGCTAGAATCTGGACTGTAGCTAGATGGAATTTCTGGGAGAAAATGGCAAGATAAAATTATATGAATTTTTGCATGCTCACATCATATAGGAAATGTGAGGTCCTGGATTAATTTCAGGAACTATGGAACAATCTAAAATATAGTTGCTTCACAATCTCAAAATAGTCCTAGAAACTAGAATCGGATGATGTACTCAAAATTTGAACTATGGAACTTGGGTTCTTGATGAAAATGGTGAATATATGGATAGGAGAAGGTCCACAAATTATTTGGTATTTTTCCTGGCTACCAAAATGGTAGCTCCTTTGGAAAGTGCCCAAAATGCAATATTGGCTTTAAATAGGAAAATGCAATTTCCCTTATTTAATTATGGCCAATATTGTTGTGAGAGCTCAATATGGTCACAAAGAATATCTCCACAAGTTTTCATGAACTTTGGCGATGGATAGATATTTTCCTGGATTTAATTCCATTAACTGGCAGAAAAAGGAATTAATTTTAAATGAAAAATATTGCAAATGACTTGGCAGTATTTTTGCATATCCAGGGTTTATAGATATAGGAGAGTTTCTAGGAAAAGTTTGGTAGACAATAGAGCAAAGAACATTGTGGTTTCTTTGTAACTTCAAGAATTAGGTTTCCCTTCCGGTAACTCAAAGGGTAGGGTTTCGGCTGCAAAATCCTGAGAATATATCTTGGGTGGCAAGGTTGGACTGGAGAGAATCTCTGGTTAGATAGGAAAGGCAAGGCTAAATGACCATCTCCATATACCCAAGAGCGAGAGAAAATCCAATAACATCGGAAAAAAAGACGGGAGTCTAATCCCGCGAAGGAAAAAAAAAGGAGCGAAAACCAGGGTGTCACAAACCTACCCCCCTTAAGAAAATCTCATCCTTGAGATTTCTGGGCTTACCTCCCGGCTAAGTGGAACATACCTATATGCGACTTGGATCCATCAGCTGTCTTGTCTTCGTCGATTCACTGGCCTTTCCACTGTCTGTTTTGATGGCTCAGATGTTGTCTTTTTACACAGCTACCTTGAATCCTTCTCTTTCCTGTCAGGTTTACCTTTTGTCCTAGCGGTCTATTGTCTAGGGTTGGTGGGTAGCGGGTAGTATCGACAAATAGCTTGGTTTCCACGGCCTGGAGCTAGCTGCTTTGGGTTTTATCACGATATTCCGTACCCTGATTGTCATGGGCAAGACATCCTTCCATGGTGCATGGTATTGCATGCATACATCCACTATTCCTCCTAGGTTTCTAGGGACAATTGTCCCTGTGTCTTGCTCAGGATAAATCCTTAGTCTGGCTGTAGGTTCTATATGGGTGCCTTCTTCTGTCATATGCATTCGGGCTTTGTCCTCAGGTGATCCACAATCCAAGGAACAACCTAACCAAACTATTACCGCCGTATCCTCAACTGAAATGTCAGGCATGATCACAAAGTAATCATAGACACCAATCTCTTATCCTGGCATCTACGAACTATCGATGCTGATGTGCATGTGCTTTTAGCTATTCTATCTAAATGTCTTGTTTCCATGTGAATTTAGATAGTTACATTTTGTCGCTTGTTGAGGTGGCCCTCTCTTATATATCCTCTGCAGTCCTTGTTATTGTTAGAAATATGCCCTAGAGGCAATTAATAAAGTGTTTATTATCATATTTCTCCGTTCATGATAATGGTTTATTATTCATGCTAGAATTGTATTGACCAGAAACTTAATACATGTGTGGATAATAGACAAATACTGAGTCCCTAGTAAGCCTCTACTAGACTAGCTCGTTGATCAAAAGATGGTCAAGATTTCCTGACCATGGACATGAGTTGTCATTTGATAACGGGATCACATCATTAGGAGAATGATGTGATGGACATGACCCAACCGTTAGCATAGCAAATGATCGTTCAGTTTATTGCTATTGCTTTCACTATGTCAAATACACGTTCCTCTGACCATGAGATCATGCAACTCCCGGATACCGTAGGAATACTTTGGGTGTATCAAACATCACAACGTTACTGGGTGATTATAAGGGTGCACTACAGGTATCTCCGAAAGTGTTTGTTGAGTTGGCATGGATCAAGATTGGGATTTGTCACTCCGACTATCGGAGAGGTATCTCTGGGCCCTCTCGGTAATACAGCATCACAGAAGCCTTGCAAACACCATGACTAAAGAGTTAGTTGCAAGATGATGTATTACAGAACGAGTAAAGAGACTTGCCGGTAACGAGATTGAACTAGGTATTGGATACCGACGATCGAATCTCGGGCAAGTAACATACCGTTGGACAAAGAGAACAACGTATGTTGTCATATGAGGTTCACCGATAAAGATCTTCGTGGAATATGTAGGAACCAATATGAGCATCCAGGTTCCGCTGTTGGTTATTGACCGGAGAGTCGTCTCGGTCATGTCTACATCATTCCCGAACCCATAGGGTCCGCACACTTAAGGTTCGATGACGATATAGTATTATATGAGTTATGTGATTGGTGACCAAAGTTTGTTCGGAGTCCCGGATGAGATCACGGACATGACGAGGAGTCTCAAAATGGTCGAGAGGTAAAGATTCATATATTGGAAGGCTATATTCGGACGTCGGAAAGGTTTCGAGTGATTCGGGTATTTTTCGGAGTACCGGGGAGTTACGGGAATTCACCGGGAGAAGTAATGGGCCTTATTGGGCCATACGGGAAAAGGAGAGGCAGGCCACGTGAGGAAGCACGCGCCCCCCCTTGCCCAAACCGAATTGGACTAGGGGAGGGGGCGCAGCCCCCTCTTTCCTTTCACTCTCCCTTGCCCCTTTCCTACTCCATATGGGAGGTGGAATCCTACTAGGACTAAGGAATCCTAGTAGGACTCCCCACTTTGGTGCGTCCCTAGGGCCAGCCTCCTCCTCCCTCCCTCCTTTATATACGGAGGGGGGCGCCCCTTGGAGAAAAAAACAATTGTTCCAAGCCGTGTGCGGCGCCCCCCTCCACCGTTTACACCCTCGGTCATATTTTCGGAGAGCTTAGGCGAAGCCCTGCCGGAATCACTTCACCGTCACCGTCGCCACGCCATCGTGCTGACGGAACTCATCTTCTTCCTCGACGTCTTGCTGGATCAAGAAGGCGAGGATCGTCACCGAGCTGCACGTGTGTAGAACTCGGAGGTGTCGTACGTTCGGTACTCGATCGGTGGAGCTCGAAGGATTGTTCGACTACATCAACCGCGTTGTGAGACGCTTCCGCTAAACGGTCTACGACAGTTCGTAGACACACTCTCCCCTCTCGTAGCGATGCATCTCCATGGATAGATCTTGCGTGAGCGTAGGAAATTTTTGAAATTCATGCTCCGTTCCCCAACAGTGGCATCCGAGCCAGGTCTATGCCTAGATGTGATTTGCACGAGTAGAACACAAGTGAGTTGTGGGCGTGGGTGTATACATATTGCTTGCCGTTACTAGTTGTTACTTGATTCGGCGGTATTGTGAGATGAAGCGGCCCGGACCGACATTACGCGTACGCTTACGCGAGACAGGTTTCACTGCTACGTGCACTCGTTGCATAAAGGTGACTGGCGGGTGTCTGTCTCTCTCACTTTAGTTGAATCGGTTTCAATGAAGAGGGTTCTTTTAGAAGATCAAAAAGCAATCACTACACCACGTTGTGGTTTTGCATAGGTAAGAACGGTTCTTGCAAACCCGTAGCAGCCACGTAAAACTTGCAACTACAAAGTAGAGGACGTCTAACTTGTTTTTGCAGGGTATGCTGGTGATGTGATATGGCCAAGACGTGATGTGATATAAGTTGTTGTATGAGATGATCATGTTTTGTAAATTATTAGGCAACCGGCAGGAGCCTTATGGTTGTCTCTTTATTGTATGCAATGCCAACGCTATGTAATTGCTTTACTTTACCGCTATGAGTTAGCAGTAGTAGTAGTAATAGCAATAATTGGCGAGACGACCACGACGCTATGATGAAGATCAAGGTGTCACGACGCTACGATGGAGATCAAGGTGTCACGACGCTATGATGGAGATCAAGGTGTCAACCCGGTGACGATGGAGATCAAGGTGTCACGACGCTATGATGGAGATCAAGGTGTCAACCCGGTGACGATGGAGATCATGATGGTGCTTTGCTGATGGAGATCAAAAGCTCAAGACCATGATGGCCATATCATGTCACATATATATTGAATTGCATGTGATGTTAATCCTTTTATGCATCTTATTTTGCTTAGGACGACGGTAGCATTATAAGATGATCCCTTCACTAAATTTCAAGATAAGTGTTCTCCCCTAGTATGCACCGTTGCGAAGGTTCGACGCTTCTAAGCACCACGTGATGATCGGGTGTGATGGATTCTTTCGTTCGCATACAACGGGTGTAAGCCAGTTTTACACACGCAGAATACTTGGGTTAAACTTGACGAGCCTAGCATGTACAGACATGGCCTCGGAACACAAGAGACCGAAAGGTTCAACATGAGTCATATAGTAGATATGATCAACATGAAAGATGTTCACCATTGATAACTAATCCACCTCACGTGATGATCGGACGTGGTTTAGTTGATGTGGATCATGTTACACTTAGACAACTTGAGGGATGTTAATCTAAGTGGGAGTTCTTAAGTAATTTGATTAATTGAACTTCAATTATCATGAACACAGTCTAAATAATCTTTGCAATTTTATGTTGTAGATCAATAGACCGCGCTGTAGTTCCCCTGTTTTTATTATGTTCCTAGAGAAAACGAAGTTGAAAGTTGATGGAAGCAACTATGCGGACTAGGTCCGTGATCTGAGGATTGTCCTCACTGCTGCACAGAAGGCTAATGTCCTTAATGCACCGCTCAGTGAAATACCCCTACGGCTTCGTCTGAGGACGTTATGAACGTCTGGCAGACAAGAAAAGATGACTACTCGATAGTTCAGTGCACCATACTTTACGGCTTAGAACCGGAGCTCCAAATATGTTTTGAGCAACACGGAGCATATGAGATGTTCCAAGAGCTGAAAATTTGTTTTTCAAGCTCACACCCGGGTCGAGAGGTATGACACCTTCGACAAGTTCTATAGCTACAAGATGGAGGAGAACAGCTCCGTTAGTGAGCATGTACTCAGAATGTCTGAGTACTTCAAACACTTGAATCAAGTGGGAGTTAGACTTCCGAATAAAGTGGTGATTGATAGAGTTCTCCAGTCACTATCACTAAGCTACTGGATCTTCGTGATGAACTATAAACATGCAAGGGATATAAGATCCTTAAGCTATTCGCGATGCTACAATCTGCGGATGTAGAAATCAAAAAAAAGGAGCATCAAGTGTTGATGGTTAATAAGACCACTAGTTTCAAGAAGGGCAAGGGAAAGAAAAGGGAACTTCAAGAAGAACGGTAAAACAGTTGCCGCTCACGCGAAGAAACCCAAGGTTGAACCAAACCCGAGACTTAGTGCTCCCATTGCAAAGGGAATTGTTACAGGGAGCGGAACTTCCCCAAAGTAACTGGCAGATAATAAGACTGGCAATGTCAACAAAGATATTTGATATACATGTTATTGATATGTACCTTACTAGTACTCGTAGGAGCACCTGGGTATTTGATACTTGTTCAGTTGCTTACAACTTGAAACATGTAGCTTCGGAATAAACGAGGGCTAGCTAAGAACGAGGTGACAATGTGCATTGGAAGTGTCTCCAAGGTTGATGTGATCACCATCGCCACGCTCTCTCTACCTTCAGGATTAGTGATGAACCTAACTAATTGTCATTTGGTGCTTGCGTTAAGCATGAACATTATATCTGATAGTGTTTATTGCAAGACGGTTATTCAATTTCAGAGAATAATTGTTATTCTATTTATTTGGATAATATCATTGATGATCATGCACTTAAAATGAAAGGTTTATTGAATCTTGATCGTAGTAATACATATGTTCATAACACGAATGCCAAAAGATAATGATAGTACCACATATTTGTGGCACTGTCGCTTAGGTCATATCAGTGTTAAACACATGAAGAAACTCCATGCAGATGGGTTTTTGGAATCTCTTGATTATGAATCATTTGAGACATGTGAACCGTGCCTTATTGGCAAGATGACTGAAACTCCGTTCTCCGGAACAATGGAGCGAGCAACCAACTTATTGGAAATAATACATACCGATGTATGCGGTCCGATGAGTGTTGAGGCGCGCGGTGGATATCGTTATATTCTCACGTTCACTGATGATTTGAGCAGATATGGTTATGTCTACTTGATGAAGCATAAATCTGAAACATTTGAAAAGTTCAAAGAATTTCAGAGTGAAGTAGAGAACCATCGTAACAAGAAAATAAAGTTCTTACGATCTGATCGTGGACGAGAATATTTGAGTTACGAGTTTGGCAATCACTTAAGACAATGTGGAATTGTTTCACAGCTCACGCCACATGGAACACCACAGCGTAATGGTGTGTCCGAACGTCGTAATCGTACTCTATTGGATATGGTGCGTTCTATGATGTCTCTTACCGATTTGCCACTATCATTTTGGGGTTATGCATTAGAGACAGCTGCATTCACTTTTAAACAAGGGCACCGTCTAAATCCGTTGAGATGACACCGTATGAACTGTGGTTTGCAAGAAACCTAAGATGTCGTTTCTGAAAGTTTGGGGATGCGATGCTTATGTCAAAAGGCTTCAGCCAGATAAGCTCGAACCGAAAAAGGATAAGTGCGTCTTCATAGGATACCCAAAGGAGACCGTTGGGTACACCTTCTACCACAGATCCGAAGGCAAAGTATTCGTTGCTAAGAATGGATCCTTTCTAGAGAAGGAGTTTCTCTCGAAAGAAGTGAGTGGGAGGAAAG
This sequence comes from Elymus sibiricus, assembly GCA_039707655.1. Classification (NCBI taxonomy): domain Eukaryota; kingdom Viridiplantae; phylum Streptophyta; class Magnoliopsida; order Poales; family Poaceae; genus Elymus; species Elymus sibiricus. The sequence goes on from CM077674.1 coordinate 29,575,392, forward strand.
TAGAACTTGATGAGGTGATTGTACCTCCTCTGGATAGTAGTACGTCACAGGAAGAAATTTCTGTGACACCGACACAGACCAGAGAGGAAGTAGATGATGATGATCATGAAGCTTCGGATCAAGTTGCTATAGAACCTTGTAGGTCAACCAGGACACGCTCCGCACCAGATTGGTACGACAATCCTGTCTTGGAGGTCATGTTGTTAGACAATGGTGAACCTACGAACTATGAAGAAGCGATGGCGAGCCCGGATTCCGACAAATGGCTTGAGGCCATGAAATCCGAGATTAGATCCATGTATGAGAACAAAGTGTGGACTTTGGTAGACTTGCCCGATGAACGGCAAGCTATTAAAAATAAATGGATCTTTAAGAAGAAGAAGACGGACGCTGATGGTAATGTCACCGTCTATAAAGCACGACTTGTTGCTAAAGGTTATCGACAAGTTCAAGGAGTTGACTACGATGAGACTTTCTCACCCGTAGCGATGCTAAAGTCTGTCAGAATTATGTTAGCAATTTCCGCGTTTTATGATTATGAAATCTGGCAAATGGACGTCAAAACAGCATTCCGTAATGGACTCCTTAAGGAAGAATTGTATATGATACAACCGGAAGGTTTTTGTCGATCCTAAAGGTGCTAAAAAAGTATGCAAGCTCCAGCGATCCATCTATGGACTGGTGCGAGCATCTCGGAGCTGGAGTACTCGCTTTGATGAAGTAATCAAAGCGTTTGGGTTTATGCAAGTTTATGGAGAAACTTGTATTTACAACAAAGTCAGTGGGAGCTCTATAACAATTCTAATAAGTATATGTGATTGGAAATGATGTAGAATTTCTGGAAAGCATAAAGAATTAATTGAAAGGATTTTTTCAATAAAAAACCTGTTTTTTGAGTTATCCACGGTTTGGGCATCGAGATCTATAGAGATAGATCAAGACACCTGATAAAAGATTTTTCACACACCTTGATGAGATTTTGAAGAAGTTCAAAATGGATCAAGTCAAAAGAAATAAGTTCTTGGCTGGTGAGAAGTGGAGTAAGACTTGAAGATCTAGGTAAAGGTTGTTTACATGTTAGGCATCAAAATCTATAGAGATAGATTGAGACGCCTCATATGACTTTCACAAAACATATACCTTGACAAGATTTTGAAGAAGTTCAAATTGGATCAGTCAAAGAAGGAGTTCTTGACTGTGGTGAAAGGTGTGAAATTGAGTAAGTCTCAAAACTCGACCACGGCAAAATAAATAGAATGGATGAAGGTTATCCCCTATGCCTCGGCCATAGGTTCTATAAAGTATGCCAAGCTGTGTGCCTTGCCATGTGTCTGGCAAAAGAGGTACCAAACTGATCCAGGAGTAGATCACTGGACAGCGGTCAAATTATCCTTAAGTTGACTAAGGAAGAATTTCTCGGGAATAGAGATGATAAAGAGTTCGTCGTAAGGGGTTACGTCGATGCAAGCTTTAAACACTGATCCGAAAGACTATGAGTCTCAGACCGGATAAGTATAGTGGGGAAATCTTTTGGAGTAGCTCCAAACAGAGTGTGGTAGCAGCATCTACATATAACATAGAGATTTGCCAAGAACACACGGATCTGAATATTGCAGACCCGTTGACTAAAACCTCTCTCACAAGCAAAACATGATCAGCTTTAGAACAGATTATGTGTTAATTACATGGAGAAGTAATCTAGATTATTGACTCTAGTGCAAGTGGGAGACTGTTGGAAATATGCCCTAGAGGCAATTAATAAAGTGTTTATTATCATATTTCTCCGTTCATGATAATGGTTTATTATTCATGCTAGAATTGTATTGACCGGAAACTTAATACATGTGTGGATAATAGACAAATACTGAGTCCCTAGTAAGCCTCTACTAGACTAGCTCGTTGATCAAAAGATGGTCAAGATTTCCTGACCATGGACATGAGTTGTCATTTGATAACGGGATCACATCATTAGGAGAATGATGTGATGGACATGACCCAACCGTTAGCATAGCAAATGATCGTTCAGTTTATTTCTATTGCTTTCACTATGACAAATACACGTTCCTCTGACCATGAGATCATGCAACTCCCGGATACCGTACGAATACTTTGGGTGTATCAAACGTCACAACGTTACTGGGTGATTATAAAGGTGCACTACAGGTATCTCCGAAAGTGTTTGTTGAGTTGGCATGGATCAAGATTGGGATTTGTCACTCCGACTATCGGAGAGGTATCTCTGGGCCCTCTCGGTAATACAGCATCACAGAAGCCTTGCAAGCACCATGACTAAAGAGTTAGTTGCAAGATGATGTATTATGGAACGAGTAAAGAGACTTGCCGGTAACGAGATTGAACTAAGTATTGGATACCGACGATCGAATCTCGGGCAAGTAACATACCGTTGGACAAAGGGAACAACGTATGTTGTCATATGAGGTTCACCGATAAAGATCTTCGTGGAATATGTAGGAACCAATATGAGCATCCAGGTTCCGCTGTTGGTTATTGACCGGAGAGTCGTCTCGGTCATGTCTACATCATTCCCGAACCCGTAGGGTCCGCACACTTAAGGTTCGATGACGATATAGTTTTATATGAGTTATGTGATTGGTGACCGAAATTTGTTCGGAGTCCCGGATGAGATCACAGACATGACGATGAGTCTCGAAATGGTCGAGAGGTAAAGATTCATATATTGGAAGGCTATATTCGGACGTCGGAAAGGTTCCGAGTGATTCGGGTATTTTTCGGAGTACCGGGGAGTTACGGGAATTCACCGGGAGAAGTAATGGGCCTCATTGGGCCATACGGGAAAAGGAGAGGCAGGCCACGTGAGGAAGCGCGCGCCCCCCCTTGCCCAAACCGAATTGGACTAGGGGAGGGGGCGCAGCCCCCTCTTTCCTTTCCCTCTCCCTTGCCCCTTTCCTACTCCATATGGGAGGTGGAATCCTACTAGGACTAAGGAGTCCTAGTAGGACTCCCCACTTTGGTGCGTCCCTAGGGCCAGCCTCCTCCTCCCTCCCTCCTTTATATACGGAGGGGGGCGCCCCTTGGAGAAAAAAACAATTGTTCCAAGCCGTGTGCGGCGCCCCCCTCCACCGTTTACACCCTCGGTCATATTTTCGGAGAGCTTAGGCGAAGCCCTGCCGGAATCACTTCACCGTCACCGTCACCACGCCGTCGTGCTGACGGAACTCATCTTCTTCCTCGACGTCTTGCTGGATCAAGAAGGCGAGGATCGTCACCGAGCTGCACTTGTGTAGAACTCGGAGGTGCCGTACGTTCGGTACTCGATCGGTGGAGCTCGAAGGATTGTTCGACTACATCAAGCGCGTTGTGAGACGCTTCCGCTAAACGGTCTACGAGGGTACGTAGACACACTCTCCCCTCTCGTAGCGATGCATCTCCATGGATAGATCTTGCGTGAGCGTAGGAAATTTTTGAAATTCATGCTCCGTTCCCCAACAGTTATGACCACTGAGCTAAACATAGTATGGATAGCATCCTGTGTATCTTTCGGAGCGTAGCCTCTTATCTTGGTTGATGGCCCGTGCTCATGAGGAGTACAACATGCTTGCTGCATTGTTGTGGTCGTATATGCAAGAGGCTGACAAGGATTGGTAATATCACCTTGCTGGTGAAGTTTCTTTTTATTGACCATTGCGGAAACTGTTCATTCAAAACTTCTTGGTTTTTGCGGGTTCCTTTTGGGGCCCTGTCATGACCTGTCAACCCGGCTCCTTGGTCGTATCATAACTTACTCTTGCATATCTCGTAGGGATTGCTGCGTTCATATCCTTCTTTCAAGTATGGGGCCAATGTTTATCTAAACACAGTCATTCCCGTGTATGAGTGGCTCGCATGAACTGATCAAATAGACAACATGCTCACAACATATGCAAGTGTAGGATAAATCCTTTTATAATCAATTGAGCTCTGAGGCGGACGTATGTCCGGACTAGTTCATACTTCTAACAAGCTTGTTGTGGGCACGATGGCATTTTGAAGAAGGCTGAATTCCTTATGCTCGAAGCTTCTGCCAAGGTAACGTGCCGAAGAAGGTTGGGTATCGTACCCCAAAAAATCGTTCCTCCTAGTGGCGTAGCGAGGAAGATTGGGGAGTCTTGCGTCGCAAGCTCCTCTGTTAGCTTACGAAGGAAGGCTGAGTTGCTCATACCAGAAGCCTTGCACTGTGATACGCAGTCGGACCTATGGCTGGTTCTGGCTTCCTTACGAAGTGTCCAAAATTTACCCATAGTGAAGCCATCACTTCGTATAGGCCATACCTTGACTAAAGATATTTCATTGGTTATGCACATCGCTTGTCCTTCTGCTGGCCTAATCATTGCTGCTGTAAAGATTGCGCAACTGATGCAGGCTTCGTGTTGATAATTAGTCCGGATGTGTGCCGATAGTAAGCAGTTGGCGGATAATTCCATTCGGTTTAGCTGAACTTCCAGGTATTTGGAATTCTCATTGGTTTTGGGCAGTCGTGAACTTACCCAAGTATTCATTGCAAACCTTGTTCATAGTGCCCGGAAATTTGTATATACACCGGTGAATTCCAAAATATGCTTTGCAATTTGTATGAACATACCAGAGTTTTGTTGTTGCTCTCGGCACGTTCACAATCTTGAAATATGTCTTCGGTGGGTAATAAATGGTTCTTGAGTCCATTGAGAAAAGACTCAAGGTTCACCCCACTGACTGAAATAATCCTTGTGTCGAGGACCGAATAATTTGCTCTTGCTGTTGTCCATTCCCAACAGCTCATCTGACTATTCCTTAGGTGTGATTTGTTCTGAGGCAAACTCTCTCAGGTATATTCTGGCATTGTCTGTGGCACGCAGATTCTGTTTCTGACCCATCCTTTATTCTTGACAGATCATGTGTTGCTGTTCTGAATATCATGTGGTGAACTTGAACTGACTAAACTTGGACTATTGAGTATTATCCAAGCTGTATGCTGGTCTTCTTAACAGCACTTGCGAATGGATCCATTCGGAGCAAGAGAACGGAATCGAGAAAAGAAAGAAGAACCGCGAAAAACCAAAAGCAAATAAAGCTCAAATTTTGTGGACCTTACACACGTGGCCAAAGATTCATTAGTATAACTAGTATAGCGCACTCGATGCACCTCTAAGGACTTAGAAGCAAAACCACACAATGCTCCTGGTAGCAATTGGTGTCGAGCTCCCACTACTTCCTTAGGGAACATCAAACTCGATGCATGACCATAGCCAAAGTGGCTTAGTCAACAATACTAGGGTTGTCGGGGAAAGATGGAATTTATAGGCGTTTCCCAAAGGAAACTGGATTTAAGGAGGGAAATGCCATGGTTAACAAGCAAGGTGGGGATATCTGGTTTACCTAGGGGTTCAGGGCTCGCGGGTCATTGCCGGGTGCGGACATTTCACATCGGAGGCAAAGGCCACGGGAGTTGGGGGTCTAATGGAGCCAAAAACCTATGGGATTGCCTTATGATCAATAGTAGCCGTGCCTGTTTGGCAAAGAAGGCTGAAATCCATCTGGGCTTTCTACTGATCAAGAGATAATGAAGTCCGGCTAGGGTAACCTACAGTCAGCCTGGCTGCTTTGATACCATCCGTTGTGGCACCCCGCCTGATTACCACTGTAGCCAGACGGTCGCCGCACACACCAGCCCAGGAAATCACTCTGGCATGCGCGTTTACAACAAGTATCATGAACATAGGCACTTCTATTAATGGATATATAAGTCTTACATGATATTTTACAAGGGTGATGGCAGCGGAAAAGCTCTATCTAAGGCAGCATGGTCTTGGTGTGGCTCCAATCCACAGGGATCTGACTGGGTTACTCTTCTAGCCCGCGAACACTCCGGCTCCCCGCTAATGGACGTCGGATCCTTAGGTGAACCTGGCCACATTGAAGGCCGCTGAGTACTTTTGAATGTACTCGCAAGCAAACCAAATAACATATACACCAAGCAAAACAATCCATGGCATACAAGCATGCATTTGTTATCTTAACAATATTAACTATCATGTTATGGCAGGATTATCTGGCGGAATAATTACTAGAGTGAATGTAATAAGGTAAAGCATAACAATAAAGGTACTTAATCAAGTTTGATCTCGTGATCCCTCCGGATCGCATCCGGGTTCTCAGGGTCTTCCGACCATTATCTCATAGCCATCACATGGCCAGCATCTCATAATCCTGACATCAACCGATGTCCACGCGTCTGTACTGCAAGTTTGACAAAGCTCTCCTTTCTCTGGTTCATTATTAACATCATATGGTTTGTTCCTCCAGACTCGACACAGACCAAATAGTGTGACCTAGTACGAATTGTGACCCATGACTGAGGACGTGGCTATTCGAATAGATTTACACTCTACAGAGGTTGCGCACTTTACCCACACCATGGAGCTCCCGACCTCGTACTTTAGTACATGTTCCCATTCTGGTGGACCGGTGCTGCTCCAACAAAACTTGTCTATTGCCCGACACTCTTACGGCCCCATCGACAATCATACCACTTCCGGGTCAAGTCCTGGGTGGCCCCTGTGTCACTCCTGACACCTGCCACCGTCGTGGCCAAACTAAACTGTCCCAAATGGGGACCCGCGCGCAAATAACCTGGGCTCACAAGGTTATCGTCGCCTACCTGATTTGGGTAGCATGCACGCATAACCTTCCCTCTTTGGTGGTACCGATAAGAGGCGAGACAATAGACCAAGTTAGGGCCTTCCCATAAAGGCAAATGTGGCTGCACTGATGAGCTCGGTTCAGTGGCACTATGACTTGATCCAGCCGATGGAGGAGGTTGTTGTTATTAGGTCACATTCTTTATTATTGCAATAACAACAATAGTGCATGATGTAAACAAAACAACCTATCCCTATATTGTTACATACGAGTCACTAGTGCGATACTATTCGTAATGAACAACAGTGAGTAACGTAAACAACAATTCAATTAGAAGGAGTTCACTTACTCATTAACTTCTAGCATAAATATATTATTTAATTCAAAGATACAAGAATAACACAGAAGTAATGATTTAGGGCATATATCAGATGGTCGGCTTTCTTGGGGGTCGATGAATTCATCGGAGAGAAGTGCGATCACCTTGCGGAAAGATTTGCCAGAAAAGCTTCTCTCTCAGAGGGGCTGAATATAGGGCAGGGGAAAAATGATCATTTCCAGAATGTGTAAACATGGTGAAAGTGATATCATCCGAACGGGCTCGACGAACAGAGGACGTGGGCTTTGGAATCACCTGAATCGGAGTCACGGTTAAAAAGTTGTGACCGTTCGTTGTTTAGGCAGAAAACAAATAAAAATGTATTCATTTCTGCGCTTAACTGACGAATGACCGCTATATAAGGATTTCGGCGGCTGTGCTGAAACAGAAGGCGCATTTTGGAAAATACGCTTCCCTCTGGGAAAAACGTAAAAGCGCTGAATGCGCTTCCACTTATCTGATGTGGCGAGCCACCTCTCGCCAACAGCTGGGCCCCACGCGGCTTCTCTCTCCTCCCACCATCTCCTTCTTCGTCCTCCTCTGCTTCTCCCCGACGCCGCGGCAGGGAGCTCGGGCTCTGGTGGCCGGCGACGTTCCGGTGGGTCTCTTGGCCGGGCGACAGCACGGCTGGGGTCGCCGGCGAGCCGCGGTTCCAGTGGTGAGTAGCGGGGCCACCAGGGAGGGCTGGGCGCACGGCGGTGGGTGGTGACAGTGAGCGGCTGCTCCAACCACTGGGGGTGCTCCGGTGGCCGGGGAGGCTGGGCGCGGGCGTGGGTGAGGTAGAAGGAGGACGGCGTGTCCGTGGGTGGGCTCGGACGGAGCCGGGGACGACCGTGGCGCGGGAACTTGAGAGGAGGGCGGCGGCAAGCCTCCGGCCAGAGAGAGGGAATCGGGGCTTCTTGAGCCCGACAGCTTGCTCCAGAAGGAAGCTACGAGGGAGGGAAGGATGCTGGCGTGCTCGGGGAGCTCGGGTGCGGCTATATATAGCCGGGTGAGCTCGCCGGATAAGCTCGGCCGTTGTGGCCTTCTTATCCGCGCACTGGGGCTCGGCGGCCACGCGGAGAGAGGGGGGAGGCGTCGAGAGGGTTCACGAGGAGTGGGGAGGTCTCGGGTGTGCTCAAGAAGGCTCGGGGGAGAAGACGATGACGGTCACGGGCGCACACTGTTGGCAGCAGTGCGGCGGAGCTCGTCGTGGCCCGATGGGGAAGACGACGGAGGGGGAAGGGGCTAGAGGAGGGGTGCGTGGACGCAGGGGAGCCGTTGGACACGCTGGGACAAGCCACAGCCGATTGGAGCTAGCTGGCCGAGGCGACCGAAGCGCAGAGCACCGCTTTGGACGTGCTCCCTGCATGGTCACCACTGGCACCGCGTGTCCAGAGCATTGAATGGCCCTGGGACCATGTCAAACAGATGCACCAGCGGTCAGTGAGTTGACCTGTGAGGATTTGGATAGAGATGGGGGCAAGAGTTGACTGATTTGAGCTCACAATGGTTCTGACATGAAACTTGGATGGACTCTTCTGGAGAAATGGATGAGGGTATGGAGCTGAACCTTTGTCATAATGAAATGTGGTAGGAAGCTGTAGATGCTGGCAAAATTTGAAATCATTTGGACCTTGTTTGCATGCATTTCCTTCACAATGCAAAATTTGGTCCAGAAAATAAACTTTGAAGCTGTGCTCAAATGGATCCATGGAATAAGCTGAATTTTGGTGGTTGGCAATGATTTAGGCATGAAGAGGACCTGGTAAAATTTCAGCTCCTTTGGATACTCTATGAAGGTACTTCCTTCACAAAGCTAGATGGAATTTCTGGGAGAAAATGGCTAGATAAAATGATATGAATTTTTGCATGCTCACATCATATAGGAAATGTGAGGTCCTGGATTAATTTCAGGATCTATGGAGCAATCTAAAATATAGTTGCTTCACAATCTCAAAATAGGTCCAGAAACTAGAATTGGATGATGTACTCAAAATTTGAAATATGAAACTTGGGTTCTCGATGAAAATGGTGAAGATATGGATAGGAGAAGCTCCACAAATTATTTGGGACTTTTCCTGGCTACCAAAATGGTAGCTCCTTTGGAAAGTGTCCAAAATGCAATATTGGCTTTAAATAGGAAAATGCAATTTCCCTTATTTAATTATGGCCAATATTGTTGTGAGAGCTCAATATGGTCACAAAGAATATTTCCACAAGTTTTCATGAACTTTGGAGATGGATAGATATTTTCCTGGATTTAATTCCTTTAACTGGCAGAAAAAGGAATTAATTTTAAATGAAAAATATTGCAAATGACTTGGCAATATTTTTGCATATCTAGTGTTTATAGATATAGGAGACTCTCTAGGAAAAGTTTGGGAGACAACAGAGCAAAGAACATTGTGGTTCCTTTGTAACTGCAGGAATTAGGGTTTCCCTTCCGGTAACTCGAAGGGTAGGGTTTCGGCAGCAAAATCCTGAGAATATATCTTGGGTGGCAAGGTTGGATTGGAGAGAATCTCTGGTTGGATAGGAAAGGCAAGGCTAAATGACCATCTCCATATACCCAAGAGCGAGAGAAAATCCGATAACATCGGAAACAAAGACGGGAGTCTAATCCCGCGAAGGAGAAAAACAAGGAGCGAAAACCAGGGTGTCACACTGCGAGAAAGCGATCCCAGAGCTAACATAATATTAAGTACCACAAGTATCCAATTCTAGTTGTCGTAGATCGGGATACTCTCTGAGCGTCCGTTACCGTAACTTCCCTGCAGGGGTGCACCAACTTACCAACACGCTCGATTAACTCCGGCTAGACACACTTTTATCAGGTCATGCCCGGCCTCGGCTAATCTACACACCTTAGCCCAACCTAGGTTCAAGAGAGAGGCCAACACGCCGGTCTAAATCCTAAGCGCTTAGGGGTCTGGGCCCATCGCCCTTTGCACTCCTGCGCGTTGAGAACGTGGCCGGGACCAAACCTAGCCCTTGTATACACATGCAGGCCGTCATAGTTCACCCGGGCATGCGCCGCACAACTGCTGACGTCTGAAGAACTTTCGGAAGAACATACGATGCCGAGTGCCCATACTTATTCCCGCGTGGTGGTCAGTGCGTAAAAGGCCAGAGGCCTACTCAGATCACATATCCAAACCCATTAGTGTGTTTGGAGCTCGCGGTGGCGATCAGTGATCCTGTCGCCCCGTCTCGCGGACTTACGGCAAGGGCCAGGCCCATCCCTCTCTAGGGCGGTCTGCCTGCCCGGCCGTGCCGCCTAATTATCTCGCGGGTACCCTCACGGTCAACCCGATTTCATCAACTCTCGTGGGTACCCCCCGGGGTCGACCCGACTTCAACAAGGGACTGAGGTAAAAGACAGGGTATCCGTGTGTCCATAACATCAAGGGGGAATTCGAGGAATGACCCTCGATGAGTTCACACTTGAGGGGTTGCACCACAGAGTCATAATCGGAGGTGGTGAAAGAGGAATCACCCTCGGTAATCCACAACCGACTAGCTATACTACAGAGATATCATCAGGAGTGAGGTACGAGGTATCACCCTCGGCACTCGATAGTAGCTCTGCAGAGTCATGCAACTAAGGGGGATGCGGTGATGTGTCGGTCTCTGCACATCGATCACATGGATCGGGTCATCCGGTGGTAGAGCAGGGCAACAGCCAGTGATGGATCACTAACCAACCTATACTAAGTATATAGGATAGCAGGTAAGGTATCAACAGCAGTTACAAAAATAGGCTATGCATCAGAATAGGAGCTATCGAATACAGTAGCAAAATCTAATGCAAGCTGATACGTCTCCAATGTATCTATAATTTATGAAGTATTCATACCATGTTTATTATAGTTTTGTATGATTTTGGTGCACTTTATATGGCTTTTATATGATTTTTATGGACTAACATATTGACCTAGTGCCCAGTGCCAGTTGCTGTTTTCTGCTTGTTTTTGGTTTTCCAGAAAATCCATATCAAATGAAGTCCAAATGCAGCGAAACTTTTTGATGATTTTTTCTGGAAGAAAACAGACCCAAGAAGCTTCGGGGGAGCAGCAGAAGACCCACAGGGGCACCACAAGCCACCAGGGCGCGCCACCCCCTAGGCGCGCACTGGTGCCTCGTGGGCCCCCTGTGGCACCTCTTTGCATGATTCCAACGCTGAAAAATCATATATATTCAGAAACCCCCAAAAGTTAACCTAGATGAAATTTTACGCCGCCGCAAGCCTCTGTACCTCCACGATCTCATCTACAGCCCTTTTCCGGCACCCTGCCAGAGAGGGGGAATCATCACTGGAGGCCATCTTCATCATCCCGGCGGTCTCCATGACGAGGAGGGAGTAGTTCACCCTCGAGGCTAGGGGTATGTACTAGTAGCTATGTGTTTTATCTCTCTCTCGTGTTCTTGATTTGGCACGATCTTGATGTATCGCGAGCTTTGTTAATATAGTTGGATCATATGGTGTTTCTCCCTCTCTATCTTGTTGTGATGAATTGAATTTTTACCTTTGAGGTTTCACTATTATCGGATTGGATACTTTTATGGATTTGAGAACACTTGATGTATGTCTTGCATATGAATACCCATGGTGACAATGGGGTATTATATTGATTCACTGGATGTATGTTTTGGCACTCAACTCGCGGATTCCCGAGGTGACATTGGGGTAATCTATGCATAGGGGTTGATGCACGTTTTCGTCTTACTTTCTCCGGTAGAAATCTTGGGGCACTCTCTGAGGTTCTTTGTGTTGGATTGGATATTATGAACCTGAAGTTGTTTGATGCATATCGAATAATCAACTCACAGATACTTGTGGTGACATTGGAGTATCTAGGTGACATTAGAGTTGGTTGATGTGTATCATATGGTGTTATTTTAGTACGAACTCTAGGGCTGTTTGTGACACTTATAGGAATAGCTCAATAGATTGATCGGTAAGGATAACTTTGAGGTGGTTTCGTACCCTACAAACAATTTCATCTTGTGTTCTCCGCTCGATAAGAACTTTGGAGTGATTCTTTATTGCACGTTGAGGGATTGTTATATGATTCAACTATGTTAGCACTGTTGAGAGATTGCACTAGTGAAAGTATGAACCCTAGGCCTTATTTCTAAGCATTGCAATACCGTTTATGCTCCGTTTTATCACTAGCTACCTGGCTATTTTTTTATTTTCAGATTACAAAAACCTATATCTACTATCCATACTACACTCGTATCACCATCTATTGCTGAACTAGTGCACCTATACAATTTACCATTGTATTGGGTGTGTTGAGGACACAAGAGATTTCTTGTATTTGGTTGCACGGTTGTTTGAGAGAGACCATCTTCATCCTACGCCTCCCACGGATTGATAAACCTTAGGTCATCCACTTGAGGGAAAATTGCTATTGTCCTACAAAACTCTGCGCTTGGAGGCCCAACACGAGTCTACAAGAATAAGTTGTGTAGTAGACATCAAGCTCTTTTCTGGCGCCGTTGCCGGGGAGGTGAGTGCTGGAAGGTATATCTTTAGATCTTGCAATTGAATCTTTTAATTTCTTGTTTTATCACTAGTTTGGTTTATAAAAGAAAACTACAAAAAAATGGAATTGAGGTTGCCTCATATTATTCGTCTTTATAATGTTTTTCTTGAAAATGATGGAGCGGAAAATTGTGCTCAATTGATAGAAGAAGAATTCAATAAAATGTTTGGCATAAAATCCATGAATGATGAGCATGATTGCAATGTTGCTAGTATGAATTCTTTGAATATCCATGATGCTAATGATATGCAAAGCCATAAGCTTGGGGATGCTATGTTTGATGAAGATGATATTTTTAGTCCCCCAAGTTTTGAGGTGCAAATCTATTATGATGATTGCATGCCTCCTATTTATGATGATTATATTGATGAAAGTGGATTTGGAGAGGTCAGGAATTTATTTAGTAATTATTCCACTATTTTGGAAGAAGTTTCAATTGATTATGACAACAAAGTTGCTATCTATGATGATTATTGTGATGACATGTATGCTATAAAGAATAATGATAACCATGAAACTTGTCATCATGATTTTTATTTTCAATTGGATTATTCCAATCAAGTATCACATGATAGTTATTTTGTTGAGTTTGCTCCCACTATTATGAATGAGAAGGAATTTGCTTATGTGGAGAGTAATAAAATTTCTATGCTTGTGGATCATGAAAAGAATGCTTTATGTGATAGCTATATTGTTGAATTCCTTCATGATGCTACTGAAAATTATTATGAGAGAGGATCATATGCTTTTAGGTGTTGCAATAATATCAAGTTTCCTCTCTATGTGTTGAAAGTTTTGAAGTCATGCTTGTTTTGCCTTCCTATGTTAGTTGATTCTTGCTCCCACAAATTGTTTGTTCGCAAAATCCCTATGCATAGGAAGTGGGTTAGGCTTAAATGTGCTAGTCATATGCTTCATGATGCTCTCTTTGTGTTTCAATTCTTTACTTTTATGTGAGCATCATTGAAATCATCATGCCTAGCTAAAAAGGCATTAAACAAAAGCGCTTGTTGGGAGACAACCCAACATTTACCCCTACTGTTTTTTTGTCTTCACATGATTAGGCTACTGTGGTAATCATGTTTTTATGTTTTCTTTCAATAATGTGCCAAGTAAAGCCTTTGGGATAGTGTAGATACTTGTTGATTCGATTCTGTGCAAAAACAGAAACTTTTGCGTCCAGTGCTGGAATTTCTGTTCTGTACTAGAGCGTCAGAAAATTCTCAAATTTTTACAGAGTATTGGGTTACAAATGTTTTACGTTGTCCTAATGTTTCAGAATTTTTGGAGTTACAGAAGTATGGTTTTTAAATTGCTCACCACATGCTGTTCTGTTTTTGACAGATTCTGTTTTCGGTGCATAATTTGCTTGTTTTAGTGTTTCCATAGCTTATATTGAGTAATATAAATTGTGTAAATGATATAATACAGTAGGAATTATGTGAGAACAATTATGAAACTTGTCTTGACAGTACCTAAGTGGATGATTTATTTCTATCATACTAACCTATCTCACAAGATCCGTTAAGTTTTATGTGATTGAAGTTTTCAAGTTTTGGGTGAGATATCGATATGAGGAGAATAAGGAGTGGCAAGACCCTAAGCTTGGGGATGCTCAAGGAACCCCAAGGTAATACTCAAGGAAGACTCAAGCTTCTAAGTTTGGGGATGCCCCGGAAGGCATCCCCTCTTTCGTCTTCAACATTATCGGTAACCTTACTTGGAGCTATATTTTTATTCGTCACATGATATGTGTTTTGCTTGGAGCGTCATTTGATTTTGTTGAGATTTGCTTGCTGTTATCAATAATCATGTTTTGTATCTTTTAGTTCAATAAAATGCCAATTATAGCCTTTACCATGCCCAGTTTGCAAGTTCATGTGTTGCTGTTTGAAAACAGAAAGTTTTCTGTTATGTCCAGAATATTCCTGAATAGTCAGAACATGATAAAAATCTGAAATTTTTACACAGTAAGAATGCATGAGTTCTCTTTCATGTGGTAATTTTAAGAATTTTTGGAGTTAGGGAAGTATGAATTCTTATTCACCCTTTACAGACTGTTCTGTTTTGGCAGATTTCGGTTATAGTTGCATTGTTTGCATATGTTGCTTGTTTAATGTTTCTATTTTTGGATAGGAGTATTAAACATGATGAGGCATTTAGTATGCAATGTTTAATTATATTTTTTCTGATTTGCTACAGTAGAGAATGTTGAGGTTTTGAGTTGATTTATACTAACTTATCTCACGAGTTCTTGTTGAGTTTTGTGTGGATGAAGTTTTTAAGATTTAGGAGAAGCCATGATATGAAAAGAATTAAGGAGACACAAAAGCTCAAGCTTGGGGATTCCCAAGGCACCCCAAGATAACATTCTAAGAAGTCTCAAGCAACTAAGCTTGGGGATTCCCCGTTAGGCATCCCACCTTTCTTCATCAACACCTATCGGTTAGCCTAAGTTTTTACTCGTTCACATGATATGTGCTATTTTTGGAGTGTCCTTTTATTTTCATTTTGTTTGATGTTTTAATAAAATTACTAAGATCTGAATTTTTTAAATGAGAGAGAGTCCTCACATAGCTACCTATTTACTTAACTACTCATTTGGTCTTCACTTATATCTTTTTGGAGTAGTTTGTCATTTACTCTTGTTCTTCACTTATATCCCAAGAGTAAATTGTTGAATGAATTGAATGTCATAAATTTGAAATTATATATGCTTCATATGCTTGTCCCATGGGGAGTATTGACTTCACGTATAAAAAGTATAAGTGGTAAAATTTATTGAAAGTTAGCAAACATAGCATTGGTCACTTGAACAATTTTTGAAAGAATATTGAAGGAAGAGAGATTTCACATATAAATATACTATCTTGGACATCTTCTATCATTGTGAACCCCCATTAATTATTTTCAAACTTGATCAAGTAGTTGACGTTGGACAAGGAAGACAACGTAATGAGTTATGTTTGTTTATATTCACATAGAAGTTATATTGTCATGGATCCTCTAACATGCGGTGCTTGCTTAGGATCTTTTGCTAGCCAAAAAATTCGTACTAAGTAGAGATACTACTTGTGCATCCAAAAACCCTTAAACCCAGTTTCTTGCCATGAGTGTCCACCATATCTACCTATGGATTGAATAAGATCCTTCAAGTAAGTTGTCATCGGTGCAAAAAGCAATAAAAATTGCTCCTAAAATATGTATGACCTTTTATTGCAAGGGAAAATAAGCGTTGTAGGAACTTGTGATGGTAAAGAAATAAAAGCGACGGGCTGCATAATAAAGGTTGCTATCACAAGGGGCAATATAACATGATGTTCCTTTGCATTAAGGGCTTGTGCATCCAACAACAAAAAGCGCATGACAACCTCTGCTTCCCTCTGCGAAGGGCCTATCTTTTACTTTTCTGTATTTACTTTTATGCAAGAGTCATTAATGTTCATCCCTATTCCGCTCTATTTATTCTTTAGTTGGCAAGCATTATGTGGTAGGGAAAGATCCAGGCACATATATCCAGTTGAATATAGATGATCATGAGTTATTATTGTTGACATTATCCCTGAGATAAATAAGTTGGGAGGCGAAACATTAAGCCCCTATCTTTCCTATGTGTTTGACTGAAACGGTTTGTTCTAAAAATATGCTTTGAGTGTCAGCAATCATGGAAGACTAAAAGATGGTTGAGTATGTGGAATTTGCTAGCTCAAAGCTCTTACATAGACCCTTCCTGAAAATAAGATGAATTGCAATTGTTTGATGATTGAGAACATAGTTTGTTAGTTTTCAAGAAAGTTTATGGCCTATACTTTAAACATGTGAATAGCTTGCTACTTGATCATGAGAAGTTTTATGAGATGAGCTACTGATTATGATATATACTGATGCTAGAAAAAGTGATTGAAATTATTATTGATCAAACTTATGCATTATGCTAGCATTCACACACTTCATAAATTATTTCTTTTACCATTTACCTACTCGAGGACGAGCAGGAATTAAGCTTGGAGATGCTGATACGTCTCCAACGTATCTATAATTTATGAAGTATTCATGCCATGTTTATAACAATTCTATATGGTTTTGGTATCATTTGATTAGAACTAACCCGGACTGACGCTGTTTTCAGCAGAATTGCCATGGTGTTGTTTTTTGTGCAGAAATAAAAGTTCTTGGAGTGAAACTTTTTGGAGATTTTTTATGGAATAAATAAAAAATATTGGAACCAAGCCCCACTGGAGGGGGGGCCACCCAGTGCCCATGAGGCACCAGGGCGCGCCAATCCCCCCCCCCAGGCGCGCCCTGGTACCTCGTGGGGCCCACGTGGCTCCGTCTTACTTGATTCCAATGCTGAAAAATCCTATAAATAGAGAAACCCCCAGAAATAACCCTAGAACTTCAACTCCACCGCCGCAAGCCTCTGTACCTCCATGATCTCATCTACAGCCCTTTTCCGGCACCCTGCCGTAGGGGGGAATCATCACCGGAGGCCATCTTCATCATCCTGACGGCCTACATGACGAGGAGGGAGTAGTTCACCCTCGGGGCTGAGGGTTTGTACCAGTAGATATGTGTTTATCTCTCTCTCTGTCTCTCGCGCGTTCTTGATTTGGCACGATCTTGATGTACTGTGAGCTTTGTTAATATAGTTGGATCATATGGTGTTTCTTCCCTCTCTATCCTTGTTGTGAAGAATCGAATCTTCTCCATTTGAGGTTTCGTTATTGTCGGATTGAATATTTCAGATTTGAGAACACTTGATGTATGTCTTGCATATGAATACCCGTGGTGACAATGGGGTATTATATTGATTCACCTGATATATGTTTTGGCACTCAACTCGCGGATTCCTGCGGTGACATTGGGGTAATCTATGCATATGGGTTGATGCACGTTTTCATTATCTTTTATCCGATAGAAACTTTGGGGTGCTCCTTGGAGTTCTTTGTGTGGTTTGAATATTATGATTATGAAGTTGTTTGATGCATATCGTATAATCAACTCACGGATAATTGTGGTGACATTGGAGTATCTAGGTGACATTAGAGTTGGTTGATGTGTATCATATGGTGTTATTTTCGTACGAACTCTAGGACTGTTTGTGACACTTAAAGGAATAGCTCAATAGATCGATCGGAAAGGATAACTTTGAGGTGGTTTCGTACCCTACAAACAATTTCTATCTTATGTTCTCCGTTAATAGGAATTTGGAGTGATTCTTTATCGCACGTTGAGGGATAGTTATATAATCCAATTATGTTAGCATTGTTGAGAGATTGTACTAGTGAAAGTATGAACCCTAGGCCTTGTTTTTAAGCATTGCAATACCGTTTGTGCTCACTTTTGTTACTTGTTACCTTGCTGTTTTTATATTTTCAGATTACAAAAACCTATATATACTATCCATACTACACTTGTATCACCACCTCTTCGCCGAACTAGTGCACCTATACAATTTACCATTGTATTGGGTGTGTTGGGGACACAAGAGACTCTTTGTTATTTGGTTGCAGGGTTGTTTAAGAGAGACCATCTTCAACCTACGCCTCCCACGGATTGATAAATCTTAGGTCATCCACTTGAGGGAAAATTGCTACTGTCCTATAAACCTTTACGCTTAGAGGCCCAACACGAGTCTACAAGAACAAGTTGTGTAGTAGACATCATTGCCTCATATAGTTTCATTGTATGTGTATGTGTGTGTTGGATCTTTGTATGTGTGTGTGTAGCATGTATATATGTATAGCTAGAAGAAAAAAAATAGAGAAATAGTAGTAGTAGCGCGGGGTATAGCTTTGCAGTAGCGCGTGCACCAACGCTGCTGCTAAATGAAATTAGTAGTAGCGCGGGCTCTGACCCAGTGCTACAGGAAACTAGTTACCACCCGCGCTACTGCTAAAAGTTAGCTGTAGCACCCTAGCAGTAGCGCGGACGCCCGCGCTAATGCTAGGCCAATACCCCACGCAACTACTAGGCTTTTCCCTAGTAGTGGAGCATAGTGTCCATAGTCCTGACAATTGTAGTAAAGGACTTTATATTTGTCAAACTTTCGGTACTTCTGCTTATCTTTCTCCCTACTACACGAGAACATCAGCTGCTCTTCTTCTTGGTCACGCTCACGTCCCTTTAGTGTCTACTCATAGGTCTTCAGCCGCCCGATCACCTCCATCACCGACATCTTCATCACGTCGGCCCACTGCTCTATGGTGCCAACGATCGGTAAAAACATGTCGGGAATGACTCGTAGTAATTTCTCCACAACTGTGATGTCCTCCATCTTTGATCCGAGAGCTCGCATCTCATTAACCAGGGAGGTTAGCTTCAACGCAAATTCACCGACCCCTTCTGATTCTTTCATGCTCATCCTCTCGAACTCCCTCCTTAGAACTTGAACACGAGCCTTCTTGACATGATCATCTCTAGAATGCATCTCCTTGAGAGCTTCCCAAGCTTCCTTTGCCATCTCTTTCTCTGATATAGTCATGAAAACGGCGTCAGGCACACCTTGGGCTATGGCGACGAAAGCCTCTTAGTCCTTGATCTCTTCGACCGCGCCGTCACCTTCCACCGCTGCCCAGACTCCACATGCACGCATGAAGATCTTCATCTTCGCGGCCCACACCCCATAATTGTCACCTTCAAGCATGGGGTACTGGATGATCACACCACTCGCCTTCGAAGTCGACATGACCCGCTTCTTCGATTTTCCTTCGTCCGTGACACAACTTGACGGTGACAAAGAATCCTTCAACTCCACCGTGACGCAACTTGACGGCAGAGCCTTCGCACCTTGCTCTGATTCCAATTATTGGCTTTTTTCTAAGGATCGAACACACGATCACGCTGCAGCCCGACTGGTCGTGTACGCGCAACTCGCCTCGACATATACGAACTAGTTGTAGCACTCGATATCTCACCGGCGCTCACGCAAACACCGGGACCAGAACACACGCACACGAATGCAGCAACTCGAAGTTGGCCAGAGGCACGTGTCGTGCCTCGTAATAATCTCTTTAGCGCTTTTCGTTTTTCTGGTACAAAACTCACGCACCCTGCCTATGCATATATATGTGCAGGACCTGACTTACGCCACCGACCCAGACTCCCTTTACCTATCCTATACGGACTAGTACTCGTATTAGGAAAGCTAACACCATCGATCCTTTTTTTTTTTTTTGAACACAACACCATCGATCCTGATTGATCTCAACTGGTAGTAGTACTCCTGCCATAATAGTACATGACGTCTATTACATGGAAAAAGACAAACCGACCCAATAAACTTTCCTACTTCTACTCCAACACATTTGGATTACTAACACGAGGTGGAATAGAAGAGACTGTCGCACATTGGTATGTACCATGGTGGCGCAACATGATCGAGAAGAGAGAAAAGTAAGATTCAAAGTTGGCTCACTGCCGCCTCCTCTTTCCAGTGACATGAGATGCTATCCTGTCTACACCATCGTCGTCATTCAACTGCAATAATATGCATGAAAGTAAATAAACAAGTAATGACACTATTTTCCAGTTAACCATTGATGTCTATTAAAACGACTATTACCTGAACATATTATCTCCATTGAAAATACAAAATCTTAGTAAGTAGCCAATAATTTATTATCTTTCACTATTAGATAAATATATATTTTTTAGAAAATGGAATATGTATATATTATCCCTATTTTCTAAAAAAAAGTCATTTTTAGTTTGAAGAAGGGTCATTTTTTACTTAGGTTGGTTGAAATGATATCATTAGATTTGCCAGTAACAAATATTTCACAATATGCATTTTAATGATATTATTCATACTCATCTAAAAATTAACAGTCGGAATTACGTATTGAAGCAGATGGTACAAAGTCAAAACCCCAACGATTTCGAACCAGAGTACCTTCTGATCCATGGCTGAAACAGCCTCATCGTGAGTCGAGACCGCATCTTTGGATTGACCATCATCATTGTTAGTAGACTAAAATCAAGAAAGTAGGTAAGAATAATTAGAGGGTAGAATACACGGATCAACCATGAGATGAGTGGAAATGTAGAAGGAACCTGGATGGAATTGTCGTCTTCATGGCCGTAGTAGTCTTCATAGGAGTACTAAAATTGATAATGCAATTAAGCAGGTTAATTATCGGTGGGTGATACATATGTTATTAACATATAAACAAATGCACGAATACGCTCCAGTGATGCACTTGGCCCACGTCGTACTTACCTCGTCCTCGGATCTGTGAATTCTCAGCCTGGGATGATTGGGGTGTGTTCTTGCGGCGTGCCTCAGTGCAATCACTGTAGCCTCTACCTCCTGCTTGCTGGGATTCCCCCTGGAAAGCCGATAGGTCACGCCCTGGAGCAAAGGCATGCTCCCCGGCCCCGCCAAGCCAACGTCATTTCCCACTCTGGCATAGCAATCCATTTTTTCAATCATCGGCAGTGCTCCCTCTCCACACGTTACTTCTATGTTTATCTTAAGAAGTGTCAACCTCTGGAATTCACGGCTGCCAACAGTATATGATAGATTGTTTAAACAGCAGATGTAGAGGAGGCTGAGTAATGGCAGCGTCCCAAGGATTCGTAGATCCCGAGCTTCCATTACCTCCACTACCAAATGTAAGCGGAAGAGGTGTGGAATACGCGAGGAATCCATCCACGACGGTCGTCTTGGAAGGACAATACGGGACATCATGAACTGATGGAGCTGTGAAGGGGGTGCCCAGTCTTCCCATTCACCAAATTGGCGCCACTCCGCAGCATCAAACTCAATCTTCAGTATTTGGATTTTGCGTAGGTTGCCCAGGGACTCCTTCAGAACCTTGTGTGCACTCTCGTCCAATACATCGAATCGGATGACGAGAACCCTTACCTCCGTTAGTTTTCCCAGCCCGGTAAAAAAAATTGGGCACTTGTCTGCCGAGTATAACTGTAGCTCTTCCAAGGCTGTCAGCTTCCCTATCTCCGCCACCATCCTTGTTCCCTTTGAAGCGCGAAGGCACATCAGCTTGCTTAGCTCACCAACGGACGCCGGCAACTCCTTTATGGCAGTTCCCTCCACCACCAGTGTTTGTAAGAACTTGAGATCACGTCCAATTTCACTTGGTAGCTCGGCAACAGGTGTGTTCAGAAGCCCTAGATACCAGAGCTGGACCAACCTCCCGAGATGGTGAAGACCACCACCTCCCCTAGAAAAATCACAATTCACTAGGGATAGTACTCGTAACACTTTAAAGCTCAAAAGTGGTGGCATGGCACCCTCAAATCTTATAGCATTAAATGACCTCACGTGTCCAATATCCATATGCTTGATGCTTGGTGTATTGTGGATGGCGAGTCTACGAGCAATTTTACTTGTGCCGGGGAAACATGAATTGTGTTGCATTGTATCTTGGGTTGTAACAAAGTTTAACTCACTGGACAAGGTGCGAATGAGATCAAGTACTACATCATGAACCCGACAACCTACATGGTGTACAATATAATTGGTCTCTATCCGGCGGATCATACTTCTATTTATAAGGTCATTGAAGTATCTCTCTCCAAGCTCAAATGGCCTTGTCCCTTGTATATTTGGTATAAAACCTTCAGCCACCCATCTCCATATCAACTGATTTTTCTCAATCAAATAATCTTCTGGGAATGTACTTAGGTGCAATAAACAATTCTTTAGAAAAGCTGGCAGATCATAATAGCTAAACGATAATATCTTTCTCATGTTATTGACAGCTTCATTGTTCTCATACCCAAAACCAATAGCGCCATAGACCTTTGGCCAGTCCTCCCTTGGTTTATGCACAAGCAAGCTAGCTATTGTAACGATTGACAATGGCACACCACCACATTTTGTTAAAAGTTTTTTGATCCCTTCAACAGACTGATCATCAAGACATATGCCTTCAACACCAAATATTCTGGTATAGAATAACTTTATGGAGTTATCACCAGAAAGTGGTTTGATGTTGTAAACACCGCCAACTTTCGTGGCAACTTCAGAAATACGAGTCGTTAAGATAATCCTACTTCCAGTGTTACTATCCACCAAAGCACACTTAATCATTTCCCATGTTGATATGTCCCATATGTCATCAATAACTATCAAGTACCTATTTGAATGTGACAGTCAAGATGCTTGGATTAGTAAAACTACAGGGCGTGTTGGCCATTTAAACAAAAAGCATGGAAATAATTAAGATTGAAAAATGTATTAAAAATATAAAAAATAACCCATATGCCAGTGTTAGATTTTATTTTGGTTTTCTCATCCAAAATTGAAGAGATTCGGCTCAAATTGAAGGGTTATATATATGAGAGACTTGCACGGAGGCAGTTCTATCACACAACCCAATCAAGTCTTGGGTCCCTAACTTCCAACATTTATGTTAGCTGTAGGATAGCCTTTGACTTAAAGATGTGACTTTGCATGCGAGTTTTTGCATGTCTCCCATTTACCTGTAACTTTGTAGTATATGGTGGTAGTGTCAATTGAGACGAGTTGGCGACGGGGCTGTAGTGATCCCAAAATCTAAGAAAACTAGGTGATTCCCCGTGCGTAGCAGCTGGAATTCAGAGATTAATTTTAAATGAACTATGTATGAAGGAAATAATGTAAATCAAATGCTACTATCTTTAAACCTAGAAATGTTCGGTACTTGCATTGTGTGTGAACAAAAAGTATGCATGTACCGTTGACCATATCAGTTGCAACAATTAAATTGAGCACATCGATAGCCTTTAGAAAGTAAACAAATTAAGTAATCTCCAATGTACCACATATGTCTATTAAAAATAAAATAGTCATGTTGCTGTGGTATTTACATGGATGAAAAATATTCTTAGTGGATACTTATGTGGCACATTTGATGAGTTGAATTGCTTGTATGTTGAGAAAAATAGAGGTAGTGGTGATAAAAATATGATGTGCTCTTCATGGTTGGAAAATATTGTTAGTGCATGCTGACATGGCATACTTGGTGAGGTGGAAGGCTTGCATGATAAGATAATTAGAGGTAGTGGGGATCAACTATTTAAGTATATAGGATAATATAAACTATTTTTTTAATAATCGGAAAATGATTCCACATGTATATATAGATTCATTCTAATATGTGTAAATTTATTAAGATGTTGTTTACCATGTCGGGTAAAAAAGAAGACAAATATGTGCATATTAAACTATCAATTAATCACCTATTTGCATGTGACAGGCAAGATACTTGGATTAGTAAAAACATAACATAGATCACGTCTATATATGTACATGTTAGTTTTTTTTTTGGAATTTTTTGATAATTCAGATATTTATTTTTGTCCTTCTTTTGAAAATCGGACTCAACAAAGCCGACAGTCCAAAGTAATTATCGTGTTGTGTGGACCTAGATGCAGAGCCCGAATAAAAATATGCTTCAAAGATTAGTTGTCGACTTATTGCTCCTTTAATACCTATTTGGAATATACTCACAACAAGCACATGATAGAATATGATTAAAGAGTTGCTTTGTTTCTAGGAGAAATATTACCTAGGATTAATTATGGCTACTCTTAAATAATAAATAATAGGACTAAATTGCTTAGTTTTAAAGAGACATACAATGTGTCTGCCAAGAAAAATATAAAACATGTGGTAGAAAAAAAAGTCTCCCCGACCATTTCTATCCCAATTAATTTCCTTTCTAGAAATAAATATTTTCGCTATGGAGGTAAGACTACTCAATTCATAAAGGAAGAGGTCAATTTAAAATCTATTCTTGTACGGAGTAACAGGTAGCCCTAGGTATACCCATTGTAGATGTATAGTACTAATCAAAGTCAAACATTCATGAATCAACTTCAATAAAAATATATAAATTGGATAACTACGTTGTAACTTTTTCTTGTGAATTACTTTCAGATATATTTTTATAAATTATATTATAGAAGTTACCAATTTTTTAATTTTCCTGAACTGATTGTCTGTCGCCTTTGTGTTGCCAAAGCCTTAAATTAGCATGATTACAATAGGCATTATGATTCACCATGCCTAGATAATGTTACACAGAACAGGTAAAACCAACAAGTATTAAAAAGTAAAAAAAAATACAGATTATAGAAAATAAAGTTACATAGGTACAAGAATTGTATATTGACTAGCATATGGTGTGGGGACGGTAATGAGTACCTCTTGTCCCCAAGGAATTTGCGCAGCTGGTTGATGAGTTGTCTTTCGTCCATTGTTGATGCAGTATTATACATTTGCATGTCAAGTTCAAAAATAATGTCCTTGAGAACTTTCTTCATGTCGGGATTCTGACCAACTGGAACAAAACCCCCACAATCAAATCTCTTGCTAATCTTGTCATACACTGCTTTAGCAAGAGTTGTCTTGCCCAATCCTCCGAATCCAGCGACAGAGATCGTCTTGAGATTTTTATCAGGGTGATCACCAGTCTCGGACAACCTCATCCATTGGCTCATCAATGCCAACAATGTCAGATACTTCTTTGTACATGGCCAAGAGACGTGGGTCGATCACTGTTCTTGCATCAGTATTGCCAATAACATCTTTGTATCTGTCATACCTCTCCTTCACCTTCCTAACTTGGATCTTGACGTCTTTGATGCCATTTGCTATTTCACGGCGAATCTTGAGCTTGGTGGCCTTGCTAGAGGTCTTCTTGATGAACCCCAAGAAGGTTTGTGCCTTGGTTGGCTCTAGACCCTCAACACGCACCATGAAGGAGTCGAGATTGTCCTCGATGGCATAGGACAGATCCCTAACATCATTTGCCCAAATCTTGACCAGTGGATCAAGCTGGTCTAGTGGCACGTCGGACACCTTCAGTAGGGCGGCTTGTATGATCAGGAGCTCATCCATGAGGTCCTTGATCCCCTGCCTCAAACCCTTATGCAACTTGTACTCCTCCATGAGTAGGCCCCCCAGCTTGGGCAGGAGAGAGCTCATCGCCCCCATGGCGAATTCCATGCTCTACTCTCACCCTCTACCCCTCTCTCTTAGAAGCTGCTTTTTTTCTCTCTCCTTTAATTTCTTTCTGTGTTTTGAGAAGCTCTTTCTAGCTTACTCGCTGGGTAGGTTGATGTGGCTGGTACGTATATTATATATAGACGAAAATGCCAAATGGAGGCCGAGCTAATGGAGGCCTTAATTGGAAAACTTCAAAATTCAAACTTTTAGTTTCAAAAAATTCTGAAAAAATAGACATATACCTAGAGACATGCTGTACATGTTTGTAAATTTTCAGGCCGAAATACATTAAAATGAGAGCTACATAAAAAAATAAATCTGGGCTTTTTAGCATATGCACTGTTCATGATTTTGGTTTTGTTTTGCGCAGCTCGCAATTCAATGTATTTCATCCTTAAATTTTACACACACACATACACACATTGCTTTATACATGTCTTTTTATTTTCAGATTTTTTTAAAACTCAAAAGTGTGAAGCCTCCATAGAGCTGGGTCTCCAAATTGCCCTACTCCTACTACTACCACTATATAGTAGGGTTTTAGTTAGCTGGGGGTGAGGTGCAAACCCAAACCACTCCAAATGGCCACACACAATATTGTGTAACAAGTATATTACTCAGTTATAATGGCCACACATATATAAGTGTGTCCCACCAAATAACTCCACAGGAAAATATGCATGACCTGATGTGCTAGTAGTATTATACATGTGGAATGAGTTGTGTGATCATACATACGTGCGTGCTTCGAAGATGATCAAAAGAAAGTTCAAACTAGCTAGTATGCACGATAACGATGACGGGAGGAGACTTGTAGTCAAGCACGCGCTCTGACAATTCATCAGTCTGTGTGCATCACACAGCCAGTTACAAAGTACGACTGGAAAACCACAAGAACCAATCCAACTGGGAAGCAAAGGCGTATGATTACATACATGGAAGACGACAGGAGGAGACTTTGAGTCATTGATGCGCCAGGTTGGATGATTCCTTACGCTCTGTGTCACACAATTCATTTCATAGTATGGCTGGAGGACGACGGGAGGAGACTTGAAGTCAGTGATACGCTTGTTTGGAGAATTCTTCATGCTCTGTGCATCGCATGACTCATTAGGCAGTACGCCGGAGGGGGAGACTTGGAGTCAAGCACGCGGTAGTTTGCACAATTTGCTTGCATGACAGATATTCCTGTGTCACTCGTGCCAAGATTCGTTGTGATCCATTCCACTGCGACGGAAAGGACGCGCGTGTCGTTGGCGCATGTGTTGACGATCGACGGGACTCCTGGGTAGATATTTCTTTGGATTCGAAACCCAGCAGCCTCTTCCTGCCTGTCTAGTGTCAGTGTGTGAACTTGAGGCTCTACATAACATGGCAATGGGTACCCGCTACCCGCGAACCCGGTGGGTAAAAACCCTATTAGGATAAGGGTTTGGGAAAAATAAATACCCATGAGTTTATAAATGGGAAAAAATTGTACCCATCGGGTAAGCCGGGTATGGGAGGCAATACCCATACCCGCGTACCCGCGTACCCTCATACCCATATACTAATTTCTTCTAACAGTAGGCTCCATGTGTCATTCACTAAAGGAACCTAGGCATTGTACCCTAGGCTAACGCAACCGCTAGCCTTGACCCAAAATCCTCTCCCCTTACGCATGTGCGTGATCTTGTTTAAATGCGTTGATCTTGTTTTGTGAACTCACGATTTTGTTGATCTCATTATATAGTCTCCTTCATTTGATTATTTCGAAGTAGGGGCTGGAAAAGTACCTTCAATAAATGAAAATTAGAGAAAATTGTGTCCCTCTTGTTTGTCTTGTAATTAAAAAAAAAGATGTGAATGTTTCTCTAAAAGTTCACTTACAGACTGCTCATCCATTTATATAACAGGACATTGTTTAGTGCCATCTATTTCGTGCTTATTGCTATCCATTTCTGGAAATTAATATCATTCTTTTTATTCCATCGCACAACAGATCATCATCTATATGTACTCAAATGCTAAAATGTGGTATATATGCACTGAAATGTTGAAGTATACATGCTGAAATGATGTGTATATATGCGTAAATGTTGAAAAATACATGATGAAGTGTGAATTGGGCTAAGGTGGCCGAGATGGGTATTTTTACCCACAGGTATTACCCGCACCCGACCGGGTACGGGTATGGGAACAATTTGAAACCCGAGGTGCGGGTACGGGTATGGGTATCAGCGAACGATGCAGAAGTGTTTCAACAAACAAATCGGAGTCAACGCGGAGGTCTGCATCGATGACATCGTGGTTAAAGCCAAACAAGGCTCAAGCCTCCTTACCGACTTCCAGCAGACCTTCGACAGCCTCCGCAATTTCAGCATGAAGTTAAACCCCGACAAGTGCATCTTCGGGGTCCCCGCTGGGCAGTTGATGGGATTCATCGTGTCCCAGCGAGGGATAGAGGCAAATCCGGAGAAAATCCAAGCCATAATGGACCTCGAGCCCCTAGAGACAGTACGCGACGTCCAGAAGCTCGCAAGATGTGTGGCGGCCTTGAGCAGATTCATTTCGTGGTTAGGCGAGAAGGCATTGCCGCTCTATCGCCTTCTCAAAAAAGGTGACATGTTTTATTGGAGCGACGAAGCCAAGCAAGCATTCGCCGACCTCAAGGCCCTACTACAATCAAACCCACTCCTGGTCTCCCCAGCCCAATGAGAACCCATGTTGTTGTACATCGTAGTAACCACCCAGGTGGTCAGCGTGGTCATCGCTGTGGTACGAGAGGAGGCCGGAAAGGTTCATCGGGTGCAACACCCGGTGTACTACGTCAGCGAAGTTCTGACACCTTGCAAGACAAGATACCCACACTATCAGAAAATAACTTATGGGGTGTTCATGGCCGCCAGGAAGCTGCGGCATTACTTCAAGCAAATCCAATAACGGTGGTCAGCCATGCACCGCTCTCTGATATCATCAACAACAAGGATGCCACGGGCCGCGTGGCAAAGTGGGTGATCGAGCTCCTACCGTTTCAGCTCTCATACAAACCACGTACGGCAGTCAAGTCACAAGCCATCGCAGATTTCCTGGTGGAGTGGACAGAGGCCCAGCAGGTCCCCAAGAACATCGACCTCGAATACTGGACTATGTACTTCGACTGGTCAATGATAGTGCAAGGATTGGGGGCCGGGGTGGTCCTCCTCTCTCCCAGAGGTAATAAAATGAACTACGTCCTCCAGCTCAACTTTCGGGACTCCAACAATGTAGCAGAATACGAAGCCCTCCTCCACGGGCTCCGAATTGCGGCCTCTATGGGCATCCGACGCCTCATCTGCCGAGGCGACTCCGACCTCGTGGTCCAGTAGGTCATGAAGACGTTCGACACCAAGGACCCTAAAATGGCAGCATACTGCGTCGCCGTCAGGGCGCTCGAAGGAAAGTTCGACGGACTGGAGCTCCACCATGTAAAAAGAGGTGACAACATCGCAGCAGATAACCTAGCGCGCGTCGGGTCGTCAACAGAGCCCGTGCCGGACGAGACCTTTCTGGAGGTACTACACAAGCCATCCATCAGGATCCAGGGCCACGAGGAGACCACACAAGATTCCGGCACATCCGACACTGCAACCCCGAAAGACACCCAGCCACCCACCGCCACGACGGAGGAGGCCATAATGGTAGTCCAAACACAAGACTGGATACAACCACTCCACGCCTACATGACCAAGGGCGAGCTCCCTCAAGACAAAACAGAGGCCCGACGCATCGTCTGTCGCTCCAAGGCCTACACAATAATCAATGGCGAGCTCTACAAATGCAGCCAAGTGGGCTTTTTCCAACGCTGCGTCTCAGAGGAGGAGGGCAAGGAGCTGCTCAAAGAAATACACGCGGCGGCTTGCGGGCATCATGCAGCCCCCAGAACAATCACAACAAAGGCCTTCCGCCAAGGCTTCTTCTGGCCCCACGCAATGCGTGACGCTGAGGAAATCGTCCACGGCTGCGGGGGTTGCCAACTCTTCGCCAACAAGACACACATGCCGGCCTCGGCATTGAAGACAATCCCGCTGATGTGGCCTTTCGCGGTGTGGGGGCTAGACATGGTTGGCAAACTCACGCCCTCGCCGGGGGGAGATAGAGATAGGCGCATGTTGTTTAAGTTTATTTTCTCCTTATCTCTTCTTCTGTATCCCGATTGTATCTCTCCAGGTTACAACAACCAATCATGTAAAGCTAACGAGACTTCTCTCGTTCGACTATCAATACATACTGCGGGCTCTCTGTTGGGGATATTCCCCACGGTTATGACCCGGCCATAAGTTTGACCCGGCCAAGAGTCAGGAGGCTCTATGGGTCATCTCATATTCCAAGTTATGGCAAGACAACAAGGAGAGACCAAGGGCCCAGGGCGAGACCCGGCAGGAGGCCGGCTTAAGGGGAGCCCAATGGGCCGGCTCGTAGAGAAGGACCAAGAAGAGGAAAGCAAGACCTGACAAAGAAAGCAAGACCCGGACTAGTATCCAGCTTGTAATAGAAAATAGACCAGTCTAATCCTACTAGGACTCTACATGTAAGCTGCCCCTTCAACTTATATAAGGACGGGCAAGGCACCCCAAGAGGGAGAGATCAAGATAGACAAGTTTTAGACAAGATCAAAGTAGAAGCTCTCGAGATAGAGGTAGCGAAACAGCACCATTGTAATCGAGATCATCATCAATAGCAATAAAGCAGGATGTAGGCTTTTACCTCCACCGTGAGGGGCCGAACCTGGGTAAAACTGGCGTCTCTCGATTCCGACAAATCCCTTCAAGCTTCCACCTAGTTGCGATCACCTCACCACTAAGTCCTTTCACGAGAACATCTGCCGCGACAAAACCACGACAGTTGGCGCCCACCATGGGGCCAGCGCACAGTGGTTTTTACGTTCTTGGAGGGAGCTCTTGAGGGATCGAGAAGCTCGTGATTGACCGGATGAAGAAGAGCCAGGGAACAATCGCGCAGGATAACCTGGCATGGGACAACCTTGGCAGAGCCGGCAAATTCATCGGTCATCTGCAACAACTCATGGAGCAATAATCCATCAGATCAGTCTACACGTACATCTACTCAAATACAAATGCCACGGCCGACTCACCCATCCGCGCCGGCTTACAACGCCGCGGCCGACTCGCGCGTCGGCGCCGGCTTCCAACACCGCGGCCGACTCGTACGTCCGCCCCGGTTTCCAATGCCGCGGTCGACTCCCGTGTCTACATTAACACACCGGAGCCGCGCCCGTACGCACGAGCTCCTCAACGGACATGCGCAAGCCGCCGCCCCCGCGGTCCGGTCTACATAACACACCAGGGCCGCGCCCGCTCGCCTGAGCTGCCCAACGGACGCGCGCAAGCGGCCGCCCTCGCGGTCTGGTTTATTTTAGCACGCCAAGGCCGCGCCCGCCCGTATGAGCCGCCTAACAGACGCGCGCAGGCCCCCGCCACTGCAGCCCGGTCTACTCCGACAAGCTGGGGCAAAAAAGAAATATATGTCTATTATCAGCCTTCACCCGCGCCGTTTTGCCCAATGGATAGGCGCATTGGTCGGCCATCCCCACGGTCCGATCTGCTTCAGCACATCAAAGAAACAGGAGAATCGGCCACAGACGAACCGTCTCTGAAAAAGCTAGGTGAGCCGGCTACCGATTGAGCCGGCAATTCAAAGCCAGCAAAGAAAAAAGAAAAAGGCCCTGGAGGAGCCAAGAGAGCCGGACCAAGAGGCGAACGAAATCACTTTGGGCAAAAACGTCCCTGCAAGATCATCAACTCGCCACATTGCCTCCCGCTTTGATAAATTCCAGTTTTCAGCTGTCAACTATACGCCGGTTTATGCCACATCCAAGTACAAAGAATCTCAAGCCGGCTCCTCGAGTCGACTTAAGACTCGGGGGCTACACAGATATGACTCGGCGAATTTGGCAGGTTTTAACAAATACAAGAACCCCGGGTCGTTGAAGGGAAGACAACCCGGTCCCGGGGACTGTTGCTTTATTTGCGAAAAGGTAAAGGTTGCCAAAGAGGACTAGCTGCCA
This sequence comes from Elymus sibiricus, assembly GCA_039707655.1. Lineage (NCBI taxonomy): Eukaryota > Viridiplantae > Streptophyta > Magnoliopsida > Poales > Poaceae > Elymus > Elymus sibiricus. The sequence goes on from CM077674.1 coordinate 29,606,945, forward strand.
TGATGCGCAGTTCAAACATAGGTATCCTGCCTTATTGGCGAAAAAGTAAAGGTTGTCCAAGAGAATTAGCTGCCACGATGCGCAGTTCAAACATGGGTACCCTGCCATATTGGCGAAAAGAAAGGTTACCAAAGAAGACTAGTTGCCATGATGCGCAATCTAAACATGGGTATCCTACTCAATAATGATCAATGGAATAAAGCCGGCTTATCTGGACCCCACATGTTTTGCAGTAGCAGCATTGTCTCCTGTATATCCTATGCTGAGCTTTTCCATGATCATATGGTTACTTGAGGGCTTCCAACTCATCGAGTTTAGCTTACGAAACCTTTTAATCCGGCGAGATGCCATAACTTGGTTAAACCTGCCTGTTAGCAAGATGCTACTCCCTAAAAAATGACCCGGCGTACGCCTGATGAGTCAATCACAAAGGTGACCCTAAATTCATCGGAGTTAAAACGCTCGATTGGTTGTGTGAGAGCCGGCTTTCAGAAAGCGAGGATAAACCAACAAGCCAAAATATACTTGGTCAAACCTGCCTGTTAGCAAGATGCTACTCCGAAAAAGGTGACCCGGCATACGCCTGATGAGTCAATCACAGAGGTGACCCTGAATTCATCAGAGTTAAAACATGAGTTGGTCACGTGAGAGCCGGCTTTCAGAAAGATAGGACAAACCAAAAGAGGCCAAAAAGCATGCTTCCACAGGAAGTAAAACCAAGACTCGAGCCTCGAAAGCCGGTCTTATGTCGTGCCTCGAAAGACAGCATTTTTATACTCTATTACCATACACATACATCATCATACACATACATCATCATACATTGCATTATCATACAATGCATCATCATGCAATGCATATCTATATTCGTTTATGTTGTAGGTATCGGTTTTCAAACCGGGTTACATTGTAACTCTGCAGGAACAAACAAATCTTTGATAGCCAAAATGGCTGGGTCTTATATGGTTTATCAAAACCAGTTTCAAATAACATGGCTATCACTGCCGATTTTGAAGAAATTGCAGGTACATATTTACTATATCTACAAAACCGGCTTACAATTGAGAGCCGGGTCTTCATCATGGTTTATCATAACCAGTATTATATGATTGAGGTTTTTTGTAACATCCCCAGATCTCAACTCTATCATTAGGTTAATTAAATTGCCATGTCATCATGATTAATAGTGCTTGAGCATCAGTAGCATCATATCTCATTTGAAATTCAAATTCAAATTGCAATTCAAATATAAAGTGAAAATAAAAGTTATTCAAATCCAGAAACTAAAATGTACATAATGTTGTAAATAATCCAGAGGCATTTATAAAAGTATGATCAACATTTATTAAATTAGTTAAATAACCATTACATCCTAAAACAGATCAATAACAGCAACTAATATTACCTTTTCATTTAATTAAAATGCAAATGAAAAACAGAGAAGAAAAAGAAGAAAAGAGGAACTGCCCGCGCTGCTGGGCCTAAGTCAGCCGGCCCAGCCCAACTAGGTCGTCCCCTAGCTCCTTGCTCACGCGCGCGCGCGCTGTCGTCGTTGCCGCGATCGCCGCGCCCCCCCCCCCCCCCCCCCCGCTCGCCCGGTTGACACCGAGCCTCCCGCGCCGATAAGCCCCCCCCTTGGTCGCCTCCCTCTCCCCCCCCCCCCGAGACCCTAGCGCCACCAGAGACCCCTCCCTCGCTCGCCCCCTTCCTCTCGCGCGAGCACCCGAAACCTCGCCGCCGTCCATCGCTTGATTCCGCGGACACCGCCACCGCACTGCCTCGCCGCCGTGCTGGATCAAACCGCCGTCGTCGCCTACGTCCTCTGCCCCGTCCAGCGCAAGCCGGGAGCCTCCATCGACGCCGCCTCGACCTCTTCTTCCCCGACGACGTTCGCCGCTGCCACCGCGTCGATCCGCCGTCTCCGACCACCACCGGCCTCCCCGAGCTCCTCCCTGCAACGCTGTAAGCATCGCCTGCCTCCCCACCTTTTCCCAGGCTCGGATTCGAGCTCGAGCGAGCTCGCCGCCGCGCCATGTTTTGCCCGCTACCCGAGCTCGCCGTTGCCATCGCTTCCGACCACCGCAGTCCGCGCTAGCAGCCTAGATCGACACGCTGCATCGCACTCGTTCGGATGCAACCGAATGCGGGCGCGAGAGCACGCCGTAGCCACCTGCCCGTAGCACACCCGAAACCGCCGTCCGCCGGCGAGGTCCTAGCGCTCGATTCCGGTCGCCCCGCCTCGCGCCGCTAGGCTAGATCGACGCGCGCTGCTCCACTCGTTCGAACGCCGCAGAGAACGCGCGAAATGATGGCCTGTGGTGGAAACCCGACCTCACCGGAGTTGCTCGCCGTCGCGCGAGCACGCCGGAGACTGTTCCGGCGCCGGCGTCCGACGTGGCCGCTGGGCCCCACCCTCTGTGCCGCTGACCCGCGGGCTCCGTGGGTCCGTTGACCCCGGTCAGCCGCTGACTGGGCACCGTGGCCCACTGACAGGCGTTAGTTAAAAAGTTAATTAGATTAATTTGTTAATTAGGCACTGGTAAGGGGTCCCACCTAGCTAATTACCCTATTAGCGAAATTAGTTAGCCCACTGTCTATGACAGGTGGGTCCTGCAGGTCAGAGTTGACTGGTCAGAGGACCTGTTGACTGTTGACGCCGTGCTGACGTCATGATGACGTCACAAATACTGTTCGGATAATGTTAATTTAAATAATCTAAATAAATCCAGGAAATTAATAAAAACTTTAGAAAATCATATCTTTTAAACCGTAACTCGGATTAAAATAATTTATATATGAAAAATTATCAGAAAAATGTGTAGAATCCGAATAACCTATCCACATGCGTGCCACACCCCTCTAACATACCGAACATGCAATATTTTGCCCGTATCTGGTATATGAATACTGCACAACCTTCATAAAATAAATCCAATTAAATTTCTAAATTAACTAAATCATTTAGATAGGCAGTAAAACACCTCTGCATATCATTTAGACATGTCTTGCATCGCTGTTGCATTTTTGTCGTGTATTTATTGTTTCTTCTCCCCCTTCTCTCCTGATAGACCCCGAGACCGACGCTGCTACCGAGTACAACTACGCCCCTAAAGACCAGACCATTTCAGCAGAGCAACCAGGTAAGCAAACCCCCTTGACGCATGCCTATATCACCTATTCTCTCTTCCTCCTGCTTGCATTAGAATTTACTACTGTTATTGTTTTATCCTATTCTGATGCATAGCCTGTTCTTGTAACTCTTATTGATACCTGCCTGATATCCCAGATGCTTAGTATAGGTCGGATGGTAAACCATCTGTGGCCCCTCTTCCTTGCTGTAGTTGCTCCGCTTTAGTAATGGTGCCCCGTTCGATGTGATCGAACGGGTTGAGAACAGCACATCACTGCACCCCCACTACGTTGCTCGTCTCTACAGAGCTACCACCGAGTGCCGAGGGTGATACCTCTATCTCACTTCCGATGATGCCTCTGTAGAATATCTATCTGGTTGTGAGTTATCGAGGGTGATTACTCTTTCATCATTTCCGATAAAGCTTCCGTCGTGCAACTCCTCGAACGGGAATCTATCGAGGGTGATTCCTCGGATTCCTTCTTGATAATTGGACACACAGTTACTTTAACCTTTATTACAGGCGGGTCGACCCCGAGGGGTACCCGCGGGGAAATATGAAGTCGGGTTTGCCAGGAGGGCACCCGCGAGTGATACTGTGGCGGAACGACAGGGCAGGCGGAGACCACCCTGTTCGTGATCCGTGTGTTACCAAGTCGGAGCGACAGGTAGTCTGATCGTCTCTGCGAGTTACTAAACGAGCTTAACAGATTTGGGTATTTGATCTGAGTTGGCTACGTGCCTATACCACTACACCACAGCACTACATCACTGACAGACAAGTTGGTCGGAAAAACTACGTCTGCCGACAGACAGTCGGTCGGGAAAAACTATTGCCGACCGACATTGTCTGTTGGGGAAAGTCCAGACGGGAAAGCCTTTTGCCGACCGACATATCTTTGCCGACCGACAGTTGGACGGCGATAAAGGGCATTGCCGACCGACTTTCAGTTGGCACTACCATAAACCTTTCCCGACTGACCGACCGATGGTAAAAAAATTACCGACCGATTTTCCGTTGGTACTGCCGTAGAACTTTTCCCGACCGACTGTTTGATGGTGCCATCTTTGCCGACCGACATTCTGCTGGGCCTGCTATGAATCTTTCCCGACCGACAGTTCGATGGTGTCATTTTTGCCAACCGACTTGCCGTTGGCCCTGGCATGAACCTTTGCCGACCGACAATAGGACGCTATTTTCTTTTCCCAACCAACAGTTCGTCAACATTTAGTTTAGCTGAGCAATAATTAAATACCCACCCATTATATATTTCCCATCTGCCTTGTACAATATCAATCAAGTTGCATATCTCATTACAACACAATATCAGTCAAGTTAACTAACTTGCATGTACTCACAAAAAAAAATCATGAGCAAAGAAGGATAAAACAGCAATTCATTCTCATAAGCCTTCCAACATTTATATGTTCCAGTCACCGAAACACCCGATATGTTTACAAAATGATAGATTCATGTCCACCGATTCATTGTTTGCTCCATTACACAAAATACCCAGATGACAAGACGCCATATAGGTTCACAAAATGATACCTAAAAGACACTGTTTTTGCTCCATTACACAAAATGTCTAGCGAACGCGAACTGCCATCTTCATGGTTCCTTCCTGGTCCTTTTGTATGTCTTTCCTAAAGGATAAAAAAGTCACCGGTGAATTCATGCATTCATAGAGACAATGGCGAAAATAATAATTGTATAAAGCATCAATGGCAGTGGGGTTTTAGTGTTATAAAAAACAGGGCAAGTCCTGAATAATGCCACAACATGTTCTAATTAAAATCTGTACTGTGTTGGGACATAATAAAGCATAAATGCCAGATGACCATGGAATATATTTCAAGAAATAGGAGCAATATGCATCATCTGGCCGCAGTTTAGCATACGCCCAATTATTGGAAGCAACACATCCAGGTACGGACTCACGATAGTCATTTTTCTAGAAAAGACCACCAGTTTTCTTTCTTTCTTTTCTCTGGGGTGGAAAAGACTGCAGTGCGCCTGACTATTATATATTTAGAAAAGCATAAGAGAATTACATATGCACTTCAGTGCCACAAATTAGATTAAATTAAGCCATTACTTTCAGAGAAGCATATGTACTGTACATACAAATCTTCATAGGTACAAGAGCCAGAACCTATGAAACCATCAGGTTATGCATAAGAGAAATAAAGATGAGTTGTGCTAATGACCAATATTTGCTTTACTATTCAGGCCATACAAGGAAAAATATGTCAGAGATTTAGAATTAATAGCTCAAACATAGGAGCAGGTTACACATTTCTTTTGCAATATATAAAGGCTTAACTGGCATCTGCACGATTACTAAATATATGTACACTGCTTATTAATCTGTATGTACATACAGATTATAAATACTAGGTTTTTTTTCTGATACTTACTGATTAATAGCTCATGGCTGGGCGCCTTCTTCATGGCTGGGTAGAATTGAAATATAGTTAGTCAAGATCTTGACAAAGATACAATGTACTATATGGGCCTAGAAACAGGATTCAGAAATAGCAAAACTAAAAAAATTGTACGACTACTTTATGGACATGAATCAGGATTCAGAAACAGGATACAATGTACTATATGGACATGAATCTAATTTATTGCTAGTGGCAGAACTAAATAAATTGTATGACTACTTTAGGATCCAAAACTTAGATTGCACCTGACCATTATATTCAGAAAAGCAAATGTACTTTAGTGCCACAAATTAAATTAAATCTAGCAATTACTTTCAGAGAAGCATATGTACTGTACTATCAAGTGTTCAGTTGGTATAAGAGACATAAAAATTGAATCTACTGTACACTTGCACATCTCCTACAAGTTTATGCGTCGCTGTCTAGTTCGAGCAGCTGAGATTCATGGATCTAAATGGATTAAAACCATCGGCACATACAACAAGCTTAAGATTTCTGCTGTCTTTTGCAAAATCTTTATTATTTTCATCAAAATCTTTCCAAAGGAGAGAATCTGCAGGATGCCTAATCAAGCCATCTTGTGTGCGCTCTTCTGCATGCCATCTTGTGAGAGCCGCAGTTCTGGAGCACACAAACAACCTTTGAAGCCTCTTCTTTATTGGGAAGTAACGAAGAACCTTCTTAGGAACCTTGTGGACACGTTTCCCATCTGCACTCTTCCTTTCAGATTTCCATCGTGAAGCCTTACATTCTAGGCATGAATTGGCATTGGCATTGTTCTTCCAAAATAGAATGCAGTCATTTTCACATGCATGGATATTAACATACCCAAGTCCTAGGCATTTGACTAGTTTTTTGGCTTCATTGGAGTTTTTGGGTATTGCGGACTGAGGGTAAGCATCTTTGAGTAGATCTAACAACAGATCAAAACTTCTATCAGACCACCCTCCAAGCAGTTTGGTGTGAAGAAGTCTCACTAGGAAACGAAGCTTTGAGAAATTCTTACAGCCTAGATATAGCTCTTGTCTAGAATCAGCTTCAAGTTTGTGGAGAGATTCTAGAAAAGAATTATCCTGATCTAAACCACAATCATCTTCAAGATCTCCCCCTTCATCCAAACCAGCAGCAAGGTCCCTTAGCAAATCAGATATATCATCGCCCTCATCCCTATCGTCAACCTCATCTAGATTTGGATTTGGAGGAATGGCAGAAGAAGAGACACGTTCTCCATGAAACATCCACTGTTTGTAGCCATCTACAAATCCCTCGCATACCAGGTGCTCACGGACTTCAGTTTCTTCTCTCCAGTACGAGTTCACACAATTTTTGCAAGGACATAAGATTTTATTCTCGACCGATGATTTACTAAATGCATAGCCTAGGAATTTGGCGAGCCCTTGTAAGTACTTCTCTGTATGCCTACATGCAAGTGTACATGCGCAGTGTGTTATATATGGTTTTAGCATCTAAGAAATTTAAAATATATATGTGGCGTTATACCTAGGCGCATCCATCCAACTTCTATCCATGGTAGCTAGCTTCACACTTGGTTACTACCAAATCAACACTAAATCCTGAACAGATAATATCATAACCAGAGAATGCAAGGAATTATTTTAAGTACTATAAATAAAGTAGCTCGGAAAAGAAAGGAAGAATCATAGAACCAATTCAATGGTAGTACACATAGCAAAGGTAGATACCACCATAAATAAAACAGATCAAAGATGTGGTTGACTCACCAACTGGTGGAGGATGTAGTGACAAGCACGGAAGGGGGATTGTTGCGCCGCTGCTGTAAGCAGAGTCTTTGGGAGCAAGAATCCTGATAACCAACCAAATTACACACTATAAAAATCAGTGCCAAACTTCAATTCTTGTTCACACGCTATATTTGCTGGGAGATGCTAGGAATACACTAAGATAACAGCCAGACTCAAAGGCACTACATCAAGAAATCATATACTAAAAGCAAAAAAAAAAAAAACTGGACACTCCACACACCTTATGCACTAAGGTGGCATAGCAAAAATTATTCTGCAACTTCTCTTCGTCAGCTCAATGTTACAAGCAGTTGTCCTCTGTGCTACCTGCAGAAAAACGAGAGAGATGAAAGTCAGATCACATGTAGAGAGAGAACAGATCTTTTACTTGGCTACTTGGCTACTACACATTCTTTTGACCTGTTACAAGATCTTGATGATTCAGAACTACACTCCCATATAGCATAATTCAGGCAAAAATCGATTTCCATCTAACATAACTCAGTACTGTAATAAAAATTAAACGGGGCAAATAACATAGCCTTCCACCCATAAACCACCTTTATATGTTAACATAGTTGATTAATTAATTAATCATCTTCACAAAATGCGCATCGGAACACACCGACCTGTGCTCCCATCTACCATCGTTGCACAATCATTAAGGTATTTGTAACTTGACCAGCACAAGATAAAATTACTCTGGCTTCTCTGGGAAAAAGGAAGGGTAGTTCCCATCACCAATATGTTTTAAGCTTAAATACTGACAAGCGGTGTTTTAGTTCTTATCAGGGAAGGGTAGTTCCAAGCACCAATATGTTTTACTTGAGACTGCTGACCACGCGACACAACCGGTCAATTCTGCAACAATTCGGCTCTAACTAGCTATGTTATTTGTCAGGGAAGGGTAGTTCCCAGCACCAATGAAGAAAATAGAGCTACTATTAAACTGACTAGCTATGCATTGTTTCCCATCACGAATGAAGAAAATAGAGCTAAAATACTACCAAATTGACTAGATATGCATTTTTGTCCCAGCACCAATGAAGAAAACAGCGCTAATTTATGAGTCCATCTTCCTTCCCCTGACAAAATTTTCGAGCTCTAACTATCTATGCATCAAATCAGAGAACAAATGCGGAAGAGATATTGCACAAGTATACCACACGACGGAAATTGGATCGGGGCGAACTCCTTCACTCCCAGCACATCTCTTAACACTTTGTAACACAAAACTGATGGGGCAAAATAACTGGAGGCAAAGACAGAGCAATGTACGGAGGGAGGAGCTGTACCTCAGCTGCCGCTGCGTATAACTTGAGCTGGACGGTGGGATGGGGGAGGTCGGGCCAGGGAGAGTTCCGGAAGTTCACTGGATGCTCACTGGTTGGAGAGAGAGCACGAGCGCATGGAGCCGGCGGTGGAGAGGCAGGCGGCGTTGGGCGGCGCTGGAGGAGCAGGACGGCGTCGGGCGGCGCCGCTGCGGACACAGTGCCGCGTGGGGCGATGCTGCAGATGCATGCAAGGCGGCATGGGGCAGCGGTGAGACGGGGTGGGGATCGACGGGAGGTAGCCCCGGTCGGCGTGGGGCGGCGGTGGGGGTCGACCGGAGTCGGGCGGCGCTGGAGGGGCAGGATCAACGGTGTTGGGCGGCGGTGGGACGGGGTGGGGATCGACCGGAGGTAGCCCCGGTCGGCGTCGGGCGGCGGTGGGAGGCGCGGGGATCGACCGGCTTGGAGCCCCGGTCGGCGGTGGGAAGCTAGGGATTTGGCTGCCTGTGTGCGCGGCGTTACTATCCTGTGATTTTGGGGGAAAATTTCGCGGGTTGGGCCGGCTATTGGCGCTAAAAAATTGACTGTTCGCGCGCGTGAGGCCCATAGCGTCGGACTGTTGGTCGGGATTATTTACCGACCGATGGTCCATGGGCCATACAAGAATTCCCAACCGATACTTGGACGGTATACATTGTAGCATTCCCGACCAACAGCGGGTCACCGTACAGAGTTTTCCCGACCCACAGTCCGTTAGAAATTTTCCTAGCTGACTGTGGGTCGGCAATAGTGACCTTTTCCCAACAAACGCCAGTAGGGAATTCTGGTGCGTGGTGTAGTGTACGCACTACCACCACGTGCGATAATGGTTTAATGGGGCCCTCTACGTTGTACGTTTCTCCCGAAAGCTCTTCAGATGTCACAGTTCAGAGATGCGGGCTGATTGTTGGGGTGGGCTGGTTACTTCACTGGTGTACTCAGTGTCGCGCCTGGGCCCCGACCACCCACGCAACGTGCAGGAGTGCGAAGGGCGATGGCCCAAGACCCCTTCGTGCTTAGGACTTAGACCGGCGTGTTGACCTCTCTGCTGAGCTTAGGTAGGACGCTGCTTCGTGTCGATTACCCGAGGCCGGGTATTACCCAGCAAGTATATCCGGCCAGATGTAATCGAGCGTGTTGGGTAACAGTAGTGCACCCCTGCAGGGAAGTTATCTATTCGAATAGCCGTGTCCATGGTAACAGGACGCTCAGTGTTGTATCCCGATCTATTACTACTTGAACTGGATACATGTTAATTAACTGTAAGCTCTGGGATCGCTTTCTCGCAGGGAGTCGAGGAAGGATCTCTGGGCTTTGCTTCAACATGCTTGTTATTTTATATATTCTAATCTGCACTCTTCTAATGCTGCAAGACTCTGAAGATGCTAGTCTTCGATAGGCTAGGCCTTTCTCTCTATTCTGGCTTTGCTGCTATATAGTCCACAGATACAGCCTCTCCACTTGATACCAATGCATAATTAGCATAGTTCTGATGTCAGTCTTGCGAGTACTTTGGATGAGTACTCACGGTTGCTTTGCTATTCTTTTCCCCCATACCCGATACTTGAGACCAGATGATGGAGTCCAGGAGCCAGATGCCACCGCAGCAGACTACTACCAGGAGAGTCCCGGAGGCCACTACTACTGGATTGAGCCAGCCGACCTGGAGTAGTTAGGAGGCTCCCAAGCAGGAGGCCTGCGCCTTTTCGATCTGTGTTGTTGTTTTGCCCCGCCTGTTAGGGCATATCTGTTTTACTTTTATATCTGTACTCAGATATCTAATGCATTCGCTGACGCTTGTTTGCGCAAGCTTATGTATTCGAGCCCTCGTGGCCCCTGGCTTGTAATATAAAGCTTGTATTGTTTTATTTGTGTTTAGAGTTGTGTTGTGATATCTTCCCGTGAGTCTCTGATCTCGATCGTGTGCATTTGCGTGTATGATTAGTGCATGGTCGAGCAGGGGCGTCACATTTTTCAATGCCGGCTCAGAGAGATGGCTATTCTTTTTTTAAAAATCCGAAATGCTGGCTTACAGTAAGGAGCAGGGTTTAATAAATTACCAATGGCAATTCACAATTTGGGTTATTCTGATGCTGCAAAAGAGAACAAAATTCAAATAAGGATGCCATGGCAACTGGATTTATTAAAGGCAATGAAATATGAAGTGTTATGCAAGGCAGCACTCTTGATGCATTTAGCAACAAATTCAGCGTTGATATGCAAAGTACCCAGCAACATCATCCAGACAAACTGTCCCTCAGACTCAGGCAAGTTTTTCTCCACAATTGTCGAATGTCGGGTCTTCAAGACTTGTTTTGGGCCGACTTTGCTTGCTTTTCTCCTTGAGTCCTGGGGGCTAGAGTGGATCTGATTTTATTCTACAATGGAAAGAATAGTCCCGAGTCGCCGCAGGCACACGACCCGGCACTTGGGGGCTACATTATTCAAATCAAGATTACATTCAGTATGAAAGTCCCATGTCGCTGCAAGCATGCACCACGACACTTGGGGCTAATGCATTGTCATTTTAAAAGTACCTTCATTGAAGACCCGGCTCACTATTAATAGTAACCCGGCCCTTGGGGGCTACAGTCATTGACTCTACAGATAGTTCAAGTTTCAGATTGATGAGGAGAGCTAACCCGGCCCTTGGGGGCTACATTATTTGCAACTATACATCTACAAACATCAAAAGCTAAGTTCAAGTCACAGGTTGCTGCAGGCAAGACAACCCGGCACTTGGGGGCTACAGCGTTCAGTTGCTTAAACAGATCATAAGGTCCAAATTTAAGACCCGACCCATCACATACTGATGAGCCGGCCCTTGGGGGATACACATGTGAAATACAAAAACATTCAGTTTATGACTGGTGACTCAGATGAACAACCTGGATTTTCTCCAAAATTGCAACATTCGTATTTAAGCAAGTATTAAGCTATCACTACGTTTCTACCCTTAACACTTGGGGGCTACAGATAATATGGATATAAGGGAGGAACACCTTCAAGTTCTCAGTTTTAAGCGAACCGGGTCTCATATTCTTGGTAGAGAAATTTGCAAAGTTTATCTCCTCTAAGCTATTCATAGAAAGGCCCGGAAAGCCAGTTCAACGTCATATGGTTTTCTTATTCTCAAAATTTTCATCAAGCCAGAGCATTGGAGGCCGACTCAATGGCAGATGGGTGTTTTATTTCCCAATATTTTTTTGCAAGGAACCAGCGTGAGCAAGTTGATTGTGAAGCGGGCTTGTCGATGACAAAGAGGCCCGAAATTTCTAGGAGTCCAATTCCATCACCCGGCGGCATTAACCTCCATGACCCGGCAACTTCGACGCTCATAACTCAACAAGTTCTATATCCACAAGTCGGCAATTATTTCATCTGTGATTCGACATTTACTATGTCAAACGACCCGGCAAGCACTCCGTGTCTCAGGAAGATGGCATCCACAAGCTGAAGCATTTGAAAACCGGCTCAATAACGGATGGGTTATTATTCCCAATATTTTCCTGCAAAAGACACGTACCAGCAAGTCGATTGTGAAGCTGGCTCGTTGATATGGAGAAACCCGTATTTTCCAGAAGATGGTTCATTGAATAAAGGCGGCCTTTTGAGCAAGCCGTTTTCTCTTAAACATATTAATTATTCTTATTTCAGGAGCTTAGCATGAATAAATTCAAGCTAAACTGGGGGCTAATATTGGGGATATTCGCCACGGTTATGACCCGGCCATAAGTTTGACCCGGCCAAGAGTCAGGAGGCTCTATGGGTCATCTCATATTCCGGGTTATGGCAAGACAACAAGGAGAGACCAAGGGCCCAGGGCGAGACCCGGCAGGAGGCCGGCTTAAGGGGAGCCCATTGTGCCGGCTCGTAGAGAAGGACCAAGAAGAGAAAAGCAAGACCTGACAAGGAAAGCAAGACCCGGACTAGTATCCAGCTTGTAATAGAAAATAGACCAGTCCTAATCCTACTAGGACTCTACATGTAAGCCGCCCCTTCAACTTATATAAGGAGGGGCAAGGCACCCCAAGAGGGAGAGATCAAGATAGACAAGTTTTAGACAAGATCAAAGTAGAAGCTCTCGAGATAGAGGTAGCGAAACAACACCCTTGTAATCGAGATCATCATTAATAGCAATCAAACAGGATGTAGGCTTTTACCTCCACCGTGAGGGGCCGAACCTAGGTAAAACTGACGTCTCTCGATTCCGACCAACCCCTTCAAGCTTCCACCTAGTTGCGATGGCCTCACCACTAAGTCCTTTCACAAGGACATCTGCCGCGACAAAACCATGACACTCTCCGTGTATGGAGGGTTGAGACGCTTCCACATAATTCCATACACCCTTCTGTTCTCAACTTGGCCTTTGGGAGGATGCAGCTAGAGATTTTACCATCAAGAAAATCTGAGGCACCGTCTGAGTCTGCTCGCCGTGTGTTAACTTTCTGTGTTCCCACCAAAGGTACCAGGAGGCAGTTGCAAGTAATTGCTTGAAGCATGCTTGTCCAATAACCGAGACTTCTAGATCCGGATCTGCCAGCGAAAATCCCATCACGCCTGAGCCGGCATGATCCACAAGACATGCTTTCTCTATGACGTCCTCCGCTCCCAATAAGGACCAGAGATCTTTCGCTAGCTTGCACTTAAACAACATATGTTTGATAGTATCCACATTACTCTTCCAAGCAGGGCATATCGCATCAACTTTTTTGACCTCTGCCGGACACAACAGTTTCCAGACCGTGTCCCATATATTATTGGGTGTCGAGGGTCCCGTGTTATTTTCGTTCAATAGGTATGCCCAAATTGATGCATCCATTCAGCATGATCGGCAGACCGGGCAGAAAATAGTCCATTCTTAGTGAGGTGTTAGGCCAAGAAGATTGGAGTTCCATGCATCGGAAGAGGAATTGACAAGATTCTTTGGGCATCAACTTGCCAAAATATTTGATTCACGAGATCGATATCCTAGTTTCATGTGCCTGGATGAATAAAGATCGATCACTTGTGATAGAATCTGATTACCTCTAATTGTAAGCACCTCTTTTGTAGGAGGCTGTGGAATCCATGAATCCTCCCATTTATTTATCTTCTCTCCATTACCAACACGCCAAACCTGACCGCGCTTAATAGTTTCAACTCCTGTCATAATGCTCTGACATGTATAGGAGGATTTCTTCTTTAGGTTGGCCTTAAGTAAATCACCCTCCGGAAAGTATTTAGCTCTCAGAATAGTAGTAGCACAAAGGGAATCAGGATTATCAATCAACCGCCATGCCTGCTTAGGAAGGGGGGCAAGGGTAAACAATGGATATCACTTGGTAGTTGGGAATGGATGGCCCCTTTTCCCTTTTTGAAACAAAGCAACGGGACGGGCTCCATGATTTCGCGGTTTCGGAAGATGCAGATTGTGTGGCCACCTGAATTTGACTTGCTTGCGACGTGCTTCGTCAGAATGCAACAACCATCAGAATTCAGAAAGAAGGCACGGGGGATGACGTACGGAGGAGAATGCTTCGTCAGAGTCTTAAACTACGGAACGAGTGCGAGGCAAATGCATGCAATCTACTACCAACCAAGGTCCGTCGCCAAAGGAGAAACGGCTTTGACCCCCGCCGGCCGCCGCCAAGAGAACGAGTAATTACGCTAGCTACCTGAACACGACACGCCCTGCGTGTGCGCGCATTCTTCTTCTTCTTCTTCTTCTTCTTCTTCTTCTTCTTCTTCTTCTTCTTCTTCTTCTTCTTCTTCTTCTTCCACATGCGGCTCTGTCCGTCACCTTCCTCAACTCCTGATCTCGATCGCGTACGCCAACGCCCCTCGACCATGAAGCCCCACAAGAGCAACCCCTTCTCGCGGAAGATCTCCGTCGCCGTTGCCACGCCGATCCTCCTCCTCCTGGCCCTCGCCGTCGTCTCGCTCTACGACCTCAACTTCGCCGAAACTTACCAGCACATACGCCCCGCCTCCTCTTCATCCTCTGCATCCGCATCATCTCCGGCCACCACCACCTCGTCTCCCACGGTCCCGGCAACCGTATCATCGTCAACTTCCTCGGCGTCTCCGGCCAACTCCTCCTCGTCTTCGGCGCCCCTGACAAACTCCTCGTCGTCATCTACGTCGCCGGCGTCTCCGGCCGCCGCCCTAGAGGTCTGCGACCTTACGCGGGGCCAATGGATACCGGAAGACGAGCCTCCGTACTACACCAACCTGACGTGCCCGTTCATCGACGACCTCCAAAACTGCATGTAGTTCGGCAAGCCGGGCCTCGACCTCATGCGCTGGCGGTGGAAGCCTGACGGCTGCGACCTCCCCCGCTTCGACGCCGGGCGGTTCCTGGAGGCCATGAGGGGCCGGTCCATGGCCTTCGTCGGGGACTCGCTCGCCAGAAACCACGTCAAGTCTCTGCTCTGCATCCTGTCCCAGGTACGTACACGGCACATCACATGTTGCCTCGGTTGGACATCAACCCATTGCTCTTGGCAAGTCATGTTGGTTCGGTTGGACAACCCGTGGATCTTGGCAAATGGCAACTCGATGGCACGGGAATAGTATGTCCGCGAGTCATGCATGCCACGCCGATCGTCCACTTCTAGCCGCTAGCTGCTGATGCAACTGGCGTTTGAACATGTTGCAGGTGGCAGAGCCGGTGGAGCTCGTCACCACGACGGAGACCGACGTGACGGGGAGGGCCGTCCGGCGAGACTTCCACTACGGCAGCCACGGCTTCAACGTCTCGCTCTTCTGGTCGCCCTTCCTGGTCAAGGCCAACGTCTCGAACGCGGCGCTCGGCCTGGGCCTGTGGGACGTGCACCTCGACACGCCGGACGCCCGGTGGGCGGCGCACATCGCCGAGTTCGACTACATCGTCCTCTCCGGCACAAACTGGTTCTTCCGCCCCTCGGTGTACTACGAGGGTGGCCGGGCCGTCGGGCGCAACGGCGGCGCCAGTGGCGCTCACAACGCGACCGAGACGCCCGTCTCCGGCGCGGTGCGCGCCGCGTTCCGCACGGCGCTCGGCGCCATCGCGGCCCGCGAGGGGTTCCGCGGCAAGGCCATGGTCCGGACGGTCACGCCCGCGCACTTCGAGAACGGGGAGTGGAACACCGGCGGCGACTGCGTCCGCACGCGGCCGCTCCGCCGCGGCGAGCGCGCCCGCGACGCCGTGGTGGCCGAGTTCCGCGCCGCGCAGGTGGGAAACGGAAGCCATGCAGCCCCATACGCATGCCTCTCTCTCTCTCTCTCGCGAGTGGCTAGTGATGTGGTCTGATGGTTTGTCTTTCGGCTGTGCGTGCGCAGGTCGACGCGCTCACGGAGACGGAGGCGGCGTCGCAGCGGAACCGGAACGGCGCGGAGCTGCGGCTGCTGGACATCACGGAGGCGATGGAGCTGCGGCCGGACGGGCACCCGAGCCAGTACGGACACCCGCCGGGCGGGAGCGTGGAAGGGAGCTTCGTGGTGGACTGCCTGCACTGGTGCTTGCCCGGGCCGATCGACCTGTGGAGCGAGCTTCTGTTCCACATGCTGGCGGCTCATCGATAGCGGAGCATCGATCATTCTCAAACTACTGTAAATTGGAGCTTCTTTTTTTTGCCGCATTAATTCAGAGCAAAGTGATTTTACGGTTGCCAATCAGACTGTGGTCTGTCTGTATGTATCTGTAGCAGCAGGATTTTTGTAAAAGAAACTGAGAAAAATGGTGTGCAAGGCAATACGCAAACTCTTTCATTCCATGTCTCCTAAGCAAAGAGAACATGTCATGTGCTGACATTTCTGAATGCTGCCTCCTAGAAGGCGAACATGTCTGATTCACATATACCTTATGAACAATCCAATAAATGTGTTTCTTTTTTCGATAAATGACATTTTTGTTAACCTAAAATATAGCATCAAGCGGATACTTACACATTGAGTGACATCCAACCCCTGTATAGTTAGGATGCACACAGCCCACGGAAACAAGTTCAACAAAAATAAATGATTCGTTCTGGGTATTTATATGCAATCGGGCGCACACCCTTCCGCCGCACTGGGCCGGCTCATTTTCTTTTTTTTTTTTCTGTTTCAAAAAAAAAAACAGAAAACTGCTAGCGAGGGCGTGATTTGAACTGCAGATCTCGCAAGTATATGCACGCTGGCCTAACCACTCCGCTAACCCACCTGTTCGTGTGTACAAAGAGCCTTTTAACCTTTTTCTTCTTCCTTTTTTCGTGAAAACAGTTATGTTCGGTTTTTTCCTTTTTTTTTCTTTTCTTTTCTTTTTTCATTCTTTCTTCTTTTCTGCTAAGCGCAAGATTTTTTTTCAAATTTGTGAACTTTATTTCAAATCGATGACTTTTTTTCAAAATCGATGAACTTTTTCTCAAAATCGATGAACTTTTTCCAAAATCGATGAACTTTTTTCAAATCAATGAACTTTTCATCAAGTTCGATGAACTTTTTTTCAAAATCGATGAACTTTTTCAAATCGATGAACTTTTCATCAAGTTTGATGAACTTTTTTCAAATTCGATGAGCTTTTTTTCAAGTTCGATGAACTTTTTTCAAATTCGATGAGCTTTTTTTCAAGTTCGATGAACTTTTTTCAAATTCGATGAATTTTTTTTTGAAAATCGATGAACTTTTTCAAATTTGATGATTTGTTTTTAAATTCGATGAACTTTTTTCATAATCAATGAACCTTTTTTCATTTGTGGTGAACTTTTTTCAAATTCGATGAACTTTTTTCCAAATCAATGAAACTTTATTCAAAAATCGGTGAGCTTTTTTCAAATCCGATGAACTCTTATTATATTCGCTGACTTATTTCAAATTTGATGAACTTTTTTTTGATGAATTATTTTCAAAGTCGATGAACTTATTTCCAAAATCATTTTTTTCATATTCGATGAACTTTTTAAAAAAATTGATGAACTCTTTTCAAATTTGTGAACATTTTTCAAAATCGTTGATTAGTTTTTTCAAATTCATGAACTTTTTCTTCGAAACTTGATGAACTTTTTACATTTTTTTCGTGAAACTGTTTTACTGGAATGTAATTCACGGAGTAATCCACTTTTCAAATTCATATTTTTTTCCAAATAATTCAAAAATCAAAGTGTTACAGTAGACAGTATAGTGTAACAAATATCGCGGCCACTATTTTCAGTAACTGGGGCATGGTAGGTGTAGTGGTTAGCCGAACCGAACGAGAACTCAATGGCGCCAGTTCGAATCCTGTAGAGTTCAATTTTTAAGTGGTTTTTCGCGCTTAGTGTTTGCTGCATTGTGCGTGGGCCGGCCCAACTTGGGGGGTTGCAGTGTGCGCCAGTTGGCATTCGCGGCGCTGAACACGCCGAATAGGCGCTCCCTGATTCGGTGGAAGCATACAAAATCTGCAGGGACGCGTTGTGTGTTATATCGGGCTCAAAGGCCAAGAGATTACATAGGTTACGACGAGGCCATCTCCATGAATTTAGGGCCCCTAGAAGAAATAAAATTAGGTTCTTAATTTTTAAAGAAATCATATAAAGAACTACTGCAACTAAAGCATACTCACATATAAACTAGAGCATTGAAAATGGTCTTCGCGGTAGAGGTCCAATCAACCATATGCTTCAGATTTTTCTCAGAGAATAGCAGCCCTTTAGGACATATGACCTAGTTTACGAGCTGAATTTAAATCGGACGGCCAGCGATGTCTCAGCCATGAGATCTGACCATCGAAATGACCAAGGGCGTGAGAGGGTTGGGTTTAGGTTTAGTTTTACTGTAATAAATAACTTCAAATATGTGTTAGCGACAAGGAGTCTCGGTGCCCTTAGGCGGTTGCGTATTTAGAGGAACGAGGCAATCAGACTATAGTGACTTTATAACTTTCACTTAGTCATAGGAATTTGAATTGTTGGGTAGTTGAACTAGCCCCCGGTGTAGTGGTGACCGGACTAGCCGAGGTACACCCTTTTTAACACCTCGGTTCTTATGACAAGAACCCTTCGTTTAACACGGTGTAACCACTACTAGTTTCTAGTTTGACACTGTCTACGGATCGCCAACCAGTTTACGCCTATCGTGACAGTCGATTTTCGCCTTTCTCCACTGAGGCGCTTGACCATTCAAGCTGGAAGCACAATCGCAGTGGTTCTCCCTTTTGTACTCCTAGCCGAACAAAGCGGAACGTAGGAGGCAAGCACAGGAGCCAGGCAACCCAATCATTGACCAAAATCACGATTCGAAACTGATGCATATAATGCAATATCCGAGACGCTGAACAGATATCGGACTTAAACATAGGCTCGATTTTACATCCGAGCCCCCGGTTGAAAGCCGGACTCATCTGTTTGTTTCAAACGGCATCCACATTGCTACAAGGCAAAGACAGAAAAAAACGACACGTAATGGCCACAGATGCCGAGCTATTACAAGAAGGAACCTTAGCAGATACAGAGAGTATGTGAGAAAGGAGAAAAGGAGTGTGATACAGGGCTTTAAAAAGCGGGAGCTGTTTCCCGTGTCTTCCCTGCCGCACGTCTGTGCCTCCATACTGTTGAACAGCTATTCCTTGTCTAATCCAAGGTTGGTGAATACTACCGGCTACTCCGCCTAAACTATGCTGAACGCATTCGAGAATCGGGGCCTGTCGTGGTTTTGACACGGCATATGCCCTTGTGAAAGGACTTAGAGATGAGGCCATCGCACGAAGGTGGAAGCTTAACGGGGTTGGTCAGGAACGAGAAGACACGGAGTTACCCAGGTTCGGCCCCTCATGATGGAGGTAAAAGCCTATGTCCTGCTTGATTGTATTGCTTTGGATCTCAATTACAAGGGTGCGAATACGCTAACCTAGCTCTCGAGGGATTGCAACTTAGTCTTCCTGCCGTAGGCGCTCACCTTTATATATAGGTGGAGCCCTAGGTTTACATGAGAGTCCGGGTCATCAACGTAACCCGTCTCCTACTCTTATTCTACTTATTCTCCAAGATAGCCTTCTCTGCCTTATCTTTCTCTTTGAGCCGGCCCGCAGGCTGAGCTGGCCTTTCTCACTAGGCCTCCGTCAAGCCGGCCCATTGGGTATCTTCTTAGGCTCAGCAGCGAGATACCCGCTGAGCCTTACAGCTCCATGGCCGGGTCATCTCCTGCCGGGTCTTCAAGGCTGGGAAATATCCCCAACATTAGCCCTCAGTTTGACTTGAATTCATTCATGTTAAACTCCATCCTGAAAAATAAATGGAATATTAAAAGGGAAAAGGTATCCCCGAATCTGTTTCTTAAGCCGACTCTTAGAGCATCCTTCACTTCCAGACATACTTTTCCGGCTTAAACAATTCACCGGGTTATTCTTCACCCTCAGACTTCGTGTTTTCTCATTGACTTTGCTCATGACGTCACATCCACTTTCCGCAAAATCCGGGATGACATCACAACGAATCTTTTAGTGGTTTCGTATCGTCTTGTCAGGCGCGAAAATCGAGGAGCCTTTTTAGCCACTGTTTCACTGCGCCGCCTCGGGCTCCACGCATGCCGTTTCGGAGCCCGCCGCGCCCATAAATAGGCCGACGCCCTTCCTCCTTCTCTTTCTACTGCTTCCTGCTCGTCTTCTTCATCTGCTTATCCAACATCGCCGCGCCCTTTCGAGCTCGCCGGCGCCACCGGAGACTACGTCGTCCGAGCTTTCTTCCCGTCACCGGAGTCCATCCGGTCCTGCTCGCGCGGCCGCCTCCACCGTACTCGAAGACCGCAAGACTCCCCATTAGAATTTATAAGTACCTTCTTCACCATTGTCGCTTGTTCCTCAGCTGCTCTTCCTAATTCATCGCATTAGCAGTCTATAGATCCAAGAACACCCGCAGGTTTCTATTTTGCAGTTCATAGAATCAGTCCGCCACATTTTCCATGCATTACAGATCTACTACTCTGCCCTGAATAAATCCCCACTGTGGCTTATCTCTTACCATGAAGAACAGACCTAGGTTTATCCTCCTATTTTAGACCATTTTTCAGATCTGTTGAATCTCTTAATCCATATGAAACTTGTTTGTCAACTCATAGATCAGATCACCTCCAACAATTATAATTTTTGCATTCTACAACTGCCGGCTTACCTTGCGCGTGAAGTCTTGACCCGGAAATATGCCGATTCATCTTACTGAAACCCGGCAAATTTGGAATTGCTGGCTCATCTCTCTGTTGCATATCAATCCCAAAGAAACCTTTAAATTGCCAGTTTATGATATTTCTTCATTTTTGTTGCAGCTGAATCCATGGCTCCCAAACCTAAGGTTGTCAACTGGGCGAAATCCAGCATGTCAGAGCTCAGATTGCAGGCTCTGGTGGACTCCGGGTTATTGCCATCTAAAGAAGCAATTGAATGGCGAGCTCCTGAGGAAGAAATCCATCCTCAGCCAAATCAGAACGAAATCATTGTATTTGCTGAACATCTGGAGAGAGGCTTCTGTCCCCCAGGCTCTAAGTTTTTCAGAGATGTGCTTCATTTCTTCAACATCAGGCCTCAAGATCTGGCCCCCAACTCCATTTTCAACCTATGCCAGTTCCAAGTATTCTGTGAAATTTATTTACAATTTGAGTCGTCCATCAGCTTGTTCCAAGGATTCTTTTATCTGAACCACCAAACAGAACACAAGGATGGACCAAGCCTTGAACTTGGTGGAGTCACCATTCAACGAAGAAAGAACACGGCCTTCCCTGATGCCAAGCCGGCAAGCCACCCCAAAGGGTGGTATAAAACTTGGTTTTACTGCAAGGACACCTCCCCCGACAGGCAGCACCCACTCCCGGGTTATAGGGCATGCCGGCTCGACGCCGATATAGTTTTCCCGGGCTTCGCCTCCAAAGAGGAAAGGAAAGCACTGGAGCCCTTGTACTCCAAAATAAATGCTTTGACTGCCCACGGCCTCACCGGTGTTGATCTAGCCCGGACCTGGGTAGAGTGGCGCATCCAACCTCTGAGCCTGAGGGACCGGCTTATGCACACTTACTCTGGCGAACCGGAAGACCCACTTCGATTTAGCCGGGTCAACCTCCAGCAGAAAGATGTCATAAAATTCGCCAAGAAGCTTCTTAGTGAAATAAAGGACGATATTAAACTCGTGAGACTTTCTCCGTTTTATTCGAACAACCCGGCACCCGAGGTAAGCCGTGTTTTTGTTGCCCTTCATCTTGTCAATATTGTTTTATCTTTGTCGTAATTTTATCAACCCATCATGGTACAGGAAAATGCTGACTGGTGGCGGGTCGAACTTCAAGACCCCACTCCTCCTCGGGAAGATAGCGAGGAAAACCCAGAAGATGATGAAGACCAAGAGGTAGAACTTGACTCCCTTGGCCGTCTGTTTAACCAACTTGCTGACGCCACCTCTTCATAGGAACAGGCTGAAACCAGTCACGCCGGTGAGCCAAAGGTAACTTAGATCTCTTCAGATTCTGACTCACCGATACCCGTTCGAAAGAAATTCCGGGTTGCAGTCCGAAAAGTTCCATTTTCACACCGAGATGCTCATTTAGATTCACAATTTTCATTGAAGAAAGCGCAGCACACACGGACTTCAAAACGGAAGACCCGAAGCAGCGATGGAGAATTGAGTGGCGGGTTAAACAATGAGCCGCCTGCGCGGAGAGCACGGACAGACGCACCTCTCAACCCGACTCCCTCTCTTCCTAACGCCGGTCTATTCAAGGAGCCCTTACCTTTGAACGACTCGGCGTATCAAACATCTCCCTCTTCTGACGAATCAAGCGCCACTCAGGCGCCAGCCTTTAATATCAATCAATCTTGGGTAAACAATCTGATTACTTATGTTTTACATGAATGATTCTTGCTCTTATCCTTTAACCGAATGACTCTTTGTTCCTTGTATAGTGCGAAGGCCATTAAGAAGAAGACTACCGCCGGGTCGTCAGACCCTGTTGTTCAAACAGGTCCTTCTCAAGAAGACGCAACGGCTAACCCAGATATGCCGGATGAGACGGCTTTTCAGAACGACCCGCCGCCTCAGGACACTACTATGAGCCCGGCTCACGCTTCTCCTCCTCCTGCCAATCAGGAGAAGGAAAATTTAATTGAAGAGCAACCTGCTGAGAAAGCCCAAGATGAAGTAATGGTGACTGGTGAGTAGCAGAATGTTCCACCAGAAACCTCTACTATCTTAGCAAAGATCCCTGCCAAGGCTGAGTCGCCCATTAAGAATAAAGGGAAAGCGGCTCTCAATGTCCATTCTTTTGAAGAGCAAGACATCAACATGCTGCATCAGTCTGTGATAACCCGGCTGTCTGAGAGCCGGGATACTGAAATTGCCATGGTGACTTCCCTTAAACGGAAGTATGAGGTAACTTTCTGTCTCCTGACTTAATATGCCTATAGTATATGTAACCCCCAAGGGTCGGGTCATTATACCATGATGATCAGGGACTTGCATGAGATGTTGTGATCAACCTGTAGCCCCCAAGGGCCGGCTCATCATGATATGATGTGCCGGGTTTCTGTTTGTAGTGACATAGAACAAATTATGCATTAGCCCCCAAGTGCCATGTGGAATGCCCGCATCTTCATGGGACTTTGTTGTATTTGATAAAACGCTGATAAATGTAGCCCCCAAGGGCCGGGTCGACCAGAATGGCGGCCTGGGACTTTATTATATAACTCTTGTAACTGTGAGACTGCCTTGCAGGATATGTTGAATCAAGTGGAGACACAAGCACCCTTCTTCCAAAAGGAAGCAAAGAGAGAGAAAAAACTTCATGAAAGGGCTGAAGAATCATCTTCAGAAGCCAACAAGTCTTTGCGCCTTGTGAGAAGTACGCTGAAGAATGCTAAGGCGGCGTTTGAAGAGGAAAGATCCATCCTGGCCAAGCGTGAAGAAGAGGCAGAGGCAAAACTCAAGCCGGCGACCCAAGAACTAGCAACATTGAAAAACCATATCACCAGCATGTGCAACGCCATCTTTGGTGATGGAAATATGCCCTAGAGGCAATAATAAAGTTGTTATTATTTTATATTTCCTTGTTCATGATAAAGGTTTATTATTCATGCTAGAATTGTATTGACCGGAAACTTAAATACATGTGTGAATACATAAACAAATACCGTGTCCCTAGTGAGCCTCTACTAGACTAGCTCGTTGATCAAAGATGGTTAAGGTTTCCTAACCATAGACATGAGTTGTCATTTGATAACGGGATCACATCATTAGGAGAATGATGTGATGGACAAGACCCATCCGTTAGCTTAGCATATGATCGTTCTGTTTATTGCTACTGCTTTCTTGAATGTCAAATACATGTTCCTCAGACCATGAGATCATGCAACTCCCGGATACCGGAGGAATACCTTGTGTGCTATCAAACGTCACAACGTAACTGGGTGATCATAAAGATGCTCTACAGGTATCTCCGAAGGTGTCCGTTGAGTTGGCATGGATCGAGACTGGGATTTGTCACTCCGTGTTTTGAAGTGGTATCTCTGGGCCCTCTCGGTAATGCACATCATAAGAAGCTTGCAAGCAAAGTGACTAAGGAGTTAGTTACGGGATGATGTATTACGGAACGAGTAAAGAGACTTGCCGGTAACGAGATTGAACTAGGTATGGAGATACCGACGATTGAATCTCGGGCAAGTAACATACCGACGGACAAAGGGAATTACGTATGTTGTCATTGCGGTTCGACCGATAAGATCTTCATGGAATATGTAGGAACCAATATGGGCATCCAGGTTCCGCTATTGGTTATTGGCCGGAGAGGCGTCTCGGTCATGTCTACATCATTCCCGAACCCGTAGGGTCCGCACGCTTAACGTTCGTTGGCGATATAGTGTTATATGAGTTATGTGAATTGGTAACCGAATATTGTTCGGAGTCCCGGATGAGATACCGGACGTCACGAGGAGTCTCGGAATGGTCGAGAGGTAAAGATTTATATATGGGAAGTCATATTTTGGGTTCCGGAAAAAAGTGCAGTTTTTTCGGTATTGTACCGGGAAGCTTCCAGAAGGTTCTGGAGGATTCCAGAGGGGTCCGGAAGTCCACAAGTGGGTCCACCACGTCCCAAGGGCTGGCATGGGCTAAGGGGAGGCGCCCTGGCCTTATTGGGCCAGGCGCACCAAGTCCTCAAAAGCCAACGCAGCTAGGGAATGAAAAAAGGGAGAGTCCTAGTAGGAATAGGATTGGACTTTGGAGTCCAAGTCCCCGTGTGTACTATTCACAGTTACTGTTCACGTGGCACTATTCCTTCTAATCCAAGCCCCTACACATATATAAATAGAGGAGAGGGGGCACCCCAAAGGAGATACAACATTGTATTAGCCGTGTGCGGCGCCCCCCCCCCCCCCATAGTTCCGTCCCTCGGTCATATTTTCGCAGTGCTTGGGCGAAGCCCTGCGCAGATAGCATTACCATCACCGTCACCACGCCGTCG
Organism: Elymus sibiricus; assembly: GCA_039707655.1. Classification (NCBI taxonomy): domain Eukaryota; kingdom Viridiplantae; phylum Streptophyta; class Magnoliopsida; order Poales; family Poaceae; genus Elymus; species Elymus sibiricus. Next base: position 29,632,009 of record CM077674.1, read on the forward strand.
TGCTGCCAGAACTCATCCACTACCTCGCCGTGTTGCTGGATCAAGAAGTCGAGGACGTCACCGAGCTGAACGCGGAGGTGCCGTACGTTCGGTACTCGGTCGGTTGGATCGTGAAGTTGTTCGACGACATCAACCGCGTTGTTCTAACGCTTCCGCTTACGGTCTACGAGGGTACGTAGACACACTCCCCCTCTCGTAGCTATGCATCTCCATGGATAGATCTTGCGTGTGCGTAGAATTTTTTTTGTTTTCCATGCAACGTTCCCCAACAGTGGCATCATGAGCCAGGTCTATGCGTCGATGATATGCACGAGTAGAACACAAAGAGTTGTGGGCGGTGATCGTCATACTGCTTACCACCAACGTCTTATTTTGATTCGAAGGTATTGTAAGATGAAGCGGCCTGGACCAACCTTACATGTCCACGTACATGAGACCGGTTCCACCGACAGACATGCAACTTGTTTTGCATAAAGGTGCCTGGCGGGTGTCTGTTTCTCCTACTTTAGTTCAATCGAATTTGACTGCGGCCGGTCCTTGTTGAAGGTTAAAACAGCAAACTTGATAAATCACCGTTGTGGTTTTGTGCCGTAGGTAAGAACGGTTCTTGCTAGAAGCCCGTAGCAGCCACGTAAAACTTGCAACAACAAAGTAGAGGACGTCTAACTTGTTTTTGCAGGGTATGCTGTGATGTGATATGGTCAAGACATGATGTGATATACGTTGTTGTATGAGATGATCATGTTTGGTAATTTATCGGCAACCGGCAGGAGCCTTATGGTTGTCTCTTTATTGTATGAAATGCAAGCGCCATGTAATTGCTTTACTTTATCGCTATGCGTTAGCAATAGTTGTAGAAGCAATAGTTGGCGAGACGACCACGACGCAACGATGGAGATCAAGGTGTCGAGCCGGTGACAATGGAGATCATGACGATGCTTTGGAGATGGAGATCAAAAGCACAAGATGATGGCCATATCATGTCACATATTTTGATTGCATGTGATGTTTATCCTTTATGCATCTTATTTTGCTTAGAACGACGGTAGCATTATAAGATGATCCCTTCAATAAATTTCAAGATAAAAGTGTTCTCCCCGAGTATGCACCGTTGCTAAAGTTCGTCGTTTCGAAGCACCTCGTGATGATCGGGTGTGATAGATTCTACGTTCACATACAACGGGTGTAAGCCAGTTTTACACAAGCAGAATACTTGGGTTAAACTTGACGAGCCTAGCATGTACAGACATGGTCTCGGAACACTGGAGACCGAAAGGTCGAACATGAGTCATATAGTAGATATGATCAACATGGAGATGTTCACCATTGATGACTATCCCATCTCACGTGATGATCGGACATGGGCTAGTTGATTTGGATCATGTATCACTTAGTTAACTTGAGGGATGTTAATTTAAGTGGGAGTTCATTAGTAATTTGATTAATTGAACTTAATTTATCATGAACTTAGTCTTGATAGTTTTTGCATATCTATGTTGTAGATAAATGGCCCGTGCTACTGTTCCATTGAATTTTAATGCGTTCCTAGAGAAAGCTAAGTTGAAAGATGATGGTAGCAACTACACGGACTGGGTCCGTAACTTGAGGATTATCCTCATTGCTGCACAAAAGAATTATGTCCTTGATGCACCGCTAGGTGATGGACCTACTGCAGGAGCTGCTGCAGACGTTGTGAACGCCTGGCAGGCTCGATCTGATGACTACTCGATAGTTCAGTGTGCCATGCTCTACGGCTTAGAACCGGGACTGCAAAAGCGTTTTGAACGCCACGGAGCATATGAGATGTTCCAAGAGCTGAAATTGATATTTCAAGCTAATGCCCGGGTTGAGAGATATGAAGTCTCCAACAAGTTCTTTAGCTGTAAGATGGAGGAGAACAGTTCTGTCAGTGAACACATACTCAGAATGTCTGGGTACCACAACCACTTGACTCAGCTGGGAATTGATCTTCTGGTTGAGAGTGTTACTGACAGAGTTCTTCAGTCACTGCCACCAAGCTATAAAGGCTTCGTGATGAACTATAATATGCAAGGGATGGAGAAGACAATTCCCGAGCTCTTCGCGATGCTGAAATCAGTGGAGGTAGAAATCAAGAAGGAGCATCAAGTGTTGATGGTTAACAAGACCTCTAGTTTCAAGAAAAAGGGCAAGGGAAGGAAGGGGAACTTCAAGAAGAACGGCAAGCAAGTTGTCGCTCCCACGAAGAAACCCAAAGTTGGACCCAGGCCTGAAACAGACTGCTTCTACTGCAAAGGGACTGGTCACTGGAAGCGGAACTGCCCCAAGTATTTGGCGGATAAGAAGGATGGCAAAGTGAGCAAAGGTATATTTGATATACATGTTATTGATGTGTTCCTCACTAATGCTCGCAGTAGCGCCTGGGTATTTGATACTGGTTCGGTTGCTCATATTTGTAAACTCGAAACAGGAGCTACGGAATAAGCGAAGATTGGCTAAGGACGAGGTGACGATGCGCGTCGGGAATGGTTCCAAGGTTGATGTGGTCGCCGTCGGCACGCTACCTCTACATCTACCTTCGGGATTAGTTTTAGACCTCAATAATTGTTATTTGGTGCCAGCGTTGAGCATGAACATTATATCTGGATCTTGTTTATTGCGAGATGGTTATTTATTTAAGTCAGAGAATAATGGTTGTTCTATTTATATGAGTAACATCTTTTATGGTCACGCACCTTTTGTGAATGGTCTATTTTTGTTGAATCTCGATCGTAGTGATACACATATTCATAATATTGATGCCAAAAGATGCAATGTTGATAATGATAGTGCAACATACTTGTGGCACTGCCGTTTAGGTCATATTGGTGTAAAGCACATGAAGAAACTCCATGCGGATGGACTTTTAGAATCTCTTGATTATGAATCATTTGATACTTGCGAACCATGCCTCATGGGCAAGATGACTAAAACTCCGTTCTCCTGAACAATGGAGCGAGCTACTGATTTGTTGGAAATAATACATACCGATGTATCCGGTCCGATGAATGTTGAAGCACGCGGCGGGTATCGTTATTTTCTAACCTTCACAGATGATTTGAGTAGATATGGGTATATCTACTTGATGAAACACAAGTCTGAAACATTTGAAAAGTTCAAAGAATTTCAGAGTGAAGTAGAGAATCATCGTAACAAGAAAATAAAGTTTCTACGATCTGATGGCGGAGGTGAATATTTGAGTTACGAGTTTGGCCTTCATTTAAGAAAATGTGGAATTGTTTCACAACTCACGCCACCTGGAACACCACAGCGTAATGGTGTGTCCGAACGTCGAAACCGTACTTTATTGGATATGGTGCGTTCTATGATGTCTCTTACCGATTTGCCACTATCGTTTTGGGGTTATGCATTAGAGACAGCTGCATTCACGTTAAATAGGGCACCGTCTAAATCCGTTGAGACGACACCATATGAACTATGGTTTGGCAAGAAACCTAAGCTGTCGTTTCTTAAAGTTTGGGGATGCGATGCTTATGTGAAAAAGCTTCAACCTGATAAGCTCGAACCCAAAGTGGAGAAGTGCATCTTCATAGGATACCCTAAAGAAACAATTGGGTACACCTTCTACCACAGATCCAAAGGCAAGGTCTTTGTTGCCAAGAATGGGTCCTTTCTAGAGAAGGAGTTTCTCTCGAAAGAAGTGAGTGGGAGGAAAGTAGAACTTGATGAGGTAATTGTACCGTCTCTCGAATTGGAAAGTAGCTCATCAGAGAAAACCGTTCCCGTGATGCCTACACCAATAAGAGAGGAAGATAATGATAAAGATCATGAAACTTCAGATCAAGTTACTACTGAACTTCGTAGGTCGACCAGAGTACGTTCCGCACCAGAGTGGTACGGTAATCCTGTTCTGGAAGTTATGTTGTTAGACAACGGCGAACCTACGAACTATGAAGAAGCTATGATAAGCCCGGATTCCGACAAATGGCTTGAGGCCATGAAATCCGAGATAGGATCCATGTATGAGAACAAAGTATGGACTTTGGTGGACTTGCCCGATGATCGGCAAGCCATTGAGAATAAATGGATTTTTAAGAGGAAGACGGATGCTGATGGTAATATCACTGTCTACAAAGCTTGACTTGTCGTGAAAGGTTTTCGACAAGTTCAAGGGGTTGACTACGATGAGACTTTCTCACCCGTAGCGATGCTTAAGTCTGTCCGAATCATGTTAGCAATTGCCGCATTTTATGATTATGAAATCTGGCAAATGGATGTCAAAACTGCATTCCTTAATGGTTTTCTCAAAGGAGAGTTGTATATGATGCAACCAGAAGGTTTTGTCGATCCTAAGGGTGCTAACAAAGTGTGCAAGCTGCAGCGATCCATCTATGGACTGGTGCAAGCATCTCGGAGTTGGAATATACGCTTTGATGAGGTAATCAAAGCATATGGTTTTGTACAGACTTACGGTGAAGCCTGTATTTACAAGAAAGTGAGTGGGAGCTCTGTAGCATTTCTAATATTATATGTGGATGACATATTGTTGATTGGAAATGATATAGAATTTCTGGATGGCATAAAGGGATTCTTGAATAAGAATTTTTCAATGAAAGACCACGGTGAAGCTGCTTATATATTGGGCATCAAGATCTATAGGTATAGATCAAGACGCTTGATAGGACTTTCACAAAGCACATACCTTGACAAAGTTTTGAAGAAGTTCAAAATGGATCATTCAAAGAAAGGGTTCTTGCCTGTCTTGAAAGGTGTGAAGTTGAGTCAGACTCAATGCCCGACCACGGCAGAAGATATAGAGAAAATGAAAGTCATTCCCTATGCCTCAGCCATAGGTTCTATTATGTATGTCATGCTGTGTACCAGACCTGATGTGTGCCTTGCCATAAGTTTGGCAGGGAGGTACCAGAGTAATCCAGGAGTGGATCACTGGACAGCGGTCAAGAATATCCTGAAGTACCTGAAAAGGACCAAGGACATGTTTCTCGTTTATGGAGGTGATGAAGAGCTCGTCGTAAAGGGTTACGTCGATGCAAGCTTCGACACTGATCCGGATGACTCTAAGTCACAAACCGGATACGTATTTATATTAAATGGTGGAGCCGTCAGTTGGTGCAGTTCCAAGCAGAGCGTCGTGGATGGATCTACGTGTGAAGCGGAATACATAGCTGCTTCGGAAGAAGCACATGAAGGAGTCTGGATGAAGGAGTTCATATCCGATCTAGGTGTAATACCTAGTGCATCGGGTCCAATGACAATCTTTTGTGACAACACTGGAGCAATTGCCATAGCTAAGGAGCAAAGGTTTCACAAGAAGACCAAACACATCAAGAGACGCTTCAACTCCATTCGTGAATATGTCAAGGATGGAGACATAGAAATTTGCAAAGTACACATGGATCTGAATGTAGCAGACCCGTTGACTAAGCTTCTTCCACGAGCAAAACATGATCAGCACCAAGACACCATGGGTGTTAGATTCATTACTATGTAATCTAGATTATTGACTTTAGTGCAAGTGGGAGACTGATGGAAATATGCCCTAGAGGCAATAATAAAGTTGTTATTATTTTATATTTCCTTGTTCATGATAAAGGTTTATTATTCATGCTAGAATTGTATTGACCGGAAACTTAAATACATGTGTGAATACATAAACAAATACCGTGTCCCTAGTGAGCCTCTACTAGACTAGCTCGTTGATCAAAGATGGTTAAGGTTTCCTAACCATAGACATGAGTTGTCATTTGATAACGGGATCACATCATTAGGAGAATGATGTGATGGACAAGACCCATCCGTTAGCTTAGCATATGATCGTTCTGTTTATTGCTACTGCTTTCTTGAATGTCAAATACATGTTCCTCAGACCATGAGATCATGCAACTCCCGGATACCGGAGGAATACCTTGTGTGCTATCAAACGTCACAACGTAACTGGGTGATCATAAAGATGCTCTACAGGTATCTCCGAAGGTGTCCGTTGAGTTGGCATGGATCGAGACTGGGATTTGTCACTCCGTGTTTCGAAGAGGTATCTCTGGGCCCTCTCGGTAATGCACATCATAAGAAGCTTGCAAGCAAAGTGACTAAGGAGTTAGTTACGGGATGATGTATTACGGAACGAGTAAAGAGACTTGCCGGTAACGAGATTGAACTAGGTATGGAGATACCGACGATCGAATCTCGGGCAAGTAACATACCGACGGACAAAGGGAATTACGTATGTTGTCATTGCGGTTCGACCGATAAGATCTTCGTGGAATATGTAGGAACCAATATGGGCATCCAGGTTCCGCTATTGGTTATTGACCGGAGAGGCGTCTCGGTCATGTCTACATCATTCCCGAACCCGTAGGGTCCGCACGCTTAACGTTCGTTGATGATATAGTGTTATATAAGTTATGTGAATTGGTAACCGAATATTGTTCGGAGTCCCGGACGAGATCCCGGACGTCACGAGGAGTCTCGGAATGGTCGAGAGGTAAAGATTTATATATGGGAAGTCATATTTTGGGTTCCGGAAAAAAGTGCAGTTTTTTCGGTATTGTACCGGGAAGCTTCCAGAAGGTTCCGGAGGATTCCGGAGGGGTCCGGAAGTCCACAAGTGGGTCCACCACGTCCCAAGGGCTGGTATGGGCTAAGGGGAGGCACCCTCGCCTTATTGGGCCAGGCACACCAAGTCCTCAAAACCCACGCAGCTAGGGAAGGAAAAAAGGGAGAGTCCTAGTAGGAATAGGATTGGACTTTGGAGTCCAAGTCCCCGTGTGTACTATTCACGGTTACTGTTCACGTGGAACTATTCCTTCTAATCCAAGCCCCTACACATATATAAATAGAGGAGAGGGGGCGCCCCAAAGGAGATACAACATTGTCTTAGCCGTGTGCAGCGCCCCCCCCCCCCCACAGTTCCGTCCCTCGGTCATATTTTCGCAGTGCTTGGGCGAAGCCCTGCGGAGATAGCATTACCATCACCGTCACAACGCCGTCGTGCTGCCGGAACTCATCCACTACCTCACCATCTTGCTGGATCAAGAAGTCGAGGACATCACCGAGCTGAACATGTGCTGAACGCGGAGGTGCCGTACGTTCGGTACTCGGTCGGTTGGATCGTGAAGTTGTTCGACGACATCAACCGCGTTGTTCTAACGCTTCCGCTTACGGTCTACGAGGGTATGTAGACACACTCCCCCTCTCGTAGCTATGCATCTCCATGGATAGATCTTGCGTGTGCGTAGAATTTTTTTTGTTTTCCATGCAACGTTCCCCAACATTTGGTATGGAGTAAAACTCATAAGCCGCCAAATGCGCCGTGTTGTAAAATACCACGCCAACCGGACTGACTTTTCTTTCTCTTCTTGCAGGCCGGAAGACTCATAACCAGGCTGAACAGCCATTGGTGAAGCTGAAAGCCGCCAACACTTTTGCCGAACAACTATATATAGGCGGCGCACGCTGCATCATGGCCGTCAAAAACACCAAGGCACCGCCCCACCTGATTGCAGATATGCTAAAGGAACTATCAGTGGTTCCCAAATGGTTTGAAGAGTGGAAGAAGGCGGCTTGCCGTGCTGGGGCCCTGACAGTGTTTGCTCGTGCCAAAGCATACGTGCCAGAATTGGATCCGACTCAAATTGTCGGCGGATACCCTGAGTTTAATGTAGACGACACCACTTTCAGCAAGGAGGACTTTCGGCGGTGTATAAAAGAAACCCGGGTTGCCGCCACAGCAATTGCAGAAGAGATGGATCTGACCAAGTATCAAGCCGGATATTCTGAAGGCAACAGACGGATTGGGCCACCTAACCCTCAGCCGGTTGCCCTTACTCGTACGCGTAAGCCATCTTTTGCCCCTGATGTCGACCCTTCCTCTATGATAACAGCCGATGCAATATTTGAAGCGTTGCGCTCAATCCAGTGGTCGACCGGCGAATCGACAAGTCAGGAAGAGGCGGCGGATGACAACGATCGTGAAGAACTGGCACATGGCGCTCCTTCAACCTCTGGCACCAATCTCAACCCGGCAACATAGAGCACCGGCTCATAATTTATTGCAACTGAACTTGAAGGAACATCTGTCGTGTTCATAGCCCTGTGGCAGCTTGTAATAGTGTAGTATCCGTAAACTATTGCTGACCCAAGTACTATCGCTCACTTGTGGTTTTTTGCTTGTATAAATTTGTTTAACTGCTTGCAATGACAAGTCTTCTGCTGCTCGGAATACGAGCATGGAACCAGCTGCATTAATTACGAGCTCACACCAGTGGTGTTTGAGATGAAAAATAACCCGGCAAGTCTTAATACCAGATGAAGAAAAAATGACTGCAATGCAGAATGTATGAAGACAAAAGATTATATGCATGCATGCAAGAAGTAACAATAATGCAAAACATGAATTTTAAATTGCCGGCTTACGCAGCACGACGAGAAGACCGGCCTTTGAGGCACAAGTCTGATTTGCCTTCATGAAGCAGGCGCTTTGGCCTTTTGGTTTATCCAAGCTCTCTGAAAGCCGGCTCTCACGTGACCAACAAACATTTTAACTCTAATGAATTCAGGGTCACCTTTGTGATTGACTCATCAGGCGTATGTCGGGTCACCTTTTTGGAGTAGCATCTTGCTGACAGGCAGGTTTAACTAAGTGTTGGCTTTTGCCGGGTTAAAGGGTTTTGTAAGCTGAACTCGATGAGTTGGAAGCCCCCAAGCAACCAATGATCAACCAATAAAGACCCAACACACAATTTGAGGCGAAACGACAAACTCTCTTATACAGAGCTGCCGGTCTTTATTTCATTGACCAATACATGATGGAAGGTATGTACAAAAGATATTACCCAGTCTATGACTTAGGTATAGTATGGCCGGAGATGTGCATTGTTTCAGGGTCGGCTCCCCTCCTCCTCAGAGGTACGTGATTTATCTGCCTCACGTATATCAACTAGTTAATATGACCAGTTGTTGAGATTCTTGCTGATAACAAAGGGCCCTTCCCAAGGAGGTGAAAGCTTATGCATGCCTGTCTGGTCTTATATCAGATGGAGCACTAAGTCACCTTCCTGAAAAGTACGGCTTCGAACTTTACAGCTGTGATAGCGATGTAGGTTTTGTTGATAAATTGCTGACCTGGACACGGCAAGTTCACATTCTTCCTCCAGAGCATCAAGAGCGTCTTGGCGAGTTTGCTCATTATCTGATTCTACATAAGCCGCCACTCGAGGAAAGTCATGACGAATATCGCTTGGAAGTACAGCTTCTGCACCATAAACCAGGAAGAACGGCGTATAGCCTGTTGACCTGTTGGGAGTAGTCCGTATGCTCCAAAGTACTGTAGGCAACTCTTCTTCCCAGCAGCCAGGCGTGCGTTGTAAAGGCACCATGAGCCAGGGTTTGATTCCGCGCAGCAATTCCTGATTAGCTCTTTCTGCCTGCCCGTTGGACCGAGGATGTGCAACCGACGCTAAATCAAGCCGGATGTGTTCCTGTTGATAGAATTGTTTCATGACTCCTTTGGAAAGATTGGTTCCATTGTCTGTGATGATACTGTGTGGATAACCGAAGCGATATATCAACTTTTTCAAAAATTTGACGGCTGTAGCCGCATCACAACGGCTGACCGGCTCTGCTTCCACCCACTTGGTGAATTTGTCCACCGCTACCAACAAGTGAGTATGCTTATTCTTAGAGCGTTTAAAGGATCCAACCATGTCAATCCCCCAGACTGCAAAAGGCCAAGTTATTGGAATCATCCTCAACTCTTGAGCCAACACATGAGCCTGGCGAGCATACTTCTGGCAACCATCACACTTGCGCACAATATCTTCTGCATCTGCGTGAGCTGTGAGCCAGTAAAACCCGTGCCGGAAAGCTTTCGCGACCAGCGATCTTGAGCCGGCATGATGACCACAATCGCCAGAATGAATCTCATTGAGAATTGCACGGCCCTCCTCAGGTGAAACACAACGCTGAAAAACACCAGTGACACTTCGTCGATGCAACTCACCATTGACGATAGTCATAGACTTGGATCGTCTGATGATCTGTCGACCGATGATTTCTTCTGCTGGAAGCTCTCCCCGACTTAGATAAGCCAAGTAAGGAATTGTCCAATCAGGTATAGCATGAACAGCAGCCACTAGAGCCGTCTCTGGGTCAGGAATAGCCAAATCTTCCTCCATTGGCAACTTGACAGAAGGGTTATGCAAAACGTCCAAAAAAACATTGGGCGGCACAGGCTTCCGCTGAGAACCCAAGCGAGATAGTGCATCTGCTGCCTCATTCCGCCGACGATCAATATGATCAACTTGATAACCCTTGAAGTGTCCAACAATATTAGTGACCGCATGCCTATAAGTCGCCATAAGGGGATCCTTGGAGTCCCATGTGCCAGAAACCTGTTGAGCCACCAAATCTAAGTCGCCCAAGCACCTAACCCGGCTCATGTTCATCTCCTTGGCCATTCGGAGCCCACGCAGCAATGCCTCATATTCTACTGCATTGTTAGTACAGGGGAACATAAGTCTTAAAACATAACAGAACTTATCTCCTCGCGGGGAAGTTATCACAACTCCAGCCCCCGAGCCTTCGAGCTGCCTTGAGCCGTCGAAGTGTATGGACCAATACGTCGTGTCTGGCTTCTCTTCGGGAGCCTGTAACTCTGTCCAATCATTGATGAAATCCACCAAAGCCTGAGATTTCATTGCCGTGCAAGGCACATATTTGAGATGATGTGGACCAAGCTTGATAGCCCACTTAGCAACCCGGCCCGTGGCTTCCCGGTTCTGGATTATGTCTCCAAGAGGTGCTGAACTGACCACAGTGATTGGATGCTCGTGGAAGTAATGCTTCAGCTTGCGACTCGCCATGAATACTCCATATACCAGCTTCTGCCAATGCGGATACCGCTGCTTGGACTCTGTTAATACTTCACTGATATAATACACAGGGCGCTGAACTGGGTATTCCTTGCCTTCCTCCTTGCGCTCTAAAACAACTGCAACGCTTACAACCTTGTTGTTAGCGGCAATATATAACAGCATAGGTTCCTTGTCATGAAGGGCAGCAAGGATGGGCGGCTCAGACAGCTGTTTTTTGAGGGCCTCAAAAGCCTGATCTACAGCATCACTCCAAACAAAGTCGTCTGATTTCCCGAGCAGTTGATACAGCAGAATTGCCTTCTCCCCAAGCCGGCTTATGAACCGTCTCAACGCCGCAACCCGCCCAGCTAGCTTTGGCAGAACATTAAGATTTGCCGGCTTAGCCAGGGTCGTGATTGCCTTGATCTTTTCTGGATTGGCTTCAATGCCACGCTCAGAAACGAGAAATCCCAGTAGCTTTTCTGCAGGGACGCCAAAGACACACTTCTCCGGGTTAAGTTTCATCTGGTAAACGCGGAGATTGTCAAATGTTTCGTTGAGATCCTCCAACAAGGTTTCTTTCCTGCGGGATTTAACCACAATTTCACCAACATATGCGTGGACGTTCCGCCCAATCTGCTTGTGAAAACAACTTTGGACACAACGCTGATAAGTCGACTATGCACGCTTCAGACCAAACGGCATAGTCGTATAACAGAAAGCTCCAAAGGGCGTGATGAAAGCCGTCTTTTCCTAGTCCTCCTGCTTCATCTTGATCTGATGATAACCAGAGTAAGCATCCAGAAAGCATAAACACTCACAACCCGCCATAGCATCAATGATCTGGTCAATACGTGGCAGTGCAAAGGGGTCACTAGGACAAGCCTTATTTAGGTCTGTGTAATCAAGACACATCTGCCAAGTCCCATTTTTCTTCAGAACAAGCACCGGGTTGGCTCGCCACTTGGGATGGAAGACTTCAACAATGAACCCAACAGCTAGGAGCCGGACTACTTCTTCACCAATAGCTTTCCGCCTCTCTTCATTAAAACGATGGAGATACTGGCGAACGGGTTTAAACTTAGGATCCACATTAAGGGAGTGCTCAGCGAGTTCTCTCGGTACACCTGGCATGTCAGAAGGTTTCTATGCAAAAATGTCCCGGTTCTCACGGATGAACTCGATGAGCGCGCTTTCCTATTTAGGATCCATATTAGCCCCGACGGTGAACTGCTCGGAAAAATTACCGGGGGTGAAGTCAACTTGCTTGGTGTCTCTGGCCGACTTGAACTTGAGTAGAGGGTCAGACTTGGTTGTCGGCTTCTTTAGGGAGGTCCTGTCAGCCGGGTCAATGTTGTTTGTGTAATATCTCAGCTCTTCTGCCGCACAAGTCGACTCAGCGTATGCTGCATCTCCTTCCTCACACTCGAGCGCAATTTTCCGGTTGCCTTCAACCGTGATGGTTCCCTTCGGCCCTGGCATCTTTAACTTCAGATAAACGTAGCATGGACGCGCCATGAACCGTGCATAAGCTGGCCTACCGAACAGAGCATGGTATGGACTTTTCAACTTGACCACCTCAAAGGACAGAAATTCAGAACGGTAGTTATCCTCTGAGCCAAAGGCCACCTCCAGGGATATTCTGCCCACGGGATAAGCTGACTTGCCAGGAAACGATGCCATGAAAGACTGTAGAGGATGGAGTCAACTGCTTATCAGACAGATTAATCTGTCTGAAAGTATCATAATACAATATATTGATGTTACTGCCACCGTCCATGAGCACTTTGGTCAATGTATAACCGCCGACTTGGGGTGCCACCACCAGAGCTAAATGACCGGGGTGATCAAGGAGTACTGGATGATCCGCCCGGCTCCAAGTGACCGGCTGCTCTGACCAGTTGAGATAGTACGGGGCTGCCGGCTCAACCAAGTTGGCGGTTCGCTGATGGTGTCCTGGACTAGGGGGTACTCACGTCGTCGTCTCCCGACCAATGGGTCGGGCCGAGGACCCCCATGGCGGTTCACTAATGGGCCACTTTGGGCAGACCATGACATATACAAGGAAGACTCCACAAGACTTGGCGCCCAAGCCGAGGACTCTCCTAAACCCTAGGCGTCTGGTGCATTATATAAACCGAGGCCAGGCTAGTCGATAGATCATCTGATATTCATTAGAACAATCTCGTGGTAGATACATGTACTCTGTACTACACCCCATATGAATACAATCAAAAGCAGACGTAGGGTGTTATCTCTTCGAGAGAGCCCGAACCTGGGTAAAATCCTATGTCCATGTTACCATCGCTCCAAGACGCCTAGCTTAGGACCCCTACTACGAGATATGCCGGATTTAGAACCGACATTGGTGCTTTCATTGAGAGCCTGCTGGGTAGTCGCCGCGGTGCAATGGAAATTCAGATCGGCTCCACCGCGATCTACGCGTCGGAACCGAGCTACATCGTCAACGTCGGCATCTTCGTCGCCGGCTCGACTGGTCACCTCGGCTAGGCCGAGGACTACGCACCATGTCGGATCATCAAGATCGGACGGGTGTCTTCATCAACATCAACTCCAATCTCAACCAAGATCATGGAAGAACCCTCCATGGTGCTCGGGGGCTCAACGTCAACATTGCCCTCGCGCGATCATGCAGTTTTTTCTGGACAGCAGATTCGTGTTCGCCGTCCGCGCCTCCTTAAGTGTCGTTTTGACGATTCCTTCGGTGGAATTGCGCGGAATTGAACCTACAACAACCCTGTAAAATGTTATCGCGTTCCGATGGAGGAAACTCTGGCAATCTCCAATATACCGGAGCCCTGTCGAATCTGGACGTGTTTAGGGCGAGGAGTCCAGCGGCTATCTCGGGCATCTTTTGGAAGATCCAACCGTTCATCGGCTGCGGAATTCCCATATCAACAACCCCTCAAAATTTCAGCTCGATCCGACGGTTCAAACTCCGGGAAACGTCCGATGAGTGCATCAATTTTCGGATCTGTTTTCTGCGCGAAAACGAATCCGGCGCAAGTTCATCTTTTTTCATGAACGGGTTATCGAAGGTCCTTTTTGAAGGAAATTTTTTATAAGTATTGTGTCCTCAAACACGTGCCCACAAATTTTGAGCCTTTTCTGAGGCAATCTTCATCGTCGCGCTGGTGTCAAACCAGCCCGGTCATGTTGCTTCATGGCTGCCGACCTGCGCCAGCATCGACTGCGCCGTCGCTTCATCGAGCCGACGACAACCACCTCGGATCATCACCTCGGGGAGCCGACCAAGAGTTCGCCACCGCTCTCCCTAATGATCGTCAAGATAACATCGTCACCTTACGGATTGCACTGGTCGGGTGCGCCGGCATCGCCGCGCGGTCACTTCATCAAGCCAGCATTGACCGCGTCACAAGTTCCGACCTGCATCGGCATCGCCGCGCCATCGCCTATTTAAGCCAATGTTCACCACGCCAACCTGCTTCGACACCTCGGCTTACATGGGGCTCCGACGTCACCCTGCCGACCTGATCTATCACCTCAGCTAGACCGGGGGCTTCGCCATCACTTCATCTTCACCAGCCGACCAGCTTCGTCACGACAGCTGGACCGGGGCTTCGCCTCGCCACGTCGACCGTGCCGCATTGCTACCTCATCAACCCGAGCTTGTCACTCGGCCACCTCGGGCTTGGGGGCTGGGACCTCGGTCAAGCCGAGGACTATGCGTCCTCGTCCCGCCACAAGCCCACACCACGTCATCAACGCCGAGCACATTAACCAGCTAAGTCGCTTTCATGCTTAAATTTTCTAAATTCTTAATTTTTTGTTTGGTTCGACTAAACATTATATTTATGTTAAAATTTGTTTGTTAAAAACAAGGTTCGTTAAAAACCGCTTCTTTTTCCCATGTTAACTGGGGGCTCTTAAATTTATATGAGCCATTTTATAATAAGTGTTTTCTTCTAAGTCGTTGCAAAGTCTTTTTCTACTACTCATTTTTCCGACGCGAGTGTGTTTGTCAATAGCCGGATAGCCTGGTTTCTCTCTAAAGCCGCTCGAGTTTAGTTCGCTAAACTGGCCTGAGAAACACTCCGCCTTCGGGATGGGAGGTTGAAGCCAAAGGCTGACCTGCTTGAAGTCTGGAGATCGGACGTATCATGTTAAAGCACGACAGAAGCACAAAATTAATTTTAAGACCAATTCCGGATTGGCACCAAAAAACTTGATTTATTCTAGACGTAAAGATTTTGTGTAAGTTTTTTGGTTTTCCGAGCCTATGAAGCTTTTAAACCTATTTGTATATTTTTTTTCCAGGAGGCGGGACATCCTCTTCACCGAGGTGCAATGCATAATAATTTGGCTCAAAAAATCTTTTCCGACCCGTAGTTCGACAACTTCCCTGCCGAGCTGCACCTCGGCATGCCCAAACACTCCAAACACCGGGGGCTAGTTACTTGCCCCCAAAGTCAAGCTCATATGACTAAGTGAAAGTTATAAAGCCTACATATCTGATTGCCTCGTTTCCGCTAACACAACCGCCTCCGGGCACCTAGATGTCGGCTAAGGGCTGTCTTGTTATTGCGGAAACACCCTGCGTAGCATCTACAAAGGGGTGGAAACCAATGATGGGCCACTTTCAAATTATAAACAATCGCAACGGGGCAAAATAACATATAGCATAAAGCTGCAAAAGACAGCTTAAAAGCTGACTACCACAAACATGCGCAAATTCAATCGGCTGATCAGCTTGCTTTCATAAAAGTGTTCGGCTTGTCCGAGGTCACTAATAAAAAAGCAGTTCGGCCGTCTTTGAAAAAACTGTGCAATTCTAACCTCGAGTTTTTGGTATAAAACACTTCGGACATATAAAAGAGTCCAATAAGCCATACCAGGGGCACCTTGAGGCACCTCGGCGTGGTTACTTTGGGACTCCTGGAGAGTCCGACGTATTCTCAGAATTTGTATTCAATATACGAGTGTTGCCTTCCCATAAATCGTTATAAAGCCATAATATGCATCAATTTGACTTGCGATCTGGCCAAGCTGGGTTGTCTGGCTCCTGTGCTTACCCCCTACCTTCCCGATTATTCGGCTAGGGGGTAAAGGGAGCACCTCTGTGATTGATACTACCGGGTTATCCAGGTTAGTACCTCAGACTGGGTGAAGCCGAAAGCTAGCAAGCTCAAGAACATAATTGGTCGGCAACGACAGAAGTGAAAATCTCGGTTTTTAAAGCCAAATACTTCGGGAATTTTCCTTGAATTAATCTTCACTATTTTCTCCCACTTAGATCAGAGGTGAAGTTAAATAATCATGGTTAACATGATAACCTGCGAAAAGGAACCTATAAAGGAACTATTTTTCCCAGAAGATGTTTCTTACATTAAATAGTAATATAACATATCTCTCCACGTACTTTTGTTTATAAAACCATATGGCCGGATTGCCTTGTTTGCCGTAAATCTTTGCCCTTATAAAGGCTTTATAAAGTAGGACAAACACTCCTCAGCTACTGGCCGAGGAGGTTGAAGCCGATGGTCGGTCAACAAAGTTTTGTACAATGCGGATCCGAGCATTAATGATGTAAAGTACTTGGATACATAGAATCATTACACATAAATTGTGATTAAAGTCAATTTATCCTGAATATCGATCCTTAATTAGGCCACCCTTGCCCAGATTAAGGCTCGGGGGCTACTGGGCTTCGCGCTTCTCAAATTAAAAGCAACTAAAGAGGTACATCGATCCCCTAATCTGGTGTTCCCACCCGACCAGTGGCTCGGGGGCTACTGCATTTGACGATTCAATGCAAGGAAATTAAAAGTGCAAAATAGTTTCTGAGGAGATTACGATCCTCAGGTTGGTCGGCCGCACCCAACCTGAGTCTCGAGGACTACGCACACCGTGTTTCCGTTCCTAAATATGCCGCCGAGCTAGGAATTGATCCTCACGCCGATTTTGCGAATCGACCTGAGTCTCAGGGGCTACTGGGATCAGCAGTTTCATGTTTTCCTTCAGGTGCATCTTGGATTTTAGGTCGACACACACCTTGAGGGCTACTGGCTATATATCTTGGCAGAGAATAAATTGCACCAATCGAAAATATATTCGCAAAAAATCAGCCCAAGACTGAGGTGGTGCACCACCTCGGAAGCATTTCGGCATAAAGCTCGGCTGCGAGTGGCTGGCTCCATGGAGAACTTTTTCGGCGTTAAGCTCGGATAACCTCCTTCAAACTTTTTCAAAGACGAGGTACTCTATGCCTCCTCGGATGTAGTCCGGCGTTGGAGCTCGGCTGCAAGAAGACACCTCGGATGTAGTCCGGCACTGGAGCTCGGATGCAAAGAGGACACCGCCGTGCTGGAAACACTTCGAACCCGAGGTGTGGCGTAAAAAATAACAAGGCATTGATAAAGGCCAAGAACCTAAAGGGGCTCCTCGGATGCCCGACGTGTCAACTCTTCGGATACACCTCGGCGATCCTCGAGATCGGAGATGCGAATATTTGTTGAACCAGCTTTCAAGACCGACGGCCGAAGACGAAGAACAGTTCGGAAGAACCGAGGAGCGTCCCCAACTTGAAGACCAGTTCAGGGGGCTACTGACGGTGTCCTGGACTAGGGGGTACTCACCACGTCGTCTCCCGACCAGTGGGTCGGGCCGAGGACCCCCATGGTGGTTCACTAATGGGCCACTTCGGGCAGACCATGACATATACAAGGAAGACTCCACAAGACTTGGCACCCAAGCCGAGGACTCTCCTAAACCCTAGGCCTCCGGTGCATTATATAAACCAAGGCCAGGCTAGTCGATAGATCATCTGATATTCATTAGAACAATCTCGTGGTAGATACATGTACTCTGTACTACACCCCATATGAATAGAATCAAAAGCAGGACGTAGGGTATTATCTCTTCGAGAGATCCCGAACCTGGGTAAAATCCTGTGTCCATGTTACCATTGCTCCAAGACGCCTAGCTTAGGACCCCTACTACGAGATATGCCGGATTTAGAGCCGACACTCGCTACTGCACCTTCCTATCACGCTTGCAGGTACTAGTGGTGAAAACATGATACTGCCCACTATTCAACTACTTCGGGTTACTCTGAAATCCTGACTGGCCGGCTTGATGCTGATTTCCTTGATTGTTTCGCTGATTGCTACCTCCAGCATTGCCAGCCCCCTGAAACCCGGCATTCTGCCCATTGTTCCCTTGGAACCCGGGGCTTGCAAAGGGCCCGTGTGAACCGGCTCCCTGGAAGCCGGATCCCTGATTGCCGGGTTGTCCGCCGTTGCCACCGCCGTTGTGATGATTCTGGAAGATCTGATTGGAGAAGTCTTGCATGATGTACCAATTTTCCCAGGAGTGGTTAGACGGCTTACTATCGGGGCCGGTTCTCCGGGACACAATATCCCAGAAATTTACCCCTCGTGTCGTCACCAGCCCCAAGATTACTGTTCGCTGGTGGACACCTCCTTGATACAGAATACCAAGCAGTTACAAGAATTTGATACAAGACCATAAAGGTCTAATGACATAACAATGATTTCTAACAGCAGATGGCGGAAGTAGGTAGCGGATCTCCATCTCTGGTGGGGGCTCCAATCCCATAGGAACGGCTGACCTGGATAACTCCTATCCCGCGTGGCTGCTATCTCCGATTCCTAGGTTGCGGGGTGTGCCTTCGTAGTGCTCTTCTCCTAATCGTGATCTGGCCAAGACAATAGCCAGGGACAAGCTAGTGAGTACGTTTGAATGTACTCGCAAACATCATGAACAAAAGATATAATAAAAGTAGGCGGCATGCATGCAATTTAACTTTAAACATATTCAACAATATTAGTCCATGATGAGAGTTTAATGCAATCATGTGGAGTAGTATAATTATGCTGGTAAATAAAGGTTAGTCATCCAATATTAGCAAAGGATAAATGTTTATGGTGTCACCAAAATTATAAGCCGGGTTCTAGGCGGTAGAACCGTACGGTGAATTTCAAAAGAAATAAAATGGGACATCGGGCGTTAGACCGCCCGGGGATCCCCAAAAAAATAAAATGGGATATCAGGCGTTAGACCGCCCGAGAATTCCAAGAAAAACGCCAAACGGGTGTCTGAATGCGACGCCTCAAGAGGTCTTGAAAAGAAATGCCAAACGGGTGTCTGAATGCGATGCCTCGAGAGGTCTTGAAAATAAATGCCAAACGGGTGTCTGAATGCGACACCTCGAGAGGTCTTGAAAAGAAATGCCAATCGGTTGTCTGAATGCAACGCCTCGAGAGGTCTTGAAAATAAATGCCAAACGGGTGTCTGAATGCGACACCTCGAGAGGTCTTGAAAAGAAATGCCAAACGGGTGTCTGAATGCGACGCCTCGAGAGGTCTTGAAAAGAAATGACAAACGGGTGTCTAAATGCGACGCCTCGAGAGGTCTTGAAAAGAAATGAGTATCCAGGTGGCACAACCATCCCAAGAGATACTCAGGGTTACATATAAGAGAAAAGGGTTAGTCCATAGCAATATCCAGGTTAACAATAATATTCATGATAGCATCAGTAGTGACAATAATCATCCTTCAAAAGTGAATCACGATCAATTTAATTATTTCCTCCGAAGACCGACACTTGACCAACCCAGACTGTAGTCCTTAACCGCGGACACGGCTATTCGAATAGGTTATAAAACTCTGTAAAGGGTGTAGTCTTTACCCACAAGTAAAGGATTTCTTTAGCCAACACTGAGACGCTAACTAATTCCAATTACGGCCTTTGGGTTGAAAACACACCTAACTAGCACACACCAGCTTAACCGTTCTGATGCCCGGAATCACCCAAGGCATCACTCCAGGAAAAACTCTAAGACGGGGAGACCACCGTCTCGAATAGCATGGGATCACAATTTATAACGCGCGGAATACAAGGGGTGCCCCCCTCTCGGCCCAGCCGGATACACCCATGCCCCCTGACCAAGTGGCATGTCTACCAATGATCAATGGTATCTTCCACTATGGCCCCTCTGTACGGTGTGTGCAATGAAAGGGGTTAACAACTTACTGAACCGTACCCTACCTGTGGCAGGGACAAGTGGCAGCACAAAACAAGTATGGGGGGTTACCGGAACAAGACTCGATCTACGGTCGACTCAGGAGGTTTAAGTTTTCTTGCAAAGGTTTGTACAATATATTCTCTTGGTAGTACCCAACAGGGTCACCACCTGGCATGTCCCAACATGCCATCACTGATCATTCTTGTCACAACAAGATTTCAGTCTCACGGTCACTTTTCTCTTGTGACTGATTCTTTCCAGCAGGTTAGTTCCGGAGCAACATAGACATCTGTGGCAGGTGAGAACAATCATCCTCACTCATATTTCAGGTTTAAGTGAGGATAACAAAGTATCAATGGATCATGCATGCAAAAATAGCAATATGCAAATTTTATTTGAATTCAACATATTCATGATTCAATTATTCCTGCAAACAATCAACCATGCATTCACCTATCAAGTGTTCAATATGCTTGCCTTAAGCATGCAGAAGGATTGGGTGCACTCCAAAAGTTTGAAAATTTCATCTTCCCTCCATTTTCCTATTTTCAAAATATTGTAATTACCACATAATTTGAAAACAGTACAAAAAAGTTGTTTGGAAATTTTTGAAATAAATACTAAAATAAACTAGATGAAAAATAAGAAATGTTGGAAAAAGAATCAAGTCATTTGGAGTTGTGGTTTAAAAGTTGGAAGCAGTCAAAGTTGTGGTCAAATTCTGTTTTTAAAATTAAAATTAAAAAGAAAACGGTTCAGTTGAAAATGCGCTTTCAAAAGGGAAAGACGTACTCTCGGGAATACGCCTCCACTTACAGGCGGCTCGGCGCGGTCTAGGGTCACTGACAGTGGGCCCCACGGCCCCACTGTCATGTTTGACTGGGTCGCCGCGCCCTCTTCTTTCTCTGGCCGAATGGAAATGGAACTCCGGCGACCCTCGCCGGCGAACGGCGGCGCCTCTCGGGAAGCTGGGCACATGGGTGTGCTCAGGAGGTCATGGCGATCCTCTAGGTACCCGTCTTGGCCTCCGGGGTGGACGGAGTCGCCGGCGTCGAGCTTCTCCAGCGGACGGCGGCGTCGGGTGAAAGGGGCTTTTGCCTACGGTGGCTCCCGAGCAAAATTGAGAGGGGGATTGGGTTCGTGGGGTCAAGAGTGAGCTAGTGGTGGAGGAAATGGAGGGGGAGAGGCTGTGGTTGCGTCGGAACCAACGCGATAGTGGCGGCGGCCGTGGTTATCGGAGACGAGGAAGATGACTGTTTTCAGTCGTTCTGGTGCTCGGGGGAGATCATGGTGGAAGGATGAGGGGTGGTGTTGAGCATAGCGAGCTTGGGTGGCCTTTTATAGGCGGGGAGGTCGGTTTCATGGCTTCCCAAAGAAGGCACGACAGCGGCGGCCATTACTGCGCCGGAGAAGTTGTTGTGGGCGGTGGTCGTGGTCGGCGTGACCGTTGGGCGGTCGGTGAGCTGCGGCTAAGCCTTGGCCATTGGCAATTAAGTGAGGGTGTCCCCAGCAGAGACGTGGCAGGGCGGGCTTCGTCGGGCGGCGCCTCTGGTCGGTGGCTGGCCGGTGCTGGTCGGCGCCAGGGGGCGAGTCTGGCTGCGGGGGAGGCTGTGGCTGGCGCGGGAGACTAGCAGAGGTGCGGAGCCAGCCAGGGGAGGCAGCAGCGGGGGCGGCAGGGCTCGGGTGGCATTCTGGCGTGCACTGCGGGCGCTCTGGCCACGCCTAGTGCACGCACACAGAGTGTTCGATGGATTTCCAGGGGGTCCTAGGAGGTTCCAAGTGAGCCAATGTTTGGCAGGGTAGCAGTGCATGGTTTGGTGAGAGTGATAGACATGTTACTTTGGTCAGGTGCTCAAGTGCCCAATGCAAGTTCATGAGCTTGCAGATTTCTGCCATGCACATGAGGTGCTTGATGAAATGCTAGGGCCACCTAGGGATCTTTTTTGAAATTGGAATTTGGCAGGATGATGTCTCCTTGGATGATAGTGATGATGGTGAAGTTAGTTTGATAAAAGGAAAAACTTGCTAGTGCAAGTTTTGTTAGAATTCAGTTCTGGACCGGATTTTGAGGGAATTATTTGGAGGTATTCCAAGATGCAAATGGAGTTTATCTTCTGTACTTAAGAGTTTGGTTGGAACGACTATAAGTGGGAAAAATTTCAGAATTGTTTGATGAAGGAAAATTAGGGTTGCAGTTATAACCTAGGAATGGGACATAATTGAAAAGAGGATGTTTTGATCAAAATTTTCAAAATACCAAGTTGGGTTTTTGCATAAAAGTGATCTATAGGCATCATATGACCCCTCATAATTTTTGTGGAATTTTAAAAGAATTATTTGAAATAGTTGTAGTGCAACAGAAGCATTTCAAAGATTGAAAATGCTATTAAAAGGATTATTTTGGGGCAAGTTTTATTATGAAATTATTTCCTACTATTATTTAAAATATAAATGAAATGTTTTAAGAAAACTTCCAAAGCCCACAATATTTTTCTAAAATTTTCTATATGGAGGGAAGAGTTTTGGAAAACAGAAAACAAAAGAGACTATGAATTTATTAAAAGACCTAATATAAATCAAATTTTTATTTCTGGCCAAATTTTACTTAGTGAAAACATGCTTAAATTTTTGGGGTGTTACAAGCTCTACCCCCCTTAGGAAAATCTCGTCCTCGAGATTTCTTAAGGTGGTTATCAGAATTAAGCCCACCTTTTCGAGGAGATTTTTCTGAACTAATTATTTGGACTATCTAATCAGACACAGTTGATGTGGGGCTACTGGTAATTAGTGCAACTACAGTGAGGTACTGGTGTTGTGGTTCTACTGTATGACAAATTTGGAAAAAGTATAATTTCTAATTCCAAATTTTGCTTGCCGTACTCCAGTGCACAGTGTTCTCTCCGGCTGACAGGTGGGCCCAGGGCCCACTGTCAGTCTCTTCTTCTTCCTCCGGCTCTCCTTTCTCCTCTCTCTCTCTCGCGCGTGCTCTCTCGCACTTTCTCCACCCGCGGCGTTTAGCGCGTAGGGCATCTAGGGCCGTACCACGGTAGTGCGCGGCGTGCTTGCTGCCGGTGCAGCGTGCACTCACCTCACTGGCCAGCACGCTGTCGGCACTGCTCGCGGATTCACCTCCGAACACCGGCGATCGAGTGACGAGCGGCGCTGGTGGACTTCGCTCACTGTGCATCGAGCTCGAGCTATAAAAATGATCGCGGTTTTTCTTCCTTCTACCTCACACCTCTCCTCACTTCTTCTTCTTCTTCTTCTTCTTCTTCTTCTTCTTCTTCTTCTTCTTCTTCTCCTTCTGGTTGCAGGAGCTCGAGACGAGGCATTAATGGAGGATGTGGTTCCGGAGCTGATCACGATCCTCCTGGCTGGTATGCTGGCAGCGTTGGTTGGCTTCTCGCTGCTGCTATGTGCGATGATCCTCGATGATCGCCGTGATGCCGTGGCTCGGGTTGTGGTTCTCCGAGGCGGAGGTGATCATGGGGACTAGTCATCAGTGTCGGTTATGAGTGAGTGTTAGTGTGCCTTACCGCAGGCTCCGTAGAAATAAAAACCCACGAGTTTTTCTTCAGAAAAACTATGGTGTGGTGAGAGTGATCCAGTGGGCGAGGCGGTTAATTAGATGCTAAGTGTGGGTGTGAGGTTTCTGCACTTAGTGCATGTGGTAGAGTTAGTGTGACTGTAAGCCGGACGCCGTGGCTGCACGCGAATTAAATTTATGCTGGGAAATTTTTTGTGATAATGGCCCTTAAGAAATTTTCTCCCCTAAGGGCGGATGAACCAAATGCAGATCACCACAATCGAATATTCATAGACAAACCGCAATCATATTAATGCATTTATGACATATGCCCTAAAATACATCGCAAAGATTGCATTATGTAAATAGGTGCTAGACACAGTAACCACCATACTTATGACCGTCTACGGTTCGAAAGTAAGATCTATGGGGTCTTGCGGAAGGGTTCCTGGTGCTGGGGCACATTCTTCTTCTTCTGGAGGAAGTGGAGGAAGCAGACGAAGAACATGTCCTTCCTGAGTTGGCAGAGGTGGTCCGCCAATGGCGATCTGGGGATTCAGGACAGCAAGGTAATGGAGATAATCCATTAGTTGCTGGGTGAAATGCTCCTGGGCCATCACATACTAAATGAGATTAGCTAGAGCTGGATCTCTTTCTATACGTTCACAGCGGAACGTAGCTTTTGCCCCAAAAGTTGTGCGGCTCGGAAAATAGCAGTATTTCCTTTCGCTGGCACAGGGTACCGCGAATCGAAGACAGGTAACCGCTTCATAAGCAGCAGCCTCAATGGCCATGCCTGAGGTTGGCATGGATCTCTCAATGAAGACAACATATGGAGGGCCTTGGTTTAAATCCGCTGGTGGGATTTGCACAACTGCCCAGTATTTTGAGGAATCAGAGGTGATCCTCATCTTGTACAACTCATACTGGGGTGGGTGGATGGAACCAAGGGTATTGCGGGAAAAATCCCACAAAACCTTAACAAAACTACCAGGGCTTGCATCTGGAGTTCTTAGGTAGGCTCCGGAGTGAAACATGGAGTGATGGATGGGGAAAAGCAGTGCTCAAGGGTGATGGTGGCTGGTGTGGTTTGCGGATATGGCCTCTTATAAAGTGGCTGGGTTAGGAAACATGATGTGGCGCTGGTATGACTGGCGTATCAGCTCCGGCATAGGGTTGTCCAAGTCAAATTCTCGGACCTCAATCCTTAAAAGGAATGTGACGTATTACTGTGCATGTCTGTTAGGGGGTTCGGCAGTCACGTCTAGAATTTACTG
This sequence comes from Elymus sibiricus, assembly GCA_039707655.1. NCBI lineage: Eukaryota > Viridiplantae > Streptophyta > Magnoliopsida > Poales > Poaceae > Elymus > Elymus sibiricus. The sequence continues at coordinate 29,656,691 of CM077674.1, forward strand.
TGCCACTACACGCCAACAATTTAAGCTAGATCACGCATACTACTGTTAAGATAATGGCACACAAGTAATAAACTTACCACGCCATACAACTGCTACTACAAAAATATAGGGCAACAAGGCCACTAAGGCTCTACAACAATTCTGGTGGATTCAGTCCACCTCGTTGACATCCAGCCGGGCGTGTCCCGCAAATGTCGAGGCTTCTCCGTGAGCTTCAGTGTCGGAGTTGGCCGGGGTAGGGTGGGGAGCTACAGGGCTGGGGTAGCGGTGGTGCCCTTCGTGGGGTGTCGAGGCCACAGTTCCGTTGGAGTAGGTCTCCAAGAGACGACGGAGTTCCCCGGGGGAGACGAAGGCATTGCCCGGATGGACAACAGGGACAGATTCCGAGGGATCGATTGGTCTCCCGAACAACGCTATCGGGGTGTCGGTGGTGGGTACAGCTTCTCTTCTTACCGGAGTCAGGAGAGCGAGCGTCCTGCGGGTCGCAATCAGATCAAGGGTGACCTGATCGAATAGTGCCTCTTGCGCTCTCAGGTAGCGCACCAGATGCACCAGAGCAGGATCCGTCTCATTGTCTCCGTTGGCGACTTGACACAAATTCCTCCTGGTGGCAATCGACAAGTTCACAAAATGGATTGAGGCTAAACCAGTAACAAATGTGGAGGCCGACACGGCAGTGAAATTCGTCTCTGGCCTCATCCACCGCTTCGGCGTCCCATACAGCATCATCACGGACAACGGGTCCAACTTCACCGCCTCGGTGTTCAAAGACTTCTGTCACAAACGGCGGATTCACATAGAGTACGCGTCTGTGGCACACCCTCAGTCCAACAGGCAGGTCGAACGGGCCAATGGCCTGATCATGCAAGGCCTCAAGCCACGACTGATCATACCCCTCATAAGGGCAAAGGGCAACTGGGTGGAAGAGCTCCCCTCCGTCCTTTGGAGCCTGTGCACAACGCCAAACAAATCCATCGGTACACGCCCTTCTTCCTGGTATACGGGGCGGAGGCGGTCCTCCCATCAGACATCGAATACGACTCGCCATGAGTCTGCGCGTATGACGAGGAGGTCGCCGAAGAGAACAGGAAAGACGACATCACCGCTAAGTAAGAAGGCGCGTTCGGGCATGAGAGTTCAACGTCGGCGACTTTGTCCTCCGCCTCAAGCAGAAGCCACGCAAGAACAAGATGTCTTCCCCGTGGGAAGGCCCCTTCATCGTTCACGAGGTCCTCAACAACGGGGCCTACTACCTCCACAACAAGAAAACAGGTTGGATCACATCACGACCCTGGAATGCCGAGCATCTCCGCCTCTTTTATGCAAAGACAATTAAGTATGATGTACTTTTCTGCATAAATTTCTTTGCAAAATCTGCATTTCATGTACCTTTAGCTCAAACAAAATTAGGTTGGAAAATAAGGAGGTCACAATGACCCCCCACACTTTTTCATTTCCCTTCTACAGTTTACTAAATGTAACATGACACACTACTATTTAGCACAAAACACATTATTGAACCCCTTGGGATAGACGAATCGCGGAAGAACAAACGAATCTCTTTGTTGAGGGACTCGGGGGCTGCATCTCTATAAGTGGACCCCACCCCCAACTCCACCTGAAGGCTGCATCGTACATTCCGGCTTTTTTGTTCCGGACCCTTGTGGATGTTTCTTCTGCCGACCTCCCACAGCGTAATGCTCCGGGGCTGCATCAACGCAATTTTGTTGGTAGTCCTTCCTTTGAGGAGAGCAACCATCGAGGATGCCGGACGACTGAATCAGGCATTCTGGTCATGCAGAGCCCCTCTAAATACGCCTACGGCGTCAACATGCACCAAAGGGGATCTCTGCTCCTAACCCGGGCAGAGGCACTTCACCGCCTTTACGGCATAAAAAAATATATATACACCTCATTTTACAAAGCAAACAACAAGCACATAAATGAGGTTGTGTTAATAAGTTTCGCAAAGAAAGTTGCGAATTGCTTTGTTTTCAGGCTACCAATTCAGGCCTCACGACGACTACACTCGGCAGCACATGCTGCAATCGACTCCACATCTGTGTAGAAGTCCTGCGTCAGCCTGGCCTGCGGCTCCGTGGTAACTACGCCACGAACAGACCACTCAGGACAACACGCCCGAAGCCTCGTCAGAAGATACTAAGCACTTGCCATAGCCACGACCTCCTGGAGATCCATCAAGCGCTGGGCCACCTCCGGCATGCGCGCAATGCGCTGGGTGAGGTCGGCGTTTGCGGCCTCTCCGGGCCACAAAGCTTCTGCGGCCTGAGCCAAGGCCATGGACATTCTGTCAAGGCTGGACGCCACAACACCAAGCCACGTAGAGCCTGGCGGACAGACCAAGTCCGGCAGCACAGCTGCACGGAGAAAAAGAAGCAACACCACGTGATTAGCAACAACAAAGAAGGGACTAATCACAGACAAGAAATGGCTTACCACCTGCGGCGGCCTCTAATCATCTTTGACGAGTGCGCTGCGCTTGGAGATCTCGCGCTGTACACCGTCCGGCCTCCGCCAAGGCGGCCTCTCGCGTCTTACAGCCCTCCAAGCGGGCCTGCGTGTCCGCGGATCAACCTCTGGCGGCCTCCAACCTCCTGGCTCTCCATCAATTGAGAACGAAGAATCGCGGTAATACCACGGTTATTATCAAGTACGTCATTATCCTCCCTCAAAAGCTCCTGGCAAGAGCGGGTTTCCGCGCTCTTGGCATCAAAAACATCTTGCGCATGGCTCGCGGCCCGGCGATCTGCGTCCGCTTGAGCCTGAAGCTGCTGGAGTTGCTCGAAAGCTGCCATGACATACCAATGTCCTATGAGTCAGCGAAAGAGCTATCGTATGAACAACCACGTGCCAAATGCAGGACTTACAGTAGACGTCCGCAAGCGACCTCTGCAAGCGGGCCACACGATCCTCCTCCACAGCCATTTGACGGCTCAGATCATGAGCTCAGTCGTCCAATTCCGACGCCCGGGTAGCGAAGGCCTGCTTGCACCATACAAAAATCCTTAAGCACACTATGACGCACAATCCGCTTAAGGCTCAGGGGCTACTGGGCAGGGATTAAGATCCCCTTACCTTGAGTCCGGCCTCTGCCGCTGAATTGAGGCCGGCAAGGACGGTCCCCAGGGTGTGCCCCAAGGACACACTCCGATCGATGAGCGAGGTCACCGAAAGGAGTCCTTCTAAACCTCTCTCGGATAACAAAGGAGGAGCCGGCGTGTCACCACCCCCAGCGTCCAAGAGCCCGAAATGGCCGGGAGGCTTGGAGGCCGCGTGTCCCGAACCATTGCGCGGCCGCTCCCCAAGAGGAATCATGGATGATGTGGGTGAGCGGCGGCTGGCGACCTTCTTCTTCCCCGCCGTTTTCTGTCTCTGCGGAGGGATGAGCACTGGCGCGGAGGCCGGGGACAATGACGTCAGGTCAGAACGCTCCACTGGCGGTGGCAGCTCTCCCTGGCAAGAACCAGGAGCCAAGGTACCGACCCCGTGGGCTCAGGCCGAGCGCCGGCGGACCCAGAGTCCTCCCCTTGCAGCAGCGGGCTGACGATGGGCTCCACTTGGTGACGAACACTTTTCGGAGAGGGCGCTATTAGAGTATAGGTCGGTTACGTTACCATATCCGGCAAGGTTTGGAATTGTAATCTATCTCTATTAGTCTTGGAGCCCAAGTCTTGTAATCTATATAAACAGCCCTTTGAGGCCCCAATCAATACAAGTTATTATTCTCCAAACTATCATGGTATCAGACGCCTAGGTTTTCCGCACCTGGCATGGCACCGCCACCCGTGCCGCCGCCCCGGCCGACTCGGCCCCTCTTCTCCATGGCCGAGTTCCGCGCCGCCGGCGCCACCACTTCTTCTTCCTCCTCCACAACTACCCAAATACCTCCCCCTCAATTCCCAATTATCTCCCTCGCCGACACCATTGCCGACGTCTCCCCCTTCATCCCGATCTCGTTAGATCTTGGTGCCCACAACTACTACCATTGGCGCCACCTCTTCACCATCCATCCTACCCACCGCAGCACGCCGATCCTCGCTGGGTGAAAGATGATCTCACCATCATCCAGTGGATTTACACACGCATCTCCACGGAGCTCTTCAATCTGGTCTACTCCGACGACGCCACCGCCGCCGAGCTTTGGGCGTCCCTTCAGCAGCTGTTGCAGGACAACTCCGACGCGCGCATCAACGCCCTCAACACCGAGCTCCGTACGATCGTCCAAGGAGACGCCCCGGTCACCGTTTTCTGCCAGCGAATCAAGGCGATCGGCGACGAACTTCGTGAACTCGGCGATCACGTCGACGATCGCGCCACTCTACTTCTAAATATTTGTCCCACTAAGACTTGTCCTCTTTATTCACCTTTTCAATCTCTTTTTCTCTCTCATCCCGATTATTCTTTTTTACGTGTTTTTGGCTGTCTTTGTTTCCCGAACACTGCCTCTACCGCCCCCAACAAACTCGAACCCCGTTCACTTCCTTGCATTCATCTTGGCCTTTCTGATGATCACAAAGGATATCGCTGTTTTGATCCATCTTCTGGTCGCATGCTTGTCTCTCGCCACGTCACATTTGATGAAAACACGTTTCCTTGCCACCGGCCCGACCGGCAAGCCCAAACCCGGCAAGTCCGGCAAGCTCGCCAATCACAGCACCGACAGGCCCGGCAAGCCCGGACCCGGCAAGCCAGGAAACCACGCCACCAGCAGACCCGGCAAGCACGGTCCCGGCAAGCCCGGCACGCCAGACAAGTCCGGCAACTCCGGCAAGTCTGGCACCCACGCCACCAGCAGACCCGGCAAGCACGGTCCCGGCAAGCCCGGCACGCCAGACACGTCCGGCAACTCCGGCAACCTCGGCACCGCCAACCTCCCCGTCACCACTACCACCCAACGCCGTCCCCATTCCACCACCCACTAATGATCACGTCATGTGCACCCGCGGCAAACGCGGATTTCTTCCACCCACCAAACGCCTCAACCTCACAGCCACCCCAACCCTGGCAACCACGGCTTCGCCAAGCATGGCAACCCCGGCAACCTCGGCCCTTTCTCCTATTCCCTCTTCTTACAAACGAGATCTTCTTGATCCTCTTTGGCTCTCAGCTATGCGCGATGAATTTAACGCTCTTCAGCAAAATAATACATGGACTCTTGTTCCCACACCTCCTGGCGTTAATGTTGTTTCTGGAAAATGGGTTTTTCGTCATAAATTTCATTCTGATGGCACTCTTGCTCGTTACAAAGCCAGATGGGTGTGTCGTGGTTTCTCTCAGCAACAGGGCATTGATTTTGATGAAACTTTTTCTCCTGTTGTTAAACCCAGTACTATTCGTGTTGTTCTTAGTCTTGCTGTTTCCTCCTCTTGGCCCATTCATCAGCTAGACGTTAAAAATGCTTTTCTTCACGGCACTCTTAATGAAACTGTTTATTGTCAGCAACCATCTGGTTTTGAGGATCCCTCTTCTCCTAATTCTGTTTGCCTTCTTCACAAATCTCTTTATGGTCTTAAACAAGCTCCTCGTGCATGGTTTCAACGTTTTGCTACCTTTATTCAAACAGTAGGCTTCATTCCCTCCAAATCTGATTCTTCCTTATTTATTTTTCGCTCCTCTTCCCACATTGCCTATCTCTGGCTTTATGTTGATGATATCGTTCTCACGGCTAGCTCTGACTCTTTTCTTCAACATATAATCTCTTCTCTTAATCATGAATTTTCCATGACTGATCTTGGTCCTCTTCATCATTTTCTTGGCGTTACCGTTTCTCGTACACAATCTTCTCTTTTTCTCTCTCAACGATCCTATCTTTTAGACTTGCTTTCTCGTGCTGGTATGTCTGATTGTCAACCCACTCGTACACCGGCCGACGTTGGTGCTAAGTTGTCGGCTGATGGTGATCCAGTTTCTGATCCCACTTTGTATCGTAGCATCACTGGTGCTCTCCAATATGCCACTCTCACTAGGCCCGACATTTCCTACTCCGTTCAGCAAGCCTGTCTTTTTATGCATGATCCTCGTGCTCCTCACCTTGCTCACGTCCACCGCATTCTTCGCTATTTAAAGGGAACTCTTGATCATGGTCTTCTCATTAATTCTTCTTCCCCGACAAGCTTGACAGTTTATTCTGATGCAGACTGGGCAGGTTGTCCAGATACTCGACGGTCCACATCCGGATTTTGTGTTTATTTGGGTGATAATCTTGTTTCTTGGTGTTCTAAAAGGCAGGCAACAGTTTCCAGGTCTTCTGCTGAGGCTGAGTATAGGTCGGTTGCTCATGCTGTGGCTGAAGCGGTGTGGCTGCGTCAGCTTCTCGTGGAACTTCATCGCCCACTGGATCGTGCCACCATCGTTTATTGTGATAACATCTCCGCAGTATACATGGCTTCCAATCCAGTTCAGCATCGTCGCACCAAGCATATTGAGATTGACATACACTTCGTTCGAGAGAAGGTGGCTCTTGGTGAGGTTCGCGTTCTTCATGTACCTACCAGTGCTCAATTTGCTCACATTTTCACCAAAGGACTTCCGACTGCATCTTTCACCGACATACGCTCCAGTCTCAACATCGTTACTCTTGACGCTGAGACTGCAGGGGGATATTAGAGTATAGGTCGGTTACGTTACCATATCCGGCAAGGTTTGGAATTGTAATCTATCTCTATTAGTCTTGGAGCCCAAGTCTTGTAATCTATATAAACAGCCCTTTGAGGCCCCAATCAATACAAGTTATTATTCTCCAAACTATCAGGCGCATCCTCCAACGCCGGCCCCAGCCTCTTGGCTGCGTTATCACAGCTGGCCGCAGCTCTCACCGCGGAGTCGTTGTAATCGCTCTCGGTGATGGTGCCCGACTCGGCGCGGAATGAGGCCGCAGCGCCCATATGAGATCACAGGAGTCGGGATTTGCGCACCAGATGCCAAAATGACTAACGGAGGAGCAGCGAAACATCACAAAGGCACTGATGAGCTCGCCCCTGGAGGCGTAATGGAACAACAAATAACAACAACTTACCGTAGGCCGCGGGTTGGCCATGCTATAAGGCTCCACAACTACCCGGAAGTGGAGCTCCTCGAATGGGAGGCTGGTAAGCAGATGCAGGCGATCTTCGATCGCGCTCTCGTTAAGTTCACGACGGAGCAGACGATTAGGATCGCACCTCCCGCGGTACTCGTACATTGGCGGATCGATACGCCCCAGGGGCTGGATGTTCCTTTGCACCCAAGTCTACAAAATCTGCAGACCAGTGAGGCATCTCCCCTACAGACGGATGACCGCGTCCACATGGTGGCCGGTCCCCGAATCAAGTTCAACTTTCGACCGCCACTCCGGTTTTTGCCAACATGGCACATCGGCGAACTCTGGCAGCCCGGGGTTGCTAGGGTCATGAAAATTATCTGGGGCATCAAACGACCCTCGCTTCCATGACTCCGTCTCCGGGCCAACACCAGGTCAAAGTAGTTGGAGCCCTGGCAGGGACGGAAGATGACCTCGCCGCAAGAAGGGATCTTGCCGTCCTTAAGGAAAGGGATCACTTGGAAAAAGTATCGAAGGAGGCCGGAGTGGGGAGGGATTCCCAGAAAGCACTCACAGAGGGCTACGAAGCACGGAAGATGCAGAATGCCGCTCAGGGTCAGGTGGTGCAGTTGCAGCCCGTAAAGGGCCAGCACGTCCCTGGTAAAGGAACTCAACGGAAGCCGCATCCCGCAGTGGATGAATGCCATGTGCACCATCTGATTCCAGCGCAATGACCACGGGACCTTGTCTCTGAGCCACAGTGCCATCCAGCCCATCTCGGTGAACTCCGGCAAGCGCCCCATCATCACCAGCCGTTCCAGTTAGGACCGACACATGGAGGAACGCTTCCAGTCGCTGACCCACTCGGGCGGGTGAGGAAGGCACGGCGGTGCCACGTCGAGCGAGCCACCCTGGCTGAGCCCTTCTTCGGGGGTGGCAAGAGGGGTGGCCATCGATCCCTGGGAGGAGCAAGTGTAATCGCTTGCGATCTAGCAGGAACAGGCAAAGACCTGACGAACAAGGAGAATCGGCAAGATCCAATGCGGCTGTCCAACCGTCGTATTTGAAAGCGGGCAAGCCAAGCAAATCTTACTCAAGACGGCACCCACGCCAGAAGTGGGCCGGCCCACGGTGCTTCCGGCCTAATTATCTGAAGCGGCGGCGCTGCCGAGAAGAGAAAAGGAACCCGCGCCACGCGGGGCTAGGAAGGCCGGACGCACGAAGAAGGGAGCCCGACGGAGGCCTCGGAGCTCGGACACCCGCGACCTCCGCCATGCTTGGGGGCTACTAACGGGGTCCTGTACCCGGGGTACCTGACTTAAGTGGGGCCGGCCTTTACCTTGAACAGGGCCCACCAGGCCCGGAGGATACCAGGAAACCCTAGATGGTCAAGATGATGTACGTGTTCCCCAAGATGGAGGGCGGCAGCCAAACAAGATCTCACCGACCCTCTCATGTAAACCCTAGGCCTCTCCTGTCTATACAAAGGGAGGCCTACACTAGTAGAAAACAGGGCATTGGTTTTTGCCAAATCAGAGCAACAGTCCCGGTCGACTTACGAACCGGGACTAATGCGTAGATCAGTCCCGGTTCGAGCGGCCAGGACGCCGGCCGGGCCTCGGCAGGCACCAGTCCCGGTTCGGCTGGGACCTTTAGTCCCGGTTCCAGCCACCAACCGGGACTAAAGGGCCTCGCTCCTGGCGCAACCCCTTTAGTCCCGGTTGGTGTCTGGAACCGGGACTAAAGGGTAGGCCATTAGTCCCGGTTTTAGACACAAACCGGGACTAAAGTTTCGCCTATATATATCGACGCCCCCCCCCATCTCCTCTGTTTTTTGGCCGTGGAAGGGTGGAGGTGTGGGCTACTCTGTTTTTTGCCTATATATGCACGTGAGGTGTTCGATGAAATGCCGGAGCCACACTTAAGCTTTCTCCTCTGTTCTTCCTCCAAGCTCGACCTCCAAGCTCCATTTTCCCCAAGATTTGTCTAGATTTGGCGGTGCACCAACTATCCAAGTGTTCTAAAAAGGTTAGCAACTTCATCCTTTCATCTCTCACTGCTAGTTTAGCTCATTTCAAATGCTCTAGAAGTAGTGTGGTTTGTGGGTTTTAGTGGAGGAGTGTATGTGTGAGTTTATTTGATTTAGATGCACAATTTGAGCTCAAATTAACTTCTTAGTTTGCACATGTGTAGGGTGCCGTCCCGTCCCCGTCCCCGTCCTCACCGCCGTCGATCGCCCGCGCCGATCTCGTCGCCGGCACCACCGTGGTGAGCTCAAATTAACTTCTTAGTTTGCACTTCTTAGTTTGCACATGTGTAAAGAGCTGTATGTTGTTCTATGAGAACTATGTATGAACTTTATGTATTTATTTTTTCAGTAATAACATTTGATCACTACTGTACTTTGGTTTTAATGTGATGATGAACTTGTATTAATTTGGTCATTTCTCTATTCATGATGTTCTGTAATGTTTTTTGATATACTTAATTATATAATGCACGCAGATGAACCGGCAATGGATGTACGGTGACCGACGCACCTCCGACAACATTACGGGCCTGCATAATTTTCTCTATGTGGCTGAGGCAAACAAGCAGAATGGTTTTATGTATTGTCCATGTACTGTCTGTGAGAATACGAAGGATTACTCTGACTCGAAAACCCTTCACTTCCACCTGCTTAAGAACGATTCCATGCCACACTACAATGTTTGGACCAAGCACGGAAAAAAGAGGGGTTATGATGGAAGACAACGAAGAAGAAGAGGATGATGACAACTATCCTATGTTCCCTGAATACGGTGATACTGCAACGGGGGAAGCTGAAGATCAAGAGGCACCAGATGTGCCCGATGATGATCTTCGCCGGGTCATTGTTGATGCACAGAGTGGATGCGAAAGTGAAAGGGAGAAGTTGAAGTTCGATCGCATGTTAGAGGATCACAAAAAAGGGTTGTACCCAAATTGCGAAGATGGCAACACAAAGCTCGGTACCGCACTGAAATTGCTGCAATGAAAGGCAGAGAATGGTGTATCTGACAAAGGATTTGGGAAGCTACTGAAAATAATGAAGAAGAAGCTTCCAAAGGATAACGAATTGCCTGACAGTACGTACGAAGCAAAGAAGGTTCTCTGCCCTCTAGGATTAGAGGTGCAGAAGATACATGCATGCCCTAATGACTGCATCCTCTACCGCGGTGAGGAGTACGAGAATTTGAATGCATGCCCGGTATGCGGTGCATTGCGGTATAAGATCAGACGAGATGACCCTGGTGATGTTGAGGGCGAGCGCCCCAGGAAGAGGGTTCCTGCCAAGGTGATGTGGTATGCTCCTATAATACCACGGTTGAAACGTCTGTTCAGAAACAAAGAGCATGCCAAGTTGTTGCGATGGCACAAAGAAGACCGTAAGAAAGACGGGAAGTTGAGAGTACCCGCTGATGGGTCGCAGTGGAGAAAAATCGAGAGAAAGTGGCCGGACTTTGCAGGTGACGCAAGGAACTTATGGTTTGGTTTAAGTGCAGATGACATTAATCCTTTTGGGGAACAGAGCAGCAATCATAGCACCTGGCTTGTGACTCTATGTATCTATAACCTTCCTCCTTGGTTGTGCATGAAGCGGAAGTTCATTATGATGCCAGTGCTCATCCAAGCGTCACCTGCAAAGACAAAGGTTCTGTGAAAATTTCAGAATTTTTGGAGTAGTAGAAATTGGGTTTTGAGCAAGGAGTTTGAATCTGGACCAAATTTCATTCGAATGAAATTTGAAAATTTTGAACTTATGAACAGAGTGTCTTTGGAGAAATGAAGTGTGGGTACTCACATCTAGTTGAGGTATTTTTGTAGGGTCAAAATTGCTAAGGAAAATATGGTTCCTTTGTAAAATCCAAAGGAAGCCATGAAGTGAAAGAATTTGATTTGGAATTGTTTGAATAATTATAAAAGAAATTTTTAATGAAAGAAGTGATGGTGGGTACTGCCCTAAGATAGATAGAATGTTTGATGGAAAAATGTGCAAGTGGTAATTGGGTTTTGGAAAGATCCCAAGTTTTGACAGAAAAGAAACCAACCATTTTACTTAAATAGAAAACCTTTCAAAAGGCTACCTAACAGAAAAGTTTTTGGTTCCAGTGAGCATATAAACAAATTAGTGTGGAATTTTTGTTCATATAAATGGTGATAGAAATATTTACTCAAATTAGTGGGAATTTTTGTTCATATAAATGGTGATAGAAATCCAGTAGGCATATAAACAAATTGAAGAACAAATTTTTTGCATTAGAGTTCATTTTGTCTTTTTTGTATATGTTATGTCATTTTTATCTATTCATTTCTGCCATATGCATGCTATTTTTCTCTAAGTCTGAAACTGGCAGTATTAATACTTTGCATTTTGCCTTGAGGTTTGCAACAAATCTGTGCATCTTTGGATCATGATCAGTAAGGGTGTTTTGTTGAGGGTAATTAGTACATGCTTGCCATGCTCTTTGTTGCCATGAAAAACTGCTGTAGCATATATTTTACTTGCCTCAAAGGTTGCATCATGAATCTGTTTTCTGCCACTATGCAAATATCAATAAGTCTGAAAATCTAGGGGTCATTTGAATTAGTTCAGTAATTAAGCATGTTTTGCCATGTGTTACATCTCCGTGGAATTACAGGTTGTGGTGTTGCATCTCCGTGGAGTTGGTCCCTGCTCGTCCCTCCGCTGTTCGACAAAAGGTGTCCATTTGTTGTATGTTGAGTTCTGTTCATAGGAGGATGGTTGGTTCATTTGTTGAGTTGTGTATTCATCTTGTGTATAAATCTTGTATTCATCTTGTATTCATCTTGTGTATAAATCTTGTATTCATCTTGTACAAATATCGTCGTAACTTCGACATGAGGGGGGGTCGTTAAAACATAACCCCGATAACTTTGATTTTGAGGCATATGAAAACCTGATTTGCACGTCGGACAGGCATGAGAGTATCCTCTCCTGAAAGATAGGACGACTCATCAGATATGATTCTAGATAATGTGCAATGCCTCATATCGCGAACATAGTTATATTGGATAATTGATCTTCATATAAATGAAGCATAAAAGTTTAGCAATCACTTACAAATTTTTTATGTTGTTCATTGACTTCGACATGAGGGGGGGTCGTTAAAACATAACCCCGATAATTTCGTTATAACTTCGACATGAGGGGGGAGGGGTCGTTAAAACATAACCCCGATAATCCACTAATCCATTGCTCATATGCATATGATTCCTTGTTGTGATTAGGTCTATGTTTGCCACTAATCCATCTCTCATGGTTGTATATTGCCATGTTGTAATATTTGCAGAAACTATGGAACACGACAGAGACTTAGAACAAGAAAAGGCGTTGGAGGAAACAATCCGCGAGGGAGATAATGATATCATGACCTCACAGTCTCTCAACGACTCCGAAGGTGAGGGAAGAGAAGATGACGGCTCCGCCAGTGTTGGATCCTTAACTGTTGCAAAGTCCGGCGAGGTATATATATTAATTAAGCCTCTGCTGACTAGATGCATTAATTGTTTTGTATGTACATATATTAACACTTCTTTCTTCTTTTAGCCCTCCGGATCGAGCCAAACTTCTATAAGGAGACGAGGCCCGAAGAAAAGGTTGGGCGAGAATGAAAGGTTCACGATCGAAGAAGTCGATCCAGATGGCAAACCGACTGTTCCCAAGCGGACCCAAGACCGATTTATACATCAGTGCGGAGTTGTTGTTAGGGACAGCGGCCCGATCAGCATCCAAGAATGGAATAAGAAGAAGGACGATGGAGTTTCTTATGTCGACGATAGATGCAAAGATCAGCTTTGGAACTCGCTCATGATAAATTTCAGCCTACCGCCAGAGGAGGATCCAAATAACCCAGTTATACAGCGAAAAGTCAAAAAATGGGCTCTTAAGAAGATGGCAGAACAATTCAAGAACTGAAAGAAAAGATTGAACGAACAGTTTGTCGAGAAAGACGAGACTCCAGAATTCACTGGTCAATATGCGAAGATAAAAGATCACTGGCCCGCATTTGTGGCGTACAAGAAATCGGAGAAAGCTAAGAACAGGTCACAGACAAATAGGCTAAATGCTGCAAATAAGCAGTATCACCATGTTACGGGGTCAGGTGGCTACAAGGTTACCCGGCCTACGTGGGACAAAGCTGAGAACGACCTGCTTGCTAAAGGGATCCAACCAGCGACATTGTACTGGCCCGAACGGGCAAGGACTTGGTTCTTCGGGCATGGGGGAACTTTGGACCCAGAAACAGGGAAGTGTGTTTACACGAAAGAACAACTTGAAACACCCGTCACAAAGATTCTGGAAGCAATCAAGGACGTGCAGGAAGGGAGGATCCATCCCGATAGAGAGAAGGACGTGCTGTCACGCGCCCTCGGGAATCCTGAACACCCTGGACGAACACGAGGCACAACAGGCTCCGTTCCGTGGGTGCATGGGTTTCCCGACAGCACTGGTTATAGAAGCCGAGGGAGAAAGAAAAAAGAGGAAGCAGACTGGATGCAGAATGTAGAACAAAGATTAGCGTTGCAGGAGAAGAAAATAGAGGCACTTACCAGTCTGCAGCGAGCTACCGATCCACCATCTCAGCAGCACGAAGATCCTTCATTCGATACTGCCCACGAAGCTACCCCACCATCTCAGCGGAAAAGCAGCGTGGCTTCCACGGAGCTCGTTCGGCCTGATATCACGGCTCCTCGCTACCCCGTGGATTATATCACGGAGAGGGAACATTGTGAGCTAATGGCGAAATGCATCAACCTAACCTTGAAGGTGGCGGTCGGCTATGTCTTACCTCCTAGACCTGATGCAACTTTCCATTGCAATCCGATTCCAGATGGCTTTGCTATTGTCGGGGTGGATGAAGTTACCAACGGATTCGAGGGGCTGGAGCTTGAGTACCCTACAGGTGAAGGGGAGACTCATCTGGTAGATGCCATAAGGACTACCATTCTATGGAGAAAGGAAAACATCGTGCTTCCACAATGGACGCCGCGTTAGCAGACTCAGCCGGAGGAGGCCCCTCAGCAGACTCCTCACAGTCCAGCTCTACCTCCGCTGCCTCAGTCGTCTCCGTCGCGTCAGCACACTCTGCCGCCTCAGCTGTCTCCGCCGCGTCAGCGGACTCCGCCGGAGGAGGGCCCTCAGCAGAATCCTCCGCCGCCTCAGCTGTCTCCGCCGCGTCAGTGGGCTCCGCCTCCTCCGCCGCGTCAGCGGACTCCGCCTCCTCCGCCGCCTCAGCAACGGCAGAAGAGACCCGCCGCCGCTCCGACGGCTAGCAGTACAACAACGAAGAAATCCAAAGCAGGTCCAAGCGTCAAGAAGGCTCCTCCCAAGTTACCATACGACATGACTGAGGAGGAAAACAGCAAGATCGTGGCTGCCGATGTGAAATGCCAGCTTGCACCGAAACGTCCAGCTCCAAAGGAGAAAATAGATCCGGTAAAAGCGAAGCGCTGTCTGGATGCCCTTCAGCGACCACCATCTCCTCCGCCGCTCTCACACTATGACCGCTGTATTGTAAAGACATTTCATGAAGCGAAAAGGTCGGGAAGTACTAGCAGTGCTGCAAGAAGTGGGAAAACAATTCCCCAGCTCGGCGAACAGGAAAAACAATCGTACCCCCCGCTCAAGGTGTTTCCCGATATCGCTAATGATCCGGGAGTAGCGGCCGCTCATCCTGGTTACACTCTTCATGATTCGAAATGGCTGAGGTCGTAGCCTTTAGATACGAGCACGGGAAGCCTCTCGTCAGACCTGAGCAGCTCCCGCGTCTATCAACGATGATGCGAACATTGCATAACTAGTACTTGAAAGCCTGCAAGGAAGGGACCGATAGTATCTTAGTGGGAATTAAAGATGAACACTACCTCAATGGAGTCGAGGCGTTGTACATTCAATTTGAAGAATTATTTCAGTTATACAATCAAGACGCCCTCGACAAAACTATCGTCAGTTGCTATTGTCTGTAAGTATTTTTTTTCTGTAATTAAGTCTCTAGCTCAGCTCGTTCATTGCATGTATAATTATCCTCACACTATATTATGCAGATTGAAGATCCGCGAATGCAGAGGAAAAATCTATGACATTGGGTTCATTAACCCAAATACCGTAAATGAATATACGGTACAAAAAAGCCCCGATGATATAGAGAATTACTTGCTAAAGGCGTTACTTGGACAACAAAACAAAAGGGAAATACTATTTCCTTACAACTTCAAGTGAGTGTTACTGTCTTGTGCACATTCTGTTTCGCTTACTCGAGGTTAAGTGTAATTGATGAGTTATGCGTGCGCAGGTTCCACTTTATTCTGCTAGCCATTCAACTTGACGCGGGACTAGTAGTTGTCTTGGACTCGAGACGTAAAGAGGCTAAGGAGTGGGCGGACATGAGTAAAATGCTCCCGAAGTAAGTTCAATCATTATCGCACCATAGCGGCAACTTTCGTTCATTTCCTGATATCAAGTAATCATTTTCTTTGCCGGGCAGGGTTTGGAAAAAGTTCACCAACAAGGTTAGGGGTGAATGGAAAAAGGAGCTGCGATTTTCACACCCCAAAGTAAGTACTACTAGCTAGTTCCGCGCATCTCTCATTGATTCTAGTTTCAATACCATTATCATGCTTGATTATCATTTTGATTGAACTCTATTCTCGTGAAGTTCTTGTGGCAGGAACCCGGGAATAATTTATGTGGATACTACATTTGTGAGTACATTCGCCACAAGACCTCTGAGCGGGGCAGATCTGAAGAACAATTTGAAGTATGTAAACAATATTCACATTTTTATTTTATTACCATCAGTTGTGTTGAGTTTCATTCATATATATATATTGACCCCCTTCTTTAAATTAGATCAAACGGAAGCGGGACGAACTCCTAACAACTGATCGCATACGAGCAATTCAAGAGGAATTGGTGGGATTCTTTGTTGACCATGTCATACATACAGACGGAGAATTCCATCGGGAGTGGCAATGCGATTTTGGTAATTAGATATTAGGGATCGTAAGAGATGTTACATTGTATATATGCATGAACGTGTACTATACGTAGTAGCGTCAAATAGATATACGAAAACTTGTTGTTCGACCAAGCACGGAGAAAGAGAGGTCACTTCTCTCTATATTCATGACGATTCGTGTAATGGTTCCTTCATTGCTATATGTAGTAGCTAGCGTCAAGTTGAATGGAAAACGTAAAATAAAAACGAAAACCCTAAATGTAAAAGAATTGAATGGTAAACAGAAAAAGAAAAGGGGGAAACACAATATGAAACCCCTAAACCCTCCTAAACCCCTAAACCATAAACCCCTCCTTTAAAAAAAAAACAGCACTTGGCAGGGGCTGACGTGTGGTTACCAACCGGGACTAAAGGTCCTCCTGCCTGAGCGCTGCGTAGCGGCCACGTGGAGACCCTTTAGTCCCGGTCGGTGTTACCAACTGGGACTAAAGGTCCTCCTGCCTGGGCGCCCCATAGCGGCCACGTGGAGCTCCTTTAGTCCCGGTTCGTAACCCAACCGGGACTAAAAGTGGGGGCCTTTAGTCCCGATTGTTCAGTCCCGGTTGCAGAACCGGGACTAAAGGCCCTCTGGAACCGGTACTGATGCCCTGTTTTCTACTAGTGCTAGGTCCTCATTCATCATCCAATCTCAGATCCAACTCACGGTAGACATCCCGTACACCATTGTAATCCTCTGCACGAGGTATCCCCTCACCATGAATAACAAGAAGAAGCAGGATGTAGGGTATTACTCTCCGGAGGCCCGAACCTAGGTAAATTGTGCGTGCAGACTCCGCCCCGGTACTTCCGATCTCGTCATGAACCCTACCGAGGGATCTGACGGAAATTTGCTCCGTCACCCGCTTCGCGAAGATGGCCCGCTCTGCCTCCACGAGCTCGGGGTGCTTCTGGCGGAGCTCCGCCATGTATTCCTCATCGGCGGCCTCCGCCGCGAGGCGCTCCCTTGCCTCCCGGTCCTCCCGAGCCGTCGCCGCGGGAACCATACCCGGCGCCGGCGGGACGAGGTGGACCGGCGCCGCCCCAAACGGGAAGTTCAGGCGCGCCGCCGCGCCGTGGAGCCGGACCTGCCACCAGTCGTATTCCATGGCGGCGAGCTCCGCCGTGTGGAACGACCTGATCCACCTCTATCGGTGGGTCTCCCGGTCGGTGATCTCCGCCACCCATGTCCCCCACGTTCACTGCCGGACGCCGAGGTATGTCCTTTGCGACTACCGCGGCGGAGGGAGTTCCGGGAAGTCGGCGAAGCGGGCGGGGGGTGGCGCATCGGCCGTGCGGCGGCGGCTCGAGGATGCACCGCGTCCGGCCATTGGGAGGAGAGGGGGCGGCGGGGGGAGTCGCCAGCGGCGGGGATGGGGAGGAGAAGATGCAGAGGAGGCGGAGAGGAAGAGGAGAGGAAGTGAGATTTTTTTACTTGGGCGCGGCGCGGTGGAGTAAATATAGGGAGGCGCTGCGCGGCTGAGGATAATTTATGTTCCACTAGCGTTGATTGGGGATCGGCTAGGTGCCGGTTAGAGGAGTAAAACCGGGTTTTTACTCCTCTAACCGGTTATTGAGGATCGGTTAGAAATGCCCTTAGTTACATGCTTCAACACAGATTTTGCAGAGCCAGAGCTGTTTAGTTGCCCAGTAGCTTCTCAGAGGCGGTTTGGCTTTGTTTGCGTCTATATGCTTGTGAGTAGTAGGTCCAGCTTTGACACTGAGACTAGAGGCGACACACTGCTTAGTATTCAGTTGAGGTTAGATGCAGGACCATGGGTCCCAGTTCACTGTGTTGTAGGTAAACCCCTTGCTGCAGTGTTGTATAGCAGTTCTCTAATTACTCACACCTGCAAAATTCGACAACCCATTTCATTAGCTGATCAACGAGGTGACAAAACAACGGACGGAGCTGGGCGACGCACGCTGCAAGGAGCAGAGCATCGCTGCCCGCAAAGGTGGAGCTCGTGTGGCGTACCGCCGAAGAAGGTCTACCCCATGTCCCAATCCCACCTGGTCAAGAACAATGACCGCTTCCTCGAGTGGTACACCGGCGTCCTACAGCAGAGCAGCCCCACGCATACCCTGGCCATCAAGGTGCTCGGCCTCACCGGCGAAGCACATACTCAAGACAAACTTTGGGAATTACCCCAAGGGCGAGCTCACAGTCTCCATGCTCCAAGACTTGCTCGGCCACGGCATCTTCAACTCCGATGGCGAGCAGTGGCTGTGGCAGCGCAAGGCCACTAGCTACGAGTTCAACAAGCGCTCGTTGAGGAACTTGGTGGCCAATACAGTCCGTTCCGAGGTCGTCGAGCGGCTGCTGCCGCTACTCGAGCGCGCGGGGCGGGATGGGCAGACTCTGGACATGCAGGACGTGCTGGAGCGCTTCGCGTTCGACAACATCTGTCGCGTGGCTTTTGGCGAGGATCCGGCCTGCCTCGCCGAGGAGAGCATGACCACGCCCTAGAGCGCGGAGTTCATGGCCGCGTTCAACGACGCACAGAACACGATCATGGCCCGGTTCATGGCGCCTACCAAGTGGCTGTGGCGCGTCAAGAGGCTGCTCGACATGGAGCCGGAGAGGCGGATGCGCTCGGCGCTCTCGACGATCCACAGCTACGCTGACAAGATCGTTCGTGAGCGCAGGGAGAGAGGAGAGGATGGGCTTGCGCGCAGCGACGACTTACTGTCGCGCTTCGCTGCAGCTGGCGCGAACAGAGCCTCCGCGACGTGGTCACCAACCCAAAGATTAAAATCGCGGGCAATCTGATTTCGCGGCATCTTTTCCCAGCCGCTATAGCGGGCTATTGCGGCCGCTAAGCCAGTTAGCTGCAACTACTGCTTTGGTCATTTTCAGCACAAATACAGGGCGTTTTCAGCAGGGAAAATAGGGGATTTCAATAGGAAAACAGAATTGTCAACAAGAACTTGATGACATCGTATGGTGCATCAACAAAAATGTAATGCTACTGATTACTAGTGAAGATTGACTCGGTGTGATAATACATCGACAAGCTTGGCATGGTGAAGACCTGAAGATTGGCATGGCGATGTACTTGCCGTGGACTCTCTGTGCAGAGGTTGTTGGCTGCTGCCTGAAGCCCTGGTCATGGCCTCACTGCCTCGCCCATAACTGCCTCCGCCTTGCGGCGAAGCAGCCGTCGGCCGCAGAGCGCTGCTGTGAAGAACCCGCCGCCGCAATCTTTGTAGATGGGAGGGAGAGAGGGAGTGAGAGACGGCAGCTAGGTTTCCCAGGGACCTGCTCTATCGGGCAAACTTGGGCCAAGATGTTTGGGCCTCTCTGTTTCGGCCTGCTTAAGCGAAAACTGAGATCTCCAGCGATTTTCCAGCGACCGCAACGTTGTTTCGCGCCATTTCGCGCACGATCGCGCCCTTCGCGTCAGATCGCGGAATTTTTGCCATCGCGTCGCGGGGAGCCTCCCGAGCGGCGATTGCGACGCGATAGCGGCAGTTTCGCCCGCTATTTTATTCTTTGCACCAACCTCATCCTCGCCGGCCGCGACACGACCTTGTCCGCGCTGACCTGGTTCTTCTGGTTAGTTTCCACACGGCCGGTCGTGGAGGACAATATCACACGGGAGATTCGTGTGGCGCGCGGCGTCTGGCGATTGCGCGTCCACTCGCAGCTTCGACGAGCTACGCGAAATGCACTACCTCCACGCGGCCATCACCGAGTCCATGCGACTGTACCCACCAGTGGCCGTCGACACGCACAGCTGCAAGGTGGATGATATCCTTCCAGACGGCACGTTCGTCGGAAAAGGGTGGCTGGTGACATACTGTGCGTTCGCGATGGCGAGGTTGGAGGGCATCTGGGGCGAGGACTGCGAGGAGTTCAGGTCGGAGAGGTGGCTCGACGAGGAGGGCAAAGTTCAGGCCGGAGAGCCCGTTCAAGCACCCTGTCTTCCACGCGGGGCCGAGGATGTGCCTCGGAAAGGAGATGGCCTACCTACAGATGAAGTCCATCGTGGCGTGCGTGTTAGAGAGGTTCAGCCTCCGATACGTCGGCGGTGAGGGGTATCCAAGCCTCATAATGTCACTGACGCTGCGGATGGGGGGCGGCTTGCCGATGCAGCTGCAGAACAGGGGACGCTAGCTAACTAGTCTGCTTGGAAGAGTGCGTCGTTTTCATCACAAATCACAGTTGCTCTCTAGTCTCTACTCCATTTCTCTTGTACTCTCCTTGCTTGTTTCCGGAAATAAATCGTCAACTAGCTAGGGGCTACCCAAGGAGCTCATTTCGCTGCAAGGTTTACACTTACAATTGTAACTTGCAATAAATCCGCGCATGTGCGCCGGAAGCACCGTAATATATCATCTTCTATATCTAAATAGCTAGCCCCAATTAACTATTTCTCTAAACATGCAAGCATGCCACATCATCGCACAACACACATGAGAAAAGGCCCACCTCCACTACCATATGTCTCTCAACATGCAAGCGTGCCACTTCATGATGACATGCATGGAAAAAAGACCCATCCCGACATGCAATCATACATGAGAATTTTTATTCTATTATGCTATATATATTTAATATTTTTTTTTAACTATACAGTAATCAAACATAATAAGTTATATGTATTTTTAGTTTTAGCTTTTTATATTATTACTTCAAATATTCATGTTTCATTACACGAATCACATTGAAATATGTTGCAAAATATCGCCGCAACAACGTGCGCGGTATCATCTAGTTACTATTATGTTTACATCCAAGGAAATAAGATTATATTGCATTGATATTTACTGCTCTGTGCTACATATGATTATAATGTTATTTGAGATCAACAGCTTTTTTATTTCTCAATAAATCTAACAAATTTTGAAGACTCCAAATACTCCCTCCGTAAAGAAATTTAAGAGCATTTAGATCACTAAAGTAGTGATCTAAACACTCTTATATCTCTTTACAGAGGGAGTACAATTTAGCCTTATAAATTTAATCATGCCAAGCCCAGATTTATATATTTCCGATCTTCATTTGTCTGCGTTCATGTGTGTATAGGTTGGATCCTTCTGATCTAAGTGTTTCTTCATCGGCGGCGGTTGCTATTCTAGTGCGCTGGTCCTTTGGGGCTTAGCACAACGGCTTCTTGACTATTTACTACAATATGGTTTGCCCGGCTCCGGCAAGGGAGGGGTGATGACGGTGGCGCACCTTCGGCTAACTCCAATGCTTGTAGTCGTCGTTAGGTGGTCTACGGACATGGATGTAATTTTTGTTACTTCTCGTGTTCTTTGTACTGTCATGATGTTTGAGGAATAGATCGGAAAAAAGCTGTATGTTGCTTTATTTACTATATATATAATAGATAAGACTTATTGGAAATTACTATATAATGTTTGACTGTTCTAGAAATGATCAAATATAGTGGACTTTCCCACTCCACTCGCCATTCTCTGCTTCTGCCAGTGACGGGCATTTTCAGCTGCCGATCACGCTGCGACTGGAGACCCTTTTAAGGTAGGCACTTCTTCCTTGCTGATTCCAGTCACTGGATTTGATTCGCATAATCAACCAAGAACAGGATGCCATCTAGTTCAAAAATAAAATCAGTGGCGACTGGCAGATAATCCAGAGATAGAGGCTCATTCTCAAGTTGTAGAGCTATCGCGGGAAAACTATGGTTCATTTCATTAAGCAGGAAGAAAAGAGTACAAAAAGGAGAGGGCCAAAAAACACACCCACATCACTCAAAAAAGAGATGACTGTGCGCCACACACAGACCAAAACACGACCAAAATGCCAACGTGGACTTGGAGTCCGCGGCAAACGACCGCAGAAGAAATAAAAAAAATCAGTTAATTTACCGAAAAGTTGTGAGCTGCCTAAAAATGAACATTTTTCTACCCCAAATTTGCAGATCATTAGCCTTGCCTCATTTAGAAATGGCTCGATGCCATTTGTTTGCCCTTTGTTTCCCTCAAGTTGTAAATGTTCAGGTTACATTAGTAAAAGAAAAGTTTATGACTAATATGATCCCTGTGCTGCAGATTTAAGCCCTAACTGCAGAAAGAGAATAATATTATCGGCCGCTGTTGCATGCAGAAAACAAAACAAGTTCACAACATTCGTACCACGACACAAGCCATAGTGTTCGCAATGGCCCCCAAATCAGCAGCTTACTCGAGCGTTGCGCCATGCCCCACGAGCATGTGCCCCATAGCTATTTTTTTGGATAAAAGCATAACATTGTTCTAGATAGGTGCCTTCCTACCTGGTGCATTCCATACAGAGGCTAAGTTCTAACATGTGTCATGCACTAGAGAACTGAATTACCTGACTAACAAAGTAACAATTCTGGGATCCTACATTCACTCCCAGGGGATCTGGTTCCCATGCTGGTACTCGCTCATTCCACCGTTCCACACACTCTTAAAGAGGAATTTCACTGTGGTGCTACAAATGAAGTGGGTACTTTCATGAACTCAGTTATTTAATTTGATTAGTTCTTCATTCTGTATCGCTCACATATACTACAGCTATTAATGTCAAAGGTTAAATCGGTTACACTAACTGAACATGTACTCCTAATTCATTCTTGAATAATTTCATTCAATAATGATTCAATCTATATATTCTCCAAACCAGTTTTTTTTTCAGGTTAACTCTCGAAGCATTCATGTCAGAATCAAACCATGGACTTACCTTCTGTACCAGGGCATTTTTTGTATTCCGCGGAGACCGAGATTGAAGCATATTCCACACCACACCTTCTCTTTGAAGGGATGATAACATGCGTCACATTGTTTTTCCACTTCTCCAGTTGGCTTCTTGACAGAGTATATATATCCATCGGTGCAGTCTTTGTAGACAGGAAAGCTCTGGCTGTAGATGGACAGACTGGTTACAGTTGCTAGTAGAGGAACTTACGGTGCTTATGTTGCTGCAAGTGATGGAGAAGAGACTGCATGCACTCTCGGAGCTGGAGGTCAACTTTGTTACAGATGCCCTGCTTTTTGTGCATTTTTTCCAATATCACTGAAGCATTCATGTCCAGAATCTAAGCTTTAGCTTGCCTATGGACTTTGCACCCTTGTCATAATTGCAAATTTATGTCGTGTAGATGATCAAGTGAACTCTGGGATGCTGTACAGGAATCAAGTTTCCTTAATTCAGTCTACAAACTACTAGATGCATATATATTTCCTAGTATTCTTACTACTGACTTCACCAGCACTTCATGCTCTTAGCAGAGCCAATCGCTAAACTGAGAAGAGTATTCTTCCTGTAGCACGATGACTAAATCACCCGGCTGTAGTTAGCCCCAAGAGCAGTAACCGAGAATCCACTAAAAATCATTAACTAAGGACAATCTAAGATCTCTAGTGTCCAACCGATCGATCCTGCAGCAACAGCCAGAAAATCAAACGTCCTTGCTTCTATCGAGTGTTGACACTACCTCAACCCTTTTTGATCTCTAGGTTATATATTCTTCATTACCTAAACTAGATGCAGCTTTGCAAAGCCTCGATCTCTTTTTTGTGCTGGCTGCTGGCTGGCTGCTGGAATAACTCCCTCCCTGATCACTATCCCCGGCCTGAATAAATAGCGTTAGTGCATTAGGAGCGCGCGGAAACGAGCAGAGACTCACGATCCTGTGACCCCGTCGCCCCGTCTCGTGGACTTACGGCAAGGGCTAAGAATGCCCGGCCGTGCCACATATTCAACTCTCGGGTACCCTCATGGTCGACCCGAATCCACATCACATCACTCGCGGGTACCCCTCGGGGCCGACCCGTCTTTAATCAGTAACAATCATTAATAAAGTGCAAGTACCCTCGTTGGATTCCCACTAGGTGTAACCGACAAGGTGAACCCGGAGGAATCACCCTCGTTGGTATTCACACTTGCGGAGTTGCACGACAAAGGCTTCATCGGAGGTGACGGAAGAGGAATCACCCTCGGTAACCCACGACCGAATAACTGTACTACAGAGACGACATCAGGAGTGAGACAAGAGGTATCACCCTCGGCACTTGATGTTAGCTCTGCAGAGTCGAGCAATTTAGGGGTGTGTGGTGGTGTGCTGGTCACAGTCCGTTCGATCACACACATCGGGACTCAGGTACTAAAGCGGGGCAACTACAGCAAGGAAGAGGGGCCACGGATGATTACATCCATCCTACACTAAGCATTTAGGATATCAGGTATAGTATCAAAAGCAGTTACAAGGACAAGCTATGCATCAGAATAGGATAAAACAATAGCAGCAGCAAATTCTAATGCAAGCAGGAGGGAGAGAGAATAGGTGATATCGACATGCGTCAAGGGGGGTTGCTTGCCTGGAAGCTCTGCGGCAAAAGAGGGATCGTCAGCGGTGTCGTCGGTCTCCTGAGCTGCGTCGGTCTCGGGGGCTATCGAAGAAGAAGAGGGGGGAAGAAACAATAAATAAAAGGCAGACAAATGCAACACAGAGCATGACATGCCAAAATTTGCAGTGCAGTGTTGCCTAAATGTAATACTAAACCATTTTAGTTATTTTTGGATTTACGTTGGAATTATTAGCAGGTATGCATGCACTATTCATCTACCAAAAATAGGCAAAAAGTTGCGGGTTCACCTACATAGAGGGTCCCGACAAGAAAACAGACGGCATGATCGGATTCGTGGGATTTTTCTAAGCAACTTTCATGTAGAAAGTTTTTCGATCCGAGCTACGGTTTAATTTCTACGAATTTCCGAAGTTTTAGCATTTTTCTGAAATTATTTAAATTAACAGAATTTCCAGAAAAGGCATATGACGTCATGCTGATGTCAGCACTGCGTCAGCAGTCGGCTGACCAGCTGACTGGTCAAACAGGCAGGTGGGACCCACCTATCAGCCTCAGAGGTTTTAACAGCGATTAAATTAAACTAACAGAGTTAACTAACTAGGTGGGCCCGGCCTGTCAGTGACCAAATTAATTAACAGAATTGACCTAATTAGCTATTAGCGGTAATTAGTCGTCGCGGGCCCACTCGTCAGTGTCATTAGTGAACAGTACGCGCGCGTTGACCGGAGTCAACGCGGTCAAACGAACGGCGGGACCCACTGGGAGCGTCTCTGGGTGGGCCCCACACGGTGACACGTCGGACGCCGGTGCCGGAACAGGCTCCGGCGAGCCTCTCGCGGCGGCGCGACTCCGGTGAGCCTCGGATTTCCTCTACACGGTGCCAAATCGGGCGTTCTCAACGGCGTTCGAAGGAGCGCTCCACCCCGCGTCGATCCTCGGCGTTGGAATGGGCGGAGGTGGTCGGAAACGGCGTCTACGGCTAGCACGGGCGGCGGCCGGAATCGGCGCTACGCGGATCCGAGCAACGGGGCTCGTCCGTGTCCAATTGGAGCGCCCACGCGCTGCCTAAGAAGCACAACAGTTCGCCCGCGCATCCGGTTCGTCCAATGGCCGATTGCAACGGCGACAGTGAGCTCCGCGGCGGAGCAAAAATCGGCAATGGCGGCGGCGATGCGCACGGCTAGCAAAAGAGCTCGGGGAGGGAAATGGAGAGAGGCGGTGGCTCACTGAGCGGCTCAAGGAGGCCCTTGGCAGTTTTGTAGCAGCAGGGGAGGTCGGGGTCGCCGGTGTTCGCCGCGGTGGCCGGAGATGCGGCCGAGGACGAATCGGCAGCGGCAGCGCTCCTCGGCTCCAACCAGAGGCCGGGGAGGAAGTGGAGGACGTCGGCGGTGCGATTGAGCCGGTCGGGGAGGCGAGGGAAGCACGGTGGCCGCCGTGGTGGAGCCGTGCGGCGGCGGCGGCGTTTGGGACAGAGGGGAACGAGCGAGAGGGAGCGAGGACGAGAGGGAGAGGAGTGCGCGGCGTCCAGGGGGGAGGGCTCGGGCGTGCGGCCTTATCCGGCTCAACTGCCCCGTCGCGGTGGCGAGCGGTGGATGGCGGTGGCGAGCGCAGCCACGGCGGCGGCGACACGAGCGCGGGAGCAGGTAGAAGAAACAGTGGGTGGGCCGGCTGGGCCGCGCTAGGTAAGGTCAGGTGAGTTTCCCCTTTTGTTTTTCTCTGTTTTTTCCATTTAGTTAATAAACAGAGAGGGTTAGGGATTTATCTGGGCTACTAATTCAATTTAGAAAAATGTGTGACTTGGCCCATAAAATACTTTGCATTTTTAGGCACTGCCACAATTATTTTGGAGCCCAGGGAATTCATTTGTATTTTTCATAAATGAATTTGCAATTATAATTGCTGGAATTGCACTGGATTAAATGCTAATGCTCATTTTAGCAACATGGTGATGTTGTTTTCCTGAACAACAAATTGTTTTGGAATATTTACAAAATGATGAACATTTTTCCAGCAACTTTTAAGCAACTTCAAATTTCAAGTGCATTTGAATTTGAATTCAGTGGCAGAATTTGAAATGAGATATTAATCCACATTGATCATCATTGCAAATGTCAGATGACTTGGCATTAATATAGTGGATCACTGTAGCTCATTACATAGGGGTGTTACAATTCTCCTCCTCTAAAAGAAATTCTCGTCCCGAGAATTTAGGAGGTAGAAGGAAACAAATCGGGGTATTCTTCCCGAAGACGATCCTCGCGTTCCCAAGTGGCTTCACCTTCAGTATGATTTGACCACTGCACTTTCAGGAAATTGGTTGTCTTCTGGCGGGTCCGACGTTCAGCTTGATTGAGAATGCAGATCGGATGCTCCTTATATGATAGATCATCTTGCAAATCAAGCATCTCATGATCCACTGCTCGGTGCAGAGATTCTTTGAAGCAACGGCGAAGTTGCGACACATGGAAGACGTCATGGATGTGAGAGAATTGCGGCGGCAACTCCAATTTATAAGCCACATGTCCACGTCTGGCGAGAATGCGGAAGGGGCCGATGTAGCGAGGAGCTAACTTGCCCTTAATTCCGAAACGGTGAGTGCCCTTCATCGGAGTGACACGCAGATAAGCTTGCTCACCAGGTTGATAGATCGATCCCCAGTGTTTACGATCATAATTGCTCTTCTGGCGAGACTGAGCAGCTTTGAGATTCTCTCGCACAATTCGAACTTGCTCTTCGGCGTGTTGGATAATATCCGGACCAATGAGCGGTCGTTCCCCAGTTTCTGACCAATTCAGAGGGGTTCGACACTTACGTCCATATAACACTTCGAAGGGGGCCATTTTCAAACTGGCTTGATAGCTGTTGTTGTAAGAGAATTCGGCATACGGGAGAGATTCTTCCCACTTCTTGCCAAATGAAATAACACAAGCACGCAACATATCTTCAAGCACTTGATTGACTCGTTCGACTTGGCCTTGGGACTGGGGGTGATAAGCTAAACTCCAAGTAATCTGAGTTCCCATAGCTTCTTGGAAACTTTTCCAGAACATTGAGGTGAAAAGGCTGCCACGGTCGGAATTGATCTCCTTCGGAATACCGTGGAGTGATACAATTCTGGAGATATACAGATCTGCTAACTGTCTAGCAGTGATCGTCTCCTTGACTGGCAGAAAGTGTGCAACTTTGGAGAGTTGGTCAATGACGACAAGAATAGCATCATGACCCTTTTGTAATCTGGGAAGACCAGTGATAAGGTCCATTTGCACTTTGTCCCATTTCCACAAAGGAATAGGAAGCGGTTGCAGAATTCCAGCAGGCTTCTGATGTTCTGCTTTAACGCGATGGCAAACGTCACATTCAGCTACATATCGAGCAAAATCCTGCTTCATTCTAGACCACCAGTACCTTTGTCGGAGATCACGATACATCTTGGTGCTACCCGGATGAATAGACAGTGGTGTATCATGAGCCTCCTTCATAACCTTATCGGTCATAAGTTCGAACCGAGGTACCACAATGCGGTCTTTGAAATACAAAGTTCCATCTTCAGCAAGCGAGAAATCCCTGTACTTTTCAAGGTGAAGATCTCTTTTCATGAGATCAACTTCAGCATCTTTAGCTTGCGCACGCTTAACAGCATTCAGAAGATCTGGCTGTATAACAAGGGTATTGAGAGAACCCTGAGGAACAATGCAGAGGTTCAGCTTGCGCATTTCTTCATACAGACGAGGTTGAGCTCGCTGAACCATGAGGTCATTACAATAGGACTTGCGGCTCAAGGCATCAGCCATCACATTAGCCTTGCCAGGGGTATAAGAAATACCACAGTCATAGTCCGTAATTGTTTCCAACCATCGCTGTTGGCGGAGATTGAGATCCGGCTGAGTAAACAAATACTTCAGACTTTGATGATCAGTATATATCTCACACCGGTTACCGAGAAGGTAATGACGACACAGCTTCAATGCATAAATCACTGTAGCAAGTTCAAGATCATGCACTGGATAATTCTCTTCATGAGGACGCAATTATCGCGAGGCATAAGAAATTACTCTGCGCTCTTGCATCAGGACACAGCCTAATCCTTGACGAGAAGCGTCACAATAAATCACGAAATCCTTGCGAGAATCCGGAGGTGCAAGCACTGGTGCAGAGGTGAGCTTGTCCTTGAGGGTCTGGAAACTTTCCTGACATTTGTCTGTCCACTCAAACTTAACGCCTTTGTGAAGCAGATCAGTCAGAGGCTTGGCAATCTTTGAGAAGTTCTCGACAAAGCGATGACAATAACTTGCGAGTCCGAGAAAACTTCTGACTTGCTTGACATTCTTCGGAGGAGTCCAATCAAGAATAGCCTAAACTCGTTCTGGGTTAACAGCAATACCATCCTTGGAAATCACATGTCCAAGGTAGGTTACTTCAGATAACTAGAATTCACACTTGGAATACTTGGCATATAACTGGTGCTCTCGAAGTTTCTCCAGAACCAATCGAAGATGTTTAGTGTGTTCTTCCTTATTCTTGGAATAAACCAGAATATCATCCAGATAAACCACGACAAACTTGTCGAGGTAATCCATGAAGATATAATTCATCAGGCGGGTGAACGTTGCTGGTGCATTTGTTAAGCCGAAAGACATGACAGTGTACTCATAAGAGCCATAGCGAGTACCAAAGGCAGTCTTGGGAATATCCTCTTCACGGACACGGATCTGATGATAACCCAACCTCAAGTCGAGTTTAGAGAACACTGATGATCCAGCCAGTTGGTCATACAGGTCATTGATCCGAGGAAGCGGATACTTGTTCTGAATGGTGGCTTGGTTGATAGGTCGGTAATCTTGGACCAATCGGTTCGTACCATCTTTCTTCTTGACAAAGAGAGAAGGTGCTCCCCAGGCAGAGGAACTAGGACGGATGAAACCCTTTTGAAGTGATTTGTTGAGTTCCTCCTTAAGCTCGAGAAGTTCATGCGGAGGCATCTTATAAGGACGCTTCGCAATAGGAGTTGTGCCTAGTTTAAGGTCGATAACGAACTCGACAGCTCTAACAGGGGGTACTCCTGGAAGTTCTTCTGGGAATACATCTTGGAAGTCGTGAACGACTGGAATGTTTTCAATCCCCTCAAGAGGAGAAGCGTTCAATGCATTCAATGCATAGATCTGAGCCTCGGCACTCTGAACAACATGAGCATGGTAATTTACTAGTTCATCTGATGGGTGCAGGAGGTGTACGACTTTGGTGGCACAATTGATCAAGGCAGTGTGAGCCTTCAACCAATCCATTCCCAGAATGAGGCCAATTTTGGAAGACTTCAAAATAATGGGATAGGCACGGAACTCCAATCCTTCAATATCAATGGTGACATCGGGGCTGAACAAGGAGGTTCGACATTGGCCCGCGGGAGTGTTAACCGCTAACGTTTGGGGTAACTCTTCACATTTAACATCATGCATGAGTGCAAATTGTTCTGACATGAATGAATGCGATGCACCTGAATCAAATAAAACAGATGTAGGTACTGAATTAACAAAGAAAGTACCCATCACAGTCTCTGGTTGTTCTTGAGTTTCAGCCATGTTGACGTGATAAGCCTGCCCACGACCATATGAAGGTCTGGCATTATAGTTACGAGGCTGATTAATACCACGGCCATTTCCACGGCCAGCAGGAGGAAGCATAAGCTGATTCTGACTCTGAGAGCAATCTCTGGCACGGTGACCTGGATGGCCACACTTGAAGCAGAGTCCATTGTCGGGACGTGGAGCAGGGGCTCGAGGCATTGGAGCCAGAGGCCTGAACGGCCTGGGAGGTGGAGGTGGCATACGTGGTGCCACATACGATGGCCTCTGAACAGGTACTGCTGGACGATACATGCTTTGAGGGATCCAAATGCGGCGCTTCTGGGAAGACGAGCCCGAAGATGAGCCCGCTTCACGCGTGCGTTTATGTGATTCCTTGTGCTCCCTCTGGGCGGTCTCCATCTGGATAGCACTATTCACCAAGGTGGCGAAATCGGGGAAGTTATGAACAGCGAGAGCAAGCTTGAGGTCTGGGTGAAGTCCGTCACGGAACTTTTCCTGTCTGCGGGCGTCAGTGGCAATGTCCTCCTCAGCATAGCGACATAACTCCAGAAATTCCCGCTGATAAGCTTCCATAGACTTACTGCCCTATGTGAGATTGCGGAACTCACGCTTCTTCCGGTCCATAACTCCTTGCGGAATATAACGGGCACGGAAAGCAGCCTTGAATTTCATCCAGGTGATAATGGTTCCAGCAGGTAGGGTTTGCCTGTGAGTGTCCTACCATTGTGCTGCGGGTCCCTTCAGAAAGTATGATGTGAAGGTGACATAGTTGGCAGGGGCCACATCCGCAGACTCCATTTCAAAAGCGATATCGCGGAGCCAGTCATCAGCATCTAGCGGCTGAACTGAGTTGCGATAGATAGCTGGGTTCATACGCACAAACTTTGGCAAAGTGATTGAAGCTGGCTGCTGGTTGGCATTGGGACGGGGAAACTGATCCATCAGCCCTTGCATAAACTGACGGTGCACTTCAAACTGTTGCATCATGGCTGCCATATAGTCGGGCGGTGGTGGATTGTTGGCACCACGGCCACGACCTGTTGGTCTAACCATCCTGCTAAAATTCAATAGGGGGTAGTTTAGCAACGAGCATTGCAATTGTATGGAGTCATTCTTGAAGTAACATGCACAATAAATGAAAGTGCAATAATTACATCAACATAGTCATCATGACATACAGATCCATACATAGGTTTGGTTACAGATCAGCGTTACAACAGCAAAAGGAAAAGCTAGACAACTAGGCGGCACGCAAGCACGCGGTGGAGGGATACAACAACGTGGCATAGCGATATGCTACATCAGCGTCGGGGAAAACCACTGAACCTAGGTAACTGCACGTGACGATGCGGGGTATCCTCGAAAGAAGGATCCTGCGCTCCGTGAACACTCTGGTGCAGAACCTGGTCCCGAACTAGAAGAAGAGGACCACGCGGAGGGGTAAAACCTCCAACAGCATGCCAGTCATGACCTGGTGGCATCTCCGTCCTGCGCGGGTAAAGAATGTACTCTGGGTGCATCCGTGCACTGACTACTGGCAACAACTGTGTCAGAGCGTCGTAAAGACGAGCACGAGTGGCGTGCAACTCGACAGCAAGAGCTCAAGCAGTGCGGTCCAGATCCTGAGTTTACTGTACCAAGACCTGCGGGTCATAATGACGCGACACGTAAGGCGTACACACAGTAGTGTAGTATCCAGTCTCATCCCCAGCAGGAGCATATGGGATGTATCTGAAGGCAGTATGCTCCAATCGACTGCTGTGCTCTCCACGGAGACGAGCAATAGCAGTATAGGCAGCATCATGGACTGCCATGTCGACAGTCACTCCAACACCGTGAAATGTGTGCAACTCAGTGACGGAGAGGTCCTGCCGATCAAAGATGCGAAGCTCAGCATGGTACTGCTCCTGGTTGAACTCACGGTAATCCTCGTAAACTGTGTACTCGGGATACCAGCGATATCCCAGCCTGGTCAAAAGATCGACCAAGATGGCCGGGAACCCAGTCGCATCATGAGCCACGGTCAGACGGACTATCTGTCTTGCGGGACGCGGCAGGAACAAACGATCCATCTGAAACAGAGGAAATTTCAAGATTGTCAAATGACAGTGTGAGAAGCATAAGATAACTTGGAAAGAAAAGGTTAAACAGACCAATGGAAAGAAAATGTGATTATCAGATTAATCAGTCCAAAGGAATGAATTAGTTGCAAACAATCCAGCTCTCCGGGTGAATGTGATTACGAGAACCTAATGTCAGAGTTAGTAAAATCATTTAACCCGAAAAGAAGAGAGATCAGAGTCCCAGAGTATAGGTGAGGAATAAAAGATCCTAATACCACCCATTGGCGACGTGGGCCCGTAAGCCACGCAGCCATGTTAGTAAAATCATTTTGCAAATTCTAGACTCAACTTCGGCCAAGGACTTGGAAAGGGGGGGTTCCTACAGGCAGTCGGCTCTGATACCAACTTGTGACGCCCCCGACATAATCGTGCACTAATCATACACGCAAATGCACACGATCAAGCCTAAGGACTCACTTGAAGATATCACAACACAACTCTAAACACAAATAAAAGAAATACAAGCTTTATATTACAAGCCAGGGCCTCGAGGGCTCGAATACATAAGCTTGATGTCATACAAGCATCAGCGGAAGCATCAGGTATCTGAGTACAGACACAAAGTTAAACAGATAGGCCTTATCAAGACGGGGCAAAATAAAACACAGATCGAAAGGCGCAGGCCTCCTGCCTGGGTGCCTCCTAACTACTCCTGGTCGTCGCAGGGCTCCTCGTAGTAGTAGTATCCAGGGGGGTAGTAGTACTGGTAGTCGTCGACTGGGGCAGCTGGCTCAGCAGGCTCCTCGGCTCCATCGTCTGTTGCGGCAATCGGGTATATAGGAAAAAGGGAGACAAAGCAACCGTGAGTACACATCCAAAGTACTCAGCAAGACTTACATCAGAGCTATTCTAATTATGCAACATTATCAATGGAAGGCTGTATATGTGGACTTGTCTGTAGAATGCCAGAACAGAGAGAAAGGCCTAGCCTATCGAAGACTAGCATCTTCAGGGTCTTGCAGCATTAGAAGAGTGCAGATTAGTACATAAATATAACAGTAGTAACAAGCATCAACATCGCCCAGAGATCCTTCCTCGTCTCCCAACGAGAAAGCAATCCCGGAGCCAATATATTCAACCCATTTCTAGTTGTAGAAGATCGGGATATTCTCCGAGCGTCCTGTTACCGTGGACACGGCTATTCGAATAGATATACTTCCCTGCAGGGGTGCACCAACTTACCCAACACATTCGATGACTCTGGCCGGACACACTTGCTCAGTCGAAGCCCGGCCTCAGACTATCGACACGTCGTAGCCCTACCTAGGCTCAACAGAGAGGCCAGCACGCCGGTCTACATCCTAAGCGCTCAGGGGTCCTGGGCCCATCGCCCTTTGCACTCCTGCGTGTTGCGAACGCGACCGGTGAGCAGTCCTAGCCCCCTTAATACAAGCGCAGGCTTTACCAGACCAACCCGGCGTGCGCCGCTCAACTGCTAACGTCTGAAGAGCTTCGGCTGATACTACGACGCCGAGTACCCATATTATTCCCACGTGCTGGTTAGCACGAAAAGGCTAGAGGCCTACTCAGATTACATATCCTAACCCTTAGTGCATTAGGAGCGCGCGGAAACGAGCAGAGACTCACGATCCTGTGACCCCGTCGCCCCGTCTCGTGGACTTACGGCAAGGGCTAAGAATGCCCGGCCGTGCCACGTATTCAACTCTCGGGTACCCTCATGGTCGACCCGAGTCCACATCACATCACTCGCGGGTACCCCTCGGGGCCGACCCGTCTTTAATCAGTAATAGCCATTCATGAAGTGCAAGTATCCGTGTGTCCATAACATCAAGCAGGAATCCGAGGAATCACCCTCGTTGGATTCCCACTAGGTGTAACCGACAAGGTGAACCCGGAGGAATCACCCTCGTTGGTATTCACACTTGCGGAGTGTTGACACCAGATTTTGGCATGGTCAAAAACATAATTAAGAAGGCCTCAAATGGAAAAGTGCTCAAGGTGAGAAAGTTCCGTATCATCGAAAGGAAAAACTTTGATATTTGAGCCATAGCCATCCGATCTCATCTCTAAGGCCGAAGTTGTGTTTGAAGTGTATGCAGAACACTATTCAGCTTATTACGCCCCCAAGACGGCCTTATATGAGAAAAGTTTCTACACGCATTGTCTTTGTCTCGTCGAATCGGTCGATTTTGATATAAAAATCGTCTCAATCCGAGTTCGTATGCAAAAGTTACGGCCGTTACAAAATTGCTGATACAGTAGAGAACGGTAGTACCGCTCCTACTACCGCGTCTACTACCGCTTACGAAAAAGTTTCTGGCATCCCAAGACCCTAAGCGGTACTAGAGCGGTACTACCGCCCAGAACGGTACTACCGTGCCCAGAACGGTACTACCGCTTGCCTATAGCCGCACAGACTCGGGCAGATCGAAAAACTCCGAGTTTGGCTGCGTTTTTTGACCCTTTGGAAGGAAATCTGGGTCCGTGTTCTGTATGGGAAGTCCAACCCCCTCTTAAATAGAAGAGGTGATGGCCGATTAAAACAACACACAATCGAACAATCAAATCTACATCTTTTTACCCTACTTTTATCCCTCTCCCTCGTATCTTTCTTCTCGTTCTTCGTTCGTTCTTCGTATTGAAGTGCGGCGATCCTCGAGGCCCTAGGGGCGAGCGAATCGACCTAGGGCAGCCCATCGTCCATCCGTGACTCCTGACGGGTTCCATCCCGGAGAAGCGGTGCGTCGGGTCTCAAAAGCGTCCGCCGGTTTGCTTGTGTACCGCGCTGCCGGACGGACCTCCTTCGACGTGAGCTGCGGTGCATCACCCCCGGCGTCGAGGGTACGCGTGACGCGTTCGTGTGCGAACACACTTTTTGGCGACTCCGCTGGGGACGAAGCTTTGAACGGTCTCCGGCCCGTTCTTGCTACGAAGAGATCGTCATCTAGGGTTTGCAATCTACAAAGGTAATATGAATACCCAATTCACTTATGTAGATGCAAATAATGCATATGTTGTTGCTAGATCGTTTAATGAGCATAATGTATCGGCTAGCCCTAGTTTTATGAATCATGCATCTAATTATGTGCAACAGCCGATTCAGAATAATCTCCATGGTTCAACTTCATATAACTTTAGCAACATGCAACATATGTATCCCAACTCTCATGCATCGGCAACCCCACAACTCTATATGCCGATGACCAACATGATGAGTTCAGTTAATCAAGTTGAGACACCCCATGTAGGAACTTCCAATAGTATGCAACAAAGTGTTTCAACTTTTTATTCATCGGCAAATAACTTGCAGTATGTTAATCCAAACATGCCGGTGGATAGGGGAATTGGCCATGCTACTACCAGTTATTCAGCCAATTACCCTCAAACATCATATGCTACACCTCATGCTACTGATTTTTTGGCACCATACGCAACTGTTGATGTCCACAGTTCGGCTCTTCACCTTCACGGTCATAGCCGAATAACTGAAACTTCTACAGGGGCACAAATGCCTTCACCTACTACCGTGGCATATCATGTTCCCCTTACACAATTACAAAATTTCGGCAATATCTCATTGCCGAAAGGGTCTAAAAGCATTGGGGGGCAACCTTATCCAGACTGGGTAATTGAGAACAAGCTTACATTCTCTTGGGATTTGTGCAACGCTATTCGCCAGGAACTAATAGAAGGCGGGAAGCCTCATGATTTCGCTGCTGTAAAGGCTAGAGTTGTGCAAATGATGCGTTCACCCAGTACTGTAGCATTCAGTGTACCCCCTAAACAATTGCAAAGTTTCGGCAACTCATTGCCGAAAGAGTCTCAAAGCATTGGGGGGCAATCTCATGAGGAGTGGATGAAAATTGAGATGAGAAAGTTTAAATCTCGCCAAACTGAGATTTGGGCTAAAATAAGACAAGAGCGAGAAGCCTTGCAAATTCAAAAAGAGAAAAGTATTGATTCAGGTAACAAAGAAAATTCGGTTATTGAAAAAGCCGAATCAAATAGTATGTGTACCGAATCTATCGAGGAAAAAGAGGACGCCAAGGCATTGGAAAGTCATTCAAAAGTGGATCAAAGTATTATTCAAGTGATACAACCATCATGCTCTCCCAACGTGTATGAAGAGGTATGTCTACCAAGTGATTTACCTATTTTCAGATTTGGTCACAACTTTATTGTTGATGCATCTGTTAGGAAAAATCTTATAAGTAATTTTGAAAGACCAATGATGAAGGGTAATTTACTTGTTAGCAATAAAATTGTTACAAAACATATCGGTCAACACATTGTACCATTCGAAGAGGCCGATAGTGACTTATTATTGCAGCCAAAGCATATCCCATTGTTTTATGTGAAGTCTATATCTAAGTGGGTAGCTTTGCTTGTTTCTTACTTGGCTTACACTTGGTCTCAATTGAGACATATGTGTTCTAACTATTTTCATTTCAGAAATTTAAAGCCAAGGTTAAATTCTATTGAGAAAACCGATGCTAGTATAATATCTTATCCAAAGACATCGGAGAAAGGGTGCAAAACACAATGCATAGTTGAATGGGGTGATGCAAAATCTGAACCATTCGTTTGCTTAACTCCAAAGCCGTTCTTACAGCAAGATCGGCTAGAACATAAAAGGTTTACTTTCAATTCAAGCATGTGTGATCGAATATTTGATTTGTTGCTGAACAATAAATATATTAGAATTCTTGATCACCATGTTGAGCCATCAATCCAAGGACGAATGTATTGTAAGTTGCATGATTCGTTCAAGCATAGTTTTGAGGATTGCAACATGTTTCGTCAAATACTTAAATCGGCCATTGAAAAAGGACGATTGAAATTTGTTGAAACACCAAAGGATGACCAGTCTATTCCGATTGGTCCTAATGGCAAAAAGTTTTTGCATCGGCTTCTTCAAGCCGATTCATTAAACGATGAGAAGGTAAAAACTGCGGATGATGGGACCAAGCTTTCAAGTAAGGAAGTTGTTCAAGAGCACAATGATAATTTTCTTGAGGGTAAAAATTCCATCAAAGTTGCAATGAAGACGCCAAGTACTGGGGGGCAACGAGAAAATCCAAAGATCGATGCAAGCAAAATCAAAGAAAGCAAAGGCCGAGGTAAGCAAAAAGGTAAAAAGCCGAAAGCCACTTTCGCGCAGCTATTGCAAAAATATGAGAAGATAAGTGAGGAGAAGAGTGCTTATCGGCCAAGTAATTCAAGAGCATCAAGGTCACCCCCTAGGCGCAAATTCAAGGATCGGTATTGGCAAAATAAGAATTTCAATGCAACATATTCATATCCTTATTTTGGGCCACCAATGCCAATGTCGTGGATGCCTCCCTATGCTCACATAAATCCGTATCCATCATGGGACAGGTATGATAAAAGGGCACATTCTCGATCTTATTATAAACCATCTCACCAATATTATGCAGCTCCAAGAAGATCAACATTTGAACAATCACATGTCAAAGACCGTTTTAATCATAAGGAATCGGTCCGGAGCTCAAGGAAGAAGAAAGAGGTAGTCAATCAAGTCTACCGCGTCAAAAGAGATGGTCGTAAGAGTGCCACTTCAGATTTGATCTCAAATGAAAAAGAGCCAATTAAAGTGTTGACATTGGCTACTAAAGGCAATGAGGCAAGTCAATCAAGTGCCAAATCTGAAGAGAGTAAGTTGAAAGTGCACAAGGTAAAACAAGAATTACCATTGCTTCAAACAAAATCACAGCCGGGGTGCCCACTCGACTTGTCGTATTGGCAAAAGAAGAAGTTGCAAAAGCTTAGTGCACAAGAACTTGAAAAGAGGAACATGGCATGGGTTCC
Source organism: Elymus sibiricus (assembly GCA_039707655.1). Taxonomy (NCBI): domain Eukaryota; kingdom Viridiplantae; phylum Streptophyta; class Magnoliopsida; order Poales; family Poaceae; genus Elymus; species Elymus sibiricus. Next base: position 29,694,567 of record CM077674.1, read on the forward strand.
CAAGAGGAGTAGTCAAAATAAAAATGATGTCCAACCTTCTATTGCAACAAGTGTTACAAAAGTGAAGAAAGACAAGGATGGAAGTGACAAACAATTAAGCCGAAGGTTTGCATCACAACATCAAAATCTTCGGTTAGCACATCATCCATATTATTCAACCATGCCATTGATGCCGTTGCCATGGAACTCATCCTCAGGTATGATTAGTTACCCTCCATGGGCTTATTTTGATCCATGGTTGCAATACAATTTCTTACATCATGAAAGGGTATTGCCAAATCACTATACATTTGGCTAGCATCAATTTTGTTGTCGATCCAAAGGGCCGAAATACTTGATTTGTTATTTCATTTGTTTATTTCGGCTATACGTGCTTTGGTGGATGAAGTTTACATGGACCTTATAGCAATGGCTGATATATACTTATGGTCCTAAGAACATGCAAATGGCCGATGGAGTGTTGACATCGTCCTTAGAGCAAGCTCCATGCAAATTATTTTTCGGCATGCAAGCTTTGCCGAAAAACAGGGGGGCATGTGTTGACACCAGATTTTGGCATGGTCAAAAACATAATTAAGAAGGCCTCAAATGGAAAAGTGCTCAAGGTGAGAAAGTTCCGTATCATCGAAAGGAGAAACTTTGATATTTGAGCCATAGCCATCCGATCTCATCTCTAAGGCCGAAGTTGTGTTTGAAGTATATGCAGAACACTATTCGGCTGATTACGCCCCCAAGACGGCCTTATATGAGAAAAGTTTCTACAAGGATTGTCTTTGTCTCGTCAAATCGGTCGATTTTGATATAAAAATCGTCTCAATCCGAGTTCGTATGCAAAAGTTACGGCCGTTACAAGATTGCTGATACAGCAGAGAACGGTACTACCACTCCTACTACCGCGTCTACTACCGCTTACGAAAAAGTTTCTGGCATCCCAAGACCCTAAGCGGTACTAGAGCGGTACTGCCGCCCAGAACGGTACTACCGTGCCCAGAACGGTACTACCGCTTGCCTATAGCCGCACAGACTCGGGCAGATCGAAAAAGTCCGAGTTTGGCTGCGTTTTTTGACCCTTTGGAAGGAAATCTGGGTCCGTGTCCTGTACGGGAAGTCCAACCCCCTCTTAAATAGAAGAGGTGATGGACGATTAAAACAACACACAATCGAACAATCAAATCTACATCTTTTTACCCTACTTTTATCCCTCTCCCTCGTATCTTTCTTCTCGTTCTTCGTTCGTTCTTCGTATTGAAGTGCGGCGATCCTCGAGGCCCTAGGGGCGAGCGAATCGACCTAGGGCAGCCCATCGTCCATCCGTGACTCCTGACGGGTTCCATCCCGGAGAAGCGGTGCGTCGGGTCTCAAAAGCGTCCGCCGGTTTGCTTGTGTACCGCGCTGCCGGACGGACCTCCTTCGACGTGAGCTGCGGTGCATCACCCCCGGCGTCGAGGGTACGCGTGACGCGTTCGTGTGCGAAAACGGAGTTGCATGACAAAGGCTTCATCGGAGGTGGCGGAAGAGGAATCACCCTCGGTAACCCACGACCGAATAACTGTACTACAGAGATGACATCGGGAGTGAGACAAGAGGTATCACCCTCGGTACTTGATGTTAGCTCTGCAGAGTCGAGCAACTTAGGGGTGTGTGGTGGTGTGCTGGTCACAGTCCGTTCGATCACACACATCGGGACTCAGGTACTAAAGCGGGGCAACTACAGCAAGGAAGAGGGGCCATGGATGATTGCATCCATCCTACACTAAGCATTTAGGATATCAGGTATAGTATCAAAAGCAGTTACAAGGACAGGCTATGCATCAGAATAGGATAAAACAATAGCAGTAGCAAATTCTAATGCAAGCAGGAGGGAGAGAGAATAGGTGATATCGACATGCGTCAAGGGGGGTTGCTTGCCTGAAAGATCTGCGGCAAAAGAGGGATCGTCAGCGGTGTCGTCGGTCTCCTGAGCTGCGTCGGTCTCGGGGGCTATCGAAGAAGAAGAGGGGGGAAGAAACAATAAATAAAAGGCAGACAAATGCAACATAGAGCATGACATGCCAAAATTTGCAGAAGAGGGGGGAATTCATTTGTATTTTTCATAAATGAATTTGCAATTATAATTCCTGGAATTGCACTGGATTAAATGCTAATGCTCATTTTAGCAACATGGTGATGTTGTTTTCCTGAACAACAAATTGTTTTGGAATATTTACAAAATGATGAACATTTTTCGAGCAACTTTTAAGCAACTTCAAATTTCAAGTGCATTTGAATTTGAATTCAGTGGCAGAATTTGAAATGAGATATTAATCCACATTAATTATCAATGCAAATCTCAGATGACTTGGCATTAATATAGTGGATCACTGTAGCTCATTACATAGGGGTGTTACAGAAGCAAAAAAGGATGTCTGCCCTGTAGGATTAGAGGTGCAGAAGATACATGCATGCCCTAATGACTGCATCCTCTACCGCGGTGAGGAGTACGAGAATTTGAATGCATGCCCGGTATGCGGTGCATTGCGCTATAAGATCAGCCGCGATGACCCTGGTGATGATGTTGAGGGCGAGCGCCCCAGGAAGAGGATTCCTGCCAAGGTGATGTGGTATGCTCCTATAATACCACGGTTGAAACGTTTGTTCCAAAACAAAGAGCATGCCAAGTTGTTGCGATGGCACAAAGAAGACCGTAAGAAAGACGGGAAGTTGAGAGTACCCGCTGACGGGTCGCAGTGGAGAAACATTGAGAGAAAGTGGCCAGAATTTGCAGGTGACGCAAGGAACTCATGGTTTGGTATAAGTGCAGATGGCATTAATCCATTTGGGGAGCAGAGCAACAATCATAGCACCTGGCCTGTGACTCTATATATCTATAACCTTCCTCCTTGGTTGTGCATGAAGCGGAAGTTCATTATGATGCCAGTGCTCATCCAAGGCCCCAAGCAACCCGGCAACGACATTGATGTGTACCTAAGGCCATTAGTTGAAGAACTTTTACAGTTGTGAGACATAAAAGGTGTACGTGTGTGGGATGAGCACAAACAGCAGGAATTTGACCTACGAGCATTGCTGTTTGTAACCATCAATGGTTGGCCTGCTCTTAGTAACCTTTCAGGACAGACAAACAAGAGATACCACTCATGCACGCACTGTTTAGATGATACCCAAAGTATATATTTGGATAAATGTAAGAAGAATGTGTACCTGGGACATCGTCGATTTCTTCCGATCAAGCATCTCTTAAGAAAGAAAGGCAAGCATTTCAAAGGTGAGGCAGATCACCGGAAGAAGCCTCGCCACCGTTCTTGTGATGATATACTTGATATGGTCAAGGATTTAAAAGTAATCTTTGGAAAGGGTCCTGGCGGACAATCTGTTCCGAATGACGCTGACGGACACGCACCCATGTGGAAGAAGAAATCTATATTTTGGGACCTACCCTATTGGGAAGACCTAGAGGTCCGCTCATTTCACCCACATAGCATGTGCTAAAAAGTTGAGAGGTTACGGCAAAAACTGGATGCACTTCGTGTACAAACTGGACAATCTCTTTCGAAGTATCAGGGTTTCGGACAAAAACTCATCTGTTACAAAGGCATTTTATTTTTATAAAATTATTTTAACTCCAGACTTTTTGTGCGTTCAATATGCACCATTCAAAGCCACTACATCAATTTTCAACCCTTTCTGACTTCATTTGCTATTTTTCATGCATTTATTGATTTTTTTGAGCTAAATGACCCTGAAATTGAAAAGCACTACAAATGATCTCTGAAAAGGTTGAAACTTGGCATGGTATCATCATTTCACCCACATAGCATGTGCTAAAAAGTTGAGAGGGTTACGGCAAAAACTGGATGCACTTCGTGTACAAACTGGACAATCTCTTTCGAAGTATCAGGGTTCCGGACGAAAACTCATCTGTTACAAAGGCATTTCATTTTTTTAAACTTATTTTAACTCTAGACTTTTTGTGCATTCAACATGCACCATTCAAAGCGACATCATCAATTTTCAACCCTTTTTGACTTCATTCGCTATTTTTCATGCATTTAATGATTTTTTTGAGCTATAAAACTAAAAGAGCTAAACAGAATCTGTTTTTGATTAAAACACCTATTTAAAATAACCTAAAAATTACCAAATTGAACATACTGATAAAACACACTAATATTAAACAGCAGGAAAAAGAATCACTCAAAAATCTATTTTTAAAGTAAAGTTATTCACAAACTAGTGATTCACACAAATTTCAAAGAATTCAAATTTAAACTATTCAAATTTGAAAACTACTAGCACTAACAGAAAGTTTATAATTTTTGTGACCTAAACCAAAAAGATTCACTCAAAAACTCTAAATATTTGGCTGTAAGTAGAAACAAAAGAAAAAAAAATAAAGCAAAAAAAAAAAAAACTAGAAAAGACCTTTAGTCCCGGTTGGAGCCACCAACCGGGACTAAAAAATTGACATAACATATGCAAAAAATAAAAAAATGCCCACCTACTAGGCCACCACAGCCTGCATACGACTAGAAACCCAACTATATATGGGCCAGGATGCAGGCCCGCAGGGCAAGTAGGCCCCAGAGGGCAGAGAGGAACGTTAGGCATGTACTGCCTGCTTTAGAGAGGAGCTCGGGACGGATATCGTAGCGGGGCTTACAAACAGGTGCGAGTGCCTCTCGCTTGGCGAGGTGGGACTAAACTTCCACCACGCCAGGACCAACCCTTTAGTCCCGGTTGGAGCCACCAACCGGGACTAAAGGCCCACCTTTAGTCCCGGTGCGAGCCACCAACCGGGACTAAAGGCCTGGGCTTCCCGCCGCTCGGCCTGGTGAAATTTACCTTTAGTCCCGGTTGGTGGCTCGCACCGGGACTAAAGGGGGACCTTTAGTCCCGGTTGGAGCCACCAACCGGGACTAAAGGTCTCTGTATATAAGCAGCACTTAGCAAAATTTCCAAACTCATCTAGTTTCCCCCGACGGTGCCGAAGACCACGACGCCGCCAGGCTGCCGGACCTCGACGTCGCCGTCCGGCCACTCTGCTCCCAAGCGCCGCCCGAGCCCGCGCCGGCGCCGCCACGCTGCCCGCCGCCGCCGCTCCTCCGCGCGCGCCAGCCTCGCGATCGACGACCGCTCCTCCACAAGCCGCCGCGGCCCGAGCCCGCGCCGGCGCCACTCCTCCCCGCCTCCGGCGTCCTCCTCCGTCTCCGGCGCCGCTCCTCCGTCTCCGGCATCCTCCCCGCCTCCCTCCACCCCGACGATCCCGGCCGGTGAGCCTCCCTCCTTAATTTTGTTCATCTTTTTTTTTCATAGATTGTTTTTTTTTCACTAGATGTTGTAGACGCTTAGTATATGTATGTATGTATACAATGTATGTATGTATGTAGATGAACGGTGGAATTTGCATAGATTGTTTTTTTTCACTAGCTAGTTTTTTTCTTCTGTTTTTTAGTTTTTTATACTTTTAATGTTGTATCATGTATAGTATAGAAAAAATTTGCATAGAAAAAAGTTGCTTAGAAAAAAGTTGACCATGTATTAAAAATATTTTAATGTTGTATCTTAAAAATATTGATCAAAAACATGTTAATATCTTATTTGGAAAATGTTAATATCTTAATGTTGTATTTGCAAAAGTTTGTCATGTATTTGCAAAATCAAGTGAACAAGAATTACAAAAATCATAATCAAGCATTTAAAAAATGTTAAATTTACATAGAAACATTTTTGACGTCGACGATGCCCGGCCCGCATCCTCGTCGTCGACTCGGTGGCGACAACCTGCTTGAGAGGCGCCATGTCCGGGACTGGGCTCCGCCGGGCTGGCACTTGGAGGTGCTACCTTCCGGGGCGCGCAGCTTGGTGAGGAACCGGGCTCCCATCGTCGACCCGGAGCTACTTTGGTGGCGGTCGCATGGGCCACTATCGGTGCAGAGGCAGCCGGCCCCCGAGGAGGTGGTACGTCCCCATGTCAGGGAGGAGGACGAGCACGCCCGTCGCAACATGGTTGCGTTGGACGCCAGGTTCTCCAATACCTGGCAGGTTCTTCAGGGATCTCACGCGAGCTATGATCCTATGATGGTTCCTTCTCTTTGGGTGTCCACCCCCACGCCTCAGGAACCGCGAGTCAACTGGATTATTCGATAGTATTCGATCTGTATTAGCTAGTGATGTTATATGATAATATTCGAGATGTATTAGTGATAATACTCGAGATGTATTCGAGATTATATTCGATAATATTCGATGATGCATTAACTGGATTATTCGAGATGTATTAGTGATAATATTCGAGATGTATTCGAGATTATATTCGATAATATTGGATGATGCATTAAATAGATTATTCGAGATGTATTAGTGATATTATTCGAGATGCATTCTAATTTGAATACTAAATTGTTTTATCTTTCTTCTGGATTAGTTAAGCTATGGACGCTTGCGGCAGAGACGACCATGATCAAGAGCATATCATGTTCGACATGATTCGAAACCCAGAGGGTGAACCTGAAGATGACGGCTCACAATATCTGAACAATTCCTCTGAGGGAATATTTGAGGAAGAACTAACAGACGAAGGCCACACAAACAATGATGGCGAAGGAAATGATCTTCAATTAACAAAGACCGGCGAGGTATATATAAGGCCTCTGGTGATCATTACATGTATTAATTGATTTGTATATATATATATATATATATATATATATATATATATATATTAACGAATCTTTCTTCTTTTAGCCCTCCGGATCGAGCAAATCTTCTACAAGCAGGGCAGTACGAGGCCCGGCCAAAAAGTTGCAGGCTGGCATAAAGTACAACATCGATGAGATCAAACCAAATGGCGAACCGCTTGCTCCTAAAAAGAATGTGGACAAATTTACTCGTCAGTGCGGAGTTATTGTCAGGGACCAAATCCTGATCTCCGATCAAGAATTGAATAAGCCAAAGGGAGATCGAGGAGTTAGTTTTGTCGACGAAAGAGCAAAAGATCTGCTTTGGGAAACGCTCATGTCACATTTCACCCTACCAGAGCATTTAACAGATGCAGAACGGGAGAAAGTCAAGAAGAGTGCTCTTTAGAAGATGGCCACACAATTCTGCAACCACAAGAAAAGATTATGGGCCTGCTACATCGAAGCAGGAAAGCAGACTCCAGAATTCACTGGAGCACTGGAGAAGGCAAAAGATCACTGGGACTTATTTGTGGAGTTCAAGGAATCGGAAGCAGCTAAGGAACGGTCGAGGAAAAACAAGATCAATGCTGAGAAGAAACAGTTTCACCATGTTCTGGGGCCAGGTGGCTACAAGACTGGTCGGCCTAAGTGGGATGAATCTGAGGAAAAGATGATTGCTGTAGGGGTCACTCCAAAAACATTGGGTTGGCCCGACAGGTGCAGGATTGGTTTTATGCGCATGGGGGGAAGTTGGACCCAAAGACAGGGGAGATTATGGTGCAGGCAAGTCTTAAAGAAGCCTCGGACGCTTTACTTGTTGCAATAGAAGCGGCTCGAACGGGGGCGTTCCAGCCCGAGAGAGAGAACGACGAGCTTACACGCGCCCTCGGGCATCCTGAACACCCGGGACGAACACGAGGCGAAGGCGTTGTTCCGTGGGTTGAGGGGTTTGCGGACTGGAACGTCAGTTACAGAAGCCGTGCGAGAAAGAAGAAGCAGGAGGAAGACAAGAAGAAGCAGGATGCAGACCGGCTTCAACAGGTAGAATCAAAGCACGCGGAGTTGGAACGCGCTTTCATGCGGCAGCAGGAGTAGATCGACATACTTAGCCTAGAAAGGGCGTCTCAGCGGCAGCAGCAAGCAGATCCAGCATTGGATATCACCGTCCCATCTATGCCGAAAAGCAGCATGGGTTCCACGGGGGTCCCGGCCGATGATGCACTGCTGGCTCGCTATCCTGTGGATGATATCGAAGAGACGACAAGTTGTGAGCTACACATGAAAGTGAAGAACATATCCATGAAGGTGGCGGACGGCTATGCTTTACCAAATCCCCCTGAAGCAACCTTCCACGGCAATCCGATTCCACCTGGCTATGCTCGTGTCGGGGTGGATGAAGTTCTGTCGGCATATGACTCACTACAGCTTGACTTTCCTGGAGGTCAAGGGGAGCAGACACTGGGAGAAGCCATACGTGGTATCATTGTATGGAGAAAGGATTGCATCGTCTTTCCAAACTCGACGCCAAGGGCACCGACTCCACTTCCAAGTCCGCCGCGTCAGCCGACTCCAACCCACCTCGAGACGGAGCGCAGCGCGAGTCCGCCACCATATCGATCTCCACCGCGTCAACCGAATCCACCCCACCTCGAGACGGAGCCCAGCACGAGTACGCGATATCGATCTCCGCCGCGTCAGCCGACTAAAAAGCAGAAGGGAGCACCAAAGAAGAAACCCGAGCCTCCTGCCAAAAAGAAGTTGGCTTATGAGATGACTAAGGATGAAGCCAAAGCCCAAGTGGCTTCCGAAGTGCAGGCCCATTTTGCAGCGAAACCGCCCTCGCCGCCAAAGGAGAAAATACCTGAGAAAGTCGTACAACACTTTGTGGATCTTGCTAAACCGGCTGTGGAGAAAAGGCGATCAGACTATGAACGCTCTATTAGCAAATCATATTATCAACAAAAAAATCAGCAGTCGAGCCTTACAGGCAGTAATAAAAGCGGGAAAACTGTTCCTCAGCTCGGAGAACATGAAGTGCAATCGATCCCCCCGCTCAAGGTGAGTACCGATAAGGCGGTAACCGACGCTGATAGAGAGATGGCTAGAGAGATGGGTGTCACTGTTGAACAACTCCTAGGCATCGAGGAATTCCCCACGATGGATCCGAAGGAACTAGCATGGAAATATGTCCCCGGGAACCCTCTGGTCAGGCCTGACGAGGAGAAGCTTTTATCAACGCAAATGCGCAGATTGCATGACTGGTACCTGAGAGAAATAAAGGCCGGGCGAGAGAGCCTCATGGTGAAAGTCAAGCCAGAGCATTACTTCCATGGAAAAGATGTGTGGATTGAATTTCCAGAATTTTTTCAGTTATTCAATCAAGACGCACTCGACAAATCTCTCGTCAGTTGCTATTGTCTGTAAGTGATTTCTTTCTGTAATTTAAGTCTCTAGCTCAGCTCGTTCATTGCCTATAATTATCCTCACTATATTCTTTTCTGTGGTATTATGCAGAATGAAGATTTTTGAAATGAACAGAGATGGAGTCTATGGCATTGGGTTCATTGACCCAAATACCGTTAATGAAAATATGATACAAGACTACCCTAAAGACACAGAGAATAGCTTGCTAATGTTTTTTAAGGAACTAAATACCAGACCAGAAATACTTTTTCCTTACAACTTCAGGTGAGTGTTACTGTCTTGTACTACAAATTCTATTTTTGCTTACTCGATGTTAAGTGTAGTTGATGAGTTATGCATGCCCGCTTATACAAACGTGTGCGCAGATTCCACTGGATCCTGCTAATCATTAGAGTTGACGAGAGAACTGTTGAAGTACTGGACTCACTAGGTAAAAACCCTGAAGAATACAGAAGCCTGTTTTGGATGCTCGACAGGTAATTTCAATCATTATCGCACTATGTCGGCCTCTTTAGTTCATTTCCTGATATCAAGTAATTAATAACTCTTTTATTCATTTTTTTTGCCGGGCAGGGTTTGGAAAAAGTTCATCAAAGAGGTTGTCGGTCAATGGAAACCACAGCTGAAATGGCGACGGTCCAAGGTAATTAAGTAGTACTAGCTACGTCCGCCCATCTCTTTAATTCTAGTTTCAATACCATTATCATGCTTGATTATTATCTGATTGAATTCTATTCTCGTAAAGTGTATGAGGCAGGAAAAGATGACTAATATATGTGCATACATCATTTGCGAGAACATTCGCTTTATGACCGAAAGGAGCAGAGATGCAAGACATCTTTGGGTACGTAAACACTATTCACAATTTTTTTATCATGATCTAATATATATACACACAACTAATATATTCATATTGATCTCCTTCTTTAAAGATGGTGGAGATGCGGGATAGGCTCCTACCAAAGGACCGCATACGAGCACTTCAAGAGGAAATGGCGGGATTTTTGCTTCAGCAGGTCATATCTCCCGACAGAGAATACCATTTCACCTAATGCCTGCATGTAATGATCTGCAAATTGTAGGAGAAATTGTATATACCAAATTGTATATATATATGTGTATGCATGGTCGTACGAGAAATTCTATGATATATGATTGGTTCTACGAGAAATTCTATTATATATGCATAACGTGTACAGTATGTAGTAGCGTAAAATATGTTTGAAATGAAAAATAATTAAATGGAAAACACAAAATGAAAATAAAAAATAAACAATAAACCCTAAACCCCTAAACCCCTAAACTTTTAGTCCCGGTTGGTGTCACCAACCGGGACTATAGGTCCCCAACCCCCACGGCCACATGGCAGGGATTTAGTCCCGGTTGGTGTCACCAACCGGGACTAAAGGTCCCCAGCACCCGGCGCGCGCTGCCGGCCACGTGGCAGGGATTTCGTGGGCAACCGGGACTAAAGGGTGGAGGCCTTTAGTCCCGGTTGGTGAACCGGGACTAAAGGCCCTTCCCAACCGGGACTAAAGGCAGTTTCTCCACTAGTGACTACGCATTCACGTAAACAGTAATTCAGAAGAAATATTAAAAAAAATCTTCAAAAAAATTGGGACTCCTCCTCCCTCGACCCGGAATAATAAAACCAGTGAAATGGAATAACACCGAAATAGACCGAAAACATTAACCCACCCGAACCATAAAACGAAACAGTATCTACTAACAAATACCCAAACAAAAACCGAACATTATCCGAATAAACTCAGGACTACTAACCGAAACAACAACCCAAATAAACCAAAACAACAACCCCGAATAATCCGGAGCAATAAAACCAGTAAAACAGAACAACACCTAAATAAACCGAAAATATTAACTCACACGAACCATAAAACCGAAACAGTAACCGAATTTTAAACCAAAACAATACACCTTAATAAACCGAAACAAAAAAAACAGCACTATGCATTTACGTGACCAGAAATCCAGAAGAAATATAAAAAAAAAACCCAAAAAAATTGGGACTCCTCCTCCCTCGACCCGGAACAGTAAAACGAATAAAACGGACCAATATCGAAATAAATCGAAAACATTAACCCACCCAAATCATAAACCGAAACAGTACCTGAATTGTAACCCAGAACAATACACCCAAATAAACCAGAACAATAAAAACAGTAAACCAGCACTATGCATTCACGTGGACAATAATCCAAAAGAAATAACCAAAAAATAAAAATATATGTTGTTTTCTTGCTTATTTCGATAAAATACCGACGAAATCGGTCACGGGCGCGGCGTGCGCCGCGCTTCTTCAGCACTAGTAACAAGTTGCTGGGCAGACATATATTTGGAAAACTTACAACAACACATGCCAGGATGCAATCCCAGACCCAGCACAGCCCAGGCTTTTGTTCTTCTCATCATGATCTCAAAGCTTTACTTGCGTAGATTGTAAGTGGGCAAGGCGTAGATACGGCACCAGCACCAGCGCCAGCGCCGGCTTTGAAGTTGTATTGCTGTTCCAGATGTTGGTGAATTAAAACGAATGACGCAGAGTCCCAAGTGTTGTCGTGCCTGCAAGCAAGGTAAGCTGGTGTCAAAGACTCTGCACATGGAATGTAAGCTTCAGATAAGGAATGCACAAAGGGTAGAGCCTTGGGATCACTTGGCCAGCATTGCCAAGCAACAAGCTAGACTTCTGCTATCTCCAGTGCTAGCTATGTTTGTAAATAATCTCATCACCGTCACCACAGGAAACGGCAGGCTCCAAATTCCTTCTTCCAACAAAACCATTCCCTTTTATCAAACAACGCCTGATAAGGAATACTTGTCACCTCTTCACCAGCCATGTTGTTGTATATCATTAACAGCCATGCTGTACTATCAAAGTGACAACTCGAACAAGAGAACAATAATAATATATATGCATACCAAACTATTCTAAGTTAGACCAAGTTCAAACAAGAGAACAACAATATATACGGTACCAAATGAGCATCGTTAGATACATTATGAAATCTATTTTCATAATTTACCTCTTTCGTGCTGTACATGCTAACACTCTTCCTTGTAAATTTAGGATAATCTGACTTAGGAAAAACTGGAGGTAGTATAAGCCTGCCATCCATCAAAGAGGAATGCAATAATTTACCACAAGAGAATACATCCAGACACAAATTGATATCTACACTAGATACAAATCAATATTTACACTAGTCTGGAAGGATCAGTAGATAAACCATCTAAACTACCTTGTGCTCCGTTTGGTTTACACGGTTTATAGCAAGCTATTGTTATTTTATTTTAGGGGCAACCACACAGTAGTCAAGCCAGGTGACAGTATTTCCATTGAACACTAACAACAAAATGCAACAAGAGTGATTAATTTTTTTGCTGGGTAGCTACCTAGGCTCCAGGTTAAACTAATCCACAAGTTAACTGACCAGTTTACCCAGCCTACACGTCATCGCCGCAAATATAAGCCAGAATAGACGGCGATGATGTGTAGGCTGTGTAGCTCTGGCCTGGAGGAACTCTGCGAGGTCCGGGGCCTCCCAGTCGGGCCCTAGAGCTTCATGAACAAACATCCATAAGACCCGAGCCACTGTACACGAGAATAGGATGTGAGTCCCAGTCTCCGGTACGGCACATAGAGGGCACAATCCATCACCCGGTCCATGCCGCTTAAGCACTTCGGTCCCCGAAGGGATCCGATCTCGTAAAAGCTGCCACACAAAAATCTTAATCTTCAGAGGCAGAGGGGCCTTCCACAAGTGGGAAGGCTAGGCAATAGTGGGCGATTGGCATAATGCCTGTTATGCCAAGTTCACCGTGAACTCGCCCGACGACGAGAGCCGCCATGATACGCTGTCCGTAGAATCCGGCAGCAATGGCGGAAGGGTTGACTGCAATCTAATCCACTCGTCATTCTCCGCGAGCCCAAATGAACGACGGAACCTTATGTCCCAGTGTCCAGATCGGTAAGCCGCGGAGACGAGCATAAGCGGGTCTGCGCAGATAGAGAATAAGCTGGGAAAGCGTACCCTAAGAGGCTCGGTACCCACCCAGGGGTCCAGCCAAAATTGGGTCGCAGCCCCATTACCTATAGAGAAGGGGATTCCTAGGCGAATGTCCTCCTTGATCCTTTGTATGGAACACCAAAACTGTGAACCGCCAGTGCGGGAGCATGCCAGCAGGGGCTCACCCCTTAGGTGTTTTGCCTGCAGGAGCTGAAGCCACAGGCCACCTTCGCCGCGCATGATCCGCCAGACCCATCGCAGCATGAGTGCAACGTTCATGCGCTGGGAGGCCATGATACCCAAGCCTCCCCGGTCCTTGGGCATACAGATGTCTGCCCACTTGACCATGTGGTACTTCGGCCATTGGCAGCCTGCCAGAAGAACCTAGCGAGCTCCTTATCGAACGCGCTATGGACGCCCTCCGGTAGGATATACATCCCCATCATGTACATGGGGAGGCTCGCCAGGTTAGAACTAATAAGGATCGATTTACTTCCCTTGGAGGTAAACCGCCCACGCCATGGCTCGGCCTTAGAGGCCACACGCTCAACCAACGGGTCGAAAGCACTCATCAAGATCTTCGAGTCGGCCATCGGCATCCCCAAATATGTTATGGGAAATGAGGCCAACCTGCAATTTAGGTTGTCTGCGGTCCGTTGTTGTTCTTCCGCCGGGAATCCAAGGACAACGACCTCACTCTTAGCTCCTCCCTCAGCTCTCCTACCCCGGATGTTGCATTGTTGCTGCTCTACTCCTACGCCGGCTGCAACAAGCAAATTTTATTGTAGTGTATAATCCCCGGGTTCCTCCCCACTTCCCTGCCTTCAAAATATATTGTAGTATATACTAGTATTAGTTGTTCAGTATGCTTTCTTATAATACCTACGACTATACTACATGTCGACTACTCTAGCATCAGTCGTAACTAGTCACAACTACCGATGACTCAGCTTGACTTGTCAACTCATAATTCTTGCCTGGAATCAAAGCAGACATGACTTCCAAATGAACCCCTTTCAGAAAGTGCACTACTCTGCATTTCTGAATCTCAAAGTGGAAAAAACACTTCCTCCCTTCCAATCCATCGACTACTCTAAAAAAAAGGAATTATTTTATTCCAGAGGTAATGATGCAATAGGCCCTGCTTCACAAGACTGTTCCATACCAAACTTAGACCTGAATTCAACCGCATGCAGAACAAGAGCTGCTTCTTATGACAACATAATAAGTAATAACCTTCCAATCGTGTGTCCAGAAAGTCTTGCACTCCTAATTGAAAACCTTTTAAGACAGGAAACCTGCAGTAAATAATATGTCAGTCTTTATAAAGTGGAATCAACACGATTCCACATGATTTTAATTTTACATAGCTGATTTGAACATTAACCAAACAGTCACAAATATGCCTGACATACTGAACAGAATATAGTCTGTGAATAATATGACTGGGACAGATTCAGTAGGACAAGCACAATCGAACAATATGACTTGCACCATTGATACATAAAAATGATTAACAGAAAGAAAATCAACAGAAAACCAGGAATAATTTTCCGACGATATGATCAGCAGGAATTCAACAACAAACACAGTTAGCCATAACTTCAGTTTGCGCTCAATGGGATCAGGACGAATTCCACATGACAACCACAAATGAACATGATGGCTCACACAACACACACTTAAAACTCCATAACAGATGACAAACCAACTTAATTAACTGAAACACAATTTTCTAGCCACATTATCAGGATGAATTGAACGAAAACAACCACAATTGATCACAATTGACTTGGACCCATCATGCTTAAACTGCTCTACATAAACAAAATAACCTGATATTAGTAGCTCGGAAGCCAACAACAGCAGACTAAAGATGATGGATTCGTCCATTCTGGAATGCACCACTATTGAGCGGCACACCAGAGGTCACTGAGTCCTCGCTAGAGACAACAATCTGCCACGATCTGAAAAAAATATCAAGCACAAAACTCATAACCAACTGTCCAGTCTCAGAATTTATAATTGATGTGCCATTGTACTTATGACTAGTTCCAAAGATACAAGACTGTGTTTGACATGTGAGCTTCAGCTATGCCAGAAAGTAACTTAATGCATCTTAGCGAAAAAATTGAAGGAAGGTAAACTGATAATACAATATCAACTAGTTTGACTACATATTTGTCAATCTCTATTTTAGCCTAGCAGGCACTACATGTTTCATCAATTATTTGACCAATTAACACAAGTAGCGAAAGGAGACATTTTATTGGCCCCGCTTCCCATGGACTGCACCATATAATAGCACAGGGTTTTCCGGCAGAAAAATAACCAGAGCTGGGTCCAGAATTCAGAAATGGCCACAGAAACAAGAGGAGAATTTTATTTTATGACAGCACACCCTGACATCAGTTCCCAAGTTTTCAGTGGAGGTGAAAAATCCTGTTAGAATCTATTTACAGGTGATAAAAGTTTTGTGGTGAAACTAAGTTATGATTTGGATCCTTGTATCAATAACTATTTGTCCAAAAAGTCTGGTACAGACCTTTTGAAGACAAGATCAACATTGAAGACATATTAAAATGTCATGAAAGGGAACGACATAGATTACACATAATTTTTGTTCCAAGTAGCTGAGTCGAGCATTAGGCAAACAGTAACTAAAATATGCCTCACAAGTAAACTGATGAACAAAGTATAAATGACTTGACACTTAATAGTAGCAGAAAGAAACCAGCAGCGGACATTGACCAGTTAGTCCTTAATTATTAGCAATAAGAGGATAATAACGTGCCATGATCTAAAATATATGATGGACAAAACTCATAGCCAACTCTAAGTCATTGTTCCACTTTGGTGAGCTAGGTACTAGTACTAATTCCAATGGTTACAAGACTTGGTTTGAGATGTAACATTCAGCTATGCCACAGAACAACAGATGTTTTGTTGTAAGAAAAATCTGAAGCAATGTAACAGGATAGCACCAGATCAAATTGTTATGTGTGCATATTTAGCAATGTACCAGTATAATACCTGGAGTGTAGAAGCTCATGTAGGGTAGGACGCTAAAGAAGATTCCAGACTCGCCAATCTTCTTAACCTTCCCAGAATTGAGCTTGATCGTGAATAAGCCAACACCTGAGCTAACAAAAATGACACCCACACCCTCCGCAAAGCCGACCACAAATCGTTTGTCATCGGGATTGGCAACAGGTAATGTTTTCTCCAGCTCGATGACCCTGTATTGTACCCATTCCGCAGCTTCAGCAGTATCCACCTTCCTTGACCATGTATAAAGGCTTGAGCCCTGAATGCAGGCAAAGCCCAATGAACTGTCCTCTATCGCCATGAGGGAAATGTAGCACACATCTCGCGCCGCCGGTGGTGGGTCAATCATGGATAAGCGATCCTTGCCCAAGTCATACTCGACAATAGCATTGCCCAGCCGAACCGTGAAGTAGACTGCGTCTCCAACAAGGGTGCCTCGCCTAGGCTGGATATAGGGTATGTACTTGGGGTCATAGCGGTGTGGATCTGCAAGCCCCTCCTGCATATGCCGGGCATAGGCTTCACAACTGTTGTCAAGACACACTGGCCCGTTCCACTCATTGTAGTGGTACCCGTGAGTGGCCACGAAGAGCACGCGGAAGGGGCTGCCATGGCAGTCGAGGTGGCCGCAGCCGTCAACGGCGCAGAGCACCGCCACGGACTGGATGAGCCAATCGATGTCCACCGTGGGCACGGCGTGGCGGTCGCCCGTGACGGGGTCCCAGACAAGGTAATACATACCGTCGTCCTGCCTCAGATAAGAGATGACGCGGCCGTGGCGGCAGACGAGGGGAATCGCAGGGCGGACGTCGGAGCCTAGGTAGGGGAAGTCGGGCATGGACGTGGTGGACGCGAAGCGGGGGGCGGGCGGGCCCAATTGGAAGACCATGAGGCTGTGGAGGAGGCCGAGGAGGGGAGAGGCGCCGTGGAAGGCGCGGTAGCTGCGGAGGAAGCCAGGGTCGCAGATGATGCAGAGCCACCGCTTGCAGACGAGGGCGGCGCGGAAGAGGTGCTCGGGATCGTCTGGCGGGAGGCGGAGGAGGATCTCGGCGGTGGCGTCGTCGATCAGCGGCGCCATGGTGCAGTGGTGGGTGGCGGAGCGAGGGTTTGGGTTGGGATTGGGGAAGACGAAGGCTCAGAGCCTCAGAGCATAACGAGGCTGGGTTGGGTTGGACCAGAACCCCGGCTTGGGCTGATGACTTGACCCACCGTGCATTGCTTTGCTCACATACCAACGCTATTTTCTCATATATTCTATACCAAAAAAACGTATTTTCTCATAAAACTTTGTTGACGTGTAGACCACATCCTTGTGTACATTTATATGTTTTTCAAGAGTTTTTTAACTTCAATTTTCAATTTTTATTTTTAAAAAAATTACATATAATTATCACGTCACAAAATCTAAATATCAAACTAACACAACTAGAAAAGTAGTTACTATTTCCCCACACAAAAAAGTAGTTAACATTATTGTCTCAACCGTCAACTGCTATATGTGATGCCCATTGGATCCTCCTTCAAAAGGGGAGTCAGATTTAGTCGTCGTAAAGACCAATAAGCCAGGGAAATACTTGACTTAAAAAATCCTCACCTAAAGGCTGGAAGTGTTTTGGCTAAGCTTACTGAACCATTTGATAACTAGCGTAGACGACCCTTGGCCATAGGTTTGCAAAGAACCTCTCTGAGACGCCGTCTGAGACGTCCAAAGGAGGAGCTGGTTTGGAATGTACCACTTCATTTCGGACGTACCATATCCGCGAAAGCATCATGAATAGTTTGAGCCGTTGGTTTTCATACATCTCACATGCAATATGGAAGATCCATTCCATGCCACGCCAGTGTTCCTTATCTGCGAGATCTCAGGAATCGACCAGATCTCTGACATTGTCCTCTATAAAGAAGCAGCTAATGGGCATCTATACAAGGCATGAAAAGTATCTTCTGGCTCGCCATCACATAACAGGCACATACTAGTTTGTTCCAAGTGTCTGGAGTATATCGACGACCATGCTGGGAGCGAATTTGTTGCCAGACTCCATATGAACACTCTTACCTTGGGCCGTGTACATCCTCCCCGAACAAATCTGAACGTGCTAGTTATCGACTAGAGGGGGGTGAATAGGTGATTTTTATGAATGTCTTCGAAACGGGCAATGTCTTCGAAGACTAGGAAGTTAAACTGTAACTAAACAGGGAACAGTGGAAGATAAACTACACTAGACATGCTGACATAACAACACGAGTGAGATGAGAAGTGAAGTAAAGCAACAAACTAGGTAGCAATGGACAGTAGTAACAGATAATGTGAAGACAAAGATGTGATCAGAGAGATTGTATTCAAACAACGTCTTCAAATAGAAAGGTAGCAAGCAATGACTTTACAATGCAAAGCTGTAAGTAAAGGAGTGAAGTGATAGAACCGACACGTGATTTGTTAGACCAGTTCCAGCTGCTGTGATAGCTGTACGTCTGGTTGGGGAGGCTAAGATTGAACTCAGAAGACCGTGTCTTCACCTTATTCCCCTTGAGCTAAGGTCATTGTAGACCTCGCCCAATCACTCGGGTAAGTCTTCAAGGTAGACATCCAAACCTTCACAGACTTCGTTCACCAGCAATCCACAATGACTCTTGGATGCTCAGAACGCGATGCATAACCAACTGGAAGATCACAGTCTTCAAGTGTAACAAGTCTTCGGTTCACTCAGAACAGAATGTCTTTAGTGATGCTCAATCACTTTGGGCTCTAGGTGTTTGGGTTTTTCCTCGCAGGAAATTTCCCTCAAAAGCTTCGAGGTGGGTTGCTGTCAAACGACAAAAGCCGTGCAATAACTCGGAGCAGCCACCAACTTATGGTGGAGGGGTGGCTATTTATAGCCAGGGGCAACCCGACATGATATGACCGCACTGACCCTGGGTCAGTGGCTAACCGACACGTGTCCTAACGGTCGGATTTCAAACACACGTGTCCTGACTCATCCAACTCTGGACGAGATTTTCTCTCATTTTCTTCACAAGGAAGACATAGGCTTTTCGTTGAGCAATCACTTCAACAACTGTCTTCGTTTCACCTCGACCCCACTTAACAGTGCGGTGGTTCCTATGACTCAGTAAAAAGAGAATGAAACCTACAAAGAAGCTAAGTCTTCGCGTTCCATTGTCTTCACTCATTATCTTCAAAGGCAACCATTGGCTTCAATGTCTTCAGACATTTTTAGGGGTCGTCTTCGACAGTTAAACCGAATCTCCAGGGACTTCTTCCTGTGTTATCCTGTGAATCTCACAAACACATTAGTCCCTCAACCAGGTTTGTCGTCAATACTCCAAAACCAACAAAGGGGTGGCACTAGATGCACTTACAATCTCCCCCTTTTTGGTGATTGATGACAATCTGGTTGAAAGTTTCAACGGGGATAAAAATATGTGAAGGTAAGGACTTGGAGATTATGATTCCATGATATAGAGAGAACTCCCCCTGAAGATGTGCATATGAAGATTTTGCTTTGTATGCAAATGCACATGGCAGGTTTTGATTATGGAGAACTCCCCCTATATCTTGGAATCCAATCAAAGTGCATAGCAGTTAATTTGAAGATAATGACATGTACAATGACAAATGGGCGTCTGCAAAATGACTTCATGCGCATAAGATCCAATTTAAATAGCGTGCAGAAGAACCAATGTAGCGAATGTAGAAGATGTCCATTAGGACTTAAGTTTTACAACTCAAATCATGAAATGAACAGAACGGGAGTTGCAAACTTAACAAAATATAAACAGCCCCAGCCCAATATGCCCGCTTGAAGACTATCAACTCGTATGCTTCTCCCCCTTTGTCATGAAATGACCAAAAAGGTTTAAAGACATAGAGCGTCTAAACATTCCCGGGAGGTGGTGAAGATGTTGGTGCAGCCGGGTCGACGCTGATGTTGGGCGGTGCAGAGGGGCCTGACGCTGAATCGTGATGTAGTGCAGGGGAAACTGGCGAAGTAACATCATCTTCATCATCGATGACATGGGCATGAACTGTTGGAGCGGATGAAGAGTAGTCAGAGGCTTCAATGGATGGCGTATCACGCCATTTAGCATTAGCAGGCGGTGTGGAGCAGAACTTGAATCTCTCAGTGAAGCCATCAGCTTCAAGATCCTCTTCAAGCTCGGCGACAGGCTTCATGAGCAACAAAAGCATTCTTGGTTGACAAGTTGCGAATGCGATTGATGTCAGTAATAACACTCTGCATCTGCCTCTTTGACCATTCATGATGCCGATCCTGCTTTTGATGAAGAGAAACTCGAAGTTCTCTATCTGTTATAGTGCGCCTGCGCATCTGGCGCCTTTGAGGTACGGTGCTCGTTGTGGCTTCAGTGGTTGTATCTCGAGGCTGTCGAAACTGGCCAGTAAGATGATCGTGAGAAGCAGCATTTGGAATGTGGATGGCTTCAAGATGGTCCGAGAAACTTTGGTGCGTAGCATTATCATCAAAGAATAGGAGCTTTGGCAGAATCAGGATAGATGTCTTCATGAATAACTTCAACCTCAGGAAGATAGACAGTGTGATTTCTGCATGACGGCTTGAAGTTGATGTTGGAGCGGCGTTTGATCAGACGCATAATCCATGGGGCATATACTTTCTGCTCAAATAAATCCATGCCAGAAGCAGCCAATTGACGCAAAAAGAAGTCTTGAAGATTGAACTTGATGCCATTCACTATGTTGTAGACCATAGTCTTCTGTGCGCCAAGAAGCTTATAAGAGGAAGCGTGCCCTTTGACTGGCCACAGAGTATGATGAAGAATATGATAGATAGTCTTCGGCCAGTACTCGAGGTTATCAATGAGGAAGTCTGTGGGGCAATCAGCTTCAGGTGGCAACTGCCTAAATTGGATAAGGATGAATATTTTGAAATTTTGGTCTCAAAATCTTTGACTAACAAGGACACAGTGAAGACAATCGACATGTGTCAAGTAGAATGCATATGAAGATTTAGAGTAGATTGGAAGAGTTGAGCACAGAGAGGTAAGTGTCCGATCACATTCACTTAGAGCAGAAAAAACAACTTGAAAACATAGCTATAAGTGAATGCTGTTATCACGCAAATGAAATAAGATAAGAGCGAAGATAAATGCCAATGCGAAGACAAACTCAATCAAGAAGATAAATGCAAGAGAAGCGACGACAAATGAAAATCTTCGAGAAAAATGGGTGGTGGCGTAACCCACCGTATAGGAAGTATTAGACCCAGACACGGCGCACAACTAGTCGTGGCACTCTGAAGTCAAATTCCGCGTTAATTTCTTCACAATTAAAGTGTAAATCTTCATTAATTGACGACATATGTTACTTCGTGTGTTGTGCACCAAAGTCATCAACAATGCATAAGCATTTGGCAGTGTGTCCATTCACTGGACATTTGAGGATTCTAAGATATTTAGCTCACACCGCAACTTGCAAAACCTCTTCTCATCCAAAGGCTTCATGAAGATATCTGCCAGCTGATCTTCAGTGTTGACGTGAATGCTGTCAATTTCTTCCTTGAGCACGTGGTCACGAAGAAAATGATGTCTAATCTGGATGTGCTTCATCTTGGAGTGCTGTACTGGGTTGTGGGAAATCTTGATGGCGCTCTCGTTGTCGCAGAGTAGAGGTACTTTCTTCTTGTTGATGATGTAGTCCTTGAGGGTTTGCTTCCTCCAGAGAAGCTGAGCACAACAGGATCCAGCAGCAATATATTCAGCTTCAGCAGTGGAGAGAGACATGCAGTTCTGCTTCTTTGAAGACCAACAGACAAGTGATCGGCCAAGAAAGTGACAAGTGCCTGACGTGGACTTGCGATCCACCTTATACCCAGCATAGTCAGAATCGCAGAACCCAACAAGATCAAACTCTGAGCCCTTTGGATACCATAATCCTAGCGTTGGTGTGTGAGCCAAATATCGAAGAATTCGCTTCACAGCGTGGTGATGCGATTCCTTTGGTGCCGCTTGGAATCGGGCACACATGCAAACGCTAAGAATTATATTGTAGGGGAACGCGACAGAAAACAAAAAAATTCGGTACAGCGAGCACGCCTAGGATCACTATGGAGATGCATACAAGGTTTTTGATCTGATCGTTACCGACTCGTAGCGCAGCGGAAGTAGAGTCGATGAAGATTGGCGGTGCAGATCCCCGCAGCTAGGATTTACAACCTCCCAACCACGAGGATGTTCTCCCTCGTCTGCACCTCGGACAGTCCCTCAGACAGTCCCTCGAACGGTGTCACGGACATCCCTTCGGGAGGACCCTCAAACTTGGACTGTAACTCGGACAGCCCTTCGGGAGGACCCTCGAACAGCCCCTCGGGCAAAAGGTCGAACCTACGAGCTCTCTACGGGGTTGCACACATACGGTACCATCTATCCGACAGGGCTTCGCCGTCCAGAACTAGTACCCACCGGAACCCAGACAGCCTTTCGTGGGAGGGAGAGAGAAAGCCAGATCATGCATGGCATTTTTATGTGTGAGAGAGTGAGTGTGGAGCGCTCCTCTCCACCTCTATTTATAGGAAAACCAAGGGGTAGGGTTGGCACATGTAAATACCAAAACACCCACACTTTATGTCACACATAAAGGGCATAAAGGGCAAAAAAGGATGGCAAGTGGAGCTCCATGGAGGAGCTCCACCCATGGCCGGCCACACCTAGTGGGCCCCCCCCAAGAGGGGTTCCTTCCCTCCCAAGCCTTCTCCTAGATCTTTTGAACAAAGCCCAAAAAAGTGGCTTTCTGAAAAGTAACCAAAAAGCACTTTCACTATTCATGAAGACATTTTTCCGCGACCGTTAATTCCGAAAATATTTCTGTAGGTCCAGAACATTTCTAGTACCCACTAAAATAATTCTGGACGCGTTCCGAAAACATTTTTCGATCAATGATCTTCTTCAGCGAAAAGCACCCAAGACGTTTCCGGCTGCTCCGGAACATTTCCGGTTTTCTCTCCAGAAAAATTCCAGAAGTTCCCAGAACAATTCTGGTACCTCCAAAAAGTTCTAGACACTTGCTGAAACCTCTCTGGATTAATGGTTTACTCCGAAACAACTTTTTGGTTTTACCGAAACTTTTCCGGTGTTCTCTCCGGAACTTTTCCGTTGTCTCCGAAACTTTTCCGGTGAATTTCTCTCAGACTCCCTGTCTAGTATTCAGTAGATAGATGACCCTTAAGCGTGTGACCCTATAGGTTCGGTGAAGTATAGACATGATTGGAACACCTTCCGATCAATGATCAATAGTGGAACTGTGGACACCCATATTGATCCCTATACCCACACGAATGAATATTCGAGTGAACCTCTAGTTGCCGTGTGCTATTCCTCTTCTTCACGATATGTTACAAAACCCGAGGTGAGACTTATCGACATCCCCGTGGATCAACAACTTGTCCACTATGCCAGTTACCTCGTTACCGGTTTTTGTTCTTTTATCCCGTTCCCGTGTTCCGGCATCCCTGTGATCAAATCACATTGTGTCTGGCCAGACGATGATGGATGCCGTAACACCGAGAGGGCCCAAAGAACATCTCTCCATTGTCGGAGGAGCAAATCCCAATCTTGAGCTATCAAGTTACTTGTCATACTTTTTCATGAACCCGTAAACCGCCGTAATTGCCACCCATTTACGGATGACGTTTAACAAACCCCAAAGTTCATGAAGCAAGCATGAAGAAACTCGATACTCTCATGGTCTAAGGAATTATGCAAACGTTAACTTTCTCTGTGTTATTAACCATTAACTTGTGACGAATGTATCTCATAGCATAACATCAATCGGGTCGATTCAACACAAGTGTTCTCCTAACATTGTGCCCTCAAAAGTTGCCTGGCATAGACATGCCCATGATCAGGAAAACATGATCATCATGCAATACTTGAGCTTGTCTTAGAGGCCAGACTAGGAATACATTTTACCGTTTATTATTCCACACGTGCATATGGGTTTTCCTCAGAGCCTTTATGGATATACATGCTCGGGAACCATAGCAGTTATAGCACGGAATATAAACTTAATTATGAACATGGAGATAATAATAACATTTATTATTGCCTCTAGGGCATATCTCCTACATATATCTGGCCTAGATGCACATAGGTACAATAAAGAGCCAATGATGGAGCGGTATACCTTTTGATCAAAGTCTTTACCATTTTCGTCAGAGTCGAGGTGGCCATTGGTTGGTGTTGGTGTTCTGAGGCCTTTGCAATCTTGCATCCCAAACTTCTTCAGACAATCCTTGAGATACTTCTCCTGTGATATGAAGATGCCATTGCGTTGCTGACGAATTTCTAGACCTAGGAAGAATTTCAGCTCTCCCATCATGGGCATCTGATATTGCTCTTGCATCATGTGACTAAACTCATCACTGTAACGTTTGTCAGTGCATCCAAAGATGATGTCGTCCACATAGATTTGACATACAAACAGTTCACTATCATAAGATTTGGTGAAAAGAGTGGGATCGAGTGAACCGGGTTTGAAGCCTTTGCTCCTCAGGAATTCCTTGAGTGTGTCATACCAGGTTCGTGGAACCTATTTGAGGCCATACAGCGCCTTGTTGAGCCTGTAGACCCTGTCAGGATGCTTTGTATCTTCAAACCCTGGAGGTTGAGCAACATAGACTTCTTCCTCAATCTTGCCATTGAGGAATGCACTTTTCACATCCATTTGATATAATAGGATATCATGATGGTTAGCATATGCAAGCAATATACGAATGGCTTCAAGCCTAGCCACTTGAGAAAATGCCTCTTCGAAGTCAATGCCCTCAACCTGTGTGTAACCCTGAGCAAGAAGACGAGCCTTATTCCTGACAACTTGACCATTTTCATCTTGCTTGTTGCAGTAGATCCACTTCATGCCAATAATGTTGTGCTTGCGGGGATCAGGGCACTTGACAAGTTCCCACACGTTGTTGAACTCAAATTGCTGAAGCTCTTCTTGCATAGCTTGAATCCATTCCAGTTCCATGAAAGCTTCATCAACTTTGGTGGGCTCTGAGATAGAGACAAAAGCAAAGTGCCCAAAAAAGTTAGTTAGATGCGTGGCCTTTGAGCGGGTGAGAAGGCCTGGTGCATTGATGATGTCAAGTATCTTCTCAATCTGAACTTCATTGGCCACACGAGGATGAACAGGGCGGAGACTTTGCTGTTGCTGAGCATTGTCTTCATTGTCAGCAGTGTTGACTTCAGGCTCAGCATTATCTTCAGGTTGAGCATTGTCTTCATGCTGGACAGGAGCAGGTATCACAATCTCATCATCTCCTGGTTCCTCGGTGGGTATGATATCTCCAGTACCCATTAGCTTGATGGATTCACAAGGAGGCAGTTCATCTAGCACATGTGGCAGGTGCTCTCTTTGTGAGCCGTTAGTCTCATCGAACCGCACATCTACAATTTCAACAACTTTATTGTGAAAGATGTTGAAGACTCTGTAGGTGTATGAATCCTTTCCATAGCCAAGCATAAAACCCTCATGTGCTTTCGGTGCAAATTTGGAAGTGTGATGTGGATCCCTTATCCACCACCTAGCACCGAAGACTTTGAAATAACTTACATTTGGCTTCTTACCAGTGATCAGTTCATAGGATGTCTTCTTGAAGAACTTGTGAAGATATACTCTATTGATGATATGACATGCGGTGTCAATAGCTTCCGGCCACCACTTGCTTGGTGTCTTGTATTCATCAAGCATAGTGCGAGCCATCTCAATGAGAGTCCTGTTCTTGCGCCCCACGACGCCATTCTGCTGTGGGGTGTATGGAGTTGACAGCTCATGAGTGATGCCAAGAACATCAAGATAGGTGTCGAGCCCAGTGTTCTTGAATTCGGTGCCGTTATCACTCCTGATATGCTTGATCTTGACGCCATAGTTGGTCATGGCATAGTTGGCGAACCGCCTGAAGACATCCTGCACCTCAGTCTTATACAGGATTATATGCACCCAGGTATATCGAGAGTAATCATCAACAATCACGAAGCCATATAGATGTGCAGTGGTAGTAAGAGTGGAGTAATGAGTAGGGACGAATAAGTCCATGTGTAGCAGCTCGAAGGGACGAGTGGTCGTCATGATTGTCTTCGAGGGATGTTTCGCCCTAGTCATCTTCCCAGCTTCACAGGCACCACATAAGTGATGCTTCTTGAACTTGACGGCCTCGATCCCAATAAGGTGCTTCTTCTTCACAAGGGTGTGCAAGTTCCTCATGCCAGCTTGTCCTAGCCGTCGATGCCAAAGCCAGCATTCTGAAGCTTTTGCTAGAAGACATGTGGCAAGCTGTGGTGTGGCGCCTCGCCTGAATACCACTGTAGCCAGACGGTCACCGCACATACCAGCCCAGGAAAATCACTCTGGCATCCGCTTTTACAACAAGTATCATGAACACAGACATTTCTATTAATGAATATATCAGTCTTACATGATATATTACAAGGGTGATGGCAGCGGAAAAGCTCTATCTAAGGCAGCATGGTCCTGGTGCGGCTCCAATCCACAGGGATCTGACTGGGTTACTCTTCTAGCCCGCGAACACTCCGGCTCCTCTCAAGAGGGCGTCGAATCCTTAGGTGAACCTGGCCACATTGAAGGCCGCTGAGTACTTTTGAATGTACTCGCAAGCAAACCAAACTAACATATACACCAAGCAAAGCTATCCATGGCAGTCAAGCATGCATTTGTTATCTTAACAGTATTAACCATTATATTATGGCAGGATTACCTAGCAAGGTTAATCATCTAGCAGCGTTAATTATCATGTCATAGCAGAATTATCTACCATAATACAGTAAGGTAAAGCATGCCAAGTAAATAATTCATACTCCAAGTATTCTCACGATCCAAGTCTGATCCAAACTTTGCGGTCATCCAACCGCTCATCTCATAGCCATCACATGGCTCGTAATCAGACCTCTGACATCATCTGATGTCCATGCATCTGTACTGCAAGTCTGATAAACCTTACCATTCTCTGGTTCAATCTTAACAATAACACTATATAGTTTGTTCCTCCAGACTCGACACAGACCAAATAGTGGCCTAATACGAACTGTCCATGATCGAGGACGCGGCTATTCGAATAGTTTTACACTCTGCAGAGGTTGCGCACTTTACCCACACCATGGAGCGCCTGGCCTCGTACTTTAGTACATGTTCCCATTCGGGTGGACCAGTGCTGCTCCAACAAAACCTTGTCTATTGCCCGGCACTCTTACGGTCCCACCGACAATCATACCCTCCCAGGGTCATGTCCTGGGTGGCCCCTGTGTCACCCCGTGACACCTGCCACCGTCGTGGCCAAACAAAACTGTCCCAAACGGGGACGTGCGCACATAACCATAAACTGGGCTCACAAGGTTATCGCCGCCTACCGGGCCAGGGTAGGGCGCACGCATAACCTTCCCTATTTGGTGGTACCGACAAGAGGCAAGACAATAGACCAATCTAGGGCCGTCCCATACCGGCAAATGTGGCTGCACGGTTAAGTCCGGATAGGTGACACTATGACTCGATCCAGTCGACGGAGGAGGTTGTTGTCATTAAGTCACATTCTTAATTACTGTAATAACAATAGTAATGCATGATGAAAATATAACAACCTATCTCCATACTGTCATCTACGAGTCACTAGGGCGATAATATGATGAGCATTAACAACTAATGTAAATAACAAATTCAATCTAGCAGGAGTTTAATTATTACTAACACAGGCATATGCATTAATTAAACACGCAAGAATAACACAGAGCAATGCTTTAGGGCATATATTAGATGGTCGGCTTGCCTGGGGTTGAAGGAATACTCCGGGAGAAGTGCGATCACCTCGCGGAAGAATTCGTCGGAAAGGGTTCTCTCTCGGAGGGGCTGATGGAAGGGCAAGGGCAAAATGGTCATTTTCATAGGGTGGAAACATTATGAAAATTATACCATCGGAACGGGCTCGACGAACTGAAGACGTGGGCGTTGGATTCACCTCGATCGGAGCTACAGTTAAAAAGTTGTGGCCGTTCACTCGTTAGGCAGAAAAACAAACAAAACTTGTGCTTTTCTGCTCTTAACCGGTGAACATCCGCTTTTTAACCCATTCGGCCGCCGGCTGAGAAACGAAAGCGTATTTCAGGGAAATACGCTTTCCAGTAGGGAAAGCGAACTTCAGCCAAGGCGCTTCCACTTAAGGGACCGGGCCCGCCGTCTGGGTCATTTACAGGCGGGGCCCACCGGTGCCTTCTCTCTCCTCCCTCTCCTTCTCCTTCCTCCTCCTGCCTTCCCCGACGCCGCAACAGAGGCGCAGCTCCGGCGAGCTTTGGGGCCCGGTGACTGGGCGAACGGGCTCGCCGACAACGACCTCATCCGAGGGTGGGTCGCGTGGGCGCCGGAGATGGCTGGAGGTGCGGCGACGAAGGGCGGCAGTGGGCGGCGGCTCCGGTCGATTGGAAGGGCTCCGGTGGCCGGGGAGGCTGGGCAAGGGGGCGGAGGTGGAGTACGGCGGCCGGGGAGTCCGGCAGTGGGCTCGGTGGAGGCGGGGAAAGCCAGGGGCACGCGAATTTGAGAGGAGGGCAGCGGCAAGGCTTCGGCCATGGGAGGGGAAATCGAGCGCGGGAGCTCGAACCAGAGGAGTGAGGGGAAAGCTGGGAGAGAGGAGAGGCTGCGAGAGAGGTTGAGTGGCTCGGGGAGGGCACGGCCATGGCTATTTATAGCCGGCCGTGGCGTGCGGATGGGGATGGCAGCCGTGGCGAGCTTAGCCGCGCACTGGAGCTCGCGGCAAGCTGGCGAGCGCTAGGTGGTGCCGACCTGACGAGCTTCAGAGGGAAGAGACGGCTCGGGAGGGAAGAGGCCAACGGAGAGGAAAACGACGGCGGTTCACGTGCGGGCAGTACTGCGGTGGCGATCGCCGTGGCGTGCAGAGGAAGAAAGAAGAGGGGAGAAGCTGCGGGAGAGGGGCGCGTGGACGTCGCGAACCCACTAGACATGGCCGGACAAGCCGGGGACGGCCGGAGCTGGCAGGCCGACGAGAACAGTGCCGCAGAGCACCATTTTGGCCTGCTGTCCATGCGGTCACCATGTGCACTACAAGCTCTGGCACTCTCCTGCCTGTCCAACCTTGTCAAACAGCTCCCTCACTGCTCAAATAGATGAGGTTGGTCACTGGTTGGAC
Organism: Elymus sibiricus; assembly: GCA_039707655.1. Classification (NCBI taxonomy): domain Eukaryota; kingdom Viridiplantae; phylum Streptophyta; class Magnoliopsida; order Poales; family Poaceae; genus Elymus; species Elymus sibiricus. The sequence goes on from CM077674.1 coordinate 29,723,922, forward strand.
CAGGATGGCTCTAGAGTGATCGAAAGGATCCAGAACAGTTTCTCCAAAAACTTGGGGAGGAAGCTGTGGTCAAACAGAGGTGCCAATGAGCTGGAAAAGTTGTCACAGGGTGAAGAGATAAGAAAGAGTACCTTCTGGACCAAGTTTGAGGCAAATTGGACCAAGTTTGAATGCACTTCCTTTGAAATGCTAAATTTGGTCCAGAAACTTGACTTTGAAGCTGCACTGATATGGCTTGATGAAATGAACTGAATTTTGGTGTAGGGTGATGATTTGGAGATATGAAGGTACTGGGAAAATTTCAGCTCAATTGGAAATGCCAAAGTGGTACTTCCTTCACAGAGCTTGGATCTGGATAGAAACTAGATGGAATTTTTGAGAGAAAATGGCTAGGTAAAATGATGTGAATTTTTGCATGGTCGCATCATTTAGGGAATGTGAGGTCCTGGATTAATTTGAGAATTTTTCAAGCAATATAAAATATAGTTGCTTCACAACCTCAAAATAAATCCAGAAACAAGAATTGGATGATGCTCTCAAAATTTGATCTGTGGAACATGGGATATTGATGGAAATGGTGAATATATGGATAGGAGAAGCTCCAAAAATTATTTGGGATTTTTTCTGGCTACCAAAATGGTAGTTCCTTTGGAAAGTGCCCAAAATGCAATATTGGCTTTAAATAAGAAAAGGCAATTTCCCTTATTTAATTATGGCCAATATTTTTATTGGAGCTCGATATGATCACAAAGAATATCTCCACAAGTTTTCATGAACTTTTGAGATGGATAGATATTTTCCTGGATTTAATTCCTTTAAACAGCAGAAAAAGGAATTAATTTTAAATGAAAAATATTGCAAATGACTTGGCAATATTTTTGCATATCCAGGGTTTATAGATGTGGGATGATCACTGGAAAAAGTTTGGGAGGCAATAGATCAAAGGAAAATAGGGTTCCTTTGTAACAGAAGGAATTAGGGTTTCCCTTCCGGGAGCTCGGAAGGTAGGGTTTCGGTGGCAAAGTCCTGGGAATATATCCGGGATAGCAAGGTTGGGTTGGAGAGAGTCTCTGGTTGGATAGGGAAGGCAAGGCTAAATGACCATCTTCATATACCCAAGAGCGAGAGAAAATCCAAGAACATTGAAAAAAAAGACGGGAGTCAAATCCCGCGAAGGAAAAATCGAGGAGCGAAAACCAGGGTGTCACATGTGGTCCTGCAGAGAAATCTACCATGTATAGGTCACCTTTTCGAAAACCTTCGAAGACTCTGGTTTTGTCAGAGGCCATTAGTATCAGACAGCGAAATTTGCCAAAGATGACAATCATATCATGGTCACAAAGCATTGAGACAGACATTAGATTGAATCCAAAGGATTCGACAACTATCACTTTATCCATGTGCCGATCCTTTGAGATTGCAACCCTACCTAGACCCAATACCTTGCTTTTCCTAGTATCAGCAAATGTTATGTGATTTTGTGTGAAAGGACGTAATGTTGAGTCCATCAATAGACTTTGATCACTAGTCGTATGGTTAGTGCATCCACTGTCCATGATCCATTCAGTGGCTTTCGAAAGTGTACCCTACAGTGCAGTTAGTGGGATAGGCTTCACCAAGACAACTGTGAAGAACAAACATTTGACGATAAACACTTTCAAGAACTGTAAGTTTCTTGGAGGATATGACAGGATGATCATCAAGAAATCCATGGACGAAATAAATGGTAAGACCATTTGGACATATTATCTTGCGTGCCACAAGATTTTTCAGGTCTCCGGCATTGTCTTCAGAGCCCAATGCATTTCGGCTGGAGACCCGACTCTGGAAGAGAAATCAGTTCTTCTTAACCACCCACACCTGAAGGGGTGGCTTAGAAGAAATTAGTCTAAGTGCAGCATCTGAGAATTTTGGCTTTGAAGCCCTAGCAAATAGCTTCATAGGGGGATTAGAATACTCAAATGAATATGCAGAAAAATTCTTCGATTTGTGAACATACTAGTTCGAATAGTGATGCTCATATTCATGAGACCGGTCATTGTAACCCTGCGAAACATGAGTGTTAGCACGATCATATGAAGACTTTTGTCTATATGAAGACTTTGGTCCATATGAAGCTTTTGCTCTGGGGTTTGTCTTCTTCCCTGGTGGTGTCATGATGACGTTCATGGGAAGCCTTTCCAGAAGACTTTTAGGCACCCAAATCTTCTTCATAGGAGAACCATTCCTGCAGTTAGTTCCAACAAACCTGGCAAACACTTCACCATTCTGATTTTTGAACAGTTTATAGTTTGAGTCAAATGACTCATTAATGATGATAGGGTTAGCACAGTTATAGCCAGATAATGTGGATGGATCTACTGCTGGCCCTTTTGCAGCAACCCAGGTGGTCTTGGGGTACTGCTCAGGCTTCCAGTAGGAACCATCAACATTTATGTTTCTCTCAAAACCAATGCCCTCCTTTCTAGGATTCCTATTCAAGATCTGCTTCTTGAGGACATCACACAGGGTTTGATGCCCTTTGAGACTTTTGTACATTCATGTCTCAAGCAATGTCTTCAACCTGGCATTCTCATCAATAATAGCGGTGGTTTTCTCAGACGAGGGATTAGTGACCACATATATAGTTGAAGATATTGCAGTTTCAGAAGCATTTGAACATTCAGCAGAAGAAGTAGCGCTATCACGCTCAAGACATTTTAAGCAAGGTTGCACAAACTCATCCTGAGCGGTACTGATCTGTTGAGCGAGCAGTGAATCATTTTCAGTTCGAAGATCATCATGAGACGCCCTCAGCTTCTCTAGTTCTTGCTTCCTTTCAAGATATTCATAGGAAAGCTTCTCATGATCTGCTGAGAGGGTATCATGATGACTTAGAAGTTGGTCATACTTAACTTGAAGATTTTTTATGTCTTCAATTAAGGATTGACTTCGATTCATTTCCTCGTCCAACAGATCATCGCTTTTGTCTAGCAGAATTTGAATCTTTTCCATAGCAGTTTGTTGCTCAGTTGCAATTTTAGCAAGTTTCTTATAGCTGGGTTTGGATTCACATTCAGAGTCATCTTCACTTGAGGTGTCAAAGTAGGCAGCGCGGGATGTTACCTTTGCGCCTCTTGCCATGAAGCAGTACGCAGGAGTAGAGTCGTCGTTGTTGTTGGTGACGTAGCCATTGTCTTCATTGCTGAAGATGGACTTGGCGACGAACGCAGACGCGAGAGCTAGGCTTGCCACGCCCGAATCGGACTCCTCCACCACTTCCTTAGAACCAGATTCCTCTTCTAAATCCATTTCCTTACCAATGAATGCGCGAGCTCTGCTAGAGGAACTCTTCTTGTGCGATGAAGACTTTGAAGAAGACTTTGAGTGTTTCTTCTTCTTCTTGTCATCTGAATCATAATCCTTGCTCTTCTTCTTATTTGATTCCTTTTCCCATAGAGGACAATCATCAATGTAGTGGCCTGGCTTCTTGCATTTGTGGCAGGTTCTCTTCTTGTAGTCCCGAGCAGAAGTTTCTTCAGTCTTCTTTGGGTCATACTTCGAAGACTTTCCAAAGCGGTTTTTCCTGGAGAATTTTTGGAATTTCTTTACCAGCATTGCAAGCTCTCTACCAATGTCTTCAGGGCCACTAGAACTGCAGCCAGATTCTTCAGATGAAGACACATCCTTTGCCTTCAAAGCATGAGCCCTTCCATAGCTAGGACCATAGATATCTCTCTTCTTAGACTGTTGGAATTCATGAGTATTGAGCCTCTCAAGAATATTGGCAGGATCCAATTGCTTGAAGTCAGGACGCTCTTGAATCATCAATGATAAGGTGTCGAAAGAACTGTCAAGAGACCTCAGTAGCTTCTTCACAACTTCATGCTTGGTGATGTCAGTGGCACCAAGAGCATGAAGCTCATTGGTGATATCAGTGAGACGATCGAAGGTAAGGTAAACATTTTCATTGTTGAGCCTCTTGAAGCGGTTGAAGAGATTGCGAAGAACATCGATTCGTGAGTCTCGCTGGGATGAGACGCCTTCATTGACCTTGGAGAGCTAGTCCTAGACTAGCTTTGCCGATTCCAGAGCACTCACTCGACCATACTGCCCTTTGGTTAGATGACCATAGATGATGTTCTTGGCGGCCGAGTCCAATTGCGTGAACCTCTTCACATCAGCAGCGGTGACACCTTCACCGACTTTGGGAACGCCGGTCCTGACGACATACCAGAGGTCGTTGTCAATGGCTTCAAGATGCATGCAGATCTTATTCTTCCAGTAGGGGTAATCAGTGCCATCAAAGACGGGGCACGCAGCGGAAACCTTGATTATCCCTGTAGTCGACATAGCTAAAACTCCAGGTGGTTAAACCGAATCACACAGAACAAGGGAGCACCTTGCTCTGATACCAATTGAAAGTGCTAGTTATCGACTAGAGGGGGGGTGAATAGGCGATTTTTATGAATGTCTTCGAAACAGGCAATGTCTTCGAAGACTAGGAAGTTAAACTGTTACTAAACCGGGAACATCGGAAGATAAACTACACTAGACATGCTGACATAATAACACGAGTGAGATGAGAAGTGAAGTAAAGCAACAAACTAGGTAGCAATGGACAGTAGTAACAGATAACGTGAAGACAAAGATGTGATCAGAGAGATTGTGTTCAAACAATGTCTTCAAACAGAAAGGTAGCAAGCAATGACTTGCTACTTGTAGCTTGCATTGGTATTTCCCCGAAGAGGAAGGGATGATACAGCACAGTAGAGATAAGTATTTCCCTCAATTATGAAACCAAGGTTATCAAACCAGTAGGAGAATCATACAACACCTCGTTAGCAGTACTTGCACACAAACAACAAACCCTTGCACCCAACGCAAACGAGAGGTTGTCAATCTCTCGGCGGTAAATTACAAGATTAAATTGTATGTGATAGATTGATAGATTGAAACAAAAATACAAAATATAATAAATAAAAAGAGATGGCAGCAATATTTTTAGGGTTTTAGTAATATGATTTTGATACACCCGGGGCCCATAGATTTCACTACAGGCTTCTCTTGAGAAAATAGCATACGGTGGGTAGACAAATTACTGTTGTGCAATTAATAGAAAAGCAAATAATCATGACGATATCCAACGCAATGATCATGTATATAGGCATCACGTCCAAGATTAGTAGACCGTCTCCTGCCTGCATCTACTACTATTACTCCACACATCGACCGCTATCCAGCATGCATCTAGTGTATTAAGTCCGATAAATATGCCTAAAGAACGATGACATGATGTAGACAAGACAAACTCACGAATTAATAAACCCAATGGATAGATCCCATCTTGTTATCCTTAGTAGCAACGATACATACGTGTCATGTCCCTTTCTGTCACTGGGATTGAGCACCGCAAGATCGAACCCACTACAAAGCACCTCTTCCCATGGCAAGATAAATCAACTCAGTTGGCCAAACCAAATCAATAGATCGGAGAAGAAATACAAGGCTATAATAATCATGCATAAAAGAGTGCAGCAAAGACTCAAATAATTTCATGGATAATCTGATCATAAACTCACAATTCATCGGATCCCAACTAACACACCGCAAAAAGAGATTACATTGGATAGATCTCCAAGAACATCAAGGAGAACATTGTATTGAAGATCAAAAAGAGAGAAGAAGCCATCTAGCTACTAACTATGGACCCGAAGGTCTGTGGTAAACTACTCACGCATCATCGGAGAGGCAGCAAGGTTGATGTAGAGCCCCTCCGTGATCGATTCCCCCTCCGGCAGATCACCGGAGAAGGACCCCAGATGGAATCTCTCTAGAACAGAAGCTTGCAGTGGCGTAAAAAGTATTTCGTGGACTCTCCTGAGGGTTCCTGATTTTTTTGGAATTTATAGTGTTGGAATTAGGTGAAACAGATCTTGGTGGGGCCCACGAGGCACCAGGGCGCGCCTGCCCCCCCCCCCCAGGCGCGCCCTGGTGGCTCGTGGGCCCCACCAGGGTCTTCTGGCCTCCTCCCGAAGCTTATAGTGTTCTTCTGGTCCAATAAAAAATCTCCAAAAAGTTTCATTGCATTTGGACTTCGTTTGGTATTGATTTTCTGTAAAACAAAAACATGGCAGAAAACAGCAACTGGCACTGGGCACTAAGTTAATAGGTTAGTCTCGAAAAATGATATAAAATTGCTGTAAATGATTATAAAAACATCCAAGATTGATATTATAACAGCATGGAACAATCAAAGATTTTAGATACGTTGGAGACGTATCAACATCCCCAAGCTTAATTCCTGCTCGTCCTCGAGTAGGTAAATGATAAAAACAGAATTTTTGATGTGGAATGCTGTCTAACATATTCATCACATATTCTTTTCTTTTGTAGTATGGACATTGGACTTAGATGATTCAAAGCAATAGTCTATAATTTGACATGAAAACATAGATACTCCAGCATACTAACAAGCAACCATGTCTTTCAAAATATCAACGCTAAAGAAAGTTATCCCTAGCCCATTATGCTCTATCATTGATCCATTCATGAAACACACTCGAATATTAGCTACATCCAATGCGCAAGTATGACAATATTGCTCCCTAGTTGGTGCTTTTGTAAGAGAAGATGGAGACTCAAATAAAATAAAAATTGCATAAAAGTAAATAGATAGGCCCTTCGCAGAGGGAAGCAGAGATTTGTCAAATGTGCCAAAGCTCAAAGCTGAAATTAAAGAGATAAAAAATATTTTGAGAGGCATGCTTTTCCTGTCAACGAAAACGATCGAGATTTCCCAATATTTTCCATGCTAGACACATCATGGGTGGTTCCCAAACAGAAAGTAAAGTTCATTTCCTTTCCACCATTTCTTTCACATTCCATGGCTAGCCGTATCCACGGGTGCCCTCCATACCATCACTATTACATGCGGGACTGGGCATCCCTATTACCAACCATACTATCGTGCAATGACAAGTGAATAAACACTCATCGTGAGAATAACACACCTAACATGGAAAATATTGGCCACCCCCTGCCGCTTCATGAGCGGTACGGGCACACAAAACAGAAAAAATATTTTGAAAATTAGAGTTGGCACACACAAATTTACTTGGAACGGCAATGAGATACCGCATATAGTAGATATAGTGGACTCATATGGCAAAACTAGGTTTAAGGATTTTGGATGCACAAGCAGTATTTCCGCTTAGTACAAATGAAGGCGAGCAAAAGATTGAGAAGCAACCAACCAAAAAACGAAAACAGTCATAAACATGCATTGAACATAACTAACACCGAATAATGCACCATAAGTAGGATATACTTTCATTGCATAACTATTGACTTAACGTGCTTGCATAGGGAATCACAAACCTTAACACCAATATTTTTACTAAAGCACAATTACTCACTAACATGACTCACATATCATCATCTCCATATCGCAAAACTATTGCAAGGAATCACACTTATCATATCCAATGATCTATATGAAAGTTTTTATCTATATCCCTCTTGAATATTCATTACTTTGGGACCAAATTCATATCTTGTGCAAATTACCGTTACTAAAGATCAACTCTCAAAAAGATTTAAGTGAAGCATGAGAGTGCAAATATTTCTTCAAAATTTCAATCTTAACAATTCTCAAAATAATATAAGTGAAGCATGAGAATTCATTTCTTCAAAAATTTAATCAACTCTCAAAATAATATAAGTGAAGCATGAGAGTTTGTTTCTTCAAAATATAGCCACCACCGTGCTCAAAAGGATTTAAGTGAAGCACTAGAGCAACTGCCTAGCTCAAAAAATTTAAGTGAAGCACATGGAGTATTCTAATAAATCATGATGATAAACGTGTGGCTATCTCAAGATAGGTGTGTTCAGCAAAGATGATTGTGACAAACTAAAAAGCAAACAAAGCAAAGAGTCATATAATACAAGATGCTCCAAGAAAAACACATATCATGTGACGAATAAAAATATAGCTCCAAGTAAAATTACCGATGGCTGGTAGAAGAAAGAGGGGATGCCTTCCGGGGCATCCCCAAGCTTAGACGCTTGAGTCTTCCTAGAATATTACCTTGGGGTGCCTCGGGCATCCCCAAGCTTAGGCTTTTGCTACTCCTTATTCCTTCATCCATCGTGATCTCACCCAAAACTTGAAAACTTCAATCACTAAAAACTTAACAAAACCTTCGTGAGATTCGTTAGTATAACAAAACAAATCACTACTATAAGTACTGTTGCAAACCCATTCATATTTTATTTTTGCATTATACCTACTATACTCTAACTTCACCATGGCTTATACCCCCCGATACAATCCATAGATTCATCAAAACAAGCAAGTAGCGCATCAAAAACAGAATCTGTCAAAAACAGAACAGTCTGTAGAGATCTGAATTATGGTCATACTTCTGTAACTCCAAAAATTCTGAAAAATTAGGGCAACATGGAAAATTCATATACCAATACTGTGTAAAAAATTCAGAAGGTTCTGACATTCCAGAGAAAAAACAAAATTCCAGCACTGGACGCAAAACCTTCTGTTTTCAAACAATATCAATTATACTATCTTCCAAATCATCCTAAAGGCTTTACTTGGCACAAACACTAATTAAAAACACAAAAAAACCATCATACCAGTAGCATGACAGTAAAAACACACCATAACAGAAACTTATAGCAAAAAATTATTTTATTCATTGGGTTGCTGTCAGGGCCGGTTTTCCAACAAAACCTTTATTGAAAAACCGTCCTGATAGTCCGGCCAGTACAGAAAATCCTTCTTACTGGTAGACAAATCCTTGATACAAAAGTCCAGTAGTACTGAATATATTACAGGGTTGAGCTGAGGCTCGCTCAACAATTTATTACAAGCACGCCAATATTACACATAAAGGCGGATATGACACAATGGATGTGGTGGCATACTACTGACTCGTAAAATAAAATAAAAAGGTGGATATGTCACAGTGGTGAGAGTGACATAACTCTAATATCTTACAGCTCATCAAGCATCGGGGTGAGGCTTGATGATTTTATTTGGGTGGCGGAAGCGTATATAATACAAGTGACAAACTCCAGGATCGCAAGAGACTGACTGGGACTCCTCTAGGCGTCGGACTCGCTATCGTACTCTTCATCCATAAGATCGCCTTCGTCAACATCTGGCCAAAACAATAGCCAGGGACAAGCCAGTGAGTACTTTGAATGTACTCACAAACAGTTTGGACATAAGATATAACAAATGCAAGCATGACGCACATGAGCAGGATTTATAATACACACACAGGTATTTAAAATTTGCACAGTAAAAATAAAGAAAGGAAGTCGGGCGGTAGTCCTCCCGAAATCCCAATAAAATAAGAAGAAGACCGATTGGGTGTCTGAAGCGACGCCTCGAAAGGTAAAAAAAAATAGAAGACGTGCCTCAGTCGGGCGTCGGTGCGACACCACATAAAGGGCTTATGTCAAAATAAAAATAACTGACGAGCATGCCGCAGTCGGACGTCTGAGCGACATCACATAAAGGGCTTATATTGAAAAGTAAATGACAAGCATGCCACAGTCGGACGTCTGAGCGACATCACAGAAAGGGCTTATATTGAAAAGTAAATGACAAGCATGCCACAGTCGGACGTCTGAGCGACATCACAGAAAGGGCTTATATTGAAAAGTAAATGACAAGCATGCCACAGTCGGACGTCTGAGCGACATCACAGAAAGGGCTTATATTGAAAAGTAAATGACAAGCATGCCACAGTCGGACGTCTGAGCGACATCACAGAAAGGGCTTATATCAGTATCATTAAAAATACGAGTAATCCAGGAGGTAACACCATCCCAAGGAATACTCGGCATATCATAATAATAAACAGGTTAGTCCATCCACAAGAATAATATTCAGCAAAATTCACTTCTGTTGTTTAACATATTAGTTCTCCAGAGACTGACACTGAGACCGACACTTGACCTGTCAACCAGCGTCCTTGACCGTGGACACGGCTAGTCGAATAGTTTTGACTCTGCAGAGGTTGTACTCTTTACCCACAGTCAACGGATTTCAGTAGTCACAAAGGACTAGTTCCGTCTACGGTATTTTAGAAGAAAACACATCTGACCAATACACACCCATTTTTCATCCCGTTGCCAGGAATCACCCTAGGCAACGTTCCAGAAAAACCATAAGACGGGGAGGCCACTACCTCGAATAGCATGGGATCAAATTTATATCGCGCGCTCTAAGGGGTGCCCCCCTCTTTGTCCAACCGGAAACACCCATGCCCCCTGACCGGATGAGTGGCTTTATCTAGGGCCATGGTACCTTCATCACGGCCCCTCTATTTGGTGTGTACATGGAAAGAGGTTTGCAACTTACTAAACCGTATTCTTTGCAGAAAACATGTGGTAGCACGAAAAGAAGGTGAACGGGGACAAGACTCGATCTATGTCAACACTGGAGTTTAAACAGTTTTCTTTGTTAATACCGGCATGCTCCATAATACCGGCGTACAACCTATCCTGCCACAACATGACTAGGTTGCCTCATATCTCATCAAGTTTTGTGGCTCACTTGTAACCCATCATGTATGAAATAAAACATATTTCAAATACTTCCATAACCATGTCATGCAAAACATCATGCAAGCAAACATGCAAAACACTCGTCATATCAAAGGTTCAAACATGCTTGCCTGATTCGGAGTAGTCGGAGTCTAACTCGGTGAAGTTGACGGCACCGTCTCCTTCCTCGGTATCTACGAAATAACATATACGAATTCTAACGTAAGTACCGCGCGTGACAAAAAGTTGTTCCAAATAGTTTTCAAATAAATACTATAAAAAACTAGACAGAAAAATAAAGGTGACAGAAAAAGAATCAACTCAAAATCAGTTTTACTTTAAAAGTTATAAAGAAAACAAATCCAGGGACTAATCTGTTATAAACAGAAAGTTTCCCAGGGGCTAGATTGAAAAGAATAGAAAACGTTTCGGGGAAACTACGCCAGCTCAAAGAGAAAACATACTCTGCCCGAATACGCCAACAGAAAACGGTTCGAAAAAAAGAAGAGAGGCTGACAGGGTGGTCCACCTGTCAGGTTTGAAAACGGCTCGCCGGCGCCAGAGAGCTTACGGCAATCGCCGGCGACGAACCACGGCGAGCTAGAGGGAAAGAACGGTACCGGCGGGCTCAGGGGAATGGACCGCGTCGGTGAGAAGTGGAAGGAGTCGACGGGAAGCACCACGGCGACGACCTGCTCCTCTCCGGCGGACGGCGGCGTCGGGTGAAGTTGGATCTCGACGGAGAGGTCTGCTTTCACCGAATTGAAGCGCGGGTTAGAACGGGCGGTGGAAAATATTACTACTGGCAAGTTTTGGGCGGCGGGGATGCACTGACCAGAGCGAATCGACCGGGAGCCCGAGGCAGATCGGGGCGGCCGGAGTCGGAGAAGAAGACTTCCCCGAGTCCCTCTGGTGAGCTTGGCGGGGCTATGGGAGTAGGAGGAGGTGTGCTGGAGCGAGTGGAGGTGCTGGGGCTCTATTTATAGCCGGAATCGAGGGGGTGCCCGAGAACGGGATAAGTCCGGCGAGCGATTACGGCGAGGCAGTGGCTTAGCAGGCGGTTTGCAGATGTCGGCAGCTTCGGATTCGACCCCAGGTTCCATTTAATGCATTAGCTCGGCCTAATTTGGCCTGGTGCTTGGGAATTGAACGGAACGGCCTCACGGGCTCGTCGGCGGCAGGGAGCGTGCTCTGCGCCTCCCAGGCCACGGCGAGTGTCCCTTAGCGCGCTCTGAAGATAAGATGGCCACGCGGAAGCTCCTGGAGGTTTGGGCGGTGCTGGATTGCGGTGATCTTCGCTGCACCTCTCTGGCGGCCGCAGCGGAAGGTTCTGTCGCCGCGGTACTCACCGGAGACGATGGGACGGCTCACCACCGACGCCCACGTCCAGCCAACCGACCGTGCGGCGCGTGGATAAGAGGAGCAACAGCAAGCAAGAGGCCAAGCGAGGAACTGGCGAGATTGACGAAGCTCACTGACGAATACGACACTGCCCTCTTCTCTGAACTTTCTGAATTTCTGAAACTGACAGGAACAGTGCACTGCACCTGCTCGATGAAATGATTTTGGCACGAGGGAAATTTATCTGGAGCTGAAACTTGGTGAGGGGGTCTCTTAATGCATCTAGAGGCTCCCTGATGTTTGTCAGAATTTTTGGAAGAAAGAAAATATGAATTCCATCCAAATTTGCAAATCTGGTCTAAACTTGCGGTGGAAAAAATTTGAAATTTTTGAACTGTGGACCAGGATATTTTTGGTGATCTAGGTTGAGGGTACTAAGGAGAAGCTGGGGTAATTTATTTGGGGTCAAAGCTCAAAGAAATCTGGTACTTCCTTTGTAAATCAAAGGAGTCCAGGAAAAAGACAGAAAAAGAATTGAGAAGGAATTAAATAGAATAAAAATCAAAAATAGGTTGAAACTTTCTGGAATTGGATGCTTGACTTGATCCAAAGTGGATAGGATAGATTTTGGAAGAAAGATCTTTAGGAAAGATTATGGCAAAGGAATCACATAGGATTCTTTTTAAAAAGAAAGGAATAAATCCAAATAAAAGAATTCTTTTAATAAAAGAAAAAGTAAAAGAATCCAAGAGTAATTGTGTTGACACAATCACAAGATGAAAAACCCTTAAGACCAGAACCAAATTTTTGAGAAAGGTCTCAAAAAGAATTGCCATCAAAATTTATTTAGAAGGAGGTTCTCTTGGAAAAAAATAAATAAATTCAAATGACCTCCTCCAAAACCAAAATAAGAATTTGCTGGCAAAAACCAAATTAAAATTTTTGGGGTGTTACAACACCTACCCCCTTAGGAAAAATCTCGTCCCCGAGATTTCAGCTGATCCTCAAATAGATGTGGGTGCTCTGCCCGAAGGAAATCCTCCCTTTCCCAGGTTGCTTCATCCTCAGTGTGGTTGCTCCATTGAACCTTGAAAAACTTGATTATATTCTGACGGGTCCTTCTTTCAGACTCTTCCAATATTTTTATTGGACGTTCTCGGTATGTGAGATGTGGTTGAACGTCAATATTCTCATGAGATACACGCTTCGCTGGATTGCTCACACATTTCCTTAATTGTGAGATGTGAAATACGTCATGTACGTCTGACAGTTCTGCTGGTAGGTCTAGCTGGTAGGCTACTGTGCCTCTTCGTGCAAGTATGCGGAAAGGTCCAATAAATCGTGGTGCCAGTTTTCCTTTGACCTTGAATCTTTGCAGATCCCTCATCGGGGATACTCATAGGTACACGTAATCACCAGGTTCAAAACTGACTTCACGATGTTTTTGATCATAATAACTCTTTTGTCGGCTCTGTGCTGTCTTGAGTCGATCCCGAATTTGCTTGACTTTCTCCTCGGCCTCCATGAGCATGTCTGGGCCGAAGATACGACTGTCCCCTGTCTCTGACCAATTTAACGGAGTACGGCATCTCCGCCCGTACATGGCTTCAAAAGGTGCCATTTGTAGACTGGCTTGGTAACTGTTGTTGTACGCGAATTTGGCGTATGGTAAGCTTTCTTCCCAACTGGTTCCATAAGTGAGAACACATGCTCTTAGCATGTCTTCTAGGATCTGATTCACTCGTTCAGTCTGTCCTCCAGTCTGTGGATGGTATGCTGTACTGAATACTAGTTGAGTTCCCAGAGCTTGTTGTAGATGATCCCAAAATCTGGAGACGAACTGAGTGCCTCTGTCAGATATTATAGTCTTTGGAACTCCATGTAAACAAACAATACGGTTGAGATAAAGTCTGGCAAGCTTCTGTGTGGTGTGGGTTGTTTTCACTGGAATAAAATGTGCCACTTTGGTTGACCTGTCGGTGATGACCCATATGGCATCATTTCCGTGTCGTGACCGGGGTAGCCCGACAATAAAATCCATTCCAATTTCATCCCACTTCCATTCGGGTATTTTATTTGGCTGTAATAAACCTGCTGGTTTCTGGTGCTCGGCTTTAATGCGCTGACATGAATCACAACATGCGATGAAAGAGGCTATATCCCTTTTCATACCGTGCCACCAAAAATTTTCCTGTATGTCTTTGTACATTTTGGTTCCTCCTGGGTGGATTGAATATGGAGCGGTGTGGGCTTCAACTAAAATTTGTTGTTTGAGGTCCTCTATATTTGGTACGCATAGCCTGTTTCCGTACCATAATATTCCTTTGTTATCTATGACAAATTCTGAGGCCTTGCCCATACTTACTTTTCTTTTTATGCCTTCGATGCTAGGATGTCCATGCTGAGCTTCTTTGGTTTGCTCCATCAAGGTGGGCTGAATTTCTAAATTTGCCACAGTACCTTCGGTGACTAAAATCATGTTGAGCTTGGCAAACACCCGCTGAAATTCAGGTCTCAAATTTTGCAGACTGCCGTTGCTTGAGCTTGGGTTTTGGCTGAGAGCATCTGCTACGACATTCGCCTTGCCTGGATGGTAGTGAATACCAACATCATAGTCCTTCACTAATTCCAACCAGCGTCGTTGTCGCAAATTGAGTTCCGGCTGTGTGAAAATATATTTGAGACTTTTATGGTCCATATATATTTCACAACGATTTCCAAGAAGAAAATGACGCCACTCCTTGAGTGCATGTATAACTGCTACCAATTCCAAGTCATGGGTAGGATAATTTTCTTCATGTCGTCGGAGCTGTCTTGAAGCATAAGCGACTACTTTACCTTCTTGCATTAGTACACTTCCAAGAACTTTCCTGGACGCATCGCAATATACTTCAAAATTTTTGTGTATGTCTGGTATGACCAATACTGGTGCGGTTGTTAATTTCTTCTTTAACTCTTGAAAACTTTTCTCGCAGGCGTCAGTCCATTCGAACTTCTTATCCTTCTTGAGTAGTTGGGTCATAGGTTTTGCTATGGTGGAAAATCCCTCAATAAATCTTCGATAATATCCAGCCATTCCCAGAAAACTTCGAACGTCTGTTACGTTGGCTGGTTGTTTCCACTCAAGCACAGCCTTGACTTTTTCTGGGTCCACGGCAACACCTTCTTGGTTTAGTACGTGGCCTAGAAAACCAACTTGTTTTAACCAAAATTCACATTTGCTGAATTTGGCGTACAATTGATGTTTTGTTAATTCTCCCAGTACAATTCTGAGATGTTCAGCATGTTCTTCTGGTGTCTTGGAATATACCAAAATGTCATCAATGAACACCACAACAAATTTGTCCATATATTTCATAAACACCTTATTCATGAGATGTACGAAATATGCAGGGGCATTTGTCAGTCCGAACGGCATCACTGTAAATTCATATAAACCGTATCGGGAAGTGAATGCTGTCTTTGGATTATCTTCTGTTCGTATTTCTAATTGATGATATCCTGACCTCAAATCAATTTTTGAGAAAACCTTGGCTTGTGCGAGCTGGTCAAATAAATCATTTATTCGCGGCAGTGGATATTTATTTTTGATGGTGACCATGTTCAGGGCTCGATAGTCCACACATAGTCTCAGAGTTCCATCTCTTTTCTTGGCAAATAATACTGGTGATCCCCAAGGTGAGGAGCTGGGCCTGATATAACCTTTGTCCAGTAATTCTTTTATTTGCTTCTTTAATTCTACCAACTCAGATGGTGCCATTCTGTATGGTTTCTTGTAGATAGGTTCGGTGCCAGGTGCTAGTTCAATGATGAACTCTATTTCACGGTCTGGTGGCATACCTGGTAGCTCTTCTGGAAATACATCTGGAAATTCACAGACCACCGGAACTTTACTTAGTTCAGAAATATCTATCTTGTTCAATCTTGGTTGAAGTGATATTGGTCTTTCTTGAGCTGCAATTCTTATGGTCTTTCCGTGATGATGAGTGAGACTCACTGTCCGATTGAAGCAGTCAATAAAACCTTTATTTGTTGCTAGCCAATCCATTCCAAGAATAACATCCAGTCCCTTATTTTCTAGTACAATGAGGTTTGCCCAAAATTTCAATCCTTCAATCTCAATAACCACACCTTGGCAGTAACTTTGAGTTATTTGCTTAATCCCGGGGGACTTTATAGTCATAGAATTTTCCAAGGGGAGAATCGGAAAATCATGTTGCAAAGCAAATTTCTTGGAAATGAATGAGTGAGAAGCTCCAGAATCAAACAAAACCGTGGCAGGTATTGTGTTGACAGGAAACGTACCGAGTACGATATCTGGGGCATTCTGTGCTCCTTCCTTGGTCACATGGTTCACGTGACCCTTTCTGTGGTTGTTATTGGGGTTGAAATTGATGCGCTTGGGAGCTGAATTATTTTCATTGTTGTTCGGCTTGGGAGCCGAGTTTCTTGGCTTTGGACACTGCCTGGCATAATGTCCTTCTTCTCCACAGGCGAAACAGGTAACGCCTGGGCGGTATGAAAAATCCTTGTCCCTTGCATGGAAATTTTTATTTGGGCGAGGAACATTGGTTGAGGATTTGTTCGCCCCATTTTTCTGGAAATCATTCTTGTTCTTGAGGTTGCGAGAATGAGCAGTCTTGTCCCTCTTGCGCTTGCGAAAATCATCCAAGCTGCGACGCTCATTTTCAAGTGTAATGGCCTTGTCCACAAGTGTCTTGAAATCTGGAAAGGTGTGAACGACCAGTTGGCACTTTAATGCTGGTGTCAGACCATCCAGAAATTTTTCCATCTTTTTATCTTCAGTCATATGTTCTTCATTGGCATAGCGAGATAATTGCGTAAACTAACTGTTGTACTCAGTCACTGTCATGGTTCTCTGCTTGAGGTCATCAAACTCCCTTTTCTTGATCTTCATAACACTTTTAGGAATATGCGCCCCACGAAATTTTTCCTTAAATTCCTCCCAGGTGATGTTGTTTTCATTGGGGTGCATGTGTAGGAAATTTTCCCACCATGATGCAGCTGCTCCAGTAAGGTAGTGAGGTGCATAAAGTACCTTCTCACGGTCTGAACATTGTGCAATAATTAATTTCCTCTCAATGTCTCGAAGCCAATCATCGGCCTCAAGAGGTTTATCAGTGTGAGAGAAAGTCGGGGGACGTGTCTTCTGTAGTTCAGATAATTTGGAATGCTGCTGGTATGGTTCGCGGTGATTTCCCATATTGATAATATGATTCATCATTTCTTGATGCTGCTGCTGGCTTTGCTCATAAAGGCGGCATACTTGAGAAAATGCTGCTTCACTGTCTTGCTGACTTGACTGTTCCTGTGTGAAATTGTTGCCTGTCTGGGTACCATAATTTTCTTCTGGCGGACTTGGCATAGAACGAGTCCAGGGACGATGCATTTTCCACACTGGGGTATATTTTGCAAAACCCAAGAGAAAACAAATCTGAGAGGCAAATAAATAATTTGCAAAGGCAGAAATTTCAAATACTCCAAGATTTTTCAAGAAAATATTTGATTGCGCACGGAGAAGGACCACTCAGTACATATCTTACAAGCAAGCATAATTATACAATACTCCACTCAGAATGCGCGTACACACTCTTGACATGTTATTTAGGCTAGTGCACTTCTCCATATCCTACATGATGCGCAAACAGACTACTTCTCTCCAAGCCTATGTACATATAAACATATCATACAAACACATCACTGCTCGGCGCACTCAGTCGGAGATGGTATAAACTTCCCTCGACCTGCCGAGGGTAAGTCCCAGAGGTGCTGGAGACTCAACCTCCTCCTCAAGAATAGGCTCTAGGCGCGGAGTGCAGGGCTGCGGAGCTGGTGCGGGCGTAGCAGGTGGTGCAGCGCTAACTGGGGTAGGAGCAATGACTTGGTCAAACTCCTCAGTGGTAGGCAGACGGCGTGCGGTGGCTAAGATGGCAGGCGTATAAGATGCTGCAGACGAGATGTACGACAGAGGTGGGGCTGTATGGAGGAGCTCCCTCCTGTTGGCAACACAGCCCTGAACTGAGTCCATACGAGCAGCCACATAGTCATCCACGAGGTTATCAAAAGCTGCCTCGGGAGCTTTGAGATACTCAACAAGCATCTCAATGGCTTCATCTCGCTCGCCCCTAGCGCAGACAAATGCATAGTGACATGTGTAGGGCACGTGGCATGGAAGGTAGCGGTAGCGACGAGCTTTCATTGAAGGAAGAGCATCCCGGAGACGTGCAATTGCCTCACGGGCAGCCATCTGCATAGCATGCCTCTCCGTAGGCATGGCCCTCCCAACAAATCGGAAGTGGCGTGTTTCAGAACGCCCTCCCTTAAACTGCACTGCGGCCAGGTGCATAGACACGCTGTCGCTGAGCTTGTGCTGGTAGAGTGTGAACTCCGGACGAGTCGATGGCCCGATCGCGATTTTGGCGATGGAGACGAGGAGCTTAATAAACCCCTCGGGCACATTGGCGAACACCTGTGACTCACAGTCGCCGCCAGCCATCTACAAAAGTAGACAAAAATTCCAGATAGTCAAATCATAAATTTATGATGACTAACAGAAAAATTGCTACAATTTGCAAACTGCTAAAATAAATTACGCTAATAACTGATTAGCGATCGCACCTAGTGGCTTCCTACAGTCAGCCTGGATCTGGTACCAAGGTTGTCAGGGCCGGTTTTCCAACAAAACCTTTATTGAAAAACCGTCCTGATAGTCCGGCCAGTACAGAAAATCCTTCTTACTGGTAGACAAATCCTTGATACAAAAGTCCAGTAGTACTGAATATATTACAGGGTTGAGCTGAGGCTCGCTCAACAATTTATTACAAGCACGCCAATATTACACATAAAGGCGGATATGACACAATGGATGTGGTGGCATACTACTGACTCGTAAAATAAAATAAAAAGGTGGATATGTCACAGTGGTGAGAGTGACATAACTCTAATATCTTACAGCTCATCAAGCATCGGGGTGAGCCTTGATGATTTTATTTGGGTGGCGGAAGCGTATATAATACAAGTGACAAACTCCAGGATCGCAAGAGACTGACTGGGACTCCTCTAGGCGTCGGACTCGCTATCGTACTCTTCATCCATAAGATCGCCTTCGTCAACATCTGGCCAAAACAATAGCCAGGGACAAGCCAGTGAGTACTTTGAATGTACTCGCAAACAGTTTGGACATAAGATATAACAAATGCAAGCATGATGCACATGAGCAGGATTTATAATACACACACAGGTATTTAAAATTTGCACAGTAAAAATAAAGAAAGGAAGTCGGGTGGTAGTCCTCCCGAAATCCCAATAAAATAAGAAGAAGACCGATCGGGTGTCTGAAGCGACGCCTCGAAAGGTAAAAAAAAAATAGAAGACGTGCCTCAGTCGGGCGTCGGTGCGACACCACATAAAGGGCTTATGTCAAAATAAAAATAACTGACGAGCATGCCGCAGTCGGACGTCTGAGCGACATCACATAAAGGGCTTATATTGAAAAGTAAATGACAAGCATGCCACAGTCGGACGTCTGAGCGACATCACAGAAAGGGCTTATATTGAAAAGTAAATGACAAGCATGCCACAGTCGGACGTCTGAGTGACATCACAGAAAGGGCTTATATTGAAAAGTAAATGACAAGTATGCCACAGTCGGACGTCTGAGCGACATCACAGATAGGGCTTATATTGAAAAGTAAATGACAAGCATGCCACAGTCGGACGTCTGAGCGACATCACAGAAAGGGCTTATATTGAAAAGTAAATGACAAGCATGCCACAGTCGGACGTCTGAGCGACATCACAGAAAGGGCTTATATCAGTATCATTAAAAATACGAGTAATCCAGGAGGTAACACCATCCCAAGGAATACTCGGCATATCATAATAATAAACAGGTTAGTCCATCCACAAGAATAATATTCAGCAAAATTCACTTCTATTTTTTAACATATTAGTTCTCCAGAGACTGACACTGAGACCGACACTTGACCTGTCAACCAACGTCCTTGACCGTGGACACGGCTACTCGAAAAGTTTTAACTCTGTAGAGGTTGTACTCTTTACCCACAGTCAACGGATTTCAGTAGTCACAAAGGACTAGTTCCGTCTACGGTATTTTAGAAGAAAACACATCTGACCAGTACACACCCATTTTTCATCCCGTTGCCAGGAATCACCCTAGGCAACGTTCCAGAAAAACCTTAAGACGGGGAGGCCACTACCTCGAATAGCATGGGATCGAATTTATATCGCGCGCTCTAAGGGGTGCCCCCCTCTCGGTCCAACCGGAAACACCCATGCCCCCTGACCGGATGACTGGCTTTATCCAGGGCCATGGTACCTTCATCACGGCCCCTCTATTTGGTGTGTACATGGAAAGAGGTTTGCAACTTACTAAACCGTATTGTTTGCAGAAAACATGTGGTAGCACGAAAAGAAGGTGAACGGGGACAAGACTCGATCTATGTCAACACTGGAGTTTAAACAGTTTTCTTTGTTAATACCGGCATGCTCCATAATACCGGCGTACAACCTATCATGCCACAACATGACTAGGTTGCCTCATATCTCATCAAGTTTTGTGGCTCACTTGTAACCCATCATGTATGAAATAAAACATATTTCAAATACTTCCATAACCATGTCATGCAAAACATCATGCAAGCAAACATGCAAAACACTCGTCATATCAAAGGTTCAAACATGCTTGCCTGATTCGGAGTAGTCGGAGTCTAACTCGGTGAAGTTGACGGCACCGTCTCCTTCCTCGGTATCTACGAAATCACATATACGAATTCTAACGTAAATACCGCGCGTGACAAAAAGTTGTTCCAAATATTTTTCAAATAAATACTATAAAAAACT
This sequence comes from Elymus sibiricus, assembly GCA_039707655.1. Classification (NCBI taxonomy): domain Eukaryota; kingdom Viridiplantae; phylum Streptophyta; class Magnoliopsida; order Poales; family Poaceae; genus Elymus; species Elymus sibiricus. The sequence goes on from CM077674.1 coordinate 29,744,700, forward strand.
AGACAGAAAAATAAAGGTGACAGAAAAAGAATCAACTCAAAATCAGTTTTAGTTTAAAAGTTATAAAGAAAACAAATCCAGGGACTAATCTGTTATAAACAGAAAGTTTCCCAGGGGCTAGATTGAAAAGAACAGAAAACGTTTCGGGGAAACTACGCCAGCTCAAAGAGAAAACGTACTTTGCCTGAATACGCCAACAGAAAATGGTTCGAAAAAAAGAAGAGAGGCTGACAGGGGGGGTCCACCTGTCAGGTTTGAAAACGGCTCGCCGGCGCCAGAGAGCTTACGGCGATCACCGGCGACGAACCACGGCGAGCTAGAGGGAAAGAAGGGTACCGGCGGGCTCAGGGGAATGGACCACGTCGGTGAGAGGTGGAAGGAGTCGATGGGAAGCACCACGGCGACGACCTGCTCCTCTCCGGCGGACGGCTGCGTCGGGTGAAGTTGGATCTCGACGGAGAGGTCTGCTTTCACCGAATTGACGCGCGGGTTAGAACGGGCGGTGGAAAATATTACTACTGGCAAGTTTTGGGCGGCGGGGATGCACTGACCAGAGCGAATCGACCGGGAGCCCGAGGCGGATCGGGGCGGCCGGAGTCGGAGAAGAAGACTTCCCCGAGTCCCTCTGGTGAGCTTGGCGGGGCTATGGGAGTAGGAGGAGGTGCGCTGGAGCGAGTGGAGGGGCTGGGGCTCTATTTATAGCCGGAATCGAGGGGGTGCCCGAGAACGGGATAAGTCCGGCGAGCGATTACGGCGAGGCAGTGGCTTAGCAGGCGGTTTGCAGATGTCGGCAGCTTCGGATTCGACCCCAGGTTCCATTTAATGCATTAGCTCGGCCTAATTTGGCCTGGTGCTCGAGAATTGAACGGAACGGCCTCACGGGCTCGGCGGCAGCAGGGAGCGTGCTTTGCGCCTCCCAGGCCACGGCGAGTGTCCCTTAGCGCGCTCTGAAGATAAGATGGCCACGCGGAAGCTCCTGGAGGTTTGGGCGGTGCTGGATTGCGGTGATCTTCGCTGCACCTCTCTGGCGGCCGCAGCGGAAGGTTCTGTCGCCGCGGTACCCGCCGGAGACGATGGGACGGCTCACCACCGACGCCCACGTCCAGCCAACCGACCGTGCGGCGCGTGGATAAGGAGGAGCAACAGCGAGCAAGAGGCCAAGCGAGGAACTGGCGAGATTGACGAAGCTCACTGACGAATACGACACTGCCCTCTTCTCTGAACTTTCTGAATTTCTGAAACTGACAGGACCAGTGCACTGCACCTGCTCGATGAAATGATTTTGGCACGAGGGAAATTTATCTGGAGCTGAAACTTGGTGAGGGGGTCTCTTGATGCATCTAGAGGCTCCCTGATGTTTGTCAGAATTTTTGGAAGAAAGAAAATATGAATTCCATCCAAATTTGAAAATCTGGTCCAAACTTGCAGTGGACAGAATTTGAAATTTTTGAACTGTGGACCAGGATATTTTTGGTGATCTAGGTTGAGGGTACTAAGGAGAAGCTGGGGTAATTTATTTGGGGTCAAAGCTCAAAGAAATCTGGTACTTCCTTTGTAAATCAAAGGAGTCCAGGAAAAAGACAGAAAAAGAATTGAGAAGGAATTAAATAGAATAAAAATCAAAAATAGGTTGAAACTTGCTGGAATTGGATGCTTGACTTGATCCAAAGTGGATAGGATAGATTTTGGAAGAAAGATCTTTAGGAAAGATTATGGCAAAGGAATGACATAGGATTCTTTTTAAAAAGAAAGGAATAAATCCAAATAAAAGAATTCTTTTAATAAAAGAAAAAGTAAAAGAATCCAAGAGTAATTGTGTTGACACAATCACAAGATGAAAAACCCTTAAGACCAGAACCAAATTTTTGAGAAAGGTCTCAAAAAGAATTGCCATCAAAATTTATTTAGAAGGAGGTTCTCTTGGAAAAAAAAAATTCAAATGACCTCCTCCAAAACCAAAATAAGAATTTGCTGGCAAAAACCAAATTAAAATTTTTGGGGTCTTACAGTTGCCTCCCAACAAGCGTTATTGTTTTATGCCCCTAGTTAGGCATAATGCATAATTTCAAGTATTGTCATATTTGGTTTCCAACTCCTCAATCACACATCCATTTTTTCTAATAGGTTTAACATAAGTGTTTCTCACCATCACACTTCTAGGCACAAAATCAAGAATTTTACTTTTGTGAATAGGTTCCTTAATCATATCAATGAAATTGGCACTAGTAGAAAAACCCCCTTTAGTCCCGGTTCCAGAGGGCCTTTAGTCCCGGTTCTGGAACCGGGACTAAAGGGTCGGGACTAATGCCCAAGACCTTTAGTCCCGGTTGGCTTACGAACCGGGACCAAAGGCCCTCCACGTGGCCGCTCTCTGTGCGTGGGCTGGAGGACCTTTAGTCCCGGTTGGTGTTACCAACCGGGACTAAAGGCGGACTAAAGGAAAAAAAAATCAATTTTTTTTTTCAAATTTTTTGATTTGTTTTTAATTTCTCTCTGATTTTCACAATTTAATCTCTAATCACCCCTCCTCACTGCTTCAGAATTTAATCTCTAGTCTCTAATCAGCACTCCTTCCAAATCGTCTAACTTCCCGGCCGGTCACCGATCCTCTCACTACTCCAGCCCCAACACGCTTAACTTTCAGGTTCTATCTCCCCTAGTTTCCAAGACTGCACTTGTTGTTTTCCTGACAATCTTAAGCTATCAATCCTGTTAACCCTTAGGTCTTGATGTCACATGATTTAATTTTTTGAATTCTAAACAATTATTAAAATAAACAAAATAAGTACTAATAATATTGAATTTCAATGAAAATAAAATAAGTAATAATATTATTTTATTAATTTTTTTTGTCATTTATTCATTTAATATGACATAATTAATATCTTTAAATCTGTAAATCGAAATGCGACAAATAATATATCCATTATTATCAGAAAAATGTGAGGAATCCAAATATGACATCATTTATTTTTTTAAAATTATTTTTGAAAATTTTTAAAATTATTTTTTTGATTTGAAATAACTTTTTTTCCGTTTGGAATTTTGAGAATCTGAGAAAACTTCACCTGGTAAACCCTGGTGAAATCGAGTCCCAATTTTTCTCTAGTTTTTTTATATATATTAAACCCTGGTGAAATCGAGTCCCAATCTACGGTTTGAAGCAAATTTGAACAAATTCAAATTTAAACCATTCAAATTTGAAAACTAATGGCACAAACAGAAACTAGACAAAATTTTGAATCTAATGCAAAAAGAATCACTCAAAAACATCAAATATCTTAAAAGATATAAGCAATTTAAAACAGAAACTAAAAACAGAAAACAAATGTAAAAAAAGGAAAACTACCTTTAGTCCCGGTTGGTAACACCAACCGGGACTAAAGCCTCAACCCCTTTAGTCCCGGTTGGTAACACCAACCGGGACTAAAGGGGGGGGGGCCTTTAGTCCCGGTTGGAGATACCAACCGGGACTAAAGGGGCTGGCACCGTTCGAAGCCCCTTTAGTCCCGGTTGGTCTCTCCAACCGGGACTAAAGGTCCCGTTCGAACCGGGACTGATGCCTGTGCCGCTCGAACCGGGACTAATGCACCCATTAGTCCCGGTTCGTAATAGAACCGGGACTAATGCTCTGATCTGGCCTGGACCAAAGCCCTGTTTTGTACTAGTGTGGGGTGCACGCTAATCATTTTAAGATCCTCATTTCCCTTACTGGAAGTAGCACCATTGGTTTTAGGAACATATATGAACTTGCAATTTTTATTTGGAGGAGTTTTATCAATATTCTTAACGGAGGAAAAAGTCGATCCCAAATTGATTATTATTTCTTCTATCTTATCGATTCTAGCAGGACTTTGTTCTATTCTTTCATTAACTACCGGTTCCTTTTCCTTTAAGGTTTTCAATGCGATTCCTACCTTAGAACCAAATTGAGTGATATGATTATGAAATTTTTTATCCAAATTCTCAAGGTGTTCAATAGTAGACATTTTACTTTCAATAGCCTCTAGTCTTTGCATAACATGTTCCAAAGTCAAAGTTATTTCATTAATAGTGATAGGTGGTGATCCCACTAAATTTTCCATAGCATTAAAAGCATCTGTAGAGGGACACATCAAGAAATTCCCTCCAGTAATGGTATCAAGCACAAATCTATACCAAGTAGTAATTCCCACATAAAAATTGCGAAGAAGAATAGTGGAGGATTGCTTACGAGTCGATCTATTATGGGCATCACAAATCCTATACCAAGCATCTTTTAAATTCTCTCCTCCCCTTTGTTTAAAATTAAGTACTTTATTTTCAGGGGTAATAGTAATGAGCGATGAACTAGCCATAAAGGTAAAGCGAGCAAACAATCAAGCAAACAAGCAAACGAGAAAAAGGCAAATGAAAAATATTTCTGTATTTTTGTAAAAACGTTTTAGAAGTGGGGGAGATGAAAATGAGAGGCAAATGGCAAATAAAGTAAATGCAAGGAGATGAGAGTTTGTGCAAAGGTACTTGATAGATGTTGATGATGTCTCCCCGGCAACGGCGCCAGAAATTCTTCCTGCTACTTGTAGCTTGCGTTGGTCTTTCCCCGAAGAGAAAGGGATGATGCAGCATAGTAGAGATAAGTATTTCCCTCAATTATGAAACCAAGGTTATCGAACCAGTAGGAGAATCACACAACACCTCGTTAGCAGTACCTGCACACAAACAACAAACCCTTGCACCCAACGCAAACGAGAGGTTGTCAATCTCTCGGCGGTAAATTACAAGATTAAATTGTATGTGATAGATTGATAGATTGAAACAAAAATACAAAATAAAATAAATAAAAAAGAGATGGCAGCAATATTTTTATGGTTTTAGTAATATGATTTTGATAGACCCGGGGGCCATAGATTTCACTAGAGGCTTCTCTCGAGAAAATAGCATACGGTGGGTAGACAAATTACTATTGGGCAATTGATAGAAAAGCAAATAATCATGACGATATCCAAGGCAATGATCATGTATATAGGCATCATGTCAAAGATTAGTAGACCGACTCCTGCCTACATTTACTACTATTACTCCACACATCGACCGCTATCCAGCATGCATCTAGTGTATTAAGTCCGATAAAGAACGGAGTAATCCCTTAAGAACGATGAAAGGATGTAGACAAGACAAACTCACGAATTAATAAACCCAATGAATAGATCCCATCTTGTTATCCTTAGTAGCAACGATACATACGTGTCATGTCCCTTTCTGTCACTGGGATTGAGCACCTCAAGATCGAACCCACTACAAAGCACCTCTACCCATGGCAAGATAAATCAACTCAGTTGGCCAAACCAAATCAATAGATCGGAGAAGAAATATGAGGCTATAATAATCATGCATAAAAGAGTGCAGCAAAGACTTAAATAATTTCATGGATAATCTGATCATAAACTCACAATTCATCGGATCCCAACAAACACACCGCAAAAAGAGATTACATCGGATAGATCTCCAAGAACATCAAGGAGAACATTGTATTGAAGATCAAAAAGAGAGAAGAAGCCATCTAGCTACTAACTATGGACCCGAATGTCTGTGGTAAACTACTCACGCATCATCGGAGAGGCAGCAAGGTTGATGTAGAGCCCCTCCGTGATCGATTCCCCCTCCGGCAGATCATCGGAGAAGGACCCCAGATGGGATCTCTCTGGAACAGAAGCTTGCGGCGGCGTAAAAAGTATTCCGTGGACTCTCCTGAGGGTTCCTGATTTTTCTGGAATTTATAGTGTTAGAATTAGGTCACACGGAGCTTGGTGGGCCCCACGAGGCACCAGGGCGCGCCTGCCCCCCCCCCAGGCGCGCCCTAGTGGCTCGTGGGCCCCACCAGGGTCTTCTGGCGTCCTCCCGAAGCTTCTAGTGTTCTTCTGGTCAAATAAAAAATCTCCAAAAAGTTTCGTTGCATTTGGACTTCGTTTGGTATTGATTTTTTGTAAAACAAAAACAGGGCAGAAAACAGCAACTGGCACTGGGCACTAAGTTAATAGGTTAGTCTCCAAAAATGATATAAAATTGCTGTAAATGATTATAAAAACATCCAAGATTGATATTATAACAGCATGGAACAATCAAAAATTATAGATACGTTGGAGACGTATCATGACTTCACAATGCAAAGCTGTAAGTAAAGGAGTGAAGTGATAGAACCAGTTGCAACATGTTATTTGTTAGACCAGTTCCAGCTGCTGTGACAGCTGTACGTCTGGCTGGGGAGGCTAAGATTGAACTCAGAAGACCGTGTCTTCACCTTATTCCCCTTGAGATAAGGTCACTGTAGACCTCGCCCAATCATTCAGGTAAGTCTTCAAGGTAGACTTCCAAACCTTCACAGATTTCATTCACCGGCAATCCACAATGACTCTTGGATGCTCAGAACGGGACGCCTAACCGACTGGAAGATCACAGTCTTCAAGTGTAACAGGTCTTCGGTTCACTCAGGACAGAATGTCTTCAGTGATGCTCAATCACTTTGGGCTCTAGGCGTTTGGGTTTTTCCTCGCAGGGAATTTCTCTCAAAAGCTTCGAGGTGGGTTGCTCTCAAACAACAAAAGTCGTGCAATTACTCGGAGCAGCCACCAACTTATAGTGGAGGCGGTGGCTATTTATAGCCAAGAGGAAACCCGACATGATATATATGACCCAACTGACCCTGGGTCAGTGTGACGCCCACGACTCAATCGTGCACTAATCATACACGCAAACGTGCACGATCAAGATCAGAGACTCACGGGAAGATATCACAACACAACTCTAGACACAAATTTAAACAAAATCTTTAAATTACAAGCCACGGTCACGAGGACCCGAATACATGAGTCAGCAAAGCAAATATTGTCTGAGTACAAACATAGTTAGACAAGTTTGCCTTAAGAAGGCTAGCAAAACAACGACACTAGATCGAAAAGGCAAGGCCTCCTGCCTGGGGCCTCCGTACTACTCCTGGTTGTCGGGCTCCACGTAGTAGTATCCTCCTGCGGGGAACTCGGGCTCCCGGGCTCCATCGTCTGAATGCAGCAAACGGGTAGGAGGAAAAAGGCAGCAAAGCAACTGTGATTACTCATCCAAAGTACTCGCAAGTCTTACATCATAACTATGCTAAGTATGCATCATTATCAAAGGGAGGGTATATCTGTGGACAAGACTGCAGAATGCCGGAGGAGAGGGAGGGAAACCTAGCCTAACGAAGACTAGCATTTTCCAGCATCAGAAGAGAGTAGAGAATAATAACATATACTAACACGTGTATATATATCAACAATACCCTGAGATCCTTCCTCGACTCCCTGCGAGAAAAGATCCGCGGGCATTCCATATTCATCAAGTATCCGGTTCAAGTTATTGTAGATCAGGATACAACTCCGAGCATCATGTTACCGTGGACATGGCTATTCGAATAGATTAACTTCCCTGCAGGGGTGCACTACTGTTACCCAACACGCTCGATTACCTTTGGCCGGACACACTTTTCCGGGTAATGCCCGGCCTCGGGTGATCAACACGTCGTAGTCCTACCTAGACTCTCTAGAGAGGTCCCCGCCGGTCTACATCCTAAGCGCGAAGGGGTCACGGACCTATCGCCCTAAGTACGCTGGGTCGTTGTGCGACAAGCCGGGTCCAAGTGCCACCTCTGTCCTGGATGGCACCTGTCTGACAGGCCTGCAATGCTGAACTAGACGTCTGACAGAGCTTTCGGGAGGAACGTACGACGTTGAGGGCCCAATAAACCATTTATCCTGCGTGGTGGTTAGTGCGTATAGGCCAGTGGCCAACTCAGATCAATACCCAAATCCGTTAGCGTATTATTAGTAGCTGACGGACCACGACCAGGGACCAGGCCCATCTTTCTCCTAGATGGCCTCTTCCTACCCTGTCGCTCCGATAACAGTGTAAGTCATGTGTCGGCTGTCGAGACAAGTTCGGAGCTACCACCACATTCTGGGTGGTACCGCTAACAGCCAGCCGACACAATATCTCTCACGGGTGCTCTCTGGGCCCACCCGACTTTGTATGAATCACTCGTGGGTACCCTTGGGGCCGACCCGACTTGTAAGGGGGAATATTGTAACTTAGGTCCATACTGTCAAGGTGATATCCGAGGAATCACCCTCGGTGGATCCACACTTGATGCACTACACGACAGAGACATCATCGAAAGCGAACTATGAGGAATCACCCACAATAGTTTGACACTGGGTGTGCTACTCTACAGGGTCATCATCGAGAGTGATATACGAGGAATCACCCTCGATAGTACCACGCTTGTTGCGGCTCTGCAGAATCGTACAGTTGCATGGGCCGAAGGGGGTCTCAGGTCTCGGTACACCAACCCACTAGTTCAGACAACCCTGACAACAAGCCTAGCAACATGGACAAGGGTGTAGGGCCACTGATGGGACACAGGTATTCCTATACTAAGCAATAGGGTTAACAGGTAAGTATCAACAGCAGTTACAAAATCAGGCTATGCATCAGAATAGGAGCTATTGGAACATCAACAGTAGCAATTCTAATGCAAGCATAAGAGAGAAAGAATGGGCGATATAGGCATGATCAAGGGGGTTTTGCTTGCCTGGAAGCTCTGCTGAAAGGGGCTGGTCGTCTGGAAGCTGGTCGTCTGGGGCGTAGTCATACTCAGCGGCGGCGTCGGCAGTGTCGGGGTCTACCGGAGAGAAAGAGGGGGAAGAAACAATAAATACATAGCAAACAAATGCAACACAGATGAATGACATGGCAGCATGGGGTGATTACGGGTCCTAGTGCATCACTAAGTATTTTAGAGGGAGCAGGAATTTATTCGGAAATAGTTTCCCAGCTCCATGTGATTATCGGTATACGGATCCGGAGGGGAAGGTTATATTCATCATGATAGGATTGATGGTCAAGCATTTTGATCACATATTCGGATTCTTCATATTTTTCTGATCATTTTTCATATATAAATTATTTTCATGTGAGCTACGGTTTATTTTCTATGATTTTTCAAAGTTTTAATCATTTTCTGAATTTATTTTAATTTCGAAATTTAATAGCAAAACTGCTATGGGTACACAGAAGTGTACCCAGCCAGTTCACACAGGGGCTGACTGGTGGGCCTTGTTGACTGGGTCAACAGCCCCGTCAGCAGGCTGACTGGGTCAGCCTTATCCTCTGGAACAGTGAGCTGGGCCCACATGTCATACACAGAGGGGCTAAACAGTGCTTATTTTAATTAAACAGGGTTAATTAGGTGTGGGCCCCGGGTGTCAGTGGCAGTTAGGTTAGTTTTTAAATTTTAATCCTAATTGCTACAGTGCTGGGGGCCCACAGGTCAGTGGCCGTTAGCGCGGCTGTTAGCTGCTAATGATCTTACAGGCGGGGCCCACCATCGTTTAAACGCCGGCGCGCGCTGGTGAGCACTGCCGACGGCGGCGACGCGCGGGAGGTCACCGGAAATCGGCTATGGGAGGTGGTTAGAAGCGTGTCTGGGCTCGTTGGAACGGCGGTGACGAGACGCGTCGAATGGCAGCAGTGGCGTGCCCGGAGGTGGTCGGGATCGGTGTCGACGACGAGGTCTTGCGGTGGCCGAAATGTGAGCTCGACGGATCCGGCGAAATAGCTCGTGTTCGAGCGTTCTATCCACATAGGCAGCACAAGGGCGAGTCCCCTAGCACGATAGCGTGCTCAACCAGCTGCGGGGAGGACGAGAGCCACGGCGGTGAGCTTCACTGCGGCGGCGAGAGCAGCAACGATGGCGGGGCCGCAACGGGCACGGAGCGGCCTAGCTAGGAGAGGGGAAGGGACCAGGGGCTCACCGAGGAGCGCACGAATGGCTCGTTGAAAGATTAGGAGCAGCAGACAGAGTGGATCGACGCGGTGGAGCTCTGGTGGCCGACGGCGAAGACGTGGTCGATCCCGTCGATGTGGAGGCCCCCGGTTTGAAACGAAGGGAGTGGTCGACGTAAACGAGGCAGGGGAAGCCTACGGACACGGCGGCTTGGCGAATGGTGGTCGTTGGCCATGCCTACGATGGCCGCATGGCTACGGTGGTGCTCGGCTTGCGCGGGGAGGAAGAGAACGAGGCGAGGAGGGGAATAGGGGGAGCTACGGTTTGTCCAGGGGGTGCCTCGGCCTCCCTCTTATCCACCCCCGACGCCCTGTAGCTCGGTGGTGTCGAGCATCGGTCTGAGAGGGCGCATCCGAGCCGCGCGCACGCTGACAGGCGGGGAGAGAGGAGGAAGACGATGGGGGTTTGGGCTGGGCCAGCTCTGTAGCAACTAGAAGCCCAGCGCTACAGTACCTCTCTGCCTTTTCCTTTTTCATTTTTCTGTTTCTCTTGTTTCTCTTATGTCTTGCATTAATTTTTTGCCCAAACGACTTTTATAAAATGTAGAGTTGTGCCACATAATTACAATGCAATATTTAGCACTGCCTCAAAAAGTTTGGTGAGTATTTGAATTCATTTGAATTTTGTTTAAATGAAAATGAATTAAATGGGCTGTTTTGGGTACTGTTTTTGGATGCTAGCTTCCCAATGAGCAAACAAGTGATGTTGTTTTCCTCAACAATAATTTTCTATGGAATATTTACAACATGATGAACTATTTTGCTTGCAAGTTTGTGCAGCTTTTAGTTTGACTTGCAATTTGAATTTTGATTTGAAGTGGAGTTTGAAATGAGATATGGAACTTGAGATGATCAAGCACTGTAAACCATGATGACTTGGCATTATCAAAAGATGATTACTGTGCTTAATTACAGGGGGTGTTACAATTCTCCTCCTCTAAAAGAAATTCTCGTCCCGAGAATTAAGAGGTAGAAGGGAAGAGAGCGGGGTATTCTTCATGAAGACGATCCTCGCGTTCCCAAGTGGCTTCGTCTTTTGAATGATTTGACCACTGAACTTTAAGGAACTTGATTGCCTTCTGACAGGTCTGACGTTCAGCTTGATCAAGAATGCAGATCGGACACTCTTCCTAAGAGAGGTCATCTTGCAATTCAAGCATTTCATGATCCACTTCTCGGATAGGATCCTTGAAGCAGCGACGGAGTTGCAACACATGGAAGACGTCGTGAACTCGAGAAAGCTTCAGTTGCAATTCCAATTTGTATGCCACATATCCATGTCTGGCGAGGATACAGAACGGGCCGATGTAGCGAGGAGCTAGCTTGCCCTTGATCCCAAAGCGATGAGTGCCCTTCATCGGAGTGACATGAAGGTAAGCTTGTTCGCCCGGTTGATAGACCATTTCCTTGTGTTTACGGTCATAGTTGCACTTCTGACGAGATTGAGCCGTCTTAAGATTTTCATGAACAATACGGGCTTGTTCTTCAGCTTGTTGGATAATATCTGGCCCAAAGAGTGACCGTTCCCTAGTTTCTGACCAATTCAGAGGGGTTCGGCACTTACGTCCATAAATAACTTCAAAGGGTGCCATCTTCAAGCTAGCTTGATAGCTATTGTTGTAAGAGAATTCAGCATATGGGAGAGAATCTTCTCATTTCTTGCCAAATGAGATGACACAGGCTCAAAGCATGTCTTCTAGAATTTGGTTGACTCGTTCAACTTGACCTTGGGACTGGGGGTGATAACCTGTGCTGAAAGACAGATGAGTTCCCATAGCTTCTTGGAAACTTTCCCAGAATCTTGAGGTAAAGAGGCTGCCACGGTCTGAACTGATCTCCATCGGAATACCATGGAGTGACACAATTCTGGAAACATATATGTCGGCTAGCTGTCTAGCAGTGATCGTCTCCTTGACTGGTAGGAAATGAGCAACCTTGTTGAATCGGTCGATGATGACAAGAATAGCATCATGACCCTTTTGCGATCTGGGAAGACCAGTGATGAGATCCATTTCAACCTTGTCCCATTTCCTTTCAGGAATAGAGAGTGGTTGTAGAAGTCCAGCAGGTTTTTGGTGTTCTGCTTTGATGCAACGGCAAACGTCACACTCAGCAGCATAACGAGCAATGTCTCGCTTCATATTAGGCCACCAGAATCTCTGACGGATGTTTTGTTACATTTTAGTACTACCCGGATGAATAGATAGAGGCATGTCATGAGCTTCTTTCATAATGTCCAAGGTCAAGTCCAGGTTGCCTTTCGAAGAGACAACAAATCGACCCTTGAAGAACAAGGTACCTTCATTATCAAGAGAGAACTCTTAGGTCTTCCCCTTTGAGAGATTGAGCTTAATCTTGTCGACTTCAGGGTCAAGCTTCTGATTAGTCTTGACGCGGTGCTCGAGATCTGGTTCGACAACTAGGGTATTGAGAGAACCCTGTGGAACAATGTGAAGGTTCAACTTGCGAAGTTCTTCATAGAGAAGGGGCTGTGCTTGCTGAACCATGAGATTGCTGCAATAAGACTTGTGACTCAAGGCATCGGCCATTACATTAGCCTTGCCAGGGGTATAAGAGATATCCATGTCGTAGTCAGCTATTGTCTCGAGCCATCTTTGCTGACGGAGATTCAAATCTGGTTGAGTATATAGATACTTCAGACTTTGATGGTCCGTATATATCTCGCAACAGTTACCAAGGAGGTAATGTCGCCACAACTTCAGAGCATATATAACTGCAGCTAGCTCAAGATCATGTGTTGGATATTTATCTTCGTGAGGACGCAACTGACGAGAGCCATAAGCAATCACCTTCCGCTCTTGCATTAGGACACAACCCAATCCTTGCCGAGATGCGTCGCAATAAATCACGAAGTCCTTTCGACTATCTGGGGGTGCAAGCACTGGGGCAGTAGTCAACTTGTCCTTGAGTGTCTGGAAACTTTCCTGACATTTGGATGTCCACTCAAACTTCTTGCCCTTGTGCAGCAAATCAGTCAGTGGCTTCGCAATCTTGGAGAAATTCTCGACAAATCGATGGTAATAGCTGGCGAGTCCGAGAAAACTTCTGACTTGCTTGACATTCTTCCGAGGAGTCCAGTCAAGAATAGCCTGAACTCGTTCTAGGTTAACAGCAATGCCATCTTTGGAAATCACATGACCAGGATAGGTCACCTCAGATAACCAGAATTCACACTTGGAATACTTGGCATATAGCTGATGTTCTCGAAGTTTCTCCAGTACAAGCCGAAGATGTGCGGCGTGTTCTTCTTCATTCCTGGAGTATACAAGGATATCATCCAAATAAACCACGATGAATTTGTCGAGGTAGTCCATGAAGATATAGTTCATCAATCGATAGAAGGTTGCTGGAGCATTAGTTAAGCCGAAAGACATGACGGTGTACTCATATGAGCCATAACGAGTAACGAAGGCTGTCTTCGGAATATCCTCTTTGCGAACTAGGATCTGGTGATAACCCAACCTCAAGTCGAGTTTAGAAAATACAGAGGATCCAGCAAGTTGATCATAAAGATCGTTAATCCGGGGGAGTGGGTATTTGTTCTGAATTGTGGCTTGGTTAATAAGCCGATAGTCCTGGACCAAACGGTTAGTTCCATCCTTCTTCTTGACAAAGAGAGAAGGGGCTCCCCAAGCAGAGGAACTTGGACGAATGAAACCACTGCGAAGAGATTTGTCGATCTCCTCTTTAAGTTCGAGGAGCTCATGCGGTGGCATCTTGTAGGGACGCTTCGCAATAGGAGTGGTGCCCGGTTTTAAGTCGATGACGAATTCGACAGCCCTAACAGGTGGTAGTCCTGGAAGTTCTTCCGGAAATACATCTTGGAATTCACGAACGATTGGAACGTTCTCTATTCCCTCAAGAGGTGAAGCATTCAACGCATTGAGTGCATATATCTGGGTCTCGGCATTCTGAACTGTTCGGGCTGAGTAGCTGACTGTCTGGCCGGAAGGGTGTGTAAGCAGGACTGTTTCAGCGGCACAGTCGATCAAGGCTTGATGAGGACCCAACCAATTCACACACAGAATGACATCTATGGTAGAAACCTTGAGTGCCATGAGTGAAGCAGTGAATACTAATCCTCCAATCTCAATGTGGTTGTTGTGGGCTATCATCGAGGTATCCCACCTAGACCCCAGAGAACTAACCACCAGTGGAGGGTACATGTTTTCGAATGATAAGTCATGCTCATGTGCAAACAATTCAGATATGAAGGATGCGATGCTCCTGAATAAAAAAGAACAGAAGCTGGGACTGAATTCACTAGAAAGGTACCCATCACAATTTTGGGGTCCCGTCGAGCTTCTTCAATCTTAACGTGATTGACATGACCACGACCGATTGCAGGCGGTCTAGCTTTGGAACTTCTGGGTCGATAAGCTGGTGCACTCGGAGGCTGATTTGAGTGACAATTTATAGCACGGTGTCCTGGCTGACCACACTTGAAGCAATTTCTATCATTGGGGCGAGGAGCCATAGTATTGGGCTGCCCACTTGGAATATTTAGTTGTCTTGGTGGTGGAGGCAAACGAGGTGCAACATAAGACGGCCTCGATGCAGGGGCAGGTCGGTGATGGACATTGTGAGGAATCCATACTTGACGTTTCTGAGCAGGCTGACCTAAGGATGAGCCAACATCATGAGTACGCTTAAGCGACTCCTGGTACTCAGCAAGACCAGTCTCAGCTCGGAAAGCTTGGCTGACAAGCGTTGCAAAGTCTGCGGATTCATGGAGAGTAAGAACAAGTTTCAGATCAGGATGCAGTCCTTCACGGAACTTCTCCTAGTTGCGTGCATCAGTGCCGACGTCATCTTCTGCATATCGGGACAAATCGAGAAATTTCCTCTGATATTCATCCACAATCATTTTACCTTGGGTGAGTTTGCGGAATTCCTTCGTCTTCTGGTCCATGAGACCTTGAGGAATGTGGCGTGCATGGAAGGCAGTCTGAAATTCCTGGCAAGTGGTTACGGTTCCAACAGGCAGCATACGCCTATGGCTTTCCCACCATTGAGCAGCTGGACCCTTCAGGTGAAATGCTACAAAGGTGACGTAACTGGCAGGGGCAACATTAGCTGACTCCATCTCAAACAGAATGTGACGGAGCCAATCATCAGCATCCATAGGATTTGTGGAGTTGCGGAAAACGGACGGGTTGAGGCGCACAAATTCTTGCAGTGTTATTGGGGCAGACTGTTGATGAGCATTCTGGTTTGGAAAGTGGGCCATTACCCCGGTCATAAATTGACGGTTCAGCTCAAACTGCCGCATCATAGCGGCAATATAGGGTGGAGGCAGGGGATCGTCAGCCATCCTGCTAAAAACATCAGGGGGCAGTTTAGCAAGAGCAATTGCAAGTGTATGGAGTCATTCATGATGTAACATGATCAATGGACAAGAGGTGCATAGATACAAAACAGCAGTCATTCATGACATACTGATCCACGCACAGAGTCATTTACACGCTGTTAGTATGAGTTCGGAAACACATAGCTAGACATGCTAGGCGGCATGCAGGCACGCGGTGGAGGGATACAACAACGAGACATAGCAAAGGCTACATCAACGTCGGAGAAAACCACTGAAGCCTAGGATCTGCAAGTGAGGACGCAGGGTGCCCTCGATATGAGGGTCCGGCGCTCCGTGATCACTCTGATGCAGGACCTGATCCCTGACTGGGAGAAGACAACTACAGACAATTCGATCTCCGGGTGGATGTGATCACGAGAACCTAGAGTTAGAGTTACTAAAAAATTTATCCTGAATAGAAGAGAGATCAGAATCCCAGAGTGAAGGTGCGGAATAAAAGATCCTAATCCCATCCATTTGCGATGTGGGCCCGTAAGCCACACAACACTGTTAGTAGTTTGAAAATAGTTTTTCAAAGACTAGACTCAACTTCGACCAAGGAATTGGAAGGGGGGGCTCCTACAGGCAGTCGGCTCCTCTGATACCAACTTGTGACGCCCCCGACTCAATCGTGCACTAATCATACATGCAAACATGCACGGTCAAGATCAGAGACTCACGGGAAGATATCACAACACAACTCTAGACACAAATTTAAACAATATCTTTAAATTACAAGCCAGGGTCACGAGGACCCGAATACATGAGTCAGCAAAGCAAATATTGTCTGAGTACAGACATAGTTTGACAAGTTTGCCTTAAGAAGGCTAGCAAAACAACGACACTAGATCGAAAAGGCAAGGCCTCCTGCCTGGGGCCTCCGAACTACTCCTGGTCGTCGGGCTCCACATTGTAGTATCCTCCTGCGGGGATCTCGGGCAAACGGGCTCCGTCATCTGAATGCAGCAACCGGGTAGGAGGAAAAAGGCAGCAAAGCAACTGTGAGTACTCATCCAAAGTACTCGCAAGTCTTACATCAGAACTATGCGAAGTATGCATTATTATCAAAGGGAGGGTATATCTGCGGACTAGACTGCAGAATGCCAGAGGAGAGGGGGGAAAACCTAGCCTATCGAAGACTAGCATGTGACGCCCCCGGCTTAATTGTGCACTAATCATACACGCAAATGCACATGATCAAGCCTAAGGACTCACTTGATGATATCACAACACAACTCTAAACACAAATAAAAGTCATACAAGCTTTATATTACAAGCCAGGGCCTCGAGGGCTCGAATACATAAGCTCGATGTCATACAAGCATCAGCGGAAGCATCAGGTATCTGAGTACAGACACAAAGTTAAACAGATAGGCCTTTAAGAAGGCGGGCAAAATAAAAACACTGGATCGAAAGGCGCAGGCCACCTGCCCGGGTGCCTCCTATCTACTCCTGGTCGTCGGAGGCCTCCTCATAGTAGTAGTATCCAGGGGGGTAGTAGTAGTGGTAGTCGTCGTCGACTGCTGGGGCAGCTGGCTCCGGGGCTCCGTCATCTGGTCGCAGCTTTCGGGTATGGGGAAAAAGGGAGACAAAGCAACCGTGAGTACTCATCCAAAGTACTCAGCAAGACTTACATCAGAGCTATTCTACTTATGCAACATTATCAATGGAAGGCTGTATATGTGGACTGATTTGCAAAAATGCCAGAATAGAAGGGAAAAGCCTAGCCTATCGAAGACTAGCATCTTCAGGGTCTTGCAGCATAAGAAGAGTGCAGATTAGTTCATAAGTATAGTAGTAGCAACAAGTATCAACATCGCCCAGAGATCCTTCCTCGACTCCCCGCGAGAAAGCAATCCCGGAGCCAATATATTCAACCCATTTCTAGTTGTAGCAGATCGGGATATTCTCTGAGCGTCCTGTTACCGTGCACACAGCTATTCGAATAGATATACTTCCCTGCAGGGGTGCACCAACTCTGGCCGGACACACTTGCTTGGTCCATGCCCGGCCTCGACTGATCGACACGTCGTAGCCCTACCTAGGCTCAACAGAGAGGCCAGCACACCGGTCTACATCCTAAGTGCGAAGGGGTCCTGGGCCCGTCGCCCTTTACACTCCTGCGCGTTCCGTGGGCGGCCGGGAGCAGATCTAGCCCCCTTAATACAAGCGTGGGCGTTACCAGTCCAACCCGGCGCGCGCCGCTCAATCGCCGACATCTGAAGAACTTCGGCTGATACCACGACGCCGAGTACCCATATTATTCCCACATGCTGGTTAGCGCGAAAAGGTCAGAGGCCTACTCAGATTACATATCCTAACCCTTAGTGCATTAGGAGCGCGCGGTAACGAGCAGAGACTCACGATCATGTGACCCCGTCGCCCCGTCTCGTGGACATACGGCAAGGGCTAAGAATGCCCGGCCGAGCCACGTAATCACCTCTTGGGCACCGTCATGGTCAACCCGAATCCATATCTCTCGCGGGTACCCCTCGGGGCCGACCCGACTTTATCCAGGTATCAGTAATAAAGTGCAAGTAACCATGTGTCCATAACATCAAGCAGGAATCCGAGGAATCACCCTCGTTAGATTCCCACTCGATGATCCCGTCAAACTGAATCCGGAGGAATCACCCTTGATGGTATTCACACTTGCGGGGTTGCACGACAGAAGCTTTATCAGGGGTGGTGAAAGAGGAATCACCCTCGGTATCCCACAACCGACTAGTTGTACTACAGAGGCATTATCGGGAGTGAGATAAGATGTATCACCCTCGGCACTCGATATTAGCTCTGAAGAGTCGAGCAACTCAAGGGGGGTAGTGAGGTGATGTGCAGGTCTCGGCCCGTCGATCATATCGAACGGGGCACTGGTACTAAAGCGGGGCATCTATAGCAAGGAAGAGGGGCCACAGATGGTTTACCATCCAACCTATACTAAGCATGTTGGATAACAGGCAGGTATCAATAACAGTTACAAGGACAGGCTATGCATCAGAATAGGATAAAACAATAGCAGTAGCAAGTTCTAATGCAGGCAGGCGGGAGAGAGAATAGGTGATATAGGCATGCGTCAAGGGGGGTTGCTTGCCTAGAAGGTCTGCGGCAAAGAATGGGTCGTCAGTGGTGTCGTCGGTCTCCTGAGCTTCCTCGGTCGCAGGGGCTATCGGAGAAGAAGAGGGGGGAAGAAACAATAAATAAAGGCAGACAAATGCAACACCGGGCATGACATGCTAAAATGCAATGCAGGGTTGCCTAAATGTATCTCTAAACCATTTTAGTTATTTTAGGATTTAAGTTGGAATTATTAGCAGGTATGCATGCACTATTCATCTACCGGAAACAGGCAAAAAGTTGCGGGTTCACCTACGTAGAGGTTCCCGATAAGAAAACAGACGGCACGATCGGATTCATGGGATTTTTCTGAGCAACTTTCATGTAGAAAGTTTTTCGATCCGAGCTACGGTTTATTTTCTATGAATTAAACAAGTTTTAAGAATTTTCTGAAATTATTTAAATTAACTGGAATTGTCAAAAGTGAAATATGATGTCATGCTGATGTCATCACTGTGTCAGCAGTCGGCTGACCAGCTGACTGGTCAAGCTGGCAGGTGGGACCCACCTGTTAGCCTCAGAGGTTTTAACAGTGATTAATTTAAACTAACAGAGTTAATTAACTAGTGGGCCCATCCTGTCAGTGACCTAATTAATCAGTGTGTAATTAAATTAAGTGCAATTAGTCACGAATTAACATACTGACACAGGGGACCCACATGGTAGAGTCAGTAGTGAACAGTGCGCGCGCGTTGACCGGAGTCAACGCGGTCAAACGAGCGGCGGGGCCCACTGTCAGGGTCACTAGGTTGGCCCCACATGGTGACACATCGGACGCCGGCGCCGGAACAGGCTCCGGCGAGCGTCGGACGCAGCAGAGAGCTCCGGCAAGCTTGGGTTTCGCGTACGGTGGACCATTTCGCGCGTTTCTTGCGGCGCTCGAACGAGAAGAACACGCCGCGTCGATCTAGCCTACCGGCGCTAGCTACGGTGGTCGGAGTGTAGCTGTACGTCGACGATGGCGGTGGTGGCTTTCGGGTGACGGCGGAAACGACTGGGCAGCGTGCTTTTGCTCGAACCAAAAAATGCAGGGGTGCTCTACGCGAGCTTTCGAGCTCGATGGACAGCAAAGCGCGGGCATTTGGTCGCCGTAGCGTAGCCGGTGACGAGCTCGTGCGGTGATGCGTGCGGGCACGGTGTAAGCGGTGAACGGCGAAGAAGAAGAGGGGAGAGGTGAGATGAAGGCTCACCGCGCGGCTACGGAAAGCCCTCGACAGGTTAGGAGCGCAGAGGTCGTCAGTGTTGACGGTGATCTCCTGAGATGCCGAAACGGAAGCGACTCGATCCACGGGCTACGGTGTCGCTCGGCTCGAATGGAGCCCCGCAGAGGAAGTAGCCGAGGCAGACGCGCCTCCCGGGCACGGTCGCCGGGCTCGGGGACGCTGGTGGCCACGGCAGAGCAGCGATGCGGCGGAGGAGGCTCTCAGGTGATCTCGAGCAGAGGAGAGGAGGGCGAACGCGCGAGGGAGAGGAGAGGGAAGAATAAGGGCGACGTCCAGGGGAGGAGAATGGGGCTCGGGCTTATCCCCAGCCACCTGCCTCGTCGCGGTGGCGAGCTAGGAGCGGCGCCGCGTGCGCCGGGCGCTGGGACGACGACACAGCGTGGGGGCAGGTAGGCGAATAGTATTTAATGGGCCAAGTCACACATTTTTAGGCACTCACACAATTATTTTGGGAGGCAGAGGAATTCATTTGCATTTTTCATAAATGAATTTGCAATTATAATTGCTGGAATTGCACTGGATTAAATGCTAATGCTCATTTTAGCAACTTGGTGATGTTGTTTTCCTGAACAACAAATTGTTTTGGAATATTTACTAAATGATGAACATTTTTCCAGCAACTTTTGTGCAACTTCAAATTTCACTTGCATTTGAATTTGAATTCAGTGGCAGAATTTGAAATGATATATTAAACCACTGTGATCAAGCATTGCAAATGATGATGACTTGGCATGATTAACAGAGGATCACTGTGCTTTATTACATAGGGGTGTTACAATTCTCCTCCTCTAAAAGAAATTCTCGTCCCGAGAATTTAGGAGGTAGAAGGAAACAGATCGGGGTATTCCTTGCGAAGACGATCCTCGCGTTCCCAAGTGGCTTCATCTTCAGTAATATTTGACCACTGCACTTTCAGGAACTTGGTAGCCTTCTGGCGAGTCCGACGTTCAGCTTGATCGAGAATGCGGATCGGATGCTCCTTATAAGATAGATCATCTTGCAAATCGAGCAACTCATGATCCACAGCTCGGTGCGGAGATTCCTTGAAGCAACGGCGAAGTTGCGACACATGGAAGATGTCATGGATGTGAGAGAAATGCGGCGGCAATTCCAATTTATAAGCCACATGTCCACGTCTGGCGAGAATGCGGAAGGGGCCGATGTAGCGAGGAGCTAACTAGCCCTTGATTTCAAAGCGGCGAGTGCCCTTCATAGGAGTGACAAGCAGATATGCTTGCTCACCAGGTTGATAGATCGATCCCAAGTGTTTGCGATCATAATTGCTCTTCTGGCGAGACTAAGCAGCTTTGAGATTTTCTCGCACAATTCGGACTTGCTCTTCGGCGTGTTGGATAATATCCGGACCAATGAGCGGTCGTTCCCCAGTTTCTGACCAATTCAGAGGGGTCCGACACTTACGTCCATATAAAACTTCGAAGGGGGCCATTTTCAAGCTTGCTTGATAGTTGATGTTGTAAGAGAATTAGGCATACGGGAGAGATTCTTCCCACTTCTTGCCAAATGATATAACACAAGCTCGCAGCATATCTTCAAGCACTTGATTCACTCGTTCGACTTGGCCTTGAGACTGGGGGTGATAAGCTGAACTCCAAGTAATATGGGTTCCCATAGCTTGTTGGAAACTATTCCAGAAGTGTGAGGTGAAGAGACTACTACGGTCCGAACTGATCTCCTTCGGAATACCGTGGAGTGATACAATCCTGGAGATATATAACGCTGCTAACTGACTAGCAGTGATCGTCTCCTTGACTGGCAGAAAGTGTGCAACTTTGGAGAGTTGGTCGACGACGACAAGAATAGCATCGTGACCCTTCTGTGACTTGGGAAGGCCAGTAATGAGATCCATTTGAACCTTATCCCATTTCCATAAAGGAATAGGGAACGGTTGCAGAATTCCAGCAGGCTTCTGATGTTCTGCTTTAACACGACGACAAACGTCACATTCAGCAACATATCGGGCAATATCCTGCTTCATTCTAGACCACCAGTACCTTTGTCGAAGATCACGATACATCTTGGTGCTACCTGGATGAATAGACAGTGGTGTATCATGTGCCTCCTTCATGACCTTGTCAGTCATCAATTCAAACCGAGGTACGACAATGCGGCCTCTGAAGTACAAAGTTCCGTCTTCAGCAAGTGAGAAATCCCTGTACTTTTCAAGATGAAGATCTCTTTTCATCAGATCAATTTCAGCATCTTTAGCTTGCGCACGCTTAACGGCCTTCTCAAGATCTAGTTGTATAACAAGGGTATTAAGAGAACCTTGTGGAACAATGCAGAGGTTCAGCTGGCGCAATTCTTCATACAGATGAGGTTGAGCTCGCTGAACCATGAGGTTATTACAATAGGACTTGCGGCTCAAGGCATCGGCCATCACATTAGCCTTACTAGGGGTATAAGAAATACCACAGTCATAGTCCGTAGTTGTTTCCAACCATCGCTGTTGGTGGAGATTGAGATCCGGCTGAGTAAATAAATACTTCAGACTTTGATGATCAGTATATATCTCACACCGGTCACCGAGAAGGTAATGGCACCACAGCTTCAATGCATAAATCACTGCAGCAAGTTCAAGATCATGTACTGGATAATTCTCCTCATGAGGATGCAACTGTCGCGAGGCATAAGCAATTACTCTGCGCTCTTGCATCAGGACACATCCTAATCCTTGACGAGAGGCGTCACAATAAATCACGAAATCCTTGCGAGAATCCGGAGGAACAAGCACTGGAGCAGAGGTGAGCTTGGTCTAGAAACTTTCCTAACATGTATCTGTCCACTCAAACTTAACGCCTTTGTGAAGCAGATTAGTCAAAGGCTTGGCAATCTTTGAGAAGTTCTCGACAAAGCGACGACAATAACTTGGGAGACCGAGAAAACTTCTGACTTGCTTGACATTCTTCGGAGGAGTCCAGTCAAGAATAGCCTGAACTCGTTCTGGGTTGACTGCAATACCATCCTTGGAAATCACATGACCAAGGTAGGTTACTTCAGATAACCAGAAATCACACTTGGAATACTTGGCATATAACTGGTGCTCTCGAAGCTTCTCCAGAACCAATCGAAGATGTTCAGCGTGTTCTTCCTTATTCTTGGAATAAACCAGAATATCATCCAGATAAACCACGACGAATTTGTTGAGGTAATCCATGAAGATATAATTCATCAGACGGGAGAACGTTGCTGGTGCATTTGTTAAGCCGAAAGACATGACAGTGTACTCATAAGAGCCATAGCGAGTAACAAAGGCAGTTTTGGGAATATCCTCTTCGCGGACACGGATCTGATGATAACCCAACCTCAAGTCAAGTTTAGAGAACACTGATGCTCCAGCAAGTTGATCATACAGATCATTGATCCGAGGAAGCGGATACTTGTTCTGAATGGTGGCTTGGTTGATAGGCCGGTAATCTTGGACCAATCGGTTTGTACCATCTTTCTTCTTGACAAAGAGAGAAGGTCCTCCCCAGGCAGAGGAACTTGGACGGATGAAACCCTTTTGAAGTGACTTATCGAGTTCCTCCTTAAGCTCGAGAAGTTCATGCAGAGGCATCTTATAAGGACGCTTCGCAATAGGAGTTGTGCCTGGTTTAAGGTCGATGACAAACTCGACAGCCCTAACAGGGGGTACTCCTGGAAGTTCTTCCGGGAAGACATCCTGGAAGTCACGAACGACTGGAATGTTTTCGATCCCCTCAAGAGGTGAAGCGTTCAACGCATTCAGTGCATAGATCTGAGTCTCTGCACTTTGAACAACATGAGCATGGTAATTTACTAGCTCATCTGATGGGTGCAGGAGGTGTACAACTTTGGTGGCACAATTGATCAAGGCAGTGTGAGCCTTCATGCCATCCATTCCCAGAATGAGGTCAATCTTGGAAGACTTCAAAATAATGGGAAAAGCACGGAACTCCAACCCTTCAATATCAATGGTGACATCGGGGCTGAACAAGGAGGTTCGACATTGGCCCGCGGGAGTGTTAACCGCTAACGTTTGGGGTAACTCTTCGCATTTAACGTCATGCATGAGTGCAAATTGTTCTGACATGAATGAATGCGATGCTCCAGAATCAAATAAAACAGATGCAGGTTCTGAGTTAACAAGGAGAGTACCCATCACAGTCTCTGGTTGATCATGAGCTTGAGCCATATTGACGTGATAAGCCTGCCCACGACCATATGAAGGTCTGGCATTATAGTTGCGAGGCTGATTGTTGCCACGGCCATTACCACGGCCAGCAAATGGAAGCATAAGCTGATTCTGACTCTGGGAGTAGTCTCTGGCACGAAGACCTGGATGGCCACACTTGAAGCAGAGTCCATTGTCGGGACGTGGAGTAGGGGCTTGTGGCATTGGAGCCAGAGGGCTGAACTACCTTGGTGGAGGAGGAGGCATACGTGGTGCAACATACGATGGCCTCTGAACAAGTTCAGCTGGACGGTACATGCTTTGAGGGATCCAGATGCGGCGCTTCTGGGAAGACGAGCCCGAAGATGAGCCCGCTTCACGGGTGCGCTTGAGAGCATCCTTGTGATCCTTCAGTCCGGTCTCGACCTGAATAGCCTTGTTCACCAAGGTGGCGAAGTCGGCAAAGTCTTGGACTAGCAGAGCGAGCTTGATGTCAGGGTTGAGCCCTTCATGGAACTTTTCTGTCTACGTGCATCAGTAGCTATGTCCTCCTCAGCATTGCGAGATAACTCTAGAAATTCACGCTGATAAGCTTCCACAGACTTAGTGCCCTGGGTGAGATTGCGGAACTCACGCTTCTTCCGGTCCATAACTCCTTGCGGAATATAACGGGCACGGAAAGCAGCCTTGAACTCCATCCAGGTGATGATGGTTCCAGGAGCCAAGGTCTGTCTGTGAGTGTCCCACCATTGTGCTGCGGGTCCCTTCAGAAAGTATGATGCGAAGGTGACATAGGTGGCAGGGTCCACATTCGTAGACTCCATCTCGAAAAAGATGTCGCGGAGCCAGTCATCAGCGTCTAGCGGCTAAACTGAGTTGCGGTAAATAGTTGGATTCAGACGCACAAACTCTTGCAAAGTGATTGTGGCTGGCTGCTGGTTGGCATTAGGACGGGGAAACTGAGCCATCAGCCCTTGCATAAACTGGCGGTGCATTTCAAATTGTTGCATCACGCAGCCATATAGTCGGGCGGTGGTGGATTGTTGTCACCACGGCCACGACCTGTTGGTCTAACCATCCTGCTAAAATTCAACAGGGGGTAGTTTAGCAACGAGCATTTGCAGTTGTATGGAATCATTCATGAAGTAACATGCACAACAAAAGGAAGTGCAATAGATACAACAACATAGTCAACATGACCTACAGATCCATACATAAGTTCGGTTACAAGCCAGCGTTACAACAACATAAAGGAAAGCTAGACAACTAGGCGGCACGCAGGCACGCGGTGGAGGGATACAACAACGCGACATAGCGATATGCTACATCAACATCGGAGAAAACCACTATAAGCAGGCAGCTGCAGGTGACGAGGCAGGTTACCCTGAACAGAATGATCCTGCGCTCCGCGAACACTCTGATGCAGAACCTGGTCCCGAACTGGAAGAAGAGGACCACGTGGAGGAGCAAAACCTCCAACAGCAGGTCACTCAAGACCTGGTGGCATCTCCGTCCTGCGCAGGTAAAGAATGTACTCTGGGTGCATCCGTGCACTGACTGCTGGCAGCAACTGTGTCAGAGCGTCGTAAAGACGTCCACGAGTGGCGTACAACTCGACAGCAAGAGCTTGAGGAGTGCGGTCAAGAGCCTGGATGTGCTGTACCATAACCTATGGGTCATATCGACGCAGCACGTAAGGAGCACAAGTAGCAGTGTAGTATCCAGTCTCATCCCCAGCAGGAGCATACGGGATGTATCTGAAAGTGGTCTCCTCCAAACGACGGTTGTGCTCTCTATGGAGATGGGCAATAGCAGTGTAGGCAGCATCATGGACGGCCATATCAGCGGTCAGTCCAACACCATGGAAGGTGTGCAACTCAGTGATGGAGTTGTTCTACCGATCAAAGATGCGAACCTCAGCATGGTACTGCTCCTAGTTGAACTCGCGGTAATCCTCGTAAATAGTGTACTCGGGATACCAGC
The DNA here is from genome assembly GCA_039707655.1 of Elymus sibiricus. Lineage (NCBI taxonomy): Eukaryota > Viridiplantae > Streptophyta > Magnoliopsida > Poales > Poaceae > Elymus > Elymus sibiricus. The sequence continues at coordinate 29,770,399 of CM077674.1, forward strand.
GATATCCCAGCCTGGTCAGAAGTTCGACCAAAATGGCCGGAAACCCAGTCGCATCACGGACCACGGTCAGACGGACAAACTGTCTTGCGGGACGCGTCTGAAATAAGATAGTGCAGATGTCAAAAGACAGTGAGAGAAACATAATATAACTTGGAAAGAAAGGTTAAACAGACCAATGGAAAAGAAAAAGGTGGTTATCAGAATAACTAGTTCAAATGAAAAGATTAGTTGCAGATAATCCAGCTCTCTGGGTGAATGTGATTACGAGAACCTAGTGTGAGAGTTAGCAAAATCATTTAACCCGAATAGAAGAGGATTCAGAGTCCCAGAGTAAGGAAGAGAAATAAAAGATCCTAATACCACCCATTGGCGACGTGGGCCTGTAAGCCACACAGCCATGTTAGTAAAATCAGTTTGCAAATTCTAGACTCAACTTCGGCCAAGGAGTTGGAAAAGGGATTCCTACAGGCAATCGGCTCTGATACCAACTTGTGACGCCCCCGGCTTAATCGTGCACTAATCATACACGCAAATGCACACGATCAAGCCTAAGGACTCACTTGATGATATCACAACACAACTCAAAACACAAATAAAAGTCATACAAGCTTTATATTACAAGCCAGGGCCTCGAGGGCTCGAATACATAAGCTCGATGTCATACAAGCATCAGCAGAAGCATTAGGTATCTGAGTACAGACACAAAGTTAAACAGATAGGCCTTTAAGAAGGCGGGGCAAAATAAAAACACTGGATCGAAAGGCGCAGGCCTCCTGCCCGGGTGCCTCCTATCTACTCCTGGTCGTCGGAGGGCTCCTCATAGTAGTAGTATCCAGGGGGGTAGTAGTAGTGGTAGTCGTCGTCGACTGCTGGGGCAGCTGGCTCCGGGGCTCCGTCATCTGGTCGCAGCTTTCGGGTATGGGGAAAAAGGGAGACAAAGCAACCGTGAGTACTCATCCAAAGTACTCAGCAAGACTTACATCAGAGCTATTCTACTTATGCAACATTATCAATGGAAGGCTGTATATGTGGACTGATTTGCAGAAATGCCAGAATAGAAGGGAAAAGCCTAACCTATCGAAGACTAGCATCTTCAGGGTCTTGCAGCATAAGAAGAGTGCAGATTAGTTCATAAGTATAGTAGTAGCAACAAGTATCAACATCGCCTAGAGATCCTTCCTCGACTCCCTGCGAGAAAGCAATCCCGGAGCCAATATATTCAACCCATTTCTAGTTGTAGAAGATCGGGATATTCTCCGAGCGTCCTATTACCGTGGACACGGCTATTCGAATAGATATACTTCCCTGCAGGGGTGCACCAACTTAACCAACACGCTCGATTAACTCTGGCCGGACACACTTGCTTGGTCCATGCCCGGCCTCGGCTGATCGACACGGCGTAGCCCTACCTAGGCTCAACAGAGAGGCCAGCACACCGGTCTAAATCCTAAGTGCGAAGGGGTCCTGGGCCCGTCACCCTTTACACTCCTGCGCATTGCGTGGGCGGCCGGAAGCAGACCTAGCCCCCTTAATACAAGCACGGGCGTTACCAGTCCAACCCGGCGCGCGTCGCTCAATCACTCACATCTGAAGATCTTCGGTTGATACCACGACGCCGAGTACCCATATTATTCCCACGTGCTGGTTAGCACGAAAAGGCCAGAGGCCTACTCAGATTACATATCCTAACCCTTAGTGCATTAGGAGCGCGCGGTAACGAGCAGAGACTCACGATCATGTGACCCCGTCGCCCCATCTCGTGGACTTACGGCAAGGGCTAAGAATGCCCGACCGAGCCATGTAATCACCTCTCGGGCACCGTCATGGTCAACCCGAATCCATATCTCTCGCGGGTACCCCTCGGGGCCGACCCGACTTTATCCAGGTATCAGTAATAAAGTGCAAGTAACCGTGTGTCCATAACATCAAGCAGGAATCCGAGGAATCACCCTCGTTAGATTCCCACTCGATGATCCCGTCAAAGTGAATCCGGAGGAATCACCCTTGATGGCATTCACACTTGCGGGGTTGCACGACAGAAGCTTTATCGGTGGTGGTGAAAGAGGAATCACCCTCGGTATCCCACAACCGACTAGTTGTACTACAGAGGCATTATCGGGAGTGAGATAAGAGGTATCACCCTCGGCACTCGATATTAGCTCTGCAGATTCGAGCAACTCAAGGGGGGTTGTGAGGTGATGTGCAGGTCTCGGCCCGTCGATCATATCGAACGGGGCACTGGTACTAAAGCGGGGCATCTATAGCAAGGAAGAGGGGCACAGATGGTTTACCATCCAACCTATACTAAGCATTTTGGATAACAGGCAGGTATCAATAACAGTTACAAGGACAGGCTATGCATCAGAATAGGATAAAACAATAGCAGTAGCAAGTTCTAATGCAAGCAGGAGGGAGAGAGAATAGGTGATATAGGCATGCGTCAAGGGGGGTTGCATGCCTGGAAGCTCTGCGGCAAAGGAGGGGTCGTCAGTGGTGTCGTCGGTCTCCTGAGCTGCGTCGGTCTCCGGGGCTATCGGAGAAGAAGAGGGGGGAAGAAACAATAAATAAAGGCAGACAAATGCAACACAGGGCATGACATGCTAAAATGCAGTGCAGGGTTGCCTAAATGTATCTCTAAACCATTTTAGTTATTTTAGGATTTAATTTGGTATTATTAGTAGGTATGCATGCACTATTCACCTTCCGGAAATAGGCAAAAAGTTGCGGGTTCACCTACGTAGAGGGTCCCGATAAGAAAACAGACGGCACGATTGGATTCGTGGGATTTTTCTGAGCAACTTTCATGTAGAAAGTTTTTTGATCCGAGCTACGGTTTATTTTCTACGAATTAAAGAAGTTTTAAGCATTTTCTGAAATTATTTCAATTAACTGGAATTGTCAAAAGTGGAATATGATGTCATGCTGATGTCATCACTGCGTCAGCAGTCGGCTGACCAGCTGACTGGTCGAGCTGGCAGGTGGGACCCACCTGTCAGCCTCAGAAGTTTTAATAGTGATTAATTTAAACTAACAGAGTTAATTAACTAGTGGGCCCATCCTGTCAGTGACCTAATTAATCAGTGTGTAATTAAATTAATTGCAATTAGTCACGAATTAACATACTGACACAGGGGACCCATATGGCATAGTGAGCAGTGAAAAATGCGCGCGCGTTGACCGGAGTCTACGCGGTCAAACGAGCGGCGGGGCCCACTGTCAGGGTCACTAGGTGGGCCCCACACGGTGACACGTCTGACACCAGCTCCGGCGAGCGCCAGACGCGGCAGAGAGCTCCGGCGAGCGCCAGACGCGACGAGCGGCGAGCGCCGGACGCGGCAGAGAGCTCCGGCGAGCTCGGGTTTCGCGTACGGTGGACCATTTCGCGCGTTTCTTGCGGCGTTCGAACGAGAAGAACACGCCCCGTCGATCTAGCCTACCGGCGCTAGCTACGGTGGTCGGAGTGGAGCTGTACGTCGACGACGGCGGCGGTGGCTTTCGGGTAACGGTGGAAACAACGGGGCAGCGTGCTTTTGCTCGAACCAAAAAATGCAGGGGTGATCTACGCGAGCTTGCGAGCTCGATGGACAGCAAAGCGCGGGCGTTTGGTCGCCGGAGCGTAGCCGCTGACGAGCTCGTGCGGCGACGCATGCGGGCACGGTGTAAGCGGCGACTACGAGCGCGGAACGGCGAAGAAGAAGAGGGGAGAGGAGAGATGAAGGCTCACCGCGCGGCTACGGAAAGGCCTCGACAGGTTAGGAGCGCGGAGGTCGCCGGTGTTGACGGTGATCACCGGAGATGCCAAAACGGGAGCGGCTCGATCCGCGGGCTACGGTGTAGCTCAGTTCGAACGGAGCCCCGCAGAGGAAGTAGCCGAGGCAGACGCGCCTCCCGGGCACGGTCGCCGGGCTCAGGGACGCAGGTGGCCACGGCAGAGCAGCAATGCGGCGGAGGAGGCTCTCGGGTGAGCTCGAGCAGAGGAGAGGAGGGCGAACGCGCGAGGGAGAGGAGAGGAAAGAATGGGGGCGATGTCCAGGGTAGGCGAACGGGGCTCGGGCTTATCCCCAGCCACCTGCCTCGTCGCGGTGGTGAGCTAGGAGCGGCGCCGCGCGCGCCGGGCGCGGGGACGACGACACGGCGCGGGAGTAGGTAGGCGAATAGGAGATGGGCCGACTGGGCCGCGCCAGGTATGGTCAGGTAGGTTTCCCTTTTCTGTTTTTCTCTGTTTTTCCCATTTAGTTTATAAACAGAGAGGGTTAGGGAATAATCTGGGCTACTAAATCATTTTTTTTAAATGTGTGACTTGGCCCATTAAATACTTTGCATTTTTAATCACTGACACAATTATTTTGGGAGGCAGAGGAATTCATTTGCAATTTTCATAAATGAATTTGCAATTATAATTGTTGGAATTGCACTGGATTAAATGCTAATGCTCATTTTAGCAACATGGTGATGTTGTTTTCCTGAACAACAAATTGTTTTGGAATATTTACTAAATGATGAACATTTTTCCAGCAACTTTTGTGCAACTTCAAATTTCACTTGCATTTGAATTTGAATTCAGTGGCAGAATTTGAAATGAGATATTAAACCACTGTGATCAAGCATTGCAAATGATGATGACTTGGCATGATTAACAGAGGATCACTGTGCTTTATTACATAGGGGTGTTACATAGCATCTTGCAGCAATCTTGCAGCATCAGAAGAGAGTAGAGAATAATAACATATAGTAACACGTATATATATATCAACAATACCCTGAGATCCTTCCTCGACTCCCTACGAGAAAAGATCCGTGGGCATTCCATATTCATCAAGTATCCGGTTCAAGTTATAGTAGATCAGGATACAACTCCGAGCGTCATGTTACTGTGGACACGGCTATTCGAATAGATTAACTTCCCTGCAGGGGTGCACTACTGTTACCCAACACGCTCGATTACCTTTGGCCGGATACACTTTTCTGGGTAATGCCCGGCCTCGGGTGATCGACACGCCGTAGTCCTACCTAGGCCCTCTAGAGAGGTCCCCGCCGGTCTACATCCTAAGCGCGAAGGGGTCATGGACCGATCGCCCTAAGCACTCCGGGTCGTTGCGCGATGAGCCGGGTCCAAGTGCCACCTCTGTCCTGGATGGCACCTGCCCGACAAGCCTGCAATGCTGAACTGGACGTCTGACAGAGCTTTCGGGAGGAACGTACGACGCCGAGGCCCCATAAACCATTTATCACGCGTGGTGGTTAGTGCGTATAGGCCAGCGGCCAACTCAGATCAATACCCAAATCCGTTAGCGTATTATTAGTAGCTCACGGACCATGACCAGGGACCAGGCCCATGTTTCTCCTAGATGATCTCCGCCTGCCCTGTCGCTCCGATAACAGTGTAAGTCTTGTGTCGGCTGTCGGGACAAGTCCGGAGCTACCACCACATCCTGGGTGGTACCGCTAACAGCCAGCCGACACAATATTTCTCGCGGGTGCTCTCCGGGCCCGCCCGACTTTATATGAGTCACTCGCGGGTACCCTTGGGGCCGACCCGACTTGTAAGGGGGAATATTGTAACTCAGGTCCATACTGTCAAGGTGAGATCTGAGGAATCACCCTCGGTGGATCGACACTTGATGCACTGCACGACAGAGATATCATCGAGACCGAATTATGAGGAATCACCCTCAATAGTTTGACACTGGGTGTGCTACTCTACAGGGTCATCATCGAGAGTGATATACAAGGAATCACCCTCGATAGTATCACACTTGTTGCGGCTCTACAGAGTCTTACAGTTGCATGGGCCTAAGGGGGTCTCAGGTCTCGGTACACCAACCCACTGGTTCAGACAACCCTGACAACAAGCCTGGCAACACGGACAAGGGTGTAGGGCCAATGATGGGAAACAGGTATTCCTATACTAAGCAATAGGGGTTAACAGGTAAGTATCAACAGCAGTTACAAAATCAGGCTGTGCATCAGAATAAGAGCTATTGGAACATCAACAGTAGCAATTCTAATGCAAGCATAAGAGAGAAAGAATGGGCGATATAGGCATGATCAAGGGGGTTTGCTTGCCTGGAAGCTCTACTGAAAGGGGCCGGTCGTCTGGAAGCTGGTCATCTGGGGCGTAGTCGTACTTAGCGACATCGTCGGCAGTCTCGGGGTCTACCGGAGAGAAAGAGGGAGAAGAAACAATAAATACACAGCAAACAAATGCAACACAGATGCATGACATGGCAGCATGGGGTGATTACGGGTCCTAGTGCATCACTAAGTATTTTAGAGGGAGTGGGAATTTATTCGGAAATACTTTCCCAGCTCCAGGTGATTATCGGTATACGGATCCAGAGGGGAAGGTTCCATTTTCATCATGTTAGGAGTGATGGTCAAGCATTTTGATCACATATTCGGATTCATCATATTTTTCTGATCATTTTTCATATATAAATTATTTTCATCTGAGCTACGGTTTATTTTCTATGATTTTTCAAAGTTTTAATCATTTTCTGAATTTATTTTAATTTCGAAATTTAATAGCAAAAATGCTATGGGTACACAGAAGTGTACCCAGCCAGTCCACACAGGGGCTGACTGGTGGGCCACATGCCTAGTCAGCAGGCTGACTGGGTCAGCCTTATCCTCTGAAACAGTGGGCTGGGCCCACATGTCATACACAGACGGGCTAAACAATGCTTATTTTAATTAAACATGGTTAATTAGGTGTGGGCCCCGGGTGTCAGTGGCAGTTAGGTTAGTTTTTAAATTTTAATCCTAATTGCTACAGTGCTGGGTCCCGTAGGTTAGTGGCTGTTAGCCACTAATGATCTTACAGGCGGGGCCCACCGTCGTTTAAACGCCGGTGCGCACCGGTGAGCACTGCCAACGGCGGCGACACGCGGGAGGTCGCTGGAAATCGGCTACAGGAGGTGGTTAGAAGCGTGGCTGGGCTCGTTGGAACGGCGGTGACGGGACGCGTCGAATGGGGCAGTGGCGTGCCCGGAGGTGGTCGGGATCAGCGCCGGCGATGATGTCTTACGGCGGCCGAAACATGAGCTCGACGGATCCGGCGAAACAGCTTGCGTTCGAGCGTTCTATCCACATAGGCAGCACCAGGGCGAGTCCCTGAGCACAATAGAGTACTCAGCCAGCTGCGGGGAGGACGAGAGCCACGGCGGTGAGCTTCACCGCGGCGGCGGGCTTAGCAACGATGGCGGGGCCGCAACGGGCGCGGAGCGGCCTAGCTTGGAGAGCGAAAGGGACCAAGGGCTCACCGAGGAGCGCACGAATGGCTAGTTGAAAGATTATTAGCAGCAGACAGAGTGGATCGACGCGGCGGAGCTCCAGTGGCCGACGGCGAAGACGTGGTCGATCCTGTCGATGTGGAGGCCCTCGGCTTGAAACGAAGGGAGTGGTCGATGTAGACGAGGCAGGGGAAGCCGACGGACACGGCGGCTTGGAGAATGGTGTTTGTTGGCCACGCCTATGATGGCGGCATGGCTATGGTGGTGCTCGGCTTGCGCGGGGAGGAAGAGAACGAGGCGAGGAGGGGAATAGGGAGAGCTAGGGTTTGTCAAGGGGGTGCCTCGGCCTCCCTCTTATCCATCCCCGACGCCCTGTAGCTCGGTGGTGTCGAGCATCGGCCGGAGAGGGCGCATCCAAGCCGCACATGCGCTGACACGCGGGGAGAGAGGAGGAAGACGATGGGGTTTGGGCTGGGCCGGCTCTGTAGCAACTAGAAGCCCAGCGCTACAGTACCTCTCTGCCTTTTCCTTTTTCATTTTTCTATTTCTCTTATTTCTCTTCTATCTTGCATTAATTTTTGGCCCAAATGACTTTTATAAAATGTGGAGTTTTGCCACACAATTACAATGCAATATTTAGCACTGCCTCAAAAAGTTTGGTGAGTATTTGAATTCATTTGAATTTTGTTTAAATGAAAATGGATTAAATGGGTTGTTTTGGGTACTGTTTTTGGATGCTAGCTTCCCAATGAGCAAACAAATGATGTTGTTTTCCTCAACAATAATTTTCTATGGAATATTTACAACATGATGAACTATTTTGCTTGCACGTTTGTGCAACTTTTAATTTGACTTGCAATTTGAATTTTGATTTGACGTGGAGTTTGAAATGAAATATGGAACTAGAGATGATCAAGCACTGTAAACCATGATGAATTGGCATTATCAAAAGTTGATTAATGTGCTTAATTATAGGGGGGTGTTACTGTCAGTGGCAAACCGACACGTGTCCTAATGGTCGGATTTCAAACACACGCGGCAGCTTGGCTTTGGCTACAGGCAAAGCTGACTCATCCAAATCTGGACGAGATTTTCTCTCATTTTCCTCACAAGGAAGACATAGGCTTTTGGTTGAGCAATCACTTCAACAACTGTCTTCGTTTCACCTCGACCCCACTTAACAGTGCGGTGGTTCCTATGACTCAGTAAAAAGAGAATGAAACCTACAAAGTAGCTAAGTCTTCGCGTTCCATTGTCTTCACTCATTATCTTCAAAGGCAACCATTGGCTTCAATGTCTTCAGACATTTTTAGGGGTCATCTTCGATAGTTAAACCGAATCTCTAGGGACTTCTACCTGTGTTATCCTGTGAATCTCACAAACACATTAGTCCCTCAACCAGGTTTGTCGTCAATACTCCAAAACCAAGAAAGGGGTGGCACTAGATGCCCTTACAAAATCTATTATATCAAAAAAGGAGCCCCCCACTATCTAATTTTCCTTAGTTGTGGTGCAGCCACGTCATCAGTTGACGTCAATATCTTTCTTACGAGAAAATTTCGTTCGTAGGCTGTGCAGAGGATTACCACCGCATCCATTTTTATCACATGCAGCCCCACACATGGCATTTACGATTCCCCAACAGAGTGCCTCATGTCTTCCCAACGAAGCAGATTCCACTTCCTCTTCATCGTCTCCAATCTCCATCAAATCCCACTATTGTTTCGCTGCAGAAACAGATGGATTTCCTTCTCCCTCCATCAAATCCCACTACTCTAGTGATGCAGTTGCTCTTCCCAATTGGTATTTCTTTCCGGTCATGTAATTTGGCCGGGTGAGCGATGGTGAGAGGTGTTTCTCCCCGGTGATGAGGTCCCCCGGTGGCCGTCCCTGCCCTGCCTCCGTCATCCCCCGCATTGGCACCCCGCCCTGGAAGCAGAGCGCCTTGGAAAGAATGCAGCCGCGTCGAGATAGGCCCCGGCCACTCTTGGCGACTACCTTGCGGTCTCGTGCCGGGTGCCCCGGTAGAAGGCCGGGAAGACTCTCCGCGGAGGCGGCGAACCCGCCGACGTATCTCGTGTGTCCTCCACTCACCTTCCCCACCACACAGTAGGCGGCAGCGCATCGGCTGAGTGCGGCCCGTGGAGACTGTAAGAGATATGCCCTAGAGGCAATAATAAATATTATTATTTATCTCCATGTTCGAAATTAAGTTTATATTCCATGCTATAACTGCTATGGTTCCCGAGCCCGTATATCCATAAAGGCTCTGAGGAAAACCCATGTGCACGTGTGGAATAATAAACGGTAAAAAGTATTCCTAGTCAAGCCTCTAAGACTAGCTCAAGTGTTGCATGATGATCACGTTTTCCTGATCATGGGCATGTCCATGCCGGCAACTTTTGAGGGCACAATGTTAGGAGAACACTTGTGTTGAATCGACCCGAATTGATGTTATGCTATGAGATACATTCATCACAAGTTAATGGTTAATAACACAGAGAAAGTTAACGTTTACATAATTCCTTAGACCATGAGAGTATCGAGTTTCTTCATGCTTGCTTCATGAACTTTGGGGTTTGTTAAACGTCATCCGTAAAAGGGTGGCTATTACAGCGGCTTGCGGGTTCATGGAAAAGTATGACAAGGGACTTAATAGCTCAAGATTGGGATTTGCTCCTCCGACGATGGAGAGATATTCTTGGGGCCCTCTCGGTGTTAAGGTATCCATCATCGTCTGGCCAGACACAATGTGATTTGATCACAGGGATGCCGGAACGCGGAAACGAGATAAGAGAACAAAACCAGTAACGTGGTAACTGGCATAGTGGACAAGTTGTTGATCCACGGGGATGCCGATAAGTCTCACCTCGGGTGTTTGTAACATATCGCGAAGCCACAGGAATAGCACACGCAAAACTACAGGTTCACTCGAATATTCATTCCTGTGGGTATAGACATCAATATGGATGTCCACGGTTCCGCTATTGATCATTGATCGGAAAGTGTTCCGGTCATGTCTGTACTTCACCGAACCTACAGGGTCATACGCTTAAGGGTCATCTATCTGCTGAATACTAGACAGGGAGTCTGAGAGAAAGTCACTGGAAAATTTTCGGAGACAACGGAAAAGTTCCGGAGAGAACACCGGAATAGTTTCGGTAAAACCGAAAAGTTGTTTCGGGGTAAACCATTGAGCCAAATAGGTTTCAGCACGCGACTGGAACTTTTTGGAGGTGCCGGAATTGTTCTGGGAACTTCTGGAATTTTTCCGGATAGAAAAACCGAAAATGTTTCGGAGCAGCCGGAAATGCTTTGGTTGCTTTTCGCTGATGAAAATCATTGATCGGGAAATATTTCGGAATGCGTCCAGAATTATTTTAGTGGGTACTGGAAATGTTCTAGACCTACAGAAATATTTTTGGATTTAACGGACGAGGAAAAATGTTTTCATGAATAGTGAAAAGCACTTTATGGTTGCTTTTTGGAAAGCCACCTTTTAGGGCTGTTCCCAAAGCTTCTAGAAGGGATAACTTGGGGAAGGGGAAACCCCTTTTGGGGGTCCCCCCAAGGGTGGCAGCCATGTGGAGCTACTCTATGGAGCTCCACTAGCCACCACTTTATGCCCTTGTAAAGGTCATATTGTGAGGGCATTTTGGTATTTCCATATATGCTCTACCCCTTGGGTTTTTCCTATAAATAGAGGTGGAGAGGTGCTCTCCATTCTCACTCTTCTCTCAAATACAAATGCCATGCATGATCTGGCTTTCTCTCTCCCTCCCACGAAATAGTTTCGTAGAGCCGAAAGGCTGTCTGGGTTCCGGTGGGAACTAGTTCTGGACGGTGAAGCCCTGCCGGATAGCTGACACCATATGTGTGCAACCCCGTAGAGAGGTCGTAGGTTCGATCTTTTGCCCAAGGGGCTGTTGGAGGGTCCTCCCGAAGGGCTGTCTGAGTTACTGTCCGAGTTCGAGGGTCCTCCCGAAGGGCTGTCCGAGACACCGTCCGGGGGACTGTCTGACTGCCTCCCGGAGGGCTGTCCGAGGGATTGTCCGAGGAGCAGACGAGGGAGAACATCCTCGCGGTTGGGAGGTTGTAAATCCTAGCTGCGGGGATCTGCACCAACGATCTACATCGACTCTACTTCCGCTGCGCCATGAGTCGGTAATGATCAGATCCAAAACCTTGTATGCATCTCCATAGTGCTCCTGGGCTTGTTCGTAGTGCGGAAATTTTTTGTTTTCTGCTGCGTTCCCCTATAGAGATGCTCCCGTCCCATGTGCATAACATACATTACTGGACCAATTGTTGGACTTTTATGAATCCAGGTAGACGCCTTCAAGGATGACGAGGCTGTGAGGATACCAACGAGAGGATTAATCTGAGCCCATATGCTAGGTGAGTTCTGTCTAGCCCTGGTGTGAATCAACAATCTCTATCTTTTGTCGCGGCAAGATCAATAGTCCTAATGCCCTTTGTGCCATTCTCTCTTCAATTCACTCTCATGTTTTGCTATTCTACTCCGTCATTGCATGATTTGATCAAAAAAATTGCAAGATGTGGAATCCTGAGCATTTGGCCTTTGATAAGATTACTTGAGTGTCTTAAAATTTGTAAGAAAAATTCTAGGATCATTTCAATACACTAGATCTCATTTTTAACTATTGAATAAGAATCGAGTTGTTTACGTAAAAACATGATTGAGGTATTTCCATAAAATAACAATCAAGTCGTTGGACTTTGATTATAATGGAGGCAAACCAGAAGCATCAGTCAAGGTGGCAAAAAATGTTGGGTAACAGAAAAATGAACACTTGAGTAAGCTGTTGATTGTTCTTAAATTTCAATACTTGGATCTGGTGCGTAAGAATCACATCTTAGTTAAGCTTTTGTTACTAGTAATACCCTAAAGGAGTGGATCATCATAGAGTGCTAACCCTTCTAGTCTAAAGGCATAAACTTTTTTTAAATGAAGAATGAGATAGTTTAGAAACTGATAAATTCATGCACTACAAACCAAAGCAAAAATAAATGATGCATCATCTTACAAATTGAGTAACCAAGACAAAAAGATAAGTGCATAGCAAAAAGAAATTTTTACCTCACCTACTCAACCAACATGGAGATGCTAATTCGATCCTACTGAGGAGGCCAAGCGTCACTTTTTGTCCCAGCCGCCGCCCCTCCCCTCCCAGCCGCCGCCTCCCCTCCCCTCCATCGCCCCCTCCCCTCCCAGCCGCCGCCTCCCCTCCCCTCCGTCGCCCCCGCACGGGCGACCAAGAGGCACCAAACCCAGCCGCCGGTCCTCCACTCCTTCCCCTACCTCCCCTCCGCCGCCGTCGGTGGTCGGCGCCGGGCAAAGCCCGTGCGTCCGACGGCGGCGGCGGAGGTACTGCCTCTCCTCTTGGGTCTAGGGTGGCGCGGGACGCCCCATCTCGAGGGTGTGATCCCGATCTGGATCGTGGCAGCGCCGATCTGGACCAAGGCGCCCTGATGGACAACGACGGCGTGGCGGCCGGCCGGCGTCCTAGCGATGGCCTTGGCAGCAGGACTGGCGCAGCCCTTCCCAATCTGGCGCGGAGGGCCCTGGATCAGGGGCGGCGGCCCCTGGGATGGCCTTCCTGTTCGGTGGCGAGGCGGGGCAGGTGGGCTGCCGGGGATCGGACCGGGTGGCCGGCGATTCACCGGCGGGTTGGTGCCGTGGCGTGCTGCCCCGGCGGCCAACGGCGCCGAGCTGTTCCTCCCTCCAACCCATGTTGTGTGCACTCCGTCTTACCGGACATGGCCGTGCTGTAGCCGGTTATCGGGTTGGGAAGGAACGAGAGGTGGGGATCCGGATTGGGATAATTCCCAGGTCGGCTCCTGCCGGCCGCGACGGCGACGATATCCGAGGGTGCCATTTTTCTTCCTGGAGACGTCGTTCGGGTCCGCCCTACCTTTTCCCACCTCATGGTCTCTTGGGTGGAAACCCTAGGGCGGCGATAGCGCTCTTGGCGTCGTGTCCTTCTTGAAGGCGTCGTCGTGAGAGCTATGTGGCGGTGGGCATCGCTTGGGTGCGTCGGCAGTTGCAGATGGCGTGCCCCTCTTCCTCCAGGTGGCAGCTGTTCCGGGGGAAACCCTAGATCTGGGTCTCCCAGATCGGATGATGACGGAGACTTTGGTGTCCTAGGGTTCTCTGGAGAGGCCAATAGGTGGAGCGGTGTTACATCGACCGCATTGAAGACGATGAGTCTCGGTGGCGTGGAGCTGTGGAGTCTCAGAGTTGGACGCGGATTGATCGACGCGTGCAGACTGGTGGCGCTGTCTGGTGTCGTGGTGACGTCGACGACAGATGGGACTGGCATGATCTATGCAGTGATTCCTCCTGAAGACGGGATGGCGGAAGATGGCGGCGGCGGATCCTAGAGCGTGCGCAGGCGGTGCACGTTATGGGACGCCTAGACCGGATGGTCTTAAGGCCACTGGATTAGATTGTGTCTGTTATGCGGACAGAGCACATTTATATACTTGTAGGTGTAGCGAATTTGTTCTCCTAGAAGGGGGCTTCGGGTCGATCCTTGTATTCATGTTGTCAGACTCTGGTGAATAATTAATAAAGATGGATGTGTGCATCATGTTGATGCAGAGGCCGGGGGTAATCCTCCTTTTCGAAAAAAAACTCAACCAACATGGCACATTAGCAGATCCCGTGGGTTCAGAGTTTCAGATCCCACTTACACCCAACCAAGTCCCCTGTCTACAAGCAAAAGTAGCCCAATAAACCATGACCTTTGCTTTGGTACACCTTCCCCTTAAAAACTTGCAAAGGGTATTTTCATCCAAACATTGGTTACCAAAAAATAGATTAGATGTGCAATTTTTCTTGCATAAAATTAGATGTGCAGTTAGACCTTATCCCTACACAGTGCTCTGTGATGTACAACAACACGAATCGCATCAGACATTGTCTCCTCCACCGCCGCATGATCGATCTTCCTTGATTCAATTATCTTATGAGTTTACATTAATATCATATCATAATCCATAGCATTGCACCGCCGGCGAGTATCCATTAATCTCTTATCCTGATCCATAGCCGAATTAATACCATGCCGCCGGTCGTACGGCCGGCAGGACACAAGCTGCGATATCGATAAGAATGGAGATTATCCTTACGACATCTCTAGCCAATCCCCTAAAAACCTATAGAGGCGTAAAATTTCAGTTTTACTCCTCTAAACCGCACCTAGCCGAAGTCCTAAATCGGTTAGAGGAGTAAATATTTTACTCCTCCGCTGAAAATTTGGCAACTGGTTCATAAATATACTCATCCCCCCGCCCGGCCGAGTAACCCCCCCCCCCCCCAACCTCTTGCCCCCTCCCGCACTGCGCCATAGTCACCGCCGCCACCTCCCCACGCATCACCAGAAGACCGAGTGAAAACAAGAACAATAGACGATGCTAACGTCCAGCTTACAAGATCTCATTGCCATCATGGTCATCTACGTCCTCATGGGAATCCCTTGGGAAGGATTCTTCATCAACTTCAACATGGAAGTTTGCAAGAGGGCCTCCAACCTTCTCAATAGCACTCACATCTCCCTTAGAACCAGCTTTACAACATGAGCATGGAAATTCATCCTTCAGTGAAGCACCAGTATTAAGGAAGTGTCTCCTTGAGGATGACCCAAGAAAAAAATATAATTGTATTCATACACAAAATCAATTTACGAGAAGCTTCTAAAATGATGCTTTAGTTTTATTTCTAAAAGGGACTAAGAGATTTAATAAATGTGGATCATCCTATTCTTATAATTGAATTGGATGCTCATACCCTTTCAAAGTTCTTGAAAAGAAAAATGGTGTAAAGAATCATGCATATACCTACCACCATTTTAATAGAATTGGATGCTCCGACCCTTTCGAGCAACCCTAGTGTAGTAATGCATGGAGTAGTAATGTCGTCATCCAACTAAACAGTAGAGTACTCCCTCCGTCCGGTGAAGAGTGTACGTTTGGATTTAAAATTTGTCCACAAAAGAGTGCATTTCTATCTTCCCAATGCACTTTAAAGTAGAAAAAAATGCTTCTCTCTCAACACACGGTAATCAAGACCAATAATATTCTACACATGGTCTCCTTAATTTCTACATGCACTTAGCTCATTGGGGGTTGGGTAATTAAAGAGGAGAGAGATGGTGGCTTACACCTTTCCAATGCATTTTTTACTCCACTCCATAATTTGTCCTAAAATTTCTATATGTACACTTTTAACCGGACGGAGGGAGTACAGAAGAAGCAGCTGCATGCATGCACATGTGATAGGTGAGACCGGGCTTGATGGAAGTGTACTATACATGCACATGTGAGAACTGACCATATATACATACCCATGTGAATTGCATCATTACAATACTTAACTCATCCACTCCTCATCGCACTCTTTCTCCTATATTTTGACTATTCCATTTAACACACCTTCCTAAGACCTAAGCTATGCATTTTACCTAGCCTTCTTGTTCTTTGTTCTTATTGCATCGCATTCTCATTCCAATTGATTAACACATGTGTGATACATTGCACCCTTTGGTGTTAATTTCGTTCTTCTTAACCACATATCCATATCCTGCTTGGTTGATACTCCTCTTAACTAATATTCTGGTTGCATTGTGAATACCTATGTGTGGGAAAAAGCAAGTAAGTAGGAGAGGGAGAGATCATTTGGACATAGTATTGGTCGACATACATTTGTTCTCAAGCTATGTTAGCTTCTCCAACAACCCGTTGACCTGAATAAGGGGATTTGGGGTCTTGGGGTTGAGCTCTTCTCACTGCAAGAGAGAACCAATTAGAGCATGTAGGCATGGGAGGCATGTGGAAAGGAAAAGCTACTTGTCATGTGTGAAGCACTATAAATGTCCATCGTTTGTTTCGTTTGGAACATATAACGATGTCTTCAAAATGCTTTGCAAGCATCTCGCAATTTCTTGACATACTATCTTCCCATATGACAGACTTGGATTCATAGATGCAAACCAATGCCTTTGTGTGTTTAGCATCATGGCATGCCAATGCCAGTTTGAATGTGCTCAAGTGGCAATCATTGTGGACATGTTGCTCATGAATGGAAGAGCCACGGAATCTCAAGATCAATTGCACACTACTGCCGGGAGCTATTAATTGTAGACATTTGAGCCAGTTTAAGCAATAACTAGCTACTTAAATGACAATCGGATCCATTGGTTTAGTTCACACCATTGGTGTTCGATATAAAAACAGACTACAAATGAGATCAATTCGTCGGTTCTCGGGAAGAACAACAATCGGAAATATTGGCAAAAAAACCTTAATCCAAACCACCATTTTTGTTACTTTTTGCACACTTCAGTGTCTTAGTTCCCTTTACCTCCCTCTACATTTGCCCTCTCCCTCAGGCACCAGATCGACTGCTGTATTGCCACCTCCCCTCACACTCATGCTCATTTCCATGACAACTCTCTCACTTTTTATCACATTGACACACAATGACAAGAAAATGCAGCAAATTGGTAGAGCCCCACACCCCTGGCCAATAGAAACAGAACACGTTTCAGGGTCAGGTACAGTCGTCCGTGGAATCAATTCGGATTTTGGACGATAAGCACTAAATTCATACACTTGGCCGAGCATGCAGTCCAACAAAAATTCAGCACACCAGATTTCCTACTATATGGCCGATTTCGTAACGTTGGCTGGGACTTTTGCGTGCCACGGACGTACGTTCGTTCTGTGAAGCGCGGTTGAGCAGTTTGATCGAGCTAGTACATACTCCTTATCTATGACTCCTTATCTTAAGCTTCCATTACCCTGCTTGCCGGGGACTCCGCATCTGTCGTTTTCATTCAGCTTCAGCACCAACACCTGGAAAGACAGCACAGCTTCAGAACCGGCGCCTTGTTTATAGTCCCTACGCAAGAAAAGCCTTAATTAGATATCAAGATGAGCAACACAATATACAATATGGGCTGTAGCTAGGAATAGGATTGCTTCCTGGCATGTGTGTTGTTGTAGATCTTACAAGTGGGTCTACCAACAGCTACTTGTTCTAACTACAAACTCCATCTTACAACATCTTCTTGTGCTTCAGTTCACCACTGTCAGCTCTGAAATCAAGCTGTATTCTTACTTCGCCCTCGCAACAGAAACACCAGGCATCATTAATGCTGAGACATTAAATCACGATAGTACTTCCCATTGAATCTGACTAACAACAACTACTGGAGTTCATCAACACACCATTCTTACAGCGTACATCTTGTTCAGCACTTCTTTCTTGTACCAACTCTTTAATCAACCAGCACAAGTGCATTTTGGGTGGTCCACTGTGCATGTAGCCTCTAAAGCGACGTTCAGTTTTACTGTTGCATTAGAGTAACAACATATGCATATTCAGCAATGGTGAACAACAAGACCAAATCCACAAATACTGTACTAAACCAAACCTCATATATAATATGTGTAACTAACTGAACACACATAGCTAATTGAAAACGACTCAGCAATGATGAACTGAAAAGACCAAATCTGCAAAATAGCTACAAAGTTGTACTAAATCAGCGACAATTAATATGGATCGGAGGGAGTACTGAACTAGTACTTATACACATACCACCGCTGTTGAACTAGTACTTATACACATATGGCTACAGTTCAGGAATTGCATACAGTGTTGTTGATGTTCCCACGGGAATTATGAATTTTGCAATAAAATATATGTCTCGTATGAAAGTGATCTTGCCTATGAATTTAGTACCAGGCTTGAGCTCATGTTCTGAATCCTCCAGTAAATGGTTTCCTGCAGAAATTCTTTGATCTATATGCCTAAAAACCATCTGTGTTATCTGAAGAACTGAACTGAAACCCTGTCAATCTGAGATCATACGCCAGTAGTATCAGCAGTAAAAAGTCAAAGAAATGCACGACACAAACACAAATCGCCTATTGTGTACCCACTTGTCGTACAAACTAAAGGGAAATATTCAAGATGAAATGCCCGAGTCACCAATCATGTATATGCCGTGTAAAATCTAAAATCCACTTGTGTTCAAGAAAAAAAAAAGATTCAGGAAAAACCAAGTATTAACAATCTCGTGCATAAGTTTTAGAAGAACCATTCTCATACATAAGTTCTGAAAAAACACCATATATAGCTTGAGGTTTACAGTTCAAAGATAGGAAGAAATATATATAGATGATGCTGCTGATACATAGAGAAGGGCACCCACAACTAGTTCCAGCGTCTACATCTGTCTTGTATATCCAATATCATTTGTACACTACTGCATATGCAAACTCCCAGCAAAAGTAATTTCTACATGAAGAGTAGTTTTGCAGCAGCAACATTCACATTTTAGAACCTGGTCCAAATTCAACACTAGGGTATCCGTAGCAGAGATCCAAAGCTGAAAATACGCATGGGAAAAATACAAGCAACATGTAGTGAAGCACCAAGTTATTGAGACATAAAGCAAAATGAACCCCGTGGTGCAAATACATCAACAGGTCCAAGCATTAAACAAAGCAACTCTCACAAGGCAATATCTAGGCATGCAACTGGACTGACAGTGTCTACAGATATTAGATAGTGGTAGTACAAAGAAGTCAGGAAATTACACAATTCAAATCATCCAAGTCAATTTCACAGGACATGTCATACAAAGTGGAAGAATAGAGGATCAATTTCTGTGTTGACCACAATAGCAGCCATGGCAGACAGAAGCGGAATAACCTACAGCAAAGAACCATTTCTTCACCTCAGCAAACCCAAGAGAACCCCAGATACCTGCAAAACAATCAATGTCATCAGTCAAAACCAATTTGTACTACTCACTCACTGGAAAGCTGATAAAGTAATATCTTAGATTTTTCTTCATTGCAACAGTGCACATCAACTCATTTTTCTGGAGATCATACAACAATCATCTAGAAAAAACAAACATCATCCAACTGTTCAGCCAACATAACATATTAGCATCGATCACGGTCCTCCCATAGAGAACTTAAACGAGAGATCAGGCATCATCTTACTGATTAAATAATCGAGCAAGAAGATAAATTTATACAACACCTGTTCAGCCAACATAGCATATTAGCATGTCTCATGCATTGACATTTTCAGCTCCACCATCTCCACCAGCAATGCCCCTACCTAGAAGCAGAATAAGTACAATAAATCAAGGGAAAGCTACCAACAAGTAAAAACTATTTACTGGAAGTGGCAACCAAATTATTACTAGACATCAATAGCTAAATTTCTAATTTTGTTATACTTTAAGCAATCCGGTAAGTAACAAAACTATGCTCGGATAACTTCACCATCCTGACAAAGAAAGAAACAACTCAATATATACTTAAATATCTAGTCAACTCTTTAGCACACCAACGATATTATAGTAAACATGTATCATAAGTAACTGGAGTGAATCTCAGTAAAAGTAATTTGATTTGTTATGTATGCCATGCAAGAGACGAGATGTTACCTGCAGTATAGAAATTTGTATAGGGATAATAGAATCTAGAACTCAGGTACTCTCTTCTACCAATATATTTGAACTGCATCGACTCAAGTTGGAGCATGAAGTCATGAGAAACCGAAGATAAAAAGATCACATTTGTGTCTTCATCATACCCTGGCATCAGGACAAGTTTTGCCGCGCCTGAACGCAAGGGTCATGTAAAGAGCTCATCCAGTTGGACGGTTTTCTGTAGCACCCATGAGACAACACCATCAGAGTCAGATTTCCTCGCCCATAACTGAATGCTTAGTTCTGGCTTTGGCAAAACAGCAAGGCCGAGGCCATTATTCTCTCCTCGTATGATCTGAAAGGACCAGTCGACGCCGAAAGTATTAGTAACATCAACACTTGCAGGCTTCTCAATCACGTCAAGAGTCAGCCTTTCAAAATCAAACACAAGAATACCGCCTCCATGAAGTAACCAGCAAAGTACATTTCTAACCAATATGCTAGGCCTGTTTCTAGAAATCACATCTGTAGTCGCTATGGAGATACTATCTTCCCATATGCCAGACTTGGATTCATAGATGCAAACAAACGCCTTTGTGCATTTAGCGTCATGGCATGCCAATACCAGTTTGAATGGGCTCAGGTGGCAATCACCATGCACATGCTGCTCGTCACCGCCAGAGCACAGCACCGCAGCGCTCATGATGAAGTTAGCTTGCTGATTGTCGAAACCCGGTGGAAAAGCTACACGGCGCTGGAAGTTGGTGTAGGGGTCCCACAAGCAAAGTTTTAAATAGCGCGCTAAGCCTCTTAGCGGCAGCTCAGCCAAAAGCTATGAAACGCTATAGCGCAGCTATAGCGTGCTAAACCCCATTTAGCGTTTCAGTATAAATCAATAAAAAATGAGAAAATAGACATAGAATCAGTCATCAATTCAACATATATATACTTGACAATTGACATATATCAACTAGCATACAACCAAATCAATAGAAGAATGATACTATATTGTGTAGTTCAGAACATACTCATGCAAAGAACAACCACATAATTCACTAACAGAGCAAAGTTCAGCATAATGCAAAGAATAGCCGCATAACAAATTAACAATACATCCTAACATAGTGCAGTTCATTACATAACAGAGAATAGTCCCATATAGTACAATACATAATAGGGGCATATATCAGGAGATGGTCCATTTCATTACATAACAGAGCAAAGTTTGGCATAGCAACTACCA
Source organism: Elymus sibiricus (assembly GCA_039707655.1). NCBI lineage: Eukaryota > Viridiplantae > Streptophyta > Magnoliopsida > Poales > Poaceae > Elymus > Elymus sibiricus. Next base: position 29,791,356 of record CM077674.1, read on the forward strand.
ACATACCACGAACACACTTTGAAGCTACAAAAGTGGTACACCAACAATAGGAGATGATTGAGTTCATAAGTTCAGCCAACTAACTTGACATAGAAACATACCAGCATACCACATCATACTTCGAAACAACAAAAGTGGCATATCCAACCATGCAATTAATACGAGTCGGCAAGGCTAGAGGGAGACTCATCTTCTGATTCCGACGAAGAAGAATCGGAAGAGGCGGAAAGTATGGCTTCCTCGTCAATGCTATTAAGGAGAGATTGCACACTCTTCTTCCTCTTCTTTCTAAGGTGTGCAGTAGGTCTCTTCTTCTTTTTCTCTTGTGCTTGTGATGTTGAAGCTCTCTCTTGCTGACCTTGATCTTCATCACCAACATGTTCATCAACACTATCATCTCCAACAATACCGGTGATGAACTCGTTGTTCTCATCCTCGAGAACATCAACGATTGTCTTCTCTATTGGGTCTCTACTCTTGTTCTCTCTCTTATGCTTCATCCTAGAGTTGAACTTGATAAATACAAGATCCCTCATCCTATCATGGAGTAACCTGCTGCGTTTCTTTGTATGAACCTGTGTAAGTGAACAAAAATCAAGTATGGAACACATCGCCTCAATGTGAGAAGTGCAAGGAACTATATTTTGTACTTATGAACTTGCAGTTGTCTTTCTTACTTATTCAAATGCTGACCAGTTTCTCTCACAAGCTGAGGAGCTACATGTCAAACTCAGAATCTTCATTGCCAAGTCCTTCAACTTGGGTGCACATGTGCCATAATTCAGCCACCCTTTTGCTGCGTTAAGACATTAAATGATTATATTGTTAGGCAAGTACAGAGGGGGGAACAAAGGAAGTGATATTAAATAACATCACAAGATTTCAGCAAACAACACTCACCTGGAGAGAAGTTTTTCCTTCTTCTCTGCCGTACAGCAATGTCCATTCCAAAGGAATCTTCCTCCTCCTCGTATTTGTCGAGTTCATTAATAAGCTCATCCTGAGTTTTTTGATCTCCAATCATCCTTGTGATGCATTGGATCACAGCTGCTCTAAATGATCCATCCCTCTCGATCGCAACCTTGTTTGAATAATAATAGTAGGGGTTCAGAAAGTACCCAGCCAAATGTAGTGGCGACTTGAGTTTGTTGTCCCATCTCTTGTCAATGATGTCAATGACACATTTGAGCGACTATCATCATTATCAAAACTCGCAGCAATTTCCTTTTTTGCATCCAACATACAACCATGGAAGAATCCCATTGCAGGCACATCACTATCCATTCTTCTCAGGACATTAGCCATTGGCTCAAAGTAGTTGACAGCAACGCCAACACCTTTCCAGAAGGTTTCCGATTGCACCGTTTTGTGAGCTATCTTTCCCTTGTCCTTGTCTAAGTAACCCATTTCATGTAGCTCGTCTGATCTGAATAGTTTAAGCATTTCCTTCTTATTGTCTTGCAAGCTTTTAAGATTGAGATAGGCCGTGGCAAACCTAGTAACACCTGAGCGTACCAAGTGTTTTCCTCATCAAAGCTAACACCCTTGTGTGAGCATACAAGAACACAGTTACTTGTCTTGCTTGGGCAATTATTTTGTCAACCGATCCAAGCTTCCCTATATCCTCCAACATGAGATCAATACAATGGGCTGCACATCCATTCCAAAAAATGGAAGGTCGCTTTGCTTTCATTAGACTTGCTGCTGCTACATTGACACTAGCATTGTCGGTCACCACTTGAACAACCTTTTCTGCCCCTATATCTTCAATGCAACTATCAACGAGGTCAAAGATGTATTTGCCATTTTTTTGGACAGATGAACAATCAACTGAATCCAAGAATATGACTCCTTGAGAACTATGGACAACTAGGTTCATTACTCCCCTACCCTTTCTATCTGTCCATGCATCTGTCATTACGGTACAACCTGTGCGCTCCCATGCTTCCTTATGTGGTCTGAATGAATCCAGCACCTTCTTCTTCCTTTTCTGCAAGAACGGTCCGCTCATCTCATATGCACTAGGCCCATCAAAGTCTGTGCCAATATCTCCAATGGCTTGAAGCATACATGCAAAGCTAGGAAGTGTGACAGTGTTATGTGGGATGCTAGCTTCATAGAAAAATTGACATATATATCCACAAGCCCTATCCCTCCTCTTTTGTCTTTCCTGAGTTGTCAGCTTTGATTGAACCTTTTCAGGTTCACAATTTCTTTTTTGCTTCCTCTTGACAATTTCTTCTATACTAGACTTGCAAAATTTGTCCATAGGGCCACACATTGAGCTGCTTGTCCCTGGTTTTGACCTCAACACCACAACCTGATTGCCATTGTCTTCATCAGTTTCATTTTCTCCATCGGAGTGATCTAAGTCTACACTAGATCTGAGCGCCTCCAATCCCTCGATCTTTTTTTCCTTCAGCTCAGAACTCTTTAGGAGCAAAGCTATCATCTCCAGCCTGACATCACTAGGAACCTTCTTGCATGCTGTGACACCACAATTCGTTATTTGTGAAAGGTGAAACTTTACCCTTGTAATGCCAGCTTTGCATATCTTGCCACAATAGTTGCATTTCTGCCAATGCTTTTTGTTCACATCTGGAAGAGTGCAATGCTTCCACGCAGGATCATTCGAGTCAACAACTTGAGAGAGTGGAGGTGCTGTTACTGAGGCTGTGCTGGAGCCACCAACACCTATGCAAAAAGAAGCAATCAAAGTAAAATTAGATATTGTTTAGGCAGATTTACTTGCAATCTGGTTTTTGCAAGCTACAAAGATGTTCAGATTTTGCAATGGTTGCAGGATAATATAGTACTACTTCATTAGATTTTGCAAGCTACAGAGGATAGTAATTCTGCACAAGCAGTACACTATTAATAATGGTGAATGCTTCTGATTATCAACTAGCAGGCAACTGCAGCATGTTCTAGCGGCAGTTCGGAGTCGAGACTTGACACACACATGACGAACATTGAAGCATTCACTCCCGCATGCTGTTCAGGATCTGCAGAGTCAAGCCAGTATGTAGAAAAGCATTCACTCTGCAGTATATTTAAATGCAGCCAAAATACGTGATAGAAAAATGTACGACAGTAGCAAATAGACTTCCAATGTATCTGTAATTCTGTATTATAACTGAAAACTTCAGCAGCATTCGTTTTTGTTGTGAATCGGGAGCATTCAGTCCTTCACATATTTCTGTAGCAGTACAAGCATTCAGAAGAAGAGATAACAGAGGATAAATAAGCTTACCTGCTGACGGGATTTGCTGGCTCATGGTCGCCTGGTGGACACCGTCGCCGCGGGGAGCACCGTCGCGCCGGGAGCTCCGTCGCCCTGTGGATGCGGTCGTCGACTCAGCAGAGAGGAAGTGGCGAGGAGGGATCAGCCGAGAGGAAGTGGCCAGGAGTTGCCTCGCCTGGTGGAATACCCCGTCGCTGGGAGGGAGTGGCGAGGAAGGTCAGTCGCCGGAGTCACAGCTCGAGGCCGCCGCCATGGTTGGTCGTTGGTCGGCCGCCGCCGTTGTTCCTGCTTGAGAAGAGGACGGGAGTGAGGATAGGGTTTGGCTCGAGAGGAGGGTTGGGGTCTTCGACTTGGTAGGCTTGGGCTTTGGCCCGCGTAGCGATTCAATTTTGGACCGAAAATTTTAGGCCAGAGACGCGGGATGCTAACGCTAGAGGCCCAATTTTAGCGCTAAGTGACCTCTAGCGCGCTATTAGCACGCTAACCTGTCGTAGGTGAAATCGAGCTTCGCGTAGCGCGGCGTATGTCTTGGACGCTATAGCGGCGCTATAGCGCCACTTTAGCGCCCTATTTAAAAGTTTGCCCACAAGACAGCCTTGTGGCGCGGGCGGTCAAGGAAGAGTGCAATGCCGTGTCGACAACCAAAGAAGGAGAAGGACTTATGTACGGGCAGGTTGGCCCACGGAGTCCAACCAAGGAGGTTCTCTGGCAGGGCGAAGCTGACTGGGATGCGGTTTGGCGGCTCCAGCATTGGAGTGAAAACGGGGGCCAGACCAACTTCTTTGTCAAAGAAGCCAATGAGCGGAGGTTTCCGGTGGTGTTTGCGGAAGCGGCAGAGGAACTGAGGGTCAGAGAGGATGGTGTACCAGCGCTTGCATACAGAGGATACACAGGGAAGCGAGGATGGAAGCGGAGAGAGACGGAGGAGGATCTCCTGGAGGAGGTCCTCGTCGTCCAGCGGTTGCACGGGTGAGGAACGGAGGCAACTCATCTGAGCTGGGACTGGGAACAGGCTAAACGAATAAATGCCCAGTGGTGCTTGTGCCTTTGCCAAATTTTATCATCTTACACTCAAAGCAGACCAAATGTCCCATCTTGCATCTGCACATTCGTGAAATTCCCCATCTTTAGACTTAACCATGCTATTTGTTTCCTTAGCTCAGGAGAAGCTGAAGAAGACGTGTGGAATGCTGCTTGAGATTGAGAGACTCACCGAAGAGTCCCTTCGGCCTACAGAAAAGCGGAAACTACATCTCTGGCCTATGCGAGACCGAAGAGTCCCTCTTCGGCCTACACAAGGCCGATGGGATCATATTTTTGAAATTTACGAATTAGGTCATATATTATCGGAATTTGTTATAAAAATTTTAATATTTAAAAAAATTCTTGATCAATAAAGCCTTGTTTTGCTCAAAAAGGATAACCTTCCCAAGTGACGCACTGACGGCTTCTTTGGATCACAGGAGGTGTGATTGCGTGCTTTTCCCAACTAATCCCATGACACGACAATTGCAAATAGAAGAAACTACTGCAGCCATTGGAGTTGGAGGTGTTCATCAACACCTCATTCTCATACCATAGCTTACTGATGCTTGTTCATATATTCACAAGGAACACCTATATTCAAGATGAAATATCTGTATCTCAAATCATGTATAAGCCATGTAAAATGTACAATCCACTAGTGTTCAAGAAAAGAAAAAATAATCTAGAAAAAACCAAGTATTAACAATCTCATGCATAATTAAGTTTTAGAAAAAGCAGTCTCAGTCATAAGCTCAGAAAAACCTCATACATAGCTTGAGGTTTACAGTTCAAAGATGGGAAGAAATTTATAGATGCTGCGGATGACACATAGAGATGGTCGCCACAACTAGTTCCAGCGTCTGCATCTGTCTTAACAATGTCTACAGATATTAGATAGTGGTAGTACAAATAAGTCTGGAAATAACACAATTTAAATCCTACAGGCCAGTTTCATAGGACACATTTATACAAAGTGGAAGAATAGAGGATCAATTTCAGCGTTGACTACAATAGGAGCCACAACAGATAGAAGTGGAAGAACCTACAGCGAAGAGCCATTTCTGCACCTCAGCAAACCCAAGAGAACTCCAGATACCTGCAGAACAACCAATGTAATCAGTCAAAACCTTCACTCACTGAAAAGCTGATCAGGTAATATCCCAGAATTTTGCATCATCCCAACAGTACAAATCAACTCATTTGTTCCGAACATCATACAACAATATCCAAAGGTGAATCATCTAGAAAAAACAAACATCATCCAGCAGTGAACAGTTAATTTGTAGTTTGTACTACACGCACCGAACCTCCATTGTTGATATGTTCTCAAGCTTTCCCCCGTCATACAGTGGCGGGCCTATGATGAAAGATCTGGGGGTGCCAGATAGTGCAATTTGACCTAAATATCATCCTAATTCTACCAAATAGTCATCAAACAACATTAAGTTGTTAGAAATTTAGATAGTTAGTGTCTAGTATAACATGGCACCCATGACACCCCCACTAGATCCACCCCTCCCGTCATAGGAAAATACTGAACTTCCTAGATTATCACATCATTCAAGATTTTTTTTCCAGTACCACGTGCACATTAGAGGCTCGTCTAAGAAAGGAGAAAATTCTGGTTTCTAACTCACTTGCATGCTTATCCCAGATGGAAGAACTAGGCAGTTAAAGTCGATCAAACTCATGGCATAGAAACCATAAATGAGAGATCTCATGCATTAAATAATCAAGCAAGAAGATATATAAATAGCAAGAAGATAAATCTACAAACCTGTTCAGCCAACATAGCATATTTGCAGATCTTATGCATTGACATTTTCAGCTACATCATCTCCACCAGCAATGCCCCTACCTAGTAGCAAAAGAAGTACAATAAATCAATGGAAGGATATTGTCAAGCAAATAATATTGACTGGAAATGGCAACCAAACGACTATTTCACATATTAGATCAAGCACATACTGATAGAGCATATTACGCACATAGTGACTACTAGGAAGCAATAGTTACATTTCAATTTTGTTATACTTTAAGAAATCAAGTAACAAAACTACGCTTGTATAACTTCACCATCCAGACAAAGAAACAAACAACTCAATTTATACTTAAATATCTAGTCAACCCTTTAGCACACCAACGATATTATGGTAAACATATATCATAAGTAATTGGAGTGAATCTCAGTAAAAGTAATTTGATTTGTTACGTATGTCATGCAAGAGACAAGATATTACCTGCAGTATAGAAATTTGCATAAGGATAATAGATTCTATAACTCTGGTACTCTCTTCTACCAATATATTTGAACTTCATCAACTCAAGTTGGAGCATGAAGTCATGAGAAACCTAAGATAAAAAGATCACATTTGTGTCTTCATCATACCCTGGCATCAGGACAAGTTTTGCCACGCCTGAACGTAAGGGTCATGTAAAGAGCTCATCCAGTTGGACGGTTTTCTGTAGCACCCATGAGACAACACCATCACAGTCGGATTTCCTCGCCCATAACTGAACGCTTAGTTCTGGCTTTGGCAAAACATCAAGGCCGAGGCCATTATCCTCTCCTCATATGATCTGAAAGGACCAGTCGACGCCAAAAGTATTAGTAACATCGACACTTGCAGGCTTCTCAATCACATCAAGAGTCAGCCTTTCAAAATCAAACTCAAGAATACCGCCTCCTTGAAGCAACTTGCAAAGTGCATTTCTAACCAATATGCTAGGCCTGTTTCTAGAAATCACATATGTAGTCGCTATGGAGATACTATCTTCCCATATGCCAGACTTGGATTCAGAGATGCAAACAAACGCCTTTGTGCATTTAGCGTCATGGCATGCCAATACCAGTTTGAATGGGCTCAGGTGGCAATCACCATGCACATGATGCTCGTCACCAGCAGAGCACAGCACCGCAGCGCTCATGATGAAGTTAGCTTGCTGATTGTCGAAACCCGGTGGAAAAGCTACATGGCACTGGAAGTTGGTGTAGGGGTCCCACAAGACAGCCTCGTGGCGCGGGCGGAAGAGTGCAATGCCGTGGCGGCAGCCAAAGAAGGAGAAGGAGATGTGTATGTGCAGGGTGGCACATGGATTCCAAGCAAGGAGGTTCTCTGGCAGGGTGAAGCTGACGGGGATGCGGTTTGGCGGGTCCAGCATCGGAGTGAAGATGGGGGCTCGACCAAATTCTTTGTCAAAGAAGCCAATGAGCGGCGGTTTCCGGCGGCGTTTGCGGAAGCAGTAGAGGAACCGGTGGTCGGAGAGGATGCTGTACCAGCGCTTACATACGGTGGATGCACGGGGAAGCGAGGATGGAAGCGGAGGGAGACGGAGGAGGATCTCCTGGAGGATGTCCTCGTCGTCCAGCGGTGGAACAGGCGAGGAACGGAGGCCACTCATCTCAGCTGGGACCTGGAATAGGCTAACCAATTAAATGCCTAGTGCTGCTTGTGCCTTTGCCAAATTTCATCATCTTACACTCAAAGCAGATCAAATGTCCCGTCTTGCATCTGCACATTCGTAAAATTCCCCATCTTTAGTCTTTACCGGTGCTATTTGTTTCCTTGGCTCAAGATAGGCTGAAGAAGACGTGCGGAATGAAGCTTCAGATTGAGAGACTCACCGAATGGAAGCCAGGATCCGTCGCGCCTGGTGCTGAATCCATTCGTCATCCCAGATCCATATACAGAGCTACCTAGCTAGGGTTAATACGGCAAGGAGAGGAACGCACATCAATCAAGAAACTAAACGGGCCTTCAATGGAATGGAGAGAGAGGAAAGGGAAGGCTCACCTCAATGGATGCCGCGCGGATTCGGAGAGCTGCCCGCTGGTCGCCGTTGCAGCCGCCGGCCGGCAGGACGAGCAGAAGGAGCAGGAGCAGGAGCAGGAGCAGGGCTGCAGGGAAGCTTGGTCGGGCTGGGTCCAAGCGTTTTGGTGGACTTGGGTCAGAGGGCAGTTTCGTCTTTGCGTTTCAGTATATTTCCTAAAGAAAAAAAAAGAAGCTCTATCCACATTCTCAAAGAGAAAAAAAAAACATTCACCAAAGCGTAATTTGTTTCCGTTCCAAAGAGAGGAAAATATATTTCTGTCTATCGTGGTTAGAAATTGGAATGTTAGTTTCAAATTTAATATTGGATTTGCCTCTGCCGCATTTTCTACGGTATAAGCAAGACGAACACTCTACATTTCTACAGAAAAACGTCATCACACTCGATGGGTGGTGAGTGGGGAAATATGAAACGAGAGGCACTGAGGTGGCTGACTAAACTGCAAACAGTTCCAAATCTATCTATATATACCTACTAATAATGGGATTAACGCTTTTTCCTCCTAATTTTTGGTCCGTTTTTCGTCCGTGCGATGCTCTTCTCTTTTTTCATACGTCAATAAATCTATCGCGTTTTTAGAGAGAAATCAATCCACCGCGTGAGTTTGTGTCTGTATATCATGGGCCGCCGCCAAGCCGGCCTGCTCTGAACTTCGGTCCATTGGAGAGGAAGGGAGCGCGAAAAAATAAATGCGCTCCCGTGAGGTTCGAGCTCACGATGTCCCCTTCCGCAACGGAGGTTTCAGCCAGCAGAGCTAACCTGCCCCATGTAAAAAATTGGATTCCTTATCTAATAGTCCCATCTCGATGTTTTGCACCAAATCCCACCAGTTTATATAGGTTTGTAAAGTTGCCTCAAATATCAGCAAAGCCATCTCAAAACCAAGAAACAGAGGGAACGATGTGCCAAGAAGACTTGATAAAATCATGCATTGCTGATTGGCTCTATTTAAGTGAGATGCTTGGGAGGAAAGACATGATAAAAGAGGACATGCACGCATGCATGCTAGCTGATTGGCTCTGATTAGATGAATTTGTGGGCTGGATTGGCATGCATATTTCAGTCTATATACGTGGGCGCCTGCTGTTTCTGCTCATGCGCTTTGGTGCTAAGTGTGTTCAGACAAGCTGTGAAATTCTTTAGATTTCCCGACGGATAGAAAATTCAGAGAAGGTCCACCAGATCGAGGCAAAAGAGACAAATGCATCGGTTGATGCTCCTCGGCCACTGGAATCTAGCACGCGCGACAGCCGACCAGAGAAGTCGTGCGGCAGCTTTGGGAGGGCTCACGCGGCGGTGACAGTCCAGGCTTACGGGAACGGAGCCAGCTTAAGTCCTGCGGCGGCTGCGCCGACACTCGTCGAGGTGTGTTCATCCTAAATCATGGAGCTGGGAGAGTCGGGTGCGCCGCACTCTATAGGTCATTGTTGTAGCCAACGAGGGGTACAGGGGCAATGCTCGGACCCGGTGTTCCGCCCTCACAGCACGTGCTTACAAGCTTTCTTGATGCACAGCCATGCCACAATACAAACAGGCTTGCAGCATAGTAGATAGAGAAGATAAAGGGTGTCTACCGATTCTGACTTGTGAGGAGTTACTGATAAAATACTTGGTATAATAGGCCAATAAGTTTCTCCTAGATGCGTTTTAATCTGTGAAGCGCATGTTTTTTGAAACTAATCACATTGTTTTGTTGTTGCTTTGATGTTTGATTTTCATACACTTGCACAATTATGCATTTATCTATTGTTGTGAAATTGGAGTTCGTGCATCGGCCAGAAGGTTTCACTTAGAGTCGTCTTATTCTCTTAGCTGGTGCCTCCACAATTTCATATCTTATTTTGAAAAGCCTGAATTTAGTGTTTAAGGAAACCACAATGCTATTGCACTTATGTTTATTGGATATAGATACCCATTACTGAATTTCTCCTATTATAGTTTGACATCTCATGTTTTTTCACTGGATTTTCTTAGCGGTATGAAAAATACGACATGCCTTCCTGCTTGAACACTTCTACTCAAAGAAATTGGCAATCTAAGCAACATGTGGATGAACTTAAATTTTTGTGTGAACGCATATGTTAGATATGATCACACGATTGATCATGAACGACTAAATTATGTATGACTCGTCGTAATGCATGTTTTTTTTGCCAGATTATGTACGCCCCGTTGCAACGCACGGGCCCTTTTGCTAGTACCTAATAATAAAGTGACTACTGCTTCTGTTCGTCCGTCATGAATTTACCCGTGAAGTTGACGAGAATTACCCACCAATGCCATCGGTAAGTGGCAGAAAACGATTCGTTTTTTTCTTTTAAGTCGCTGTCCGTCGCGTTTTTTTTTTTGAAAGTACATGCGCTTAATTAACCAAACCGGATCAGTACATCCACGAACGCAAACACACTAGAAAGACCGCGAAAAACCACGCGACCAGGAGAAAATGCAGAAAGCACCCCGAAAGAAAACAAAATTACAACGAAGGGCTTTGGAGGCCCTGCAACCAGAAACACCCATCGTCGCCGGAGCCGGTTCAGCACCATCGCCGTCGTAGGCTTTGTGAGTCGAAGGAGAGGCTCGCCGCACGCAGCAAAGCCATTGACCCTGTGGCACGTCGACCGGGGCTCATCTCCGTACTGGAACCCGGATCCCAGATCCATGCCCGCACACCAACGAAGTCGGGAAGAAGCACTGGACCTGCCGCCATCGGACCACCTGCCCTCTCCTGGACCGCCATCTTCCCCAGCGTGCCGGCGACGCTGCCCAAGGCACCGCCCTCCGGCCGCACACATAGCTCCTGTACAGGCAACGGAACGAGCCGGCAGCAACGACCAGCTCATATATAGCTATCCCATCTTGCATCATAAGAGAATAAGAGCCCAACTGGCCAGAGCGTTGCTGTTACATCAGGGAGACCCGAGTTCGAGCCTCACTTCTCTCCTTTTTCTGTATTTCTCTTTGAATTCCAGTTGGCGTAATATAGAGATGCCTCGCCCAAGCGACATCTTAGCAGATGGGCTGCCCGGTGTTGTAATTTCGGCCCAGTTTAATTTTTTTTGGCAGATTCAAGTACTTTTTGAAATTTTCATATCTTCCAAACCCTAACTCCAAATTTAACATGTTATATATGGAAATCACCCAGAAAATTATGTAGATTCCAAATATGATATTATCTTGCATGTTCATCATTTCTAAAATTATGTTTATGATGCACCCTTAATTAATACTTTTTTTATATGGGGTATTTTGAAAATGTATATTATATATGTTTCCTACCCATTTAAATTGACTAGCTAGTATAGTTTGATACTCTCACAAAAGCTATTATTGGCACCTTGGGGGATGTTCATTCCTACCAGCTACCATATGCGAAAGGTCACAACAAACACATAATCATCCTCTCTAATTCGCCAAGTGCACAATAACCAACCCATATACGATGATGTACACTAAACTGCTGATGCAAGCTTTATGTAAACCAATGGCTTAATGCTGATTTCCATATTGTTTGAAATTGTGCCTATAAAGGTTTTCTTTGTAAGAATATCAATGTTGATATGCAACCTTGAACATTCGTTTTATGCATGTCCTTACGGATTGATTGTTTTCAGTGGAAATGTCTAATATGTTTGCAACCAAATTAAGTCTTTTACTTGGATTACAGTTGCAAAAACATATATCAACAAGACAAGAATAATGTTGTTATGCACATGCTATCATTGAATATTAAAATGTACTTTGCTATTTTCAGCCTAATGCACTATTTGTTGGGCATCACTGAGGAGAAACGCTAGCAAAGGCGTGAATTGATACCGGCAACAAGGTAGGTATTTTTGTTGTCTAATAAATTGGACAGAACTTCAATACACTTAAAAAATCGTATCACCTTTATTTTTTTCACAACACCACTTATCATGTTGTTTCAAGTATGGCCTCATGAAAGATTTTAAGGGATTTGCTCATGACGTCGAGTGTGTGTATGAGGGATGATTTATTTTTCTCCCGTTGCAACGCACGAGCATGTTTGCTAGTAGAATGTTCGAATTTAGAATGTATCCATGCCCTCTCTCACTTATGTCTCTGTTTGTATGGCTCCGGATTTTCATTTTCTTCCTTTCCGAGAAAATCGCTTCTTTTTTTGTGAAGATGAATTCATTTCAAGAAATTACCAAAACATACATACAAGAGAGGAAAACGAAATATAAATACGGAGGAGTGGAGACCAGGATGCAATCAAACATGTACATAACCGGAATTAAGACGGACGGCGGCTCGACCAATTCTTTCACAAAGTGTTGTGCGTAATGACGCACGATGCACGGGCGACGCCGGCTCCTCGGCTTCTGAGTTGTTTCATCATACCAAGCCTTCTGCGATGCACGGACAACGTCGTCCGTGCATCTCGCGTCATTATGTACATGAGAAAAGCGTAAAAAGCATCAAAGCCGAGGAGGATCCCTTCGACGAGAAAAGCGTCGTGCATAACTGAGTTGCTTCATTATACCAACCCTTCTGCTAAGCACCCGTAGCAAATCTCGCGTCATCATAGGCATGGAAACCAAGAAACAAGAGAAGTTTGCCAAGATAAGGAAAAGAAGAAAAATTGGAGAAGAAGCAAGGCAAAATATTTGTTGTGTGCTTGATAGGGAGAGAATAATTGTTTAATGTTGTGAATCGATGATTTTGTCCCCACACGACACGCGCTAGAGGTCACACTCAATGTGCTCATAACAACGAAGGCCACGACCGCACAGAGCCACACACATCCCGGGCCTAACATGTGCTCTTGTTATCAATCACTCTCACACCATTTCTTTTTTTCCTGCGTCCTCTTTGGTAGGAGTAACAGACAAGAGGTTCGGATGTATGTTGCTCGTAGTACTTGTTCCTCTCTGAAACAGCGAAGCGTCGGGGGCCTCTACTGGCTGGTCACGCTGCAACTTGTGCATCACCGTGGGGCCGCTGCCATGCGAAACGGAGTGGTCGGACGCCTTGCCGAAGACCAGCTCTCTAGACGAGATAAGCTGGAATCCTTAGCGTGGCCACTACAATATTGGGGTCCCACCGTAGAAACACATTGTGCATTACGGAGTGTGAACTCGGTACTATGTATTCCTTTTATGATGCCTCCTATTCTTAAGCTCATTTTGTTATTATTTTCTTGCATTCTTTGTGCCAATAGTTGGTGTAGGACAGGTCGATAGAAGCTGATCAAAATGAATATAGGAGAATGAAGGGAAGGCACACCCTATATAGGCGGTGGCCTATAAATGGTGTACCAAGTGTGTGGGTACAAGAACATTTATATTCGATTAACTTCGTAAAATACTTCACATGGTCTGTCTTCGCAAATTATAGCAGCCATAGAATGCTATAATTCCATGACCACTCTCATTTGATCATTCAGTTCCTTTCTATAGACAATTTTTTTATATAGAGCATCCATCACTAGGGGCATGTTCCATAACGCTCCACAGACTCAAACTCCTTAACTCCCCAACCAAGAAAACTGGAGTTGAAGATGTATTTTTTTAGCAAACCAGAGAATATTTATTGAACAAAGTTTAGGGGGAATACAAAGTATTTGCCGGAGAATTGACAAGCAAAACATGCCTACTAACATCAAGTGTAGTAGCTAGATTACGGGCTTCAAAATTTGTTCTCCTATTCTCATTAGCAAAGTCCACCTTCTGAAAGCATGTTCTCTTTATTTTAATCTCCCTTAGAATGACATTATGACATTGTAACTACAAGGATTGAGAAGCTCTAAATTTTTGATGGCCTATGAGCTGTCACGTGCAACACTTAACTTCGAGACTTAAAAAAAAACGGCTTCTGCATCATTACGATGCACATAACCAATCTTATAAATAATTAAGAAGAGTACATAACAAAGACGACCACGGTTGAACCATTATGAAGTAAACACCTATGACTAACTTCTGGACATGCAGATCTAAAGCAAGGGAAAGACCCTCACTACATGTCAGCGCCTCAAGAACAGCTGGGCCATCCAGACCTTCAATCACAACTGTAGAGGCTCCAAGAAAAGCTCCAGTTTCACTTCTAGCTCTCGAAATACATGGATCCACCAAAGAAGGAACCCCATGACTCAGATTAGTAACATTGACTTGTACGCTATACCGAGCTTGCTTCGGAGGGGTCATCTCAAGCTCTTTCAGAAAACCTATTGGTAAAACAATGGGTTGACAAAGGAATTTGAAATTCCTGTTCATGTATAGCTTTGCGGCGCACCCGCCAAATAGCCCATAGGTTCACCCGCACCTTAAGAAACTCAGCATGTGAAAGTGTATGCTTCAAGAGAAACAATATTTTGAAGATGTATTCGGCAATGCAACTTTTCAGTTCAATTGATGTACCAGGCCTTCCACCCATTTAGGCGCATGTGCCCCATAGTAGATGGTGGCGCTAGGTCTTGTTGGGGCAGGCAGAGCTGGGTATCTGGCTCGAGATCGATCCTGGCGACAAAGAAGGTGGTCTGGTCTCAGTGGAGCTTAGTACAGAAGGAGAAGCACCACTTCGAGGACCCCTCGCCAAGCACCACGACCGTTGAGCCACCACCATTGACCGACATGGTATCTCCCAAGAGGAGGAGCACATTGCCATGGCCGCTGCACTGCAACATGTCATCCCGGGTACACCACGCCGTTATCAGAGTTCTTCCCTGGAATGGCAGAGAATAAAGAGGTGTGCCCGATGTGCAAGTTAGAAAGGTGCCTCAGGTGCGAGTTGGTGGTGTGGCGGCGCTCGAGTGCGTAGGGTGGCAGGGGACAAGCTATGGCTCACCACAACGGAGCACAGGCTGGTGGGGGCAGCAAAAGGATATGGCGGCAGAGCGACGGCCTCCTCGCACTAGGGATTGTCGGGTGAGGTATATCATGGTCATGGGGGAGGAGCGCACTGGTACGCTACAGGTCACTTAGAGATGACATTTTCCTGTAATAATGTGCAACTCTCGCTCTTGCCTTTTCCCAGATCCGAGAAAGGTTGGCTTCCAATTCTTACGTTTTTGTTCTAGGAGTATCGACAGCTTCTCGATTTCGGCTTCACGGAGTTAGGGCGTCATGCCTAGCTCCACCACGGGGTCGGTGAAACAGGGAGCCTGAGTGTTACCGAACATGCCCTAATAGTCAATTCCTAACTACATTCTTAGTTATCTTTTACATTAGATATTTGGGTGAGATCAAAATTTCGTGATATATTATTCTAAAATTAAAGTTGTTTCCCGCCAGCATTGTGCATGCCACTTTGCTAGTTAGCGGAAACAATATAAGAAGAAAATATAGGGTTTGCTTGAGAATATGGATCATTTTGTAGGGAACACACTCTTAGTATCAAGTGAAACCATCTTATTGCATGGTTTCTTACTTTGACGGATTGCTACAATATTGTTCTTCAGTGGTTCGGAAGCAATAACTTAGCCACGTAAACCTAGTCAAAAAGGTGTTGTGCCACCTTCACATGGGCCCATGGGTATTGTAAGATCTAGGGTTGTATGTTCCCTGCCTTCGGATATGCGTCCACTCCCTTGACCACTACCCATTGGTCCCATATACAGAGAACAAGCTCTTAGTATTTTCCTTATGTTTTGCTTAGTGAAAAGTTAGTCATTGCTAACTGATGTGTCTGATAGTTTGGAGAATAATAACTTGTATTGATTGGGGCCTCAAAGGGCTGTTTATATAGATTACAAGACTTGGGCTCCAAGACTAATAGAGATAGATTACAATTCCAAACCTTGCCGGATATGGTAACGTAACCGACCTATACTCTAATATCCCCCCGCAGTCTCAGCGTCAGGAGTAACGATGTTGAGACTGGAGCGTATGTCGGTGAAAGATGCAGTCGGAAGTCCTTTGGTGAAAATGTCAGCAAATTGAGCACTGGTAGGTACATGAAGAACGCGAACCTCGCCAAGAGCCACCTTCTCTCGAACGAAGTGTATGTCAATCTCAATATGCTTGGTGCGACGATGCTGAACTGGATTGGAAGCCATGTATACTGCGGAGATGTTATCACAATAAACGATGGTGGCACGATCCAGTGGGCGATGAAGTTCCACGAGAAGCTGACGCAGCCACACCGCTTCAGCCACAGCATGAGCAACCGACCTATACTCAGCCTCAGCAGAAGACCTGGAAACTGTTACCTGCCTTTTAGAACACCAAGAAACAAGATTATCACCCAAATAAACACAAAATCCGGATGTGGACCGTCAAGTATCTGGACAACCTGCCCAGTCTGCATCAGAATAAACTGTCAAGCTTGTCGGGGAAGAAGAATTAATGAGAAGACCATGATCAAGAGTTCCCTTTAAATAGCGAAGAATGCGGTGGACGTGAGCAAGGTGAGGAGCACGAGGATCATGCATAAAAAGACAGGCTTGCTGAACGGAGTAGGAAATGTCGGGCCTAGTGAGAGTGGCATATTGGAGAGCACCAGTGATGCTACGATACAAAGTGGGATCAGAAACTGGATCACCATCAGCCGACAACTTAGCACCAACATCGGCCGGTGTACGAGTGGGTTGACAATCAGACATACCAGCACGAGAAAGCAAGTCTAAAAGATAGGATCGTTGAGAGAGAAAAAGAGAAGATTGTGTACGAGAAACGGTAACGCCAAGAAAATGATGAAGAGGACCAAGATCAGTCATGGAAAATTCATGATTAAGAGAAGAGATTATATGTTGAAGAAAAGAGTCAGAGCTAGCCGTGAGAACGATATCATCAACATAAAGCAAGAGATAGGCAATGTGGGAAGAGGAGCGAAAAATAAATAAGGAAGAATCAGATTTGGAGGGAATGAAGCCTACTGTTTGAATAAAGGTAGCAAAACGTTGAAACCATGCACGAGGAGCTTGTTTAAGACCATAAAGAGATTTGTGAAGAAGGCAAACAGAATTGGGAGAAGAGGGATCCTCAAAACCAGATGGTTGCTGACAATAAACAGTTTCATTAAGAGTGCCATGAAGAAAAGCATTTTTAACGTCTAGCTGATGAATGGGCCAAGAGGAGGAAACAGCAAGACTAAGAACAACTCAAATAGTACTGGGTTTAACAACAGGAGAAAAAGTTTCATCAAAATCAATGCCCTGTTGCTGAGAGAAACCACGACACACCCATCTGGCTTTGTAACGAGCAAGAGTGCCATCAGAATGAAATTTATGACGAAAAACCCATTTTCCAGAAACAACATTAACGCCAGGAGGTGTGGGAACAAGAGTCCATGTATTATTTTGCTGAAGAGCGTTAAATTCATCGCGCATAGCTGAGAGCCAAAGAGGATCAAGAAGAGCTCGTTTGTAAGAAGAGGGAATAGGAGAAAGGGCCGAGGTTGCCGGGGTTGCCGTGCATGGCGAAGCCGTGGTTGCCGGGGTTGGGGTGGCTGTGAGGTTGAGGCGTTTGGTGGGTAGAAGAAATCCGCGTTTGCCGCGGGTGCACATGACGTGATCATTAGTGGGTGGTGGAATGGGGACGGCGTTGGGTGGTAGTGGTGACGGGGAGGTTGGCGGTGCCGAGGTTGCCGGAGTTGCCGGACGTGTCTGGCGTGCCGGGCTTGCCGGGACCGTGCTTGCCGGGTCTGCTGGTGGCGTGGGTGCCAGACTTGCCGGAGTTGCCGGACTTGTCTGGCGTGCCGGGCTTGCCGGGACCGGGCTTGCCGGGTCTGCTGGTGGCGTGGTTTCCTGGCTTGCCAGGTCCGGGCTTGCCGGGCCTGTCGGTGCTGTGATTGGCGAGCTTGCCAGACTTGCCGGGTTTGGGCTTGCCGGTCGGGCCGGTGCCAGGCTTGCCGGGCTGCCTAGGCTTGCCAGGCTTGCCGGGCTGCCCAGGCTTGCCGGCCTTGCCGCGGGAGAGGGAGTGGTTGTAGGGATTTATGCGGTGTGAGTGACAGAAAAAGGAAACGTGTTTTCATCAAATGTGACGTGGCGAGAGACAAGCACGCGACCAGAAGATGGATCAAAACAGCGATATCCTTTGTGATCATCAGAAAGGCCAAGATGAATGCAAGGAAGTGAACGGGGTTCGAGTTTGTTGGGGGCGGTAGAGGCAGTGTTCGGGAAACAAAGACAGCCAAAGACACGTAAAAAAGAATAATCGGGATGAGAGAGAAAAAGAGATTGAAAAGGCGAATAAAGAGGACAAGTCTTAGTGGGACGAATATTTAGAAGTAGAGTGGCAGTGCGGAGGGCTTCGGCCCAAAAACGAGAGGGTAGAGAAGCTTGTAGGAGCAAGGTGCGAAGAATATCATTAATGGAGCGAAGAGAACGTTCAGCTTTACCGTTTTGAGGGGAGGTATAAGGACAAGAAAAACGAAGAAGAATGCCTTGAGAGAGAAAGAAGGTGCGGTTTTGAGTGTTGTCAAATTCTCGACCATTATCACATTGAATAAATCTAAGGGGCAAGCCAAAGTGTGTAAGAACATATTGTCGAAAATTGAGAAAGATGGCATGTACTTCAGATTTAGCACGGAGAGGAAAAGTCCAAATATAATGAGAATAGTCATCCAAAATCACAAGATAATATTTGTAACCAGAGACACTAGGAACGGGAGAAGTCCATAAATCACAGTGAATTAACTCAAAAGGAAAAGTGGTAATGGTAGTAGAGGTTCCAAAAGGTAATCTAACATGTTTGCCGCATTGACAGGCAGTACAAAGAGAGGGATTATGAGGAACACTAGAACTAGGGATACAAAATTCTTGCAGCAAAGCTGACAAGGTTGATTTATTGGGGTGTCCTAGACGACGATGCCACAAGTCCACGGAAGCAAGCATGGCGCGGGGAGTGGACGTAGGTGTGCCATGAAGCGGATAAAGATCGCCCGTGCTATTGTACCGAGCGAGTACCTCCCCCGTTGCCAGATCCTTCACAGACAAACCAAAAGGGTCAAAAGCCAAAATTACTCGATTGTCAATACAAAATTGGCGAATAGAAATAAGGTTTTTGATGAGGGAAGGAGAAACAAGAATATTGCGAAGAAGAAAATTGCCGAAAGAGGAAGGGATGTAAGAGTGACCGGTGCCGGAAACAGGTATGGTGGAACCATCACCAATGGTGATCGTAGAAAAAATAGAAGAAGAGCAAGCTGACAGCAAATTCATATTTGAAGACATATGCGACGATGCACCAGAATCGAAAATCCAATCCGTACCTTCGTTATTGAGTGTAAAGTTGTTCATGGCGTTGAGGAAGGCGGCTTGATCCCAGGCCGGCTGCTGGGGAGGAGCAGAGGGGCCAGGAGCGTGCATGGGAGCATAGAGCAGGGTCGGCGACTGGTAGTATGCCGTCGGGGCCGGCAAGCCCGGCAAGCCCGGCAAGGTGCCGTAAGAGGCCGGCAAGCCCGGCAAAGTGCCGTAAGAAGCCGACAAGGTATAGTAGGGTGGCGGTAGTCCTGGCGCGCTGGGAGGTGGCGTAGGAGTGGCGGTGTAGACATGCGCCGGCGGCTTGGGCCCAAGGAGTCCAGGAGAGCCGGTTGCCGGGCGGAGGCCAGGGCTCCACGTGCCCGTGTAAGCAGGCGGGGCACCGTACGGCGAAGGAGCCGACCAGGGCATCGGCCAAGCTTGAACAAGCCCAGTCCAGGGATCGTGCGGAGGCTGCCACGTGGAGGGGCCCGGAGGCGATGGAGAGGCCGATGGCGGAGCTTGAGCAGTGCCGGCAGAGCGAGATGCAGGGGGCCGGTAGATCGGATTCTTGCCCCGGTAGTTCGGGCTCGTGCGCCAGCCTGGAGGCGGTGGAGTAGCTGCTGCCGCCGCGGTAGGAGGGGAGGGTGCGGCAGATTGGTGCAGCACGCCAGGCGCGGCCCCGGCAAGCCTGGCCCCGGCAAGCCTGGCCCCGGCAAGCCTAGCCGCCGCAGAATCGGCAGCGTGAAACACCTGTGACGGCCGTTGCGCCTTGCGAGCTTGATTCTTCTCTTCTTGCTGGAGGAGGGAGCGAACCTCCTTGAAGGTGGGGTAGGGCTTGAGCATGGGGATGAAGGACTGCTGCTTCTCGAACTGCTCGCCGAGGCCGACGAGGAGGGCGTTGATGAGGGCGCGATCGTCGACGTGATCGCCGAGTTCACGAAGTTCGTCGCCGATCGCCTTGATTCGCTGGCAGAAAACGGTGACCGGGGTGTCTCCTTGGACGATCGTACGGAGCTCGGTGTTGAGGGTGTTGATGCGCGCGTCGGAGTTGTCCTGGAACAGTTGCTGAAGGGACGCCCAAAGCTCGGCGGCGGTGGCGTCGTCGGAGGAGACCAGATTGAAGAGCTCCGTGGAGATGCGTGTGTAAATCCACTGGATGATGGTGAGATCATCTTTCACCCAGCGAGGATCGGCGTGCTGCGGAGGGTAGGATGGATCTATGTGGTGGCGGAGGCCGCAACGGCCGAGATGGATGGTGAAGAGGTGGCGCCAATGGTAGTAGTTGTGGGCGCCAAGATCTAACGAGATAGGGATGAAGGGGGAGACGTCGGCAATGGTGTCGGCGAGGGAGATAATTGGGAATTGAGGGGGAGGTATTTGGGTAGTTGTGGAGGAGGAAGAAGAAGTGGGGGCGCCGGCTGCGCGGAACTCGGCCATGGAGAAGAGGGGCGGCGGCACGGGTGGCGGTGCCATGCCAGGTGCGGAAAACCTAGGCGTCTGATACCATGATAGTTTGGAGAATAATAACTTGTATTCATTGGGGCCTCAAAGGGCTGTTTATATAGATTACAAGACTTGGGCTCCAAGACTAATAGAGATAGATTACAATTCCAAACCTTGCCGGATATGGCAACGTAACCGACCTATACTCTAATAGTGTCCAATGGCCACCGACGAATTACTTTTCAGAAATCTAATTCATAGCAATCCTTCATCTTTATTTGTAATATTCATATTGTTATTTCCCTAGTTCTTTCTTGTTCTCGACTGCACGTAGGGATTAGACTATCGTGGTCAGGCTGGTCGTGCCTCTGGCATCATCGGTAACCCCCAGGAGGTTGGTAATGTGCACCATCTAGTGTCGGAGAGCATGGCCATGCCTCTGACAGCTCCCTTGTATGCGCACATAAATGCTATGGCAAGTTGAGTTTAGGAACAAGAGCGAAAAAATGATTCACTCTATTCTTCTGGTTGCACTCCTCCAAGGGCAGGCCCCAGATTATCGAAGAAGCTGTGCAATGCCTTGTGGCCAACTCCAATGGCATGCATCCTCACAGTCCCCGCTTGTTTGTTTCTCCCATCCAACTTATATCACGATGCAACAAGATGATTCGACGAGGAAAATAATGGATAGTCAAGAGATGTAATTGAAGAAGAGCAGTGAGAAATTTAGTGATAAAGGAACAAGTTATACATCACGGGAAGATGTATCAACTAGAACTACAATGTGAAGCAACTGGAAGAAGAAAGAAGAAGAAGGCTAGGTAGAATGCAGAGCCTCGTAAGGTGTGAGGAATCAAATAGGCAGGACCGGAGGAGTAGGGGATCATGAGGTGTGGATAAAGTGAAAAATTTGAAGCAATGTAGTTCACATGAGCATGCATTTATGCTCACTGCTCGCACATGCACATAGTACTAATCCATCTAACATGGTGTTATCTCTCATCAATCCTCAACCAACATCATTTAAACTTAATGCATGCAATTTCCTCTTATATTCTCTTATGTTGTGTTGTATGACACCATTACTCCAACATGCATTCCGCCACTAGTGGTGCTCCATTTCTTTTTTCATTGTTCATCACCCATCTGTGGGTCGGTGGGAACTATGACTAGTATATACGTAACATGCTATCTTTGGCGGTTCAATAACCCCATTTTTGGCGGTTTTACCAACCGGCATACGTGAAAGATCATCAGCAATATCTCAACAAACTAGAGGCGAATGGAAGAATCTGCCAGTTATAGGTCCAGCCTGGGATGGTTACATTTGTTGAACTACCATGTCTGGTGGTTATTGAGTTGAGACCACTTTCAAGAAATTCAGGTACTCGATGTGACGACTCACTTGTGTTTATAAACTCTCTCACGGTCGCAAACCTCTATAGACATGTCGTTTAAGGGCAAGGTGCCATCCATTTAACACACAACTGGGCAATGCACACATTAAATCGCACATCCATGCACAACTGACTGAGGAATTGGTAAGTAATAATATATCAAAGATCGTAGGTATATCTCTCTTCTTAATTCTGCCCCTAGTTCCATCGTTGCCCCCCCCCCCCCCCCCCCCCACACACACACACATGTTCAAAATAAAAACTATTCTCATGTAGAAATTTATGACTACAATTTTTGCTTTAAAAGTAACAAAAAATGTAGATATAGATATTAACTGGCATTCGTAAGATGTCTATTGTTTGAAAGTATGTGTTGCTGAGTTATGCATTGTTAAGTTAAGGGCGTGTTAGCTACGGTAGGCAGAGCAAAAAAGGACTATGAGATGACAGCAAAGGGTTCTTAAGGCATCAGGAGACTTTCTGGGACCCTTTGTTAAAGATCCGAGACCACAAGTGATTTTTTTCGATTTGTTTCCCATGCCTTGCCACATGATCAGAATGGCTATCCATCAAGAGAAACAAGAAGAAAATAACAGTTTACTGAGTTCTCTTATAATAGTTATATATTAATTTTAAAGCTGAGAACGTTTTGACACAAATAAGAGTGGACTGGGGCGAGGGAGATCGATGTTTCCATGATGAATTAATATTCCAAGATGTATATAGTGGCTTTTCAGTTTTTGTAACTCTTCTCTTTTTTTGTTGGGAAAAACATAACAAAAATGCTCATGTCAGTTGGCATGCCTACAGACCTAAAACGTCACATGTTTATGATAAGGAGGGAGTAATGGATACAGACGAGTAGAAACGACGCTCAAAAGAAACCATATAGGACTTCACTCTGATGTACGCCTGCGAGGGTTCCTTAATGTTCTTGCTTTTTGTTCTAATTTCTAAAGCAGAAGATGGGGGAAACCAGTGTTGCATGAATTGAGCAAGCAGGGTGCGAATTAACTTATGGCATGCAAAACCATTCACTAGATTGCAACTAAAATGTGCCAGCGCCATGAGGAGGTTGTTATGACAGTTTTGTGTGACCGCATGACCACCTTGTAAAACATTTCCTGTTGTAGCTAAAGCCCTTGCTCTCTTCACTCAATATCCTTCCCATCCCCTTCCCTTCGTTGCTGGAATTAGCAACAATTCATTTAGAATGAACTTATGCAAGGCACAGAAGGGTGAACCGTTGAGGCGTCGATTGCCAGCCAGCCTGCCACACGAGTCATGAGCTATGGATAACGAAGAGAAAAATAATCAAGAACTGTTGAAGAACAACTTGCGTCACTATAGTGCTAGGGCCATCTACTAATTGAGCTAAGTTGTGCTATATCGCAAAAAGTGCTAGATCGATGGATGCCGGTGCAAACAGCTGAACAACATTAAATTAGTTCTTCCACGGTGCATTCCAGCCGTAAGCTAAAGTGTAGTTAATAAAAAATATAAGTATGCTAAAATACATCATTGTGCATCCCGTCCTCAAACAAATTGGGCTAGGCTCACTTCCCAAAATTTAATTCTTTTGATGAACTGAAAAGAAAAGAATCTGTAAGATGGTTGATGATCAGGAGAAGAGATTCTTTATTTTCCCTCCCCACATTTCCACTACATCTCATCTCATAGATAGAAGTCCTGCTTCGACGCAATTATCGGTTCATATAGTTGTAAAAGTCAAATCAAGTTTCTCGATGACAATTTTCACTCTAAGAAAATAATAACACTATTTAAATTCTGGTACGGATCTAAGACTCATATTAGATGGATATAAAACACAACTATATTTTATTCATAAACATGGAACAATAAATAATCAAACAGTGCAACTATTTGTTTTAAATACAAACTCCATATGGAATTAATAAATAGCCAATTTAGAATAAAAGTTCATACAGAATTAGTTGTTACATTTTTTATATTAATCCCAAATGAAAATAAAACAAATTAACAATTTGATTTACATCCTACAACACTTAACATGTACTGATGAAGGACCAAAAGTAACATGATCAACATGCATACGTTGGTCACATTTCTTTACATACATGAGCCCAATGGGTTAACAAATAGGAGAACACAAGTAAACTGAGATGAGCAAAGACATGCAAGAGTTGACGGTCAGTTCATGTCGGATGAAAACGACATATGAGTAGTACTTCTCAAAGAACCAAAGAATAAATGTATGTCAACAATGGTGTACATGTCATACATCGTGTACGAAGAATCATGATGCCGTATGTACAGTACTCAATCTTACATGTGACTCCTTTCCCTGTGCCCCCTATGCCTATCTATAGGCTCGAAATGGTTCTCACGTGAAGAGAACATGGAGCGACTATCATGCCACTGAGCTAGTCATATAGTTTTAGTAGTAGATATTAACTAGAAAGTTTAAGGAGTTTTGATAGAACGGGTGAGGGAGATTGATGGCGAAGGGACAGTCCAAGGTGTATGTAGCCCATGGATCCTCTTATAAATTAGCCACAGTGCATTCATATCGCCGGCACTAGTGGTAGGCCGGTAGTTAGATTGGATGAATGATCGAGCTTGATATCTGCTTAAAAATAATAGATTTTCTATTATTTTTAAGTTGGAAAAGCCCAGGAAAAGGTGCTCATGACAGGTGGCACATAGACGAGCTAGCTAAAGGTTCTGCAATATGTGTGTGTGTCAAATACACACTACCTGATGGTTGTTGCTGCTGCAGTGTAAACCGATCAAAGAAATAAAATCATGTTCTCAATAATATCTACTAGTGCACCTTGGGGCCGGCATGAGATTTTCGTCCAATGGCTTTGGATGGTTAACATCTTTTCATTTAGTAAATACATGACGTATAGCAGGGGTAGAAGAACAAAATGCTGACGAACTCAGTAGCTATAAAAATTTATGAGTTGGGAACATATCATCTTCAGTGCAATATACAAGGCTATATGGGTTGTGGGTGTTGCCCCTAAATATGAAAACAAGGAATGAAGAGTACAAGATGCAAGTTGTAACTCCGATTCTGGACATGAACTGATTTGGACAAATGACCTAAAATGTGTAAGCAGATTGAACAGTGCTTGAAAGTTGAAACAAAATAATTTACAAAACTAGCTAGAGATTCATAATAACAATAGAAATCATAAGAGCAGGGCAAGAGATGACCTCCAGCTTGAGTAGTTTGAGTGCCTGCAGTTTCTATTATTGTCCTGATGTTGGCAAGAGACGGCCAAGTTATTCTCTTGATTTCTGAGTGCACATACCATGTCTGTGACAAATGGTAAGAAAATATTGGGGTGCTGCATTACCTCTACTCTATCTTGATCCTTCCTCTGATTATTTGAAGCGGGAATGCAGCATCAACGAAGAGCAGATAGGCATTTCCATAGTAGCTGTTCTAACTGTCTTTGTTAATTCGTAGTGGATTAGTTTTTTTTTTTTTGCAGGGACGTAGTGGATTAGTTATGATATGTAACTGAGCAGGTTTCCTGTATCAGTCGTCTATTCACACTGCTTGCTCTGCTTGCTAAAGTCGGACAAGCTGGCGCCAGAATTATGACCCGCTGTTATGGCCGGCAGCGGTCTACAGCCGGAGGAGGCCCAATGGGCAGGTTTAAGTTAGGGGCTTAGCCCAAGTTATCTTAGTTATCTTGTGATCCAAGTTATCTTAGTTATATAAACAGATGTAAAGACTCTTTTGGAATTAAGCAAGAAGCAATCATTATTTGCTCGGCTTCCCTAAGGGAGCCGGGAGACCTAACCCTAGCCGCCGCCATCTGCGCCATCTCCTTCCCTCTTCCTCAACGCCGGCGCCCCAGCGCCGGCGCCGCCCAGCTCCTCCACGCCAACCTCCCTCCTTCCCCTACAAACTACGCCCTAGGCCTGGTAGAACCCTAGCTGTTTCTACCAATTTGGTATCAGATAGCTTCGGTTCGGTCATGTCGTCGCCGCCGCCCACCACAACCCTCCCGCTCGCCACCACAGCCCCGCTGCTGCTCGTCACCACCGCGCCGATGGCCACGTCCGGCGCCCTCTCCGAGCCGGCCACCACCGCCGCGCCGGCCTCCACGGTCTACACCCCGGAGGAGGTCACGGGTGCCCTCCGGGACCTCGCCACGGCAGTCCAGGGGATACGCCAGTTCCTGGCCGGTCCATACGGGCCGCCGCTGGCTGCGCCGCCGGCTGCCACCGCCGGGCAGCCGCTGCTGCCGTGGCAACAGCCACCACCGACGGGCCCCAAGGCGCTCGCCTGGCCGCTGCAGGCCCAGCTGCAGCCGCCGCCGTCGCCCGCCACCACCCCGTCCGGCGCGTCGCCCGCCGAGCCGTACGCCGCGTCGGCCGCAGTGCCGTCTGCCGCGTTGCCTGGCTACGCTCACTCGTCCGTCCAAGACCCGCTACAGCCAGCCGGACCGATCTACGCTGGAAGCGCCATGCATGGCTACGGTACACAGGCTGGAAGCGCCATGCATATGCAGCCATCTGGGTTTGGCCCGTCGCCACTGCATGGCTACGGTACACAGGCTCCCAGCGCCATGCAGTATGGCGCGTCGGCCGCAGGGCCATACGGGGCGTCGCCCGCTGGGCCGTACGGCGCGTCGCCCGCGGTGGCCTCAGCTGGGAGCTACGCCGCGCCACCAGCGGGACACTACGCGGTCGCGCCTCCGTTTTCGTCCAGCACGTCGTCCGCGGCTCCATGCAATACACCGGCGATCTACATCGGGTACTAGCCGGCTCCACCCCAGCTGCAGCTGCCGCCGCCACCCGCCACCACCCCGGCCTGGCCGACTTGGCAGCCCCCGGCACCAGCGGCGTCGGCCGCGCCTGCTGCTTTGCTGCAGCAGCCGCTGCAGCTGCTGGGTCCCCCGCCGTCTAGCTCCGGGCCGATTTCCACCACGCCGGCGGGTCTCCCAATCCAACACGTCCGGTTCCCGCCCTCGCCGTCACCGCTTCCGGCTTGGTTGGCCGGGTCCGCGCCGCCGCCGGTCTACACGTTGACCTCGGCTCCACCGGCGGCCACCATACAGTATGGGGAGCCCTCCGGTTCCGCGGGTCCCTACGCCGGCCTCGATGGGTCGCCGTTCCACGAGGGACCCCCGGTGCCCACCGACCCGGCACCGCCACCCGCGCTGCTCCGCATCGCCGAGCCCTACGGCCACGGAGGCCCTCCTCCGACATCGCCGCGTTTCGCCAAGCTCGATTTCGCCACCTACGACGGTACCGAGGACCCCCTCAACTGGCTCAATCAGTGTGAGCAGTTCTTTCGGGGGCAACGCACGCTCGCGTCGGACCGCACCTGGCTCGCCTCATATCACCTCCGGGGCGCCGCACAGACGTGTTATTACGCCCTCGAGCAGGACGAGGGTGGCATGCCCCCATGGGAGCGCTTTCGCGAGCTATGCCTCGTTCGCTTCGGGCCGCCGATACGAGGGAGCCGGCTGGCGGAGCTCGGTCGACTCCCCTTCACCTCCACGGTGCAGGACTTCGCCGACCGGTTTCAGGCCCTGGCGTGCCACGCACCCGGCGTGACGGCTCAGCAGAGGGCCGAGCTCTTCGTCGGCGGTCTACCGGATCACATCCGCGTGGACGTGGAGCTTCGGGGACCCCAGGACCTCCAGACGGCCATGTACTACGCCCGCGCCTTCGAGCGCCGTACGGTGGCCCTGCAGCAGGCGCTGCCGTCCCGGGGCACCTACCAGCCTCCTCGGCCACCACCGGCGCCGACCGCTCCGGGGCACCCTACCCAGGCTCCCGCGGCGGCCAACGCCCCCGCAGCACCACGCCAGTTCCGTCGGCTGACCCCGGCTGAACAGCTCGAGCGGCGTCGCCAGGGGTTGTGCTACAACTGTGACGAGCCCTACGTGCCGGGCCATCTCTGCCCGCGACTCTTCTACTTGGAGGCGGCGGATTTCGTCGAGGAGGACACCGCCCCCGAGGGGCTCGACACTCTGGCCGCTCCCGTCGCTGAAGAGGTCATCCCGGCCCCCGCCCCGGCGAGGGCACTCGTGATCTCCCTCCATGCCCTCGCGGGTGTACGAGCGGAGAAGACTATGCTGCTGCCGGTGACGATCAACGGCGAGCGTCTCCTCGCCTTGCTGGATACGGGCTCCACCCATAACTTTCTGCCCGTGTCGACCATGCGCCGCCTGGCGCTTCAGCCGACGGGCGGGGAGCACCTTCGGGTCACCGTCGCTAACGGTGACCGGCTCCGCTCGCACGGGATTGCGCGGCAGGTCCCCATCAGCGTTGGCAACGAGCACTTCACCATCACGTGCGTCGGCCTTGACTTGGGCTGTTTCGACTTCATCCTCGGCGTCGACTTTTTGCAGACCCTTGGCCCCATCCTTTGGGACTTCAACACCATGTCGATGGTCTTTTGGCGCATGGGTCGCTGTGTCCGCTGGGAGGGCGTGGGAGACCCCTCTTCAGTGCCGCCCCATCCTCAGCTGACGGCGCCCGCCGCTGAGCTTGAGCAGCCCCTGTTGGCTCAGCCCTTGCCGCAGCACAGCGATCTCTTCGATGAGCCCCTGTTGGCGGCCGAGCTTCTCCGCGGCAGGGATGAGATCCTGGCCGAGGGGCGCCAACGTCTCCTTCAGGCCCAGCAGCTGTCCAGGAGGTACTACGACGCCCACCACCGCGAGGCGGAGTTCGCGGTGGGCGATTGGGTGTAGCTGCGCCTACTTCACCGCTCTACGCAGTCCCTGGACCCGCGCGCCAAGCGCAAGCTGGGTCCCCGCTACGCAGGGCCCTTTCAGGTGTTGGAGCACATCGGCAACGTCGTCTACCGCCTTCAGCTGCCACCTGGTGCTCGCATCCACGACGTTTTCCATGTGGGCTTGTTGAAGCCTTTTCGCGGCGAGCCACCGGCGGCCACCGGCGGCCACGCCGGATCTTCCTCCGACCTCCGACGGCCGTCTACTTCCCGGTACAGCGAAGAGCTGCGGAGCATGGCGCTTGTTGGTTCAGTGGCAGGGACTTCCGGAGGAGGACGCCACTGGGGAGCACCTCGACGAGTTCCGTCCGCACTTTCCCGACTAACAGCTCGAGGACGAGCTGTTTGCGCAGGTGGGGAGAAGTGTTATGGCCGGCAGCGGTCTACAGCCGGAGGAGGCCCAATGGGCAGGTTTAAGTTAGGGGCTTAGCCCAAGTTATCTTAGTTATCTTGCGATCCAAGTTATCTTAGTTATATAAACAGATGTAAAGACTCTTTTGGAATTAAGCAAAAAACAATCATTATTTGCTCGGCTTCCCTAAGGGAGCCGGGAGACCTAACCCTAGCCGCCGCCATCTGCGCCATCTCCTTCCCTCTTCCTCAACGACGGCGCCCCAGCGCCGGCGCCGCCCAGCTCCTCCACGCCAACCTCCCTCCTTCCCCTACAAACTACGCCCTAGGCCTGGTAGAACCCTAGCTGTTTCTACCACCCGCCTATCACAGAGACAACCATAGGGTTGCCATTGGGAAAGTATTGAGCTTTGAGAATATCCCATCATAGTGTCCTGACACTAGTATTAAGAATACGCCACCACCCCTTAATGATAAGGCACTTGTTCATAATAGAAGTGTTGATGATGCCTAACCCCCAGGGTTTTTTGGCCGCACATGATTTTTCATTTAACCATCTGGTATTTCTTCTTATTCTCCGCAGTGTTCTAGCAAAAGCCGCTTCTATGCTTGTCAAAGCCAGCGTGAGAACCCTCAGGTAGACAGTAAAAGCCCATAAAAACATAGGGAGAGAAGAGAGGCGAGCATTAATAAGGGAAATTATACCCGTAGTCCAATCATATCAACCCCTCCACGGCATTACCCTGTTCCCCACCTTGAGGACCGAGGGAGCGAAATCTTTAGCACAGAGGATAAAGGGAGACATAGGGAGGCCCAAGTATTTGAGAGGAAAGGACCCAATGTTGCAGTTAAGAAAATTAGCCACGCGGAGAGCCTCCAGATCAGAGACCCAAGTAACAATAACCTCACTTTTTGAGAAGTTGATTTTAAGACCAGACAGCGCTTCGAAGCAAAGCAGAAGGAACTTTAGGTTGGCAAGACATATGCCATTATTTTCCACCAAAATGATTGTATCATCAGCATATTGGAGGTGAGACACCCCGGAAGGAATGAGATCAGAAGTAACCGGCGAAATATGCCCAGCCGACGTAGGTCTGTTAAGGATGCAGGAGAACGCATCAGCAACAAAGTTGAACAGCAGGGGGGATATAGGATCCCCTTGTCTAAGGCCACGACCGTTGGAGAAGTAAGGGGCCACACGCCCGTTTACAGACACGCAGTGTGCCCACCACACACCAATTGCATTAAGCGAGAATCCTTTGGCCAGTAAGGCATCCCTTAGAAAAGACCAACTGATAGAATCATACGCTTTTTCAAAGTCCAACTTTAAGATGGTAGCCTTGGAATTTTTGATACAGAGGTCATGGACAATCTCATGGAGGCTCATAATCCCATAAAGAATGAACCTGCCCTTAATAAAGGCCGATTGGTCTTACTTATCATACTCAAACGACATCAATCAAACGAGTTGCAATCAAGGAAAACAATTTTAATCCAGCCTCGGGATTTTTGGAAAGAATCAGCCGCTCCCGTCGAGCGCCCCGTGGAGTGGGCCAGCATGTCCCTTTCCCCTCATCTACCTTATCCCCATCCTCCTCCACTGTTAGAAGGAATAGAGAGGGATGATTGGCGTAATGCGTTGGATGTATTATTGAGCCCCGAGGGCGAGTATATATTGAGTACAAGACTTGGAGGTCAAGACGCCTCCTAGAGATAAGATGGAAACAATTCCTATCTAATCCCGGACAATCTCTAAATACCATATATATCTCTAACATACCCCACAGTCGTAGCGGTAGCGTTGCGAACAACAGGAGCGTCGCGGACGGTCAGACTGAAGAGAATAGCAGCCGACGGGCTGACATCCCCCCGCAGTCGCAGCGGGAGCGTCGTGGACGGTGTCGCGTTGCGGACGCGTGGACTGTAGAGGAAGCCGACGAGTTGCTCAAGCGAGGTGATAGCCCTTTGTGCCGTTGTCGAGGTAGCCGAGAGCGTGGGTGGTGTAGCCGTGGTCGAGGTACCCGTGCGAGGTAGCCGTGGTCGATGTCGAGTCGGGGTGGCCGGTGTCGAGGTAGTCGCCGTGGAGCCGCGGGCGCAAAGAGGCGCCGAGTTAGTCATGGGCGCAGTGGTGTCGAAGTAGTGGTGCGCCGGGAAGAAGACGGTGTTGACGAGGCGTCGCGCCGGGTTTGCCAAGCCCGAGGACACGTCGTGGACGAAGGCACGCGTCGGTGTTGCCAGCACCGGGCATGCGTAGACGGACGAAGTCGATGTTGACGATGCGCCGCTCCAGGCTTGCCAGGTCCGGGGACACGTTGTGGACGAAGGCACGTGTCGGTGTTGCCAGCACCAGGCATGCGTAGATGGGAACCAGCACGAGTTGTACGCCATGTCGAGGGGGCTAGCAGAGAAGGACTCGACGACGGTTGCGGCGCCAGTCGACGTGAGGCCGATGTCGCCAGCGGTGGTCGGAGTAGATGAGGTGGTCGGGGAAGATGACGGCGACGCTGGCGATGAGCTGGTGCTGGACGAAGATGAAGGGGGGTGGACGCGCGGCGCGGCTCGGGTGAGCGAGCGGCAGCGGCGCTGAAGAAGAGTGGCGGCCGCGGCCTGACGGCGGCGGCTGGGTTAGGAGCGCGGCGGCGATGCTCGAAGTAGGCGAGGAAGAGCCCGA
This sequence comes from Elymus sibiricus, assembly GCA_039707655.1. NCBI lineage: Eukaryota > Viridiplantae > Streptophyta > Magnoliopsida > Poales > Poaceae > Elymus > Elymus sibiricus. Next base: position 29,823,210 of record CM077674.1, read on the forward strand.
CAGCGTGACGAAGACCGGCGCGGACGGTGGCGTTCCCTCGCCAAGGAAGGCGGCGCGGCGCATACCACGTGGAAGTCGACGCGCGGGGACGGCGGAGTGGACCGCGCGCCGCGGCGCTACGGCCTAAAGGGGCGACACAGCAGCAACGCATGGGTCGGGGCGACGGCTGGAAGACCTCAGGGTGGCGGCGTTGATCGCGTGCCGCGGCGCTACGGCCCGAAGGGGCGACGCAGTGACGGCGCGAGGGTCGGTGCAGCCGCGGGGACGGCCTCGGGGCGGCGGCGTGGACTGCGTGCCGCGGCGCTACAGCCCGAAGGGGCGATGCAGCGGCGACGCGCAAGTCGGTGCAGCCGCGGGGAGAACCACGAGGTGGCAGCGCTGCGGCCCGACGGGGCGACGCAGTGGCAGCCCGTTGCTCGATCGGTGGAGGGGCGCGCTGTACTCGGAGACAGCCTTCACGGGATCGGCGGAGGCGCGTGCAACCAACTGATCAGGTCAGTCGCGCGGCGCGGATGGAGCGGATCGCGGCGGGCGGGTGATCAATCCGATCGCACACGAGGTCGGGGGCGCTGCTCGGTGATGATGACGGTGTTCCGGACAGTGAAGCGGGGTGGTCGAGCAGACCAAGGCGACGACGGCCGGCGAGCCGGAGGCGGCCGATGAGGGGCCGGCGAGCCCGACGCAGCCGGCGAGTGGGTCGGCCAGCCTGGCGCAGCCGACAGCCGGCAGCCGGCAGGCCCAACGCAGCCGGCGAGCCCGAGGCAGCTGGTGAAGCCGACACAGCCGACAGCTGGCAGCCGGCGGGCCCGATGCAGCCGGGGGGCCCAAGGCAGCCGGCGAGCGGCGGCGGAGACGGTAGGTGATGCAGGAGTCCTGTGCGGAGCGGGGCGGCGACGGCCGGCGTAGAGTGACGGGAGGGCAGACGCGCGGACGATGGCCGGGACAGGCCACCGCGTCACGGGAGCACGCCGGGTCGGAGTAGAGGCCGGGTGGTCGCGCCGGTGTCGGAGTAAAGGCGCGGGGTCGACGGCGGCGGCGGGCGACGCAAACCGATCTTAGATCGGAAAACCAAAAAGAAAAACACCGATCAAGATGACCGGCGGGAGAGAGAAAAACCCGGATCAAAGGATCGGGAAAAAGATTCTCTAGGGCAGCCAGTCAACACGACCGGCGGACGAACCCTAGGTACGGGCGGCGCGGTCCCCGGTGGCGGTTGTTGGGGTTACCTACCATGGGTAGGGTCATAAGAGGTACATTCCAGTCCAGATGGGGGTGGCGCGGTTCATTCCAGTCGGGTACCTGCCGCGGTTCATTCACTCGGACAGGTTTCGTTCACTCGGCTGCGACAAATCCACTCGGGTACGACGAATCTCACTCGGATATGCGAAGACCAACAGTCAGCAAGGCAGTCGAAGCATCATCCGCATAGTGGAGGTTTCGTAGTGGTCTGACATTATGGCATTAATGCCCCACTTTGTAACATAAGAGGTGAGGGGGTGGCGCACTCTATGTAAGCCACCCCCCACCACATAGCTGGGGGGCTCGGGCTCTGGCTCCCTCATTCTTCTCCCCTGGCTCTCTCGCCACTTAGCTGAGGCTTGGAGATCCGTTCTCCCCTCTCTCTCTCTCTAATACACCATGTAACTCAGTGTTCATGACAGATAAAAGAAAGCCTCTCCGGAGCACGAGACGTAGGGCTGTTATCTTCACCACGAGAGGCCCGAACTCGTTAAAAACATTCGTGTCACCCGTTTGCATCTCGATAGATCATGCTCCTTCAACCTACCCCTTTCTACTGTCGGAATCGTTCCCACGACAGTTGACGCCCACAGTGGGGCATGGCGTCTATCGAGCCATGATGCAAATGGTTTTTACATTCATCTATCCTCAGGAAAATTTCACGAGGTATTGATCCAAAAGAAGAAGAGAAAAGGCCACGTCTATTCCGATCGTTCTGCTTCCGAGCAATCAACGGAACCTGTACCGTCCACCCGTCGTCCTCGGCCTCGTCTGCCAACGCCATCGCCGTTCTTCCTCGCACGGCCGCCGCTCGTGCGGACGAGGAAGCGAAGAGATCGGACCCGTCCAACTCCCGGAGCAATGAAATGATGCGCCGTGCTCGCCGGCCCAGCGCCGCACTCGCCCGTCCCGCGACGCACTCGCCGGCCCCGCGCCATGCTGGCCGCCCCGCGACGAGCTCGCCGGCCCGGCGCCGCGCTTGCCGGCCCCGCACCACGCTTAACACCCCGCGACGCGCTCTCCGGCCCTCGCTTACATCGCCGGCAGCACACGCTGCCTCATCACCTGCGCCTCCTTCATTTGCGTCGTCTACGTGGGAGAGTAGGTAACCCTCTAACCCAAGCGCATGTCATGGGCCAGTTAGCTTTTCATTAAGATAATCACCTCATTAAGCGGCCAATTAAGTGAGGATTCCCAGCGCCGGTTACCTAATTACGGTGATTGATTGCCTCCACTTTTTTCCGCATATCTATACCTATACTAATTAGAGACTCCCAAGAAATTACCACGTTAATTAGAATTTATGAGCCATTTATTTTGGTGGGACCGAATTATTACGGTGTAGATCAATCGATGTAATCCTATTCCTATGTCATACCTTCAAAGCCTTAAATTTGTTTAATTCTGCAAAAAAAAAAAAAAACAGATACACTCCAATCTCTTAAAAACAAAACAAAAATCTCATCTCTTTCCTCCTGTACAAGAAAAAGTCCCATCTCTTTCCTCCCGTAAAAAAAAATCCCATCTCTTTCCATTACTATTCCACCGTCCCTTCCAATCTCTCGATTATCTCTCTCTCCCCCCGATGGAAACCCCTCCCTTCGTCTCTCTCCATTCTCTCTTTCCCTCAATGGAAACCCGTCCTTTCCTCCCTCCATTCTCTCTCTCAACATCAGCATCAAAGAGCCTCCAGTCGGTTGTCACCATTGTCGCCCCTGGTTCGTGTATCTCCTGCCAATCTGCACTCCAACGTTTGTCCTGATCACATCGATCTCATGACCTCCATATGAAAAATAATGTCAATTGCCTCGGCTGGGAGGGAATATGCATATGCCACCTGATAAATAAGTCCAGGTGTAAATCTCACTGACCTCAGCCTAGGTCACGCATGTTCAAAGACATTGATATCTACCTGCACAGACCAGCACGTAAGCTGTCAGTACGATGACCTAGGGTTTTGGTTTTACAGGTCTTACATGTATTTTCTTTTGTTATAGATCTGGTGAGGATGTGCATCACAATGATGGAACATACGTTAGGCTACATATATGCTCAACACAGCTGCATATTAGATTCCATCAATAATGTAATTAGATGACGAGGCCTGGTAATCTTTCTATGTCTTTTGTATTGTGTTATTTTTTCCATCAGTTCTTCCATCCAATCTTTCTAAAGATGGCAGGTTTAATTGGTTCCCTGTTTGACCATATATATAGGAATCTTTTGGAATCTCTACAAACACAATCTGATTAATCAAAACGATATTTTGTTGCATATCTATTTTGGATCCATATAAGGGCATCAACATCACCTTGCTTATCCTAAAGAAACCTGCTAGCACAGACTGCATGTCGCATGGCTGCATGCTAGCTAGCCGATCTGCTCTTCTACCATGTACCAAAGAATAAAATAGCGGGCGAAACTGCCGCTATCGCGTCGCAATCGCCGCTCGGGAGGCTCCCCGCGACGCGATGGCAAAAATTCCGCGATCTGACGCGAAGGGCGCGATCGTGCGCGAAATGGCGCGAAACAACGTTGCGGTCGCTGGAAAATCGCTGGAGATCTCAGTTTTTGCTTAAGCAGGCCGAAACAGAGAGGCCCAAACATCTTGGCCCAAGTTTGCCCGATAGAGCAGGTCCCCTGGGAAACCTAGCTGCCGTCTCTCACTCCCTCTCTCCCTCCCATCTACAAAGATTGCGGCGGCGGGTTCTTCACAGCAGCGCTTTGCGGCCGACGGCTGCTTCGCCGCAAGGCGGAGGCAGTTATGGGCGAGGCAGTGAGGCCATGACCAGGGCTTCAGGCAGCAGCCAACAACCTCTGCACAGAGAGTCCACGGCAAGTACATCGCCATGCCAATCTTCAGGTCTTCACCATGCCAAGCTTGTCGATGTATTATCACACCGAGTCAATCTTCACTAGTAATCAGTAGCATTACATTTTTGTTGATGCACCATACGATGTCATCAAGTTCTTGTTGACAATTCTGTTTTCCTATTGAAATCCCCTATTTTCCCTGCTGAAAACGCCCTGTATTTGTGCTGAAAATGACCAAAGCAGTAGTTGCAGCTAACTGGCTTAGCGGCCGCAATAGCCCGCTATAGCGGCTGGGAAAAGATGCCGCGAAATCAGATTGCCCGCGATTTTAATCTTTGCCATGTACTTGATATCAACCGGAAAGCTCAGCACACGTGTCACATAGGCCTGAAGACTGGATAAAAGCAGTGCTCATCTTTTTGGTTCTCCAAAAATGACTGATAAGTTGGATCTGGAGCTGCTGCAATGCTGACCCTGGTCTTTGGTGATTTATTTTTCTTTGCCTTCATTGATGATGATAATTATATATGTATCTGACCTATATTTCTCTCCTTAACAGCCCAGTCTGTCTTGAATATTTTTTGCTGGTGGCTGGAGATATGGGGATCAAAGATGGTTCAGTGTCCGGAAGTAATACCAGAAAGTCAACAACGAAAAAACAACTCCAACAGTAAAAAGTAGCTAATCACGTATAAAAGGATCCTCACAAATTCTTCAACCGTTCCTTTTGTATTATTTATTTTTCCTTTCATATATACTGTCATGCAGATCTCACACCCACCTTAAAAAAGGAGTATCCAAATCGAGGTGAAGGATTGGGGGTGGGTGCTATATATACTGATTGCAGCTAACCTGGGGCCGTACATATGTGTTCAGTAGAACCAGCACCCTGGCCGCAAGAGGGAAATTGTGAAGACCACAATCAACTAGGCTGATTGGCGAGGCAATCTCTGAAAGAAAAAGACCTACTAATTGGGATTCAGATTGTATTCAATGGGCAACGGCATGGACCGGCACCATGACGAAGATATCCAGATCCCTAATGAGGTTAAGTTGCTTCTATCGCCCTCCTCTATATGGCGGTTCAATCCCTCGCCCCATGCATCTGATCGCAGCTAGCACCCAGGCTGCATTGGAGAGATATCAAATTGAATAGTGAACAGTAGATAGCCGATAATACGATGTTCGCCCATGTATAGGTGTTTCCCTGCACACTTTGTATGCATGTGTAGTTTTTGCTCTTTATGCCGCAAGATGGAATATAACAGAGATGTAGAAGAAGATGGAATATCAAAGAGAGGATGCTGTCTGGAAGATGAGCATCAGGTATTTTTGGGTTGGCGGTTCTTGTCTACCGTGACCATTAGGTTTCGCTTTCATATATGTGGGTCGTAAGTAAACTCAGTTTCCCGTCTAATTTTTAACTGTGCCATGTAAGTTGTTATCCTTTGAGATTTCCTATTCAAACTTTTCTGTTCATTGAGATTTCTCATCTGTCTTACATGAATTTCTATACGCGAAAGACCTGAACTCTAGGATTTAAAGATTTAGATATTTATGTTTCATCTTCAGAATAGAGAACTGCATGCAGTACATCACTGATATAAAAAAAATCATTGTGTTAGAATTGCATCATGCCGAGGTATAGTCAGTGGCGGAGACAGGGGGGTGCCAGCCAGGGCCCTGGCCCCCCCTAACATCAGTGATTTAAGCCTAGAATGAATAGTAATAGTGATTTTTTTGATGCTAAAATGGTGGTTTTTGATGGATTGGCCCTCCCTAACAACGTTTAACTATACTTGGCCCCTTTGTCCTAATTTTCTGGCTCCGCCACTGGGTATAGTGATGATTAGGAGTGCTTCAAATAATAAAGGGATAAGTATATTTTTCGTCCTCGAACTCTCGCCAAAGTTTAGAAATCGTCCCTCAACTCCAAAACCACCAAAACTCAGTCCCTCATTTATCAAAACCCGATAGTTTTCGTCCCTCGTGCCGCCTCGGGCGGTTTTAGTACGCGGTGAACAGTAACTCGGTGAACAGTAAATTCGAAATAAATAGCAAAAAAAATCAAAAAAATCTGAAATTTTACGGCATCGAAGATACTATGGTGCGCAAGGTGCGTGCAAAATTTCGTGGTGTTTCGCCATTCCAGGACCTCGTGGCAAAGAAAAAACTGTAAAAATGTACGTCGGTGAACAGTAAATTCAAAAAAAAAGAGCAAAAAAAATCAAAAAAATATGAAACTTGTTGGCATCAAATATGCTTGGGTGCGCAAGGTGCGTGCAAATTTTCGTGGTGTTTGGACATTGTACGAGCTCGTGGCAAAAAAAAACAAAATTTGGCTCAGATTTTTGTTTTTGAAAAAGTACACTATTTTGTTTTTTTTGGCTAGAGCTCCTCGGATGTCATTTGATCACGAATTTTTGAAAAATAGTGATGCACGACAAGTGGGAATTAACCTGCTTTCAAAAGAGGCCATGTATCCTGTGTAAGTATAACGTGGATGCCATGAAGAACTGTGTTCATATATAGGAAGTTGAATTATGTGATAACACAGCAATACTGTGTTAGGTAGGATACAGATAAAATAAGAAAGTGTGTATGTTATTCTTAAATACATGCAATGAAACTTAAGTTAGTAGTTTAAGTTTAGCAAGAAAACTGATTCGGGAGAATATATGTCTCAGTATCCACTGATATAAGAAGTTAGAAGTTTGCCATTACCAGTGTACAACTGTACATCGCTACTTTTAAGTGTGTTTTTGTTCAGATGATTTATAAACTGATCAGACAGTTCGTATGAAAGAGCCTGGTAGTTGCATAATTTATTCTATAATAATCTAGAAAGCTTGATGGTTAGTGCACATTAGATTTATGCTCGCCACATTTTTGTCATGATGCCTATTCACAAGGCGAAGTGTTCTATCAATAAGATTATAATTAGATCGTGCAATATACTTTATACACTAGTGCAGATTCGGGCTATAGCACCGGTTCGTAAGGCCCTTTAGTGCCGGTTCTGTAACCGGCACTAAAGGGTGGGGACTAAAGGTCCCCCCCCTTTAGTACCGGTTCAACACGAACCGCCACTAAAGGCCACCACGTGGCACGAGCCAGCGCCGGGGGGTGGAAGACCTTTAGTACCGGTTGGTAACACCAACCGGTACTAAAAGGTTTAGGGGGTTTTGGGTTTATGATTTCTTTTTCCTTTAATTTTGTGTTTTCCATTTAATTCTTTTTCATTTGCTGGTATTTTACGATACTACATATTGTACACGTTATGCATATATATAAATAGAATTTCTCGTAGAACCGATCATATATATATATATCATCGAATGTCTCGCACCACCATTCACACATACACATGTATATATATAATTTGGTATATACAATTTCTCCTACATGGAGGCATTACTGCGGTAGCGGGTAATGGTATACTCCTTTGGGATCTATGACCTGGTCGAGCAAAAATCCCGCTATTTCCTCTTGAATTGCTCGTACGCGATCCGTTGGTAGGAGCTGATCCCGCACCATATCGAACTTTTAAGAAGGAGATCAATATGCATGTATTAGTTGTGTGATTAGATATCGATAATGATGTAAAAATTGTGAATAGTGTTCTGGCAAACGTACCCATTGCTGTCTAGCAGATGTGCTACTTTCGATCGTCATCATGCGAATGTTCTCGCAAACGTAGTGTGCACATAAATCATTCCCCGGCTTCTGCCTCATGCACTTTACGAGAATAGAATTCAATCAGATAATAATTAATCAAGCATGATAATTAATGGTATTGAAACTAGAATTAAAGAGATGGTAGCTAGCTAGTACTAATTAATTAATTACCCTGGGTCGATACCAATACAGCTTTTGTTTCCATTGGCCTGGAACCGTTTTGATGAACTTTGCCCAAGCCCTGCCCGCCGGCAAAGAAAATGAATAAAGGAGTTATTAATTAGTTGATATCAGGAAATGACGAACTAAATAGGCCGACATATAGTTCAATAATGATTGAAATTACCTGTTGACTATCCCCTTGACGGTTTCGTACTCCTCAACTGGTTTAATTAGTGAGTCCAGTACTTCAACTTTTCCTTCTTCAACTTGAATGTCTAACAAGATCCAGTGGAATCTGCATGCGCACACGTTTGCATGTATAAATTAAGCGGGCATGTGCATAACACTCATCAACTACCCTAAACCCTATACACTTATTAACATCTAGCTAGTAAGCAAAAACAGAATTTGTAGTACAAGACAGTGTGACTCACTTGAAGTTGTAAGGAAGTAGTATATCTCGATTGGTGTTTAGGCGCTTGAAGAACTCTAGCATGCTTTTCTCTGTGTCTTCTCGATAACATTCATCCGTCCATATCTCTTGATTAATGGTATTTGGGTCAATGAACCCAATGCCATAGCGTCCCTTTTTATTCATTTCATAGATCTTCATCCTGCATAATACCACAGAAAAGAATATAGTGAGGATAATTACAGGTAATGATCAACGAGCACTACAGCTAGCTTGAGACTTAAATTACAGAAAGAAATCACTTACAGACAATAGCAACTGACGATAGATTTGTCGAGTGCGTCTTGATTGAATAACTGAAACAGTTCTGTAAACTCAACATACAGAGCATTCTCATGGTAGTAATGATCTGCCTTGACTTTCACCATGAGGGACTCTCGATTGGTAGTCTTGGCAATTTTCATGTACCATTCATGCAATTCATACATTCTCGTTGGGAGCTTCTTGACCTCCTCAGGCTTTACCAGAGGTTCGCCGCGGGCATATTTCCGTTTTACGTCCTCCTCTCTAATCTTATCCATGGGCTCAATGCCTAGGAGTTGATAAACAGTGACACCGTCCTCGGCAGCCATCCTTCTATGATCGTCGGTTATTACCAGCTCATCGGCCGCGTCGGTACTCACATGTGTTGGTACAATGAGCGGGGGGATCGATTGCACCGCCTGTTCTCCCAGCTGGGGAACAGTTTTCCCGCTTTTTTTGGCAGCTGCGCCTTGGCTCGAGCTCGAGCTCGACTCCTTCTTTTTTTTTGCTAGATGTGCCTTCCTGAGTTGGCGCTCATAGTCTGAGTCAACAGGCTTGGGAGCTGGTTCTTTAGCCATACGAATAAAGTGCTCAACGACAACCTCAGGCACTTTCTCCTTTGGCGGCGGTGGCGGTTTCGGTGCAAAATGGGCGTCCAAGTCCGCCCTGCATTTGGCTTTGATTTCCTCATCCGTCATGTCGTAAGGCCTCTTCGGAAGAGGCACGAGGCTTGGACCAAATTGGTATCCTCGTCTCTTGCCTCCTGTACTTGTACCGCTAGACGCCATAGCTGCGGCGGCTCTCTTCCGCTGTTGCCTAGGCGGCGGAGACGACTGACGCGGTGCAGGAGCACTGGGCTGACGCGGTGCCGGACTTGGAGGAGGAGGAGTGGCCTGACGCGGTGCCGAACTTGGAGGAGGAGGACTGGCCTGACGCGTTGCCGGACTTGGAGGAGTAGGAGTGTCCTGACGCGGTGGCGGACTTGGAGAAGGAGTCGGCTGACGCGGTGTCGGTGGCCTTGGAAAGACAATGCAATCCTTTCTCCATAGAATGATACGATGTATGGCCTCTCCCAGTGTGCGCTCGTCGTCACCTCCAGGAATGTCAAGCTGTAGCCCCGAATATTGTGCCACAACTTCATCAACCGTGACACGAGCATAGTCAGCTGGAATCGGATTGCAATGGAAGGTTGCTTCAGGGGGATTTGTATAAGCAATGCCGTCCGCCACCTTCATGGATATGTTCTTCATTTTAAAGTGTAGCTCACAATTAGTGTTATCCATGATGTCATCCACAGGGTATCTATCCAGCAGTAGTGACTCATCGCCCAGGGCGGAACCCACGCTGCTTCTCGGCATGGATGGCTCGGTGCTATCCAATGATGGATCCGCTAGCTGCTGCCGCTGCTGAGACCCCCTTTCCTGGCTAAGTGAGTTGATCTGCTGCTGCTGCCGCTCTAATTGGAGTGCCAACTCCGCGTGCGCTGATTCTAGGCCTCTAACGCGTTCTGCTTCCTGCTTCCTCTGCTCCTCCTCCAGCTTCCTCTTCTTCTCCTCCTCCATCTTCTTTCTCGCACGGCTTCTGTAGTCGGCGTTCCAGTCCGCAAACCCCTGATACCACGGAACAATGCCTTTGCCTCGTGTTCTTCCCGGGTGTTCAGGATTTCCCAGGGCGCGTGTAAGCTCGTCGTTCTCTCTGTTGGGCGTGAACACCCCCGTTCGAGCCTCTTCTATTGCAACAAGTAGTTTGTCGTCGGCTCCTTTAAGACTTGCCTTCTTCAAAACCTGGCCTGTCTTTGGGTCCAACGCCCCCCCATGCGCATAGAACCAAGTCCTGCACCTGGGGGGCCAGCTCAATGTAACTGGAATGACCTCTGCATCTATCATCTCTTGCTCAGCCTTATCCCACTTAGGCCGGGCCACCGCGTAGCCACCTGGCCCCAGCCTATGGTAATGCTCCTTTTTCGCGGCATTGAGCTTGTTTATTCTCGACCGTTCCTTAGCTAATTCCGATTCCTTGAATTTCACGAAAGCGGGCCAGTGATCTCTTTGCTTCTCCAGTGTTCCCGTGAATTCTGGAGTCTTCTTTCCTCCGTACTTGGCCCATATATTTTTCTTGTGGTTGTTGAATGCACGCGCCATCTTCCTAAGAGCAGCGTCCTTGACTTTCTGCACATCTGCATGTGTGAAATGATCTGGTAGGGTGAAATGTGACATGAGAGATTCCCAAAGCCGATCTTTTGCTCTTTGGTCAACATAAGTAAGATCTGGACGTTCCGTTGCTGGCTTTTTCCATTCTTGAATGGAGATCGGGATTTGGTCCTTCACAAGAACTCCGCACTGACGAATCCACATGTCCGCATTCTTCTTAGGCTCGCTTGGTTCGCCATTAGGTTTGATGGCATCGATGTTGTACTTTACGCCATCCTTCAACTTTTTGGCCGGGCCTCGCTTTTTGCTGCCTGCAGACGATTTACTCGATCCGGAGGGCTGAAAGAAGAAAGATCGATTCGTTAATATATATATATATATATATATATATATATATATATATATATATATATACAAAATCATTTAAAACACGTGATGATCACCAGATGCCTGCTTCTATAATGTACCTCGCCGGTATTTGCTATTTCAAGATCATCATAGTTCTGGACTTCATCAATTCGGTCGTCTTGATCGAATATCATATCACCCTCCCCGGTATTGTTCAGATATTGGGAGCCGTCATCTTCTTCATTCTGATCATGTGGCCCGCGAGGGGAGCGTATGATCTCGAACACGGCCTCTTCTCCTTCTCTGCCGGTATTGTCCGCCATAGCTTTTATTTAACTAATCCAGAAGAAATATAAAACAATTTAGTACGCATCTCAAATAATAGTAGATAATTGATATGCATCTCGAATAATAGTAGATAATATATATGCATCTCGAAAGATAAAACTGAATCATAGTAGATAATATGCATCATCGAATATAATCTCGAATACATCGTCTCGAATATTATCGAAAGTGGCGCCCGGAGCCACCAAAGGAGCTCCGGGTCGTCGACGGGACCCGGGGCCGGGTTCCTCACCAAGCGGCGCCCCCCTGAAGGTAGCACCTCCCAGTGCCAGCCCGGCGGAGCCCAGTCCCGGACATGGCTCCTCTGAAGCAGGACGTCGTCGCGAACGGGTCGACGGCGAGGATGCGGGCCGGGCATCGTTGACGTCGATAACAAATTCTATATGCAAATGTAACATTTTTTCTTATATACAAATTCTATATGCAAATTCTATATGCAAATTTAACATAACGGACATTAATCTAATTCATCTAACATTTGACATTAATATATCTAATTCATCTAACATTTGACATTAATATATCTAATTCATCTAACATTTGACATTAATCTAACATTTCTATGTAATTCATCTAACATTTGACATTAATATATCTAATTCGATCATCTAACAAATTGACATTAATCTAATTCATCTAGCTAAAACTTTAACATTAATCTAACATTTATATAACTACAAAACAGAGAAAACAGAAAATAATTAAGAAAAATGTGTGTGTGTGTGTGTGTGTACGTGTGTGTGTGTACTCTGTGTGTGTGTGTGTGTGCGGGCGGGCTCGATCGGATGATCGAGGGCGCGGCCATGGCGCAGGGGGCTCACAGCGGGGCGACCGGGGCGGCGACGGGGGGCGGCGACGGGCGCGGCGACGGGGTGGCGGCGAGACGGCGACGCGCGACGGGGACGGCGACAGGGACGGGCCGGGGCGGCGACGTGGACGGGGACGGCGACGGCGACAGGGACGGCGACGGCGACGGCGACGGCGCGCGACGGGGGCGGCGACGGGGACGGCGCGCGACGGGGGCGGCGACGGGGGGCGGCGGCGCTGTCGATCGAAGAAGCAGAGGAGACGAGCGAACAGAGAAGAAGTGAAAATTTTCATAAGGGTTGTTTATATAGGATGGACCTTTAGTACCGGTTGGAGCCACCAACCGGTACTAACGGTCAAATTTGGCCAGGCCAAGCGGCGGGAAGCGACCCCCTTTAGTACCGGGTCGTGGCTCCAACCGGTACTAAAGACATCCCTTTGGTACCGGTTGGATCTACCAACCGGTACTAAAGGTGGTGCGCTGCCGCAGGTGCGGTGCGGGCAAGTTTAGTCCCACCTCGCTTGCCGAAGGGCGCCCGCACCAGGTTATAAGCCCCGCCGCGGCTGCTGTCTCGAGCTCCTCTGTATTGCAGGCCTTCTGTGCCTACCTCTGCTGCTATGCCTTGTTGGGCCTACTGGGCCTGCGGGCTTGCATCCTGGCCCAACTACAAGTTGGGTGTCTAGTCGTATGCAGGCCGCTGTGGCCCAGTTGGCGGGCTTTTTTTTATTTATATTTTTTCTCTTTTTTCTTTTCTGCTTTATTTATTTTCTTGTATTTATTTCTGAGTTGTTTTTTGCTGTATTTAGAGTTTCTTTCTGAATATTTTTGCTTTAGGTACAAAAAATTACAAACTTTCTGTTAGTGCCAGTAGTTTTCAAATTTTAATAGTTTAAATTTGAATTATTTGAAATTTGTGTGAATCACTAGTTTGTGAATAACTTTACTTTAAAAATAGATTTTCAGTGATTCTTTTTTCTTATGTTTAATATTAGTGTGTTTTATCATTATATTCAATTTGGTATTACTTAGGTTATTTAAAAAATGAAATGCCTTTGTAACAGACGAGTTTTCGTCCGAAACCCTGATACTTCGAAAGAGATTGTCCATTTTGTACACGAAGTGCATCCAGTTTTTGCCGTAACCCTTTCTACTTTTTTGCACATGCTATGTGGGTGAAATAATGATACCATGCCAACTTTCAACCTTTTCAGAGTTCATTTGTAGTGCTTTTCAATTTCAGGGTCATTTAGCTCAAAAAAAATCAGTAAATGCATGAAAAATAGCAAATGAAGTCAGAAAGGGTTGAAAGTTGATGACGTGGCTTTGAATGATGCATACTGAACGCACAAAAAGTCTGGAGTTGTAATAAGTTTAAAAAAATGAAATGCCTTTGTAACAGACGAGTTTTCGTCCGAAACCCTGATACTTCGAAAGAGATTGTCCATTTTGTACACGAAGTGCATCCAGTTTTTGCCGTAACCCTTTCTACTTTTTTGCACATGCTATGTGGGTGAAATAATGATACCATGCCAACTTTCAACCTTTTCAGAGTTCATTTGTAGTGCTTTTCAATTTCAGGGTCATTTAGCTCAAAAAAATCAGTAAATGCATGAAAAATAGCAAATGAAGTCAGAAAGGGTTGAAAGTTGATGACGTGGCTTTGAATGATGCATACTGAACGCACAAAAAGTCTGGAGTTGTAATAAGTTTAAAAAAATGAAATGCCTTTGTAACAGACGAGTTTTCGTCCGAAACCCTGATACTTCGAAAGAGATTGTCCATTTTGTACACGAAGTGCATCCAGTTTTTGCCGTAATATTTCTTCGCGTTTCAAATGCCAAAACACATAAGTACCCTAATTAACTATTACAAAGATTCTCTCCGGTTTGTCCGAAGTGGGACTTTCCAGATATATTAGTCCGGAAACTCACTAGAGAAGAAAGTGATGACAGTGAAGTCGGTCACATCCCAGAGTGGGATCTTTGGGTGTGAAACTTTTTCTTCGCGTGTGTCCCTTTGCACCGTAACCATGGACAATCTTCATCATTTAACTGGATGCTCGGGTCAATATTCACTGTGAAGGGAGCAATTTCATCAAACTTTTCATAATCTTCTGACATGTCTGTCTTGTCATCCACTCCCACGATGTTTCTTTTCCCTGAAAGAACTATGTGGCGCTTTGGCTCATCGTATGATGTATTCGCTTCCTTATCTTTTCTTTTTCTCGGCTTGGTAGACATGTCCTTCACATAGAAAACCTGCGCCACATCATTGGCTAGGACGAATGGTTCGTCTGCGTACGCAAGATTGTTGAGATCCACTGTTGTCATTCCGTACTGCGGGTCTTTCGTTACCCCGCCTCGTGTCATATTGACCCATTTGCACCGAAACAAAGGGACCTTCAAACCACGTCCATAGTCAAGTTCCCATATGTCCTCTATGTAACCATAATATGTGTCCTTTCCACTCTTGGTTGCTGCATCAAAGCGGACACCACTGTTTTGGTTGGTGCTCTTCTTATCTTGGGCGATCGTGTAAAATGTATTCCCATTTATCTCGTACCCTTTGAAAGTCATTATATTCGAAGATGGTAACTGGGACAGCAAGTACAGGTCATCTTCAACAGCGGCGTCATGCATGGCACGTGTCTGCAACCAACCGGCGAAAGTCCCCGTTTGTTCACGTGTAATCCAGTCGTCAGACTGCTCCGGGTGTTTGGAGCATAGAAAATTCTTGTGTTCCTCCATATACGGAGCCACCAAGGCGGAATTTTGTAGAACTGTGTAGTGTGCTTGAGTGAGAGAATGCCCGTCCATACATATTATTTGTTCCGGTCCTAGCGTGCCATTTCCACCCAGTCTGCCCTTATGCCGCGATTCAGGAACACCAATCGGCTTAAGGTCAGGAATAAAGTCAATACAAAACTCAATGACCTCCTCATTTTCATGGCCCTTGGAGATGCTTCCTTCTGGCCTAGCACGATTATGAACATATTTCTTTAAGACTCCCATGAACCTCTCAAAGGGGAACATATTGTGTAGAAATACAGGACCCAGAATGGCAATCTCTTCGACTAGGTGAACTAGAACGTGCGTCATGATATTGAAGAAGGATGGTGGGAACACCAACTCGAAACTGACAAGGCATTGCACCAAATCACTCTCTAACCTTGGTAGGATTTCTGGATCGATTACCTTCTGAGAGATTGCATTGAGGAATGCACATAGCTTCACAATGGCTAATCGAACGTTTTCCGGTAGAAGGCCCCTCAATGCAACCGGAAGCAGTTGTGTCATAATCACGTGGCAGTCATGAGACTTTAGGTTCTGAAACTTTTTCTCTGCCATATTTATTATTCCCTTTATATTCGACGAGAAGCCAGACGGGACCTTCATACCGAGCAGGCATTCGAAGAAGATTTCCTTCTCTTCTTTGGTAAGAGCGTAGCTGGCATAACCCTGGAACTGCTTTGGATCCATGCCGTCTTTTCCGTGCATACGTTGCTGGTCCTCCCATGCCTCCGGTGTATCTTTTGTCTTGCCATACACGCCCAAGAAGCCTAGCAGGTTCACGCAAAGATTCTTAGTCACGTGCATCACGTCGATTGCAAAGCGGACCTCTAGGTCTTTCCAATAGGGTAGGTCCCAAAATATAGATTTCTTCTTCCACATTGGTGCGCGTCCGTCAGCGTCATTCGGAACAGATTGTCCGCCAGGACCCTTTCCAAAGATTACTTTTAAATCCTTGACCATATCAAGTATATCATCACCAGTACGGTGGGGAGGCTTCTGCCGGTGATCTGGATCACCTTTGAAATGCTTGCCTTTCTTTCTTACGGGATGCCTGCTCTGAAGAAATCGACGATGCCCCAGGTACACATTCTTCTTACATTTATCCAAATATATACTGTCGGTATCATCTAAACAGTGCGTGCATGCGTGGTATCCCTTGTTTGTCTGTCCTGAAAGGTTACTGAGAGCAGGCCAATCATTGATGGTTACAAACAGCAATGCTCGCAGGTCAAATTCCTGCTGTTTGTGCTCATCCCACACACGTACACCTTCTATGCTCCACAGCTCTAAAAGTTCTTCAACTAATGGCCTTAGGTACACATCAATGTCGTTGCCGGGTTGCTTGGGGCCTTGGATGAGCACTGGCATCATAATGAACTTTCGCTTCATGCACAACCAAGGAGGAAGGTTATAGATACATAGAGTCACAGGCCATGTGCTATGATTGCTGTTCTGCTCCCCAAAAGGATTAATGCCATCTGCACTTAAACCAAACCATACGTTCCTTGCGTCAGCTGCAAAGTTCTTCCACCTTCTCTCGATTTTTCTCCACTGCGATCCGTCAGCGGGTACTCTCAACTTCCCGTCTTTCTTACGGTCTTCTTTGTGCCATCGCATCAACTTGGCATGCTCTTTGTTTTGGAACAAACGTTTCAACCGTGGTATTATAGGAGCATACCACATCACCTTGGCAGGAATCTTCTTCCTGGGGCGCTCGCCCTCAACATCACCAGGGTCATCGTGGCAGATCTTATAGCGCAATGCACAACATTCTGGGCATGCATTCAAATCCTCGTACTCAGCGCGGTAGAGGATGCAGTCATTAGGGCATGCATGTATCTTCTGCACCTCTAATCCTAGAGGGCAGGCAGCCTTCTTTGCTTCGTACGTACTGTCAGGCAATTCGTTATCTTTTGGAAGCTTCTTCTTCATTATTTTCAGCAGCTTTTCAAATGCCTTGTCAGGTACACCATTCTCTGCCTTCCATTGCAGCAATTCCAGTGTGGTACCCAGCTTTTTCTTGTCATCTTCGCAATTTGGGTACAACGGTTTCTTGTGATCCTCTAACATGCTCTGCAACTTCAGCTTCTCCTTTTCACTTGCACACTTTCTCTTTGCATCCGCAATGGCCCGACCAAGATCATCAGCGGGCTCATCTGATGCCTGTTCTTCAGCTTCTTCCCGCATTGCCGGCTCAGCTTCTTCCCCCATTGTTGTACCATCGTATTCATGGAACCCATGGCCAGGATAGCTGTCGTCGTCCTCTTCTTCTTCATTGTCTTCCATCATAACCCCTCTTTCTCCGTGCTTGGTCGAAACATTATAGTGGAGCATGAAACCGGACTCAAACAGGTGGACGTGAATGGTTCTTGACTTAGAGTAATTCCGATCATTCTTACATCCAGCACATGGACAAGGCATAAAACCATCCGCCCGCTTGTTCGCCTCAGCCGCAAGCAGAAAAGTCTGCACGCCATTAATGAACTGGGCAGAGCATCGGTCATCGTACATCCATTGCCGGCTCATCTTCATTACACAGCACCGAAAAGACCAAATTAATACAAGTTCATACATAAAGTTCATACAACACTTATTATCATAAAACAACATACAAATAACTCTCTAGCTAAAGCATTTAAATGCAACAACAAATGCGATCAAGATCGCAACTAAGGTAACAATTGATCCAACAGCATAATGATACCAAGCCTCACTATCGATGGCATATTTTCTAATCTTTCTAATCTTCAAGCGCATTTTCTCCATCTTGATCTTGTGATCATCGACGACTTCGGCAACATGCAACTCCAATTCCATCTTCTCCCCCTCAATTCTTTTCAATTTTTCTTTCAAATACTCGTTTTCTTTTTCAACTAAATTTAACCTCTCGACAATAGGGTCGGTTGGAATTTCCGGTTCACATACCTCCTAGATAAAAATATCTATGTCAACTTGATGGGCATAATTTGTCATAAACACGAAATGCAACAAATAATTATAAAAGAGAATATACCACATCCGAATCATAACCCGGACGAGGGCCGACGGGGACGGATATCAAAGCCATGGCACTATGTATAACAAACAACGTACGGGTAAGATAATTATACAAGTAACTATATATCTAAATCACACAAACATGATTTTTTTATATAAAAAAGATAAGAACAAGAGGCTCACCACAAGGTGGTGCCGGCGACGGGACGGTGCGGGCGATCGACGGTGCTTACGACGGAGACGGGAAGGCACTAAGTAAACCACACCTACATATGCAAACTAAGAGTTATATTGACCTCAAATTGCATATAAATCAAATACTACCACATATAATTCCTCCCAAAATAAAACCCACAAATCACTATACTTATAGAGCATTGCAAGAGCTAATCTAGCAATGAGAGATGAAAGGACAAAGTTGCTAACCTTTGTGATCACTTGGATGGATGGGGTGCCTTCAAATCTTGGACAAATTTTGGCAAAAATGGAGGTGAGCTCGAGCAAGAGGGGAAGAAAACAGAGAGGGGGAAAAACAGAGCGCTTCGGCTTGGGCTGGACGAAGGGTTTATATAGGATGATCTTTTGTACCGGTTGGTTATACGAACCGGGACTAAAGGTCCTGTTAGGCCCCAGCCTGACAACAGCCTGCCACCACCTATTTAGTACCGGTTCGTGGCACGAACCGGTACTATAGGTTCGCCACGAACCGGTACTAATGAGCGCCGCCCGCCTAGCTGTTGGAACCGGCACTAATGGTCACGTTAGTGCCGGTTCAGTTACAAACCGGGACTAATGTGTCTCACATAAGGCCCTTTTTCTACTAGTGATATGCAGTGACATCACTCAGTAGACTCCCACATTATTAAGATTCTGATAAGATTTACTGTTTGTTAATTAGTACTGCAATAGTAACTTTGTAAGAGCTAAGGTTTTTAATATCTGAGCCAACAACAGAAAGAAAATTATTTATATTAGTTGATATCTTTGTATGTGAAATGACTAACGCTGGGTGTTTTATGTAATGTAGATCATATCGATCATTCTTGGTACTACTTTGGTATTATTTTATGGCATAGTACTACAACATTATCATTTGTTTTGGAGTATATTTTAAACGATATTGTTACTTTAAACAAGTCAGTTTATATAAAAGATATTATATACTAGCCCGTGCGAATGCGCGGGTTGGCGACTAGTTAATGACTTAACTGCTTACCTTTAGGTTTTCACGCCGATTAATTCGTGCATGCATGCATAACTATCCGTGGTCTTTAATCCTTGCAAAATAGCATCCGTGCAGGGACATTTTAGTCCAGCAAAAAATATTCGTGGATGTACCTGTACTTGGTAACTTGCAGGCTTGCTGCGACGAACAACGTCACCCGACCGGCTCACCTTTTATTCCACTCGGCTGATGGCGCGGTGACCGGATCGCAGCCCAGCTGTGGTTCACTCGGATGAGGTGTCCACTCGGAGATGATTTTTGCACTGTGGACAACTAACGTGTAGGTTACTCGGACTAATAGACGTCCAGGCAACTGCAGCGGGAAAGACGACGGGCGACTTGGCTTCCCGAACGACGAGGTGCAGCCATCGGTGGTGCGGTGCTCCATATTCCAGCTGGCCGTTCGGCAACGGCCTCTGTGGGAGGCGTAGGCCAGGCGCGACGCTCCTCCTTCGGCTGACTGCTCGACGACAACCTTTGCGGAAGTCACAGGCCCTGCGCGTCGCCGCTTGTTGGACACATCTTCGTCAACTTGCCCGCACGGCCGCCCCGCGCGTTGCCGTTCGGTTTGACACATCTTCGTCAACTTGTTCGACTCGGCCGCCCCGCGCGTTGCCACTCGGTCGTACGCGTCTTCGCTGCTCGGCCGCTCCGCGCGTCGCCACTCGGTTGGACGCGGCGTCGTCACTTGGTCGCCCCGCGCGCGGGCACTCGGTTGGACATGTCCTCATCACTCGGCCGTCCCGCGCGCTGCCACTCAGTTGGACACGTCTTCACCGCTCGGCCGCTCCCCGTGTCGTCACTCGGTTGGACACGTCTTCACCACTCGGCCGCCTTGCGCGCCGTCCCTCGTTGGGCGCATCGTCGTCAACTTGCCCGCACGCCGTCGCTCAGCTGGACGCGTCGTCATCACTCGGCCGCTCCGCGCGTCGCCACTCGGTTAGACACGTCTTCACCACTCGGCCGCTCCGCGTGTCGCCACTCGGTTGGACGCGGCATCGTCACTTGGTCGCCCCGCGCGCAGGCACTCGGTTGGACACGTCCTCATCACTCAGCCGTCCCGCGCGCTGCCACTCGGTTGGACACGTCTTGACCGCTCGGCCGCTCTGCGCGTCGCCACTCGGTTGGACACGTCTTCACCACTCGGCCGCCCTGCGCGCCGTCACTCGGTTGGGCGCATCGTCGTCAACTTGCCCGCGCGCCATCGCTCAGCTGAACGCGTCGTCATCACTCGGCCGCTCCGCGCGTCGCCACTCAATTGGACACGTCTTCACCACTCGGCCGCCAGCGCGTCGTCACTCGGTTGGGCGCATCGTCGTCAACTTGCCCGCGCGCCGTCGCTCAGCTGGACGCGTCGTCATCACTCGACTGCCCGCGCTGACGAGGACATATACTAGGGATAGGGTAACAGGCCTGACCTACAGACCCTACCCTAGGATGCCACACGCCTTATACAGGGCCCCAGGGCCAGATCAGCAACCAAGAATTCTGCAAACTGACATTCACTCGGAGTTCAATGAACCACTCGGGAAGAAGGAGTTCACTCGACCGGCTATTTCACTCGGACTACCTGACAGTCACTCGACCAGAGAAGACCAGGAGACTCCAGAGACGCAACGGTCAGGACGTGCGCTCGCCCGTATTAATTGAATCAATGCGCCCGTTACCTGGCGCCCTTAAACCCCCTCTTTAACCCCTAGTAATGGCGGCATTCATGGGGGGACTTGGCGGACACTATATAAGCCACCCCCCAGCTCCATTCCAAGGGTTCGCAATCCATTTGTAACACATACACTCAAGTAATCAAGCTGCAGAGCACCGAGACGTAGGGCTGTTACCTCCACTGCTGAGGGCCCTGAACTCGTAAATCCAAGTGTAACACCTGCGCCGTTGCTAGGCTCTGCCCTCTCATCCGTACCCCTACACACTACTGTCAGGCTTGCACCCACGACAGTTGGCGCCCACCATGGGACAGGTGTCTAGCGACTTCCGGCGTAGTTGCATTTTCCCCATCTTCACCATGATTTCCGGCGGCGGACTGACCCTGGGCGGCGAGATCCATTTCGGCGTCCTCAGCTTCATCGCTGACGATTCGGCATGGCTCCAAGAAGCCGCGCTGGATGTCGAAGCGTTGCCCATCCGTGGCGCAGCGCACTTTCGCGTTAGCTCCTTCGGCGTTCTCCTTCGACAACCGTCGACTCCGTACCAGTCGGCGCCTTTGCTCTCCACCAACCGTCATCGCAAGCGCTCCGGACGCTCACGGCTTTAGCGGTGGATTAAACACGCGGTGGCCCTTCAGGTTGCGGCCCCGCAGATCGCGGCCATCGAGCCCGATGAACCTGTCTTCGATCTGTTCGCCTCCCTGCATGAGCACTCAGAAAGCTTGTCCGAGTGCGAGGGCAGCGATCTCGCTGCAGAGGTGTTGATGGCCGATTCCCCGCCCAGTCCGCCTGGGTACGGCCGCGGCGCGGAGACAGGTGACCCGTCGCGCACTGATCTTGGCGGCGGCGGAGACCGTCACGACGAGTACTACCCCCAACCTCTCACTCGGCAGCAGAGGGAGGAGCTGCAGCGCAGAACCAAGCAGACCCTCCAGACGCCCATCGTTGGGACAACCCCCGAGGCTCAGGCTTTGGAGGCCGCGCGCCAGGCCAACTTGGCTGAGCGCAGTCGTCTGGAGGCGCTCCAGAAATCACTCGACGACCGCGCCCACAGGCAGCATCCGCCCAGTTCCAGTCGGCGGTAGCGGCAGTTGTTCTCAAATGACCAGCAGCAGAGTTTCCAGGTATTCCGCACTCCTGTCCAGAATCTGACGGCGGCCACTCGGATAGCAGATTCCATTGAGCCGTCCCGATCCGAGGCGGGAGAGGGTCTTCGGCAGATCTGGGCCCTGCTCAAGGCAGCTGAAGAGCAAAATTCGGCAGTGTCCCAGTCGCGCAACAAGATTCACAGCAGATCCATTCGGGCTGACACCGTCCAGTCGGCCCATAGCCCAGTGTCCCCAAGGAGAAACAGACACTCGCCTCCACGGCGAGACGACCAAGACCGCCATCGAGACCAGTACTCGGGGCAAGGTCACAGTCGGAATACGCCTCCACGGCGTCAGGACGATCGTCGTCGTATGCAGTCGCCCCCTCCGCGGGATGGCTCGTACGCGCCCCGGCCGTACGATGCCAGGCGTCCTTACGGCAATGATCGGAGGGCCAGCCCTCCCCGCCATGGTGACGGTTATCGCCAGAGAGAGCCAGTCGACTATCGCATTGTTGAGGAAATCGTTAACTGGTAGCTGCTCGGTTGATTGGCGAGTAGGGGATTAATAGGCTAATCGGTAAATTAATCGGCCATTTAATCAATTAATCGGATGATTTATCGGTTTATCAGCTACTCGGTGACCCTACGAGTAGGGATTAATCGGCAAGTTAACTGATTAATCGGACGAATTCTTGAACAGGGGACTATCGTGACCCGCAGTTCAACGCGAGATCCGTTCTCGCTCAGAACCTGGTCGACAGAGGCAGAGCTCTGAGAGAGAACTTGGACAGAGATCGTCCGAGTGGAAGTGGGGCCTTCATCTCCGGGCCCGAGTGTTTCAGCAAAGCCATCAGGTCCGCCGAGATTCCGCCAAACTTCAGATTGGCAGCTGGAGTAAGCAAGTTCACCGGTGAGTCCAAGCCAGAAACTTGGTTAGAGGATTACCGAGTGCCTGTGCAGATTGGAGGAGGAAATGACTATGTGGCTATGAAGCATTTGCCATTGATGCTGGAAGGGTCCGCCCGCGCCTGGCTCAATCAGCTCACTCCGGCCAGCATATACTGCTCGGAAGATTTGGCTCGAGTGTTCATCAAAACATTAGAGAGCACGTGCAAACGCCCGGCTGGATTAACCGAGCTACAGCATTGTGTGCAGAAGCCGAATGAAACCTTGAGGGAGTACATTCAGCGGTGGACAACCTTGCATCATGTGGTGGAGAATGTCACGGAGCATCAAGCAGTCTGTGCCTTCAAAGCAGGAGTTAGATATCGGGAGCTCATCCTGAAATTCGGTCGGTCAGAATCCTTGACCATGAGCCGAATGATGGAGATTGCCACTCGGTACGCAAACGGAGAAGAGGAAGACCGTCTCCGTAACGGCAAAGGGAAAACCAGTGAACCCAACTCCGGAAACAGTAATCCCAGCCGGAAGCCGAAGCGCAAGGCTGATGGTTCGGCTCAGGCTGAAGCTGCCGCACTGGCCGGCCAAGCCAAGAACAAGGGGAAGGCTAAGGAAAAGTGGATCCCAAAAAAAAAGAGATCAGTCGGGCCAAGATGTCCTCGATTTGCCGTGTCACATCCACACCAGAAAGGATGAGGAGGGCAATCTGATATTGCCTAAACATACCACTCGACAGTGCAGACTGTTGATACAGCAGTTCCGAGAGGGCCAGTCGAGTGAGAAGAGCCCAGAAGATGCTCATGATGGAGACAAAGATGAAACTTTTCCCAGTGTCAACGCAACCCTGATGATCTTTGCATATGTAGAGAGCAGGAGCCGGTTGAAGGTTATCAACCGAGAAGTGAACATGGCCATGCCGGCGACGACAAAGTTTCTGAACTGGTCGAAGACTCCGATCACCTTTGATCAATCGGATCACCCAGCCTACATTGCCACCCCTGGGCAGCAGGCGCTGGTGGTCGATCCAGTCATGGGAGGTGTCCGATTGCGCAAGCTCCTCATGGACGGTGGAAGCAGACTGAACATACTGTACGCTGATACTCTAAAAGCGATGGGCATTCCGATGTCCCGTCTCAGTGAGAGCAGCATGCAGTTCCACGGAATGATCCCCGGCAAGAAAGCAAGGTCACTCGGGCAGATCGCCCTGGGTGTGGTCTTTGGAGACGACAAGAACTTTAGGAAGGAAAGGCTGACCTTCGAAGTGGTCGACTTCCGCAGCGCCTACCATGCCATCCTTGGTCGGCCGGCTTACGCACGTTTCATGGCCCGCCCATGTTATGTGTATCTCAAGCTGAAGATGCCCGGCCCCAAAGGTGTGATCACAGTCACTGGCAGTTGGCAGCGCGCGGAGGAGTGTTTGCAACAAGGGTCCAAGATCGCTGATGAGCAGATGGCCATGGTGGAGTTGGAGGAGTACAAGAAAAATGCTGATCCGAGTGATCTGCTGCGCTCTAAGAAGCCAGCTGCAGAATCTGCGTTTCAGTCGGCCGGAGATACGAAGCCTGTGCACATCCATTCGGAAGATCCCAATGCTGCGCCCACCAATATCTCAACGACACTCGACAGCAAATAGGAAGAAGTGCTCATCCAGTTCCTCCGTGAGAACTGGGACATCTTCGCATGGAAACCATCCGACATGCCGGGTGTACCCAGGGAGCTGGCTGAGCACCGTTTGCGAGTCGAACCAAAGGCAAAACCTGTGAAGGAGCATTTTCGTCGCTCTGCTACACAGAAGAGGAAGGCCATTGGCGAAGAAGTTGCTCGGCTCCTGGCAGCCGAGTTCTTCCGTGAGGTGTACCACTCCGAGTGGCTCGCCAACGTCGTCATGGTCCCTAAGAAGGATAAGTCTCTCCGAATGTGCATCGATTTCAAGCACATCAATCGGGTCTCCCCAAGGATCATTTCCCACTCCCCCGCATAGATCAAATCGTAGATTCCACCGCGGGTTGTGAGCGTCTGTCTTTTCTGGATGTGTACTCCGGGTACCACTAGATCCGACTGTATGGGCCTGATGAAATAAAAACAGATTTTATCACCCCATTCGGGTGTTTTTGCTATATCACCATGCCATTCGGTCTTAAAAATGCTGGCGCCACTTTCATGCGCATGGTGCAAAAGTGTTTGCAAAAACAGATCAGTCGGAACATCGAAGCATACATGGACGATATCGTGGTCAAGTCCAGAAAAGGTTCCGACCTGCTGGCTGACTTAGCTGAAACTTTCGCAAATCTGCGGAAGTACGATAACAAGCTGAATCCAGCAAAGTGCACTTTCGGAGTTCCTGGGGGCAAGTTACTGGGTTTCCTTGTTTCCGAACGAGGAATAGATGCCAACCCTGAGAAAATCGGGGCGATTGTACGAATGAAACATCCCGAACGGCTTCATGACGTACAGAAGTTCTGACTCCGTCCAAGCAGAGGTATCCTCATTATCAAAAGCTCGTCTATGGCATCTACCTGACTGCGAAGAAAGTAGCCCATTACTTCCAAGAGCACACCGTGTCAGTCATCAGCGACGCCCCGCTGTCTGAGATCATGAACAATCGGGATGCGACCAGTCGAGTGGCGAAGTGGGCTATCGAGCTCTTGCCCCTGGACATCAAGTTCGAGGAGAAAAAGGCGATAAAGTCCCAAGCATTAGCCGATTTCCTAGCCGAGTGGACAGAACAGCAGCAACCGACTCAGAGTCACCCGGAACACTGGACCATGTTCTTTGACGGTTCCAAGATGCTGAATGGTTCAAGAGCTGGAGTTGTGTTAGTATCTCCGAAGGGCGATCGTCTTAGATATGTTCTGCAGATTCATTTCGATTCCTCCAACAATGAAGCCGAGTACGAGGCGCTCCTTTATGGTCTTCGTATGGCCATCTCACTCGGCGTCCGGCGCCTGATGGTCTACGGAGACTCGGATCTAGTTGTGAACCAAGTGATGAAGGAGTGGGATATCAGAAGCCCCGCTATGACAGGATACTGCAACGCGGTGAGAAAGTTGGAGAAGAAATTTGAGGGTCTGGAGCTGCATCACGTTCCCCGAGCCAATAATCAAGCGGCGGATGATCTGGCAAAAATTGGGTCCACTCGAAAGCCTATACCCAGCAATGTGTTCCTCGAGCATTTACATTCTCCGACAGTGAAAGAAGATCCCTTCACGGAAGAGCCCCCGCAAGCGGTCGGTTCGTCCGATCTGACTGAAGTCGAGGTCCCGGCAGTCATTGATTTGGTCATGGAGATCCTAGCAATCACGCCCGAGTGGACAGTGCCCTACATGTCCAAAGCCTTTACATTCTCAGGCAGGAACTTCCATAAGATGAAGCTGAGGCACGCCAGATTGTTCGCAGGTCCAAAGCCTTTACAGTGATGGGCGATCAGTTATACAGGAAGAGCGTCATCGGTGTGACTCAGCGCTGCATTTCTCCGGAAGAAGGTCGATTGATCCTGGAGGAGATTCACTCGGGAACTTGTGGACACCACGCGTCCTCTCGGACAATCGTGGCTAAAGCTTACCGAGCCGGCTTCTTCTGGACGCGTGCCAATGAAGTTGCACAGGAGATAGTCCAACACTGTGCTGGATGCCAGTTCTATGCAAACTTATCACACAAGCCTGCATCTGCTCTAAAGACGATTCCACTCGTCTGGCCGTTCGCAATTTGGGGACTCGACATGGTGGGACCCCTCCGGACAGGGACGAGTGGATTCACCCACTTGCTGGTTGCAGTCGATCAGTTCACTAAGTGGATCGAAGCCAAACCCATCAAGAAGCTAGACTCTCGCACAGCGATCAAGTTCATGAAGGAGATAGTCTTCAGATATGGCGTGCCCCACAGCATTATCACTGACAACGGCTCAAACTTCGACTCGGAAGAGTTCAGGGCGTTCTGTGCCGCACAAGGCACCCGAGTCGACTATGCTTCTGTGGCGCACCCGCAGTCGAATGGACAGGCTGAGAGAGCAAACGGACTGATCCTTCAGGGGTTGAAGCCGCGACTCATGCACGATTTGGAGCACGCAGTTGGAGCCTGGGTCCCCGAGTTGCCGTCAGTTCTTTGAAGCTTGAGGACGACCCCCAATCGGTCCACCAATCGTACTCCCTTCTTCATGGTGTACGGAGCTGAAGCCGTCTTGCCGAGTGACCTGCTCCACAACTCGCCCCGAGTGGAACTATACTCCGAAGCTAAAGAAGAGCAGGCACGACAAGACGCAGTTGATCTCCTGAAAGAGGAGAGAGAGATGGCTCTTACCCGCTCGGCCACTTACCAGCAAGATCTGCGACGTTTCCACAGCAGGCACGTCAGTAGTCGGACTTTTCAGGAAGGAGATCTTGTGCTCCGAGTGGATCAGCAGCGATGTCACAAGCTTGCTCCTGCGTGGGAAGGTCCTTTTGTCGTTTCAAAGGTTCTGCACAACGGAGCATACCACTTGTACAACATTCAGAAGCAAGCAGACGAGCCCCGTGCTTGGAATGCGGATTTGCTGCGACGATTTTATACCTGATGTTGAGATGTAATAAAAGCACTCGAGTGATGTTTGATGAATAAAAAGCATGACTTTTCCAGTTCTACATTGGGTCACTCGTATGCATTTTCTGGCTTACAACCCCCAGTGGGTGTTTGCCGCCCTTCAACTTGGCTGCGCACTAGCTTTCACCCAAGTTAAAAATGCTACTCCGAGTGAAGAGCGTCCCTCTCACTCGGGGGCTTGGCTGCGAACCAGCTTTCGCCCAAGTTAAATCGATACTCCGAGTGTGGAGCATTCCTCTCACTCGGGGACTTGGCTGCGAACCAGCTTTCGCCCAAGTTAAAACGATACTCCGAGTATAGAGCATCCCTCTCACTCGGGGGCTTGGCTGCGAACCAGCTTTCGCCCAAGTTAAAATGATACTCCGAGTGTAGAGCATCCCTCTCACTCGGGGGCTTGGCTGCGAACCAGCTTTCGCCCAAGTTAAAACGATACTCTGAGTGTAGAGCATCCCTCTCACTCGGGGGCTTCGCTGCGAACCAGCTTTCGCCCAAGTTAAAACACTACTCTGAGTGTAGAGCATTCCTCTCACTCGGTGACTTGGCTGTGAACCAGCTTTCGCCCAAGTTAAAACGATACTCCGAGTATAGAGCATCCCTCTCACTCGGGGGCTTGGCTGCGAACCAGCTTTCACCCAAGTTAAAACGATACTACGAGTGTAGAGCATCCCTCTCACTCGGGGGCTTGGCTGCGAACTAGCTTTCGCCCAAGTTAAAACACTACTCCGAGTGTAGAGCGTCCCTCTCACTCGGGGGCTTGGCTGCGAACCAGCTTTCGCCCAAGTTAAAAATGCTACTCCGGGTGAAGGGCGTCCCTCCCACTCGGGGGCTTGGCTACGAACCAGCTTTCGCCCAAGTTAAAAATACTACTCCGAGTGAAGAGCATCCCTCTCACTCGGGGGCTTGGCTGCGAACCAGCTTTTGCCCAAGTTAAAAATCCTACTCCGAGTGGAGAGCGTCCCCCTCACTCGGAGGCTTAGCTGCGAACCAGCTTTCACCTAAGTTAAAACCCATTTCAAAGACTCGAAGGAAAGCATTCGAATAACTCCAGAAGTTCAAAAGCAAAAACGAGTACGCGGGCCCGAAGCCCAAAAGAGTTTAACGAATACAGTTCCACTCGGCATACCGAGGATAATGGGTTGGACTTAATGTTTTCTCATGCCCTGTGGGGCTGGCCGGCTCAACGAAGGAAGCCAAGTCGATGCCGTCAGCGATCCGAGTGGCCGTTTCGATGAATGTCTCCATGAAGTCCTCAAACTTGAGTTTCTTCGTGTTGGTGACATGGCATCCTTGCAGTGCACTCGGACGAGAGAAAGCGCCATGTCAGCCCTGCAGCGAGCAGCCGACTTCTTCCATGCTTGCACTCGACTGGGAATCTCGTTGAGGTGAGTCATCATCGCTTCCAGATCGGTGTCGAGGGTGTCTTCAGGCCATAGCTCCTTGTCGATTCTCCCGAGTGCACCCCGCAGACGGATGATGTACCCTTGGACGTCTTCAATGCGAGATTCGACCCGCAAGACACCTAGAGCAGCCTTGTCACCGACGAGTGACCTGAAAGGATCCAGATCCCTCTCGATTCTGTCAGTTTCCAGCTTGAAGTATCAGCAGTACTCTGTGGACAAGAAAAGAGGAGAGTTGAAGATCAGCATGCATGAAGGTCACTCGGATAGAAGTTCACTCGGGTGTTATAGGTTACCTGCAAGCTTGGTGTACATTTCCTCCGTGAACTCTTCTATGTATCTTTCCAGAGCATTCTTCCTCTCGATCAGCTGGGTGATCTTCTCGTTCAGAGTCTTCTTCTCTTGCTCGTAGACTTCCGCCTGGGCCTTGAGCTTGTTGTCCTACTCGGTCTGCTGCTTCTTGAGCTCGATCACCTCCTTCTTCAGCAGCTTGTTCTCTCCTTCAAGCTTCTCGAGTGAGGCCAGCTTCTCTTCGGCGGCTTTGGTCTTTTCCTTCGCTACTTTCTGCGCTCCCGCCAGCTCGTTGTCCTTGTTCTCGAGTGCCTGCTTCATAGTTTCTAAAGAGACAGAGGTTCTAAGCCGCACTTGGAGTCGATGGTTTTCACTACGCACATCTGTTCGAGTGAAGTCACTCAGTTCAAAGAATGGAAAAAAGTGAAAGCAGAATGCTCAGTAATTGAAGCTTACATACCATGGTATTGAGCTCTGCTTGAGCGCGCGCTATGTTCCTCCTCTCCACCTCCAAATCCAGTCGGATTTGGGCCGTCTCTTTCTCCAGTGCCACGTACTGAGTCCCAAGCTCGCAAGTTTTCTGAAACACGAGAGAGAACAAACCAGTTAATGTTAAAGAAATATTTTGAGTCCCCAGAGACTGACACTCCTGGAAGGAACAAGCTTGACCAGTATCAGATCCCGAAGTACCCTTCGACAGGGAGGAACAAGCTTGACCAGTATTAGATTCCAAGTTATAAGACTCCCGCTGACTGCCCGCAGTCGACGACAGTCTCGGGGACTACATCCGGTGGGTGCACTCAGCGTGCCCCCACTGGAATGGTATCCACTCGGACCGGTCCGCCCAATCCGAGTGACGGCCGAACACAAAAAAAGAAGAAGAGAAAAAGCTCTAAGATTCCTGTCGACTGCTACACCCAGTGGGTGCACTCAGCGTGCCCCCACTGGAATGGTATCCACTCGGACCGGTCCGCCCGATCCGAGTGACGACCGAACACAAAAAAAGAAGAGAAAAATCTCTAAGACTCCCGCCGTCTGCCCGCAGTCGACGGCAGTCTCGGGGGCTACACCCAGTGGGTGCACTCAGCGTGCCCCCACTAGAATGGTATCCACTCAGAATGGTTCGCCCGCTCCGAGTGATGGCCAAACAAAAAAAAACAACAGCAACAACAACAGAGCAGGTTTCAAGTTCTAAGACTCCCGCCGACTGCCTGCAGTCGACGGCAGTCTCGAGGACTACACCCAGTGGGTGCACTCAGCGTGCCCCCACTGGAACGGTATCCACTCGGACCGGTCCGCCCGATCCGAGTGACGGCCGAACACAAAAAAAAACACACCTAGTGGGTGTACCGGATGTTTTTCGAATGAAATTCCTACTGAAGAAAAATGACTCGGAGATCGACTTACAAGGGTACTTACTCGAATGTTTTCCTGGAGAGCAGCACTGGCATCGTATGCCAGCTTCCCAGCTACGCACATCTCCTTGAGTCGTTGGGTCATCAGCTCCGCCTGGATCATCGCCTCCTTGCTGGCCCCAGTTTGGTCCTCCGGCACCTTGTATAGACTAAAGATATTGACGGGAGGAGTCGGAACCGAAGCCTGAGCAGTCGACGGAGCCGCGGCAGAACCAGCTCCAGCCTGAGAAGAACCCTGCCAGAGGCATGGTCACGGCAGGTGTGGGGGGAACTTGAGGCGCTTTGCTCGGCAGCGTCTTCCGCGTGGTAGTCTGAGAAGCAGTCGGGGCTGCAGTCCCCTTCTCGGCGTCCTTCCGCGGCGGCTCTTCATCGTCGTCCCTGACGTGGATGACCTCTGCAAGCGCTACGTTCACTCGACACAATCAGTCACAGTTCACAATTCAATCGGATGAAGACATTTCAGTCGAAGGACAGGTCGAAATAAAAATGAAATAATTGTTACCTTTCCGAGAAGTGGCCGCGTCTGCCGACTTGGCCTCGATACGGTCCCCGTCGATCTGCATGGGAGACGTGGTCAAGGTGGCAGCTCTGGTTCAGAAGATTCACTCGGTCAGAAGAGTCCAAAAGTTGGCAAAGACAGAAAAGAAAAACCGACAAAGACACTCACGTTGAGGCGACAGGCACAGTGACCTTGATCCTGGGCAGGGCCTTCCGAGGCTTGGGAGAAGCGACCTTGGGCTGCTTGGCGGTCTTCTCAGTCGGTTCGGGCGACGACGTCCGAGTGCTTTTCGGAGCCTTGGCCCTTGGAACCGCCTCCTTCTCCGGGCCAGCACTCGGATCATGAGTTAGCTTGGAGCGGTGCTCGGAGCGCAGCTCTGGAGACTGGGAAGACTCAACTTCATCGCTCCCTTCCGAGTCATCGCTTTCCTCCTCGCTGTCCTCCACGTAGCTGCCCTCGACGCTGCCATGCTCGCTCCCCACATCTCCGACAAGTTGTTCTTCATTCGGCACAGGCGAGAGTATCTTCTGGAACTCCTGCAAGACATGAAGATCGGAGATAGACAGTTCAGTCAGTTCACTCGGATCATTCAGTTCACTCGGAGAATTTGCGCATAAGTAATTCACTCGGAAGTGCATGTCATACCTCCAACGGTTGGTTATTGGCGTCGTAGGGCGGGATCCGTCTCGACCCGCGCGGATTGTCGCGCGCGCCTGTGATGCACATGATCCACTGTTCCACCGTTTTCTCCTCGACATCTTCTGGATGCACTCGGGTCAAGTCGTTGGCTCCAGTATAGCACCACATGGGGTGAGCCCGCTCCTACAGCAGCTGGATCCTCCGACTGAGGAAGACCTCCAGAAGATCCAGGCCAGTCACTCCGCCCTGAATCAGACCGACCACGGCACTCACCAAGATCCCCACGTCAGTCTTCTTCCCCTTATCAATCGTCAGCGAGGGACGGGTCTTGAGTCTTTCAGTCGTGTAAGGGGGAAGACCAGTCAACGAGCCAGAGCAAGGTAGGTCATTGCAGTAGAACCAGGTCGACTGCCAACCCCTAACCGAATCGGGAAAAGACATGGATGGGAATGCACTCTTACCCCTCATCTGGATACCTAAGCCATCGCATATCTGGGTCACGTGAGTCCTATCTCCATTGGGATCGGCCTTCTTAACCGACTGAGATCTACACGTGAAGATGTGTTTCAACAATCTCCAGTGCGGCTGGCAGCCTAAAAAATTCTCACACAAGGAAACGAATGTGGCGAGGTACACTATGGCATTCAGAGGCAGGTGGTGGAGCTGAGCACCGAAGAAGTTCAAAAATCCGCGGAAAAAGGGCTGAGGTGGCATGGAGAAACCTCGCTCCACGTGTGTGGTGAGGAGCACTCGCTCCCCGGGGCGCGGCGCGGGCTCGGTCTCCCCTTCCTCCGGCAGCCTCCACGTCCCGACGCGGATCAGCCCGTCCATGATGAGCCCGCTGATGTCGTCGACCGTGGTGGTCGGCGGGAGCCAGTCGCCTTGGATCCACCCGCGCGGGGGTGCAGCTCGGGAGCTCGGCGCCTTCTTCCCCTTCGCCGCCTTCTTCGCCTTCTCGAGCTTCGCCGTCTTGTCCTTCGCCATCGCCGCCGAGCTCTCCAGCGACCAATGGGGATTCGTGCTGAGTGGATTGCTGGGGAGGAGCTTGAGCGGACTGAGAGAATTGGGGAAAAGGGGATCCGTCCTCTCTCCCTCTCCGACGCAGCGGCCTCTTATGCCGTCGCCCGTTCCGCTCCCCATTCCTCTTCCACAAGTCTCGGGCCCGCAGATCTCCTCAAATCTCGCTGGCGGAGTTGCAGCTGTACGTGGCGAAAAGTGGGGCGAAAATCGAGGTGTCATGCCCCACTTTCCCCACTCAACGCGCCGCAACCGTTCGCGCGCGCTCGTTCTCAATTTCAAATCCCGTAAGATCCGGATTCCAGCGATCTGATTGCTCGACTTTGGAGACATTCCATAAACGCTCGGACCTGTTCCATCACCCGACGCGTAATGACCCGTTTCACTCGGATGGAGACTACCCACTTCACTCGGATGGAAGCCGCTCATTTCATTCAGAGAAAGACCTTCACTCGGACGTCATATGGTCCAGAATCCGTCATGATGCCGCACGAAGACAAGGGCGTGTAACGACCAGTAGGAGTACTTGAGCGCCCCTGTAGCGCTCAACTCACCTGGGAATTCGCCTTGGCTCGACCGCTTAACCTCGACCGATTCGGGGGCTAATGACGAGGACATATACTAGGGATAGGGTAACAGGCCTGACCTACAGACCCTACCCTAGGATGCCACACGCCTTATACAGGGCCCCAGGGCCAGATCAGTAATCAAGAATTCTGCAAACTGACATTCACTCGGAGTTCAATGAACCACTCGGGAAGCAGGAGTTCACTCGACCGGCTATTTCACTCGGACTACCTGACAGTCACTCGACCAGAGAGGACCAGGAGACTCCAGAGACGCAACGGTCAGGACATGCGCTCGCCCGTATTAATTGTAATCAATGCGTCCGTTACCTGGCGCCCTTAAACCCCCTCTTTAACCCCTGGTAATGGCGGCATTCATGGGGGGACTTGGCGGACACTATATAAGCCACCCCCAGCTCCATTCCAAGGGTTCGCAATCCATTTGTAACACATATACTCAAGTAATCAAGCTCCAGAGCACCGAGACATAGGGCTGTTACCTCCACCGCTGAGGGGCCTGAACTCGTAACACTAGTAGAAAAAGGGCTATTTGTCCCGGTTCGTAAGAGCCTTTAGTCCCGGTTCTGGAACCGGGACTAAAGGGTCGGGACTAAAGCCCAAAACCTTTAGTCCCGGTTTGCTTACGAACCGGGACCAAAGGCCCTTCACGTGGCGCTGCCTGGGGCGGGGTTGGAAGGACCTTTAGTCCCGGTTGGTGTTACCAACCGGGACTAAAGGTGGAGCCTTTAGTCTAGGTTGGTAACACCAACCGGGACTAAAGCAGCACAAGCGGTACTACCGCTTACAAGCGGTACTACTGCGTCCTACAAGCGGTACTACCGCTTACAAGTGGTTCAAAAAAAATTCAAAATTTTTTGATTTGTTTTTAATTTTTTCCTGATTTTCACAATTTTGAATTATTTGACAATTTAATCTCTAATCACCCCTCCTCACTGCTTCAGAATTTAATCTCTAGTCTCTAATCAGCACTCATTCCAAATCGTCTAACTTCCCGGCCGGTCACCCATACTGTCACTACTCCAGCCCCAGCACGCTTAACTTTCAGGTTCTATCTCCCCTAGTTTCCAAGTCTACACTTGTTGTTTTCCTGACAATCTTAAGCTATCAATCCTGTTAACCCTTAGGTCTTGATGTCACATGATTTAATTTTTTGAATTCTAAACAATTATTAAAATAAACAAAATAAGTACGAATAATATTGAATTTCAATGAAAATAAAATAAGTAATAATATTATTTTATTCATTTTTTTCCATTTATTCATTTAATATGACATAATTAATATCTTTAAATCTGTAAATCGAAATTCGACAAATAATATATCCATTATTATCAAAAAAATGTGAGGAATCCAAATATGACATCTTATTTTTAAATAAAATTAATTTTTAAAAATTTTAATTTTTTTTATTTGAAATAACTTTTTTTACTTTTGGATTTTTGAGAATCTGAGAAAACTTCACCGGGTAAACCCGGGTGAAATCAAGTCCCAATTTTTCTCTAGTTTTTTTTTATATATTAAACTTTTTTTTCGACGTCGTATGCAAAAGTTATGGCCGTTTATTTTCTAAGCCACGCCATTTTCTACAAAACTAAAAAAGGCGATCCACGGGGGGGGGGGGGGGGGGGGTAAAGTTTGAAAAATTCAGAACCCCTTTAGTCCGGGTTGGTGTCCATCCAATCATACCGTCGACTACACATCTGCTAGCACCGTGCCAGCCAGAGTCACAACTAAGGTTACCAAGCCAGAAAGGTATGCGGCCGTCGGCTTCGAAGTATCAGGGTTTCAGACGAAAACTCGTCTATTACAAAGGCATTTCATTTTTTTAAATTTATTTCAACTCCAGACTTTTTGTGTGTTCATTATGCACCATTCAAAGCCACGCCATCAATTTTCAACCCTTTCTGACTTCATTTGCTATTTTTCATGCATTTACTGATTTTTTTTGAGCTAAATGACCCTGAAATTGACAAGCACTACAAATGAACTCTGAAAAGGTTGAAACTTGGCATGGTATCATCATTTCACCCACATAGCATGTGCTAAAAAGTTGAGAGGGTTACGGCAAAAACTGGATGCACTTCGTGTACAAAATGGACAATCTCTTTCGAAGTATCTGGGTTTCGGACGAAAACGCAGCTGTTACAAAGGCATTTCATTTTTTTAAACTTATTTCAACTCCAGACTTTTTGTGTGTTCAGTATGCACCATTCGAAGCCGCGCCATCAATTTTCAACCCTTTCTGACTTCAGTTGCTATTTTTCATGCATTTACTGATTTTTTTGAGCTAAATGACCCTGAAATTGAAAAGCCCTACAAATGAACTCTGAAAAGGTTGAAACTTGGCATGGTATCATCATTTAACCCATATAGCATGTACTAAAAAGTTGAGAGGGTTACGGCAAAAACTGGATGCACTACGTGTACAAAATGAACAATCTCTTTCGAAGTGTCAGGGTTTCGTACGAAAACTCGTTTGTTACAAAGACATTTCATTTTTTTAAACTTATTTCAACTCTAGACTTTTTGTGTGTTCATTATGCACCATTCGAAGCCACGCCATCAATTTTCAACCCTTTCTGACTTCATTTGCTATTTTTCATGCATTTACTGATTTTTTTTGAGCTAAATGACCCTGAAATTGACAAGCACTACAAATGAACTCTTAAAAGGTTGAAACTTGGCATGGTATCATCATTTCACCCACATAGCATGTGCTAAAAAGTTGAGAGGGTTACGGCAAAAACTGGATGCACTTCGTGTACAAAATGGACAATCTCTTTCGAAGTATCTGGGTTTTGGACGAAAACTCAGCTGTTATAGAGGCATTTCATTTTTTTAAACTTATTTCAACTCCAGACTTTTTGTGTGTTCAGTATGCACCATTCGAAGCCACACCATCAATTTTCAACCCTTTCTGACTTCATTTGCTATTTTTCATGCATTTACTGATTTTTTGAGCTAAATGACCCTGAAATTGAAAAGCCCTACAAATGAACTCTGAAAAGGTTGAAACTTGGCATGGTATCATCATTTCACCCATATAGCATGTGCTAAAAAGTTGAGAGGGTTACGGCAAAAACTGGATGCACTACGTGTACAAAATGAACAATCTCTTTCGAAGTGTCACGGTTTCGTACGAAAACTCGTCTGTTACAAAAACATTTCATTTTTTTTAACTTATTTCAACTCCAGACTTTTTGTGTGTTCACTATGCACCATTCGAAGCCACGCCATCAATTTTCAACCCTTTCTGACTTCATTTGCTATTTTTCATGCATTTACTGATTTTTTTGAGCTAAATGACCCTGAAATTGACAAGCACTACAAATGAACTCTTAAAAGGTTGAAACTTGGCATGGTATCATCATTTCACCCACATAGCATGTGCTAAAAAGTTGAGAGGGTTACGGCAAAAACTGGATGCACTTCGTGTACAAAATGGACAATCTCTTTCGAAGTATCTGGGTTTCGGACGAAAACTCAGCTGTTACAAAGGCATTTCATTTTTTTAAACTTATTTCAACTCCAGACTTTTTGTGTGTTCAGTATGCACCATTCGAAGCCACGCCATCAATTTTAAACCCTTTCTGACTTCATTTGCTATTTTTCATGCATTTACTAATTATTTTGAGCTAAATGACCCTAAAATTGAAAAGCCCTACAAATGAACTCTGAAAAGGTTGAAACTTGGCATGGTATCATCATTTCACCCACATAGCATGTGCTAAAAAGTTGAGAGGGTTACGGCAAAAACTGGATGCACTTCGTGTACAAAATGGACAATCTCTTTCGAAGTATCTGGGTTTCGGACGAAAACTCAGCTGTTACAAAGGCATTTCATTTTTTTAAACTTATTTCAACTCCAGACTTTTTGTGTGTTCAGTATGCACCATTCGAAGCCACGCCATCAATTTTAAACCCTTTCTGACTTCATTTGCTATTTTTCATGCATTTACTAATTATTTTGTGCTAAATGACCCTAAAATTGAAAAGCCCTACAAATGAACTCTGAAAAGGAAGAAACTTGGCATGGTATCATCATTTCACCCATATAGCATGTGCTAAAAAGTTGAGAGGGTTACGGCAAAAACTGGATGCACTTCGTGTACAAAATGAACAATCTCTTTCGAAGTGTCAGGGTTTCGTACGAAAACTCGTCTGTTACAAAGACATTTCATTTTTTTAAACTTATTTCAACTCCAGACTTTTTGTGTGTTCATTATGCACCATTCGAAGCCACGCCATCAATTTTCAGCCCTTTCTGACTTCATTTGCTATTTTTCATGCATCTACTGATTTTTTTGAGCTAAATGACCCTGAAATTGACAAGCACTACAAATGAACTCTTAAAAGGTTGAAACTTGGCATGGTATCATCATTTCACCCACATAGCATGTGCTAAAAAGTTAAGAGGGTTACGGCAAAAACTGGATGCACTTCGTGTACAAAATGGACAATCTCTTTCGAAGTATCAGGGTTTCAGACGAAAACTCAACTGTTACAAAGGCATTTCATTTTTTTAATCTTATTTCAACTCGAGACTTTTTCTGTGTTCAGTATGCACCATTCGAAGCCATGCCATCAATTTTCAACCCTTTCTGACTTCATTTGCTATTTTTCATGCATTTACTGATTTTTTTGAGCTAAATGACACTGAAATTGAAAAGCCCTACAAATGAACTCTGAAAAGGTTGAAACTTGGCATGGTATCTTCATTTCACCCATATAGCATGTGCTAAAAAGTTGAGAGGGTTACGGAAAAAACTGGATGCACTTCGTGTACAAAATGAACAATCTTTTTCAAAGTGTCAGGGTTTCGTACGAAAACTCGTCTGTTACAAAGACATTTCATTTTTTTAAACTTATTTCAACTCCAGACTTTTTGTGTGTTCATTATGCACCATTCGAAGCCACGCCATTAATTTTCAACCCTTTTTGAGTTCATTTGCTATTTTTCATGCATTTACTGATTTTTTTGAGCTAATTGACCCTGAAATTGACAAGCACTACAAATGAACTCTGAAAAGGTTGAAACTTGGCATGGTATCATCATTTCACCCACATAGCATTCGCTAAAAAGGTGAGAGGGTTACGGCAAAAACTGGATGCACTTCGTGTACAAAATGGACAATCTCTTTCAAAGTATCAGGGTTTCAGACGAAAACTCAGCTGTTACAAAGGCATTTCATTTTTTTAATCTTATTTCAACTCCAGACTTTTTGTGTGTTCAGTATGCACCATTCGAAGCCACGCCATCAATTCTCAACCCTTTCTGACTTCATTTGCTATTTTTCATGCATTTACTGATTTTTTTGAGCTAAATGACCCTGAAATTGAAAAGCCCTACAAATGAACTCTGAAAAGGTTGAAACTTGGCATGGTATCATCATTTCACCCATATAGCATGTGCTAAAAAGTTGAGAGAGTTACGGCAAAAGCTGGATGCACTTCGTGTACAAAATGAACAATCTCTTTCGAAGTGTCAGGGTTTCGGACGAAAACTCGTCTGTTACAAAGGCATTTCATTTTTTTAAACTTATTTCAACTCCAGACTTTTTGTGTGTTCATTATGCACCATTCGAAGCCACGCCATCAATTTTCAACCCTTTCTGACTTCATTTGCTATTTTTCATGCATTTACTGATTTTTTTGAGCTAAATGACCCTGAAATTGAAAATCCCTACAAATGAACTCTGAAAAGGTTGAAACTTGGCATGGTATCATCATTTCACCCACATAGCATGTGATAAAAAGTTGAGAGGGTTACGGCAAAAACTGGATGCACTTCGTGTACAAAATGAACAATCTCTTTCGAAGTGTCAGGGTTTCGGAGGAAAACCCATCTGTTACAAAGGCATTTCATTTTTTTAAACTTATTTCAACTCCAGACTTTTTGTGTGTTCATTATGCGCCATACTACAACATGTTAAAATCTACAGAAAGAACTAACTAAAAATAATTAAAAAAAACAACAATTAAATGACTAAAACAACTATATAAGCAAAACAGTATTGTTTTAATTAAAATCCTAATTTAAATTATTCTAAAAATAACCAAATAAATCTTACTGTGACTACAATCTAACACGTGACTAGGAGCAAAAAGAATTAATTTAAAAACTATTTGTAAACTCAAGTTATTCACAATCTAGGGTTTGAAGCAAATTTGAATAAATTCAAATTTAAACCATTCAAATTTGAAAAATAATGGCACAAACAGAAACTAGACAAAAATTTGAATCCAATGCAAAAAGAATCACTCAAAAACATCAAATATCTTAAAAGATATAAGCAATTTAAAACAGAAACTAGTGGACGGAGCAGTACAAGCGGTACTACCGCTTATAAGCGGTACTACCGCTCAACCCCTTTAGTCCCGGTTGGTGTCTCCAACCGGGACTAAAGGGGGGGCCTTTAGTCCCGGTTGGAGATACCAACCGGGACTAAAGGTTCTGGCACCGTTCAAAGCCGGTCACAAACCCTTTAGTCCCGGTTGGTCTCTCCAACCGGGACTAAAGGTCCCGTTCGAACCGGGACTAATGCCTGCGCCGCTCGAACCGGGACTAATGCGCCCATTAGTCCCGGTTCATAACAGAACCGGGCCGGACTAATGCTCTGTTCTGGGTTGGACCAAAGCCCTGTTTTATACTAGTGTAAATCCGAGTGTAACACCTGCGCCGTAGCTAGGCTCTGCCCTCTCATCCGTACCCCTACACACTACTGTCAGGCTTGCACCCACGACACGCGCACCGTCGCGGTTGGACACGACTTCACCGCTCGGCCGCTCCGCGCGTCGCCACTCGGTTGGACACGTCCTCATCACTCGACCGCTCGCGCACCATCGATCCGTTGGACACGTCCTCACCACTCGGCCGCCCAGCGCGCCGTCGCTCCGTTGGACACGTCCTCTCTACTCGGCCGCCCCGCGCGCTGCCCCTCGGTTGGACACGTCCTCATCACTTGGTCGCTCCGCACATCGCCCCTCGGTTGGACACGTCATCACCGCTCGGCCGTTCCGCGCGTCGCCACTCGGTTGGACACGTCTTCACCGCTCGGCCGCCCCGCGCGTTGACCTTTGCACTAGATGCAACCAAACCATCCACTTATCCCTAACGAAAGCAGGATGGAAATGAAAATTCAACGGGCTTGCCCCTCATACTGGCTGAACTAAAATATCCTTCTGTTGCATAATCTTATAAAGAGTTGGATACTCGAGAGCCAGCAGTGTGTCTCTCATCCATGTATCCATGCAAACACATTTTCCCTCTAAGTAATTAGTACAACCACTTACTGAGCAAGCATTTATTCATAATTTTGAGGTCCTCGATTCCAGGTCCTCCTTGATCATTTGTCCTATACATCATATCTCATTTAGCTAGCCGATATCACTGCTTATGGTCATCACTTGATAGAAAATATGGGTCTATAGTAATCCGATCTTTTCCGCACCCCTTTGGACATTTCAAAGAAAAATAACATAAAGTTTGGTTCTACAGTTTCATATCTTTATCCTCACTTCTTGGCTACATTTTGGTTTTTGCGCCATGTGCGCAATGGGTTATCTAGTGTAAGTAATGGTGTCTCACCGATGATTGAATTTAATGGACCATTACCGTTCGGATAACCTAGTGTCCTCAAGAGCGTTTTAGTCACTATAAGAAACACAACCGGCTTGCTCTTAACATACATTAAGATTGGACCCCTTGCTGCACTCTATTGCTTTTGTTATTATTTACCTTCTTATAAATTATCTTCCTATCAAACAATCTATCAAATTATCTTTACAACATTTACAATGAAACATTGCTGAAAACTACTTGTCAATTCCTTCTGTTCCTCGTTGGATTCGTCCCTCTTACTTATCACATTGGTGTTTTGCAGGAACCGCTGGCTCTAATTGCTGGAAACAGCGACGCCATTTGCTGCAACGTGAGGTCGATGGCAGGAAGCCGAAGTTGTTGTTTTGCGGCAATAGGTGATGCAAATTTTTGGAAGTGGTGTCTGTTGCTGCTACGACTACGGCAGCGACGGTTGCTGCAATCAGCCAACCAAATGCTGAAACCAACCATGGTGATTGCTACAAGCCTACAACTGGCAACCCATATTGTTGTGACCTGCACGGCGAGCTACAACCGGCGAGGACGACGAGGACGGCGATGACGATTTCTTTGCTGGAACTAGCTCTCTGGTTTGTTGGAACCGGCGTCGCGGGGTGCTGAGACGAGCGAATCAGGGTGATTGAATTGGCGAACTCGTGGTGCTGAATTGTGACCCGCACGGGTGTTTTCCTGAAACCAGTGGCTCTAATTGCTAGAACCGGCGAAACAATTTGTTGTAAAGCGAGGTTGATGGCTAGGGGCCAGCATTGTTGTTTTGCTGCAACAGGCGGTGCAAATTGCTGGAATCAGTGACTGCCGCTGCTAAGACCGGCGATGACCATGGTGACGATAGGCGCTGCAACAAGCCAGCCCATTGGTGGAACCGGCGATGGTGATTGCTATAACCGTCGACCCAAATTGTTGCAACCAGCACGGTGAGCTACAACCCGCGAGGATGGTGACGAAGAACTCATCGCGACATCGTTTTTTGCTGGAACGAAGCACCGTCGACAACGATGCAACGAGCGGGGGCAGCGGCGCGCTGGATTCTGCGATTTGGGCGCGCTCTCACCTATTTCACCCTTTTTCTTTATCCCGTGCGTGTTAGGATGCAGGGGGTGGGGGACGAAACGCACCTGATCTGTCGGTTGGGAGTTGGCGCAGTGAAGCATGGGATGCGATCAGCCCAAATTTGGGCCGGCCGACTGGTGCCTTGAATGTCTTTATCTTTTTTATCCTTTTATTTTTGTGAGGACAAAATGTCTTTTCTTTTATGCTCTTTTTTGAGTATTTGCTCTTCTCTTCAGGAGCTCCTAATCGGCGTTGTTGGCGCCGGTTGCCGATCCTGGCGTTCATGCGCGCACGGTCGTGGGCCGGCCCAGATCACTCGATCGTCCTCGCCAGTCCCCCCCCCCTCCCCCCTGTTCGCTCGATCGATTTGGATTGGTCGCGGTTGACCAGTTGACTGGTCAACCGTTGACTTTGGAAAAAAGAAATGATTTTGTTTTACAAAAAATCAAAAAATTCATGAATTCAAAAATGTTCATGGATTTGAAAAAAAATCACAAACTTCAAAAAGTTGACAAATTTGAAAAAAGTTCATCGAATTTTAAAAAAATCATCAATTTTGAAAAAAATGTTCATTGAATTTGAAAAAAGTTTATCAATTTTGAAAAATGTTCATCGAATTTGAAAAAAAATCATCGATTTTCAAAAAATTCATCAAAAATGAAAAGAAAATCAACAAAAAATGAAAAAAATTCATTGATTTGAAGAAAAAAAATCATCAAATTTGAAAAAAAAATTCATTGATTTTTAAAAAAGTTCACGAATTAGAATTTTTTTCATCGAATAAGGAAGAAGAAAAAATAAAAAAATAAAAAAACAGAAAATGAAAAGGGAAAAAAAAGGAAAAAGAAAAGAAGAAAGAAGAAGACATGAAAAAAGCTGTAATTTATCGGATCGGGCTAAGTGGTCGTGTGGTTCACTCAACCGGCGCACTTTTTTGCGTGTTTTAATAAACCAGATAACAGAAGGGGAGTGTGTGCGATCGTCCTTCTCTTTTCTGTTGGGGAATTACGCACTATATCCAGATGGGCCTTCACTATAGGCCGGGCAGACCTCACTTCGTAATAGGCTGTGCCACCCCAGCTTTCCACTTGACTCCACTTTCCCTTTTTCTAAAAAAAAAAAGACTCCACTTTCCCCAGCTAAGCGGAGAGCACTGAGTGTGTGCCACCCAATGTTTTAAATAGCGGGCTATGGCAAATAGCGGCGGACCTCCAAAAAGGCTATAGCGGAGCTATAGCAGGCTATAGCGTGCATTTTGTACATGAGACCATTTAGCGACACCCTGTTGAAAAGGCTATAGCAAGGCTATAGCGGGGCTATAGCGGGCTATTTAAAACTATGGTGCCACCCCAGCTCATCCGCGGCGTCCACAAGCGTTTCTCCTCCCTCTACTGATTTTACGGAGGTGAGCCTTCTCTCATTCCCTTCTTTTTCCCCTTCGAGTTGGTGTTCCCACCATCCTTCTTCAATATTATGACGCACGTCCTAGTTCACCTAGTCGAAGAGATTGCCATTCTGGGTCCTATATTTCTACACAATATGTTCCCCTTTGAGAGGTTCATGGGAGTCTTAAAGAAATATGTTCATAACCGTGCTAGGCCAGAAGGAAGCATCTCCAAGGGCCATGAAACAGAGGAGGTTATTGAGTTTTGTGTTGACTTTATTCCTGACCTTAAGCCGATTGGTGTTCCTCAATCGTGGCATGAGGGGAGACTGAGTGAAAAAGGCATGCTAGGACCGAAATCAATAATATGTAGAGACGGGCATTCTTGGGCGCAAGCACACTATACAGTTCCACAAAGTTCTACCTTGGTGGCCCCGTATATCGAGGAACACATGGATATTGTACGCTTTAAGAACCCGGAGCAGTCTGACCCCTGGATTAAACGTACACACATGGCGACTTTTGGCGGTTGGTTGCAAACACATCTCATGAATGACACCATTGTTG
Source organism: Elymus sibiricus (assembly GCA_039707655.1). Lineage (NCBI taxonomy): Eukaryota > Viridiplantae > Streptophyta > Magnoliopsida > Poales > Poaceae > Elymus > Elymus sibiricus. The sequence goes on from CM077674.1 coordinate 29,867,179, forward strand.
GAGATCAGCGGTACTTGTTGGCCAGGACACCATCTTCGACTGTATTGACTTTCCAAGGGTACGAGATAAATGGGAATACATTTTACACGATCGCCCAAGATAAAAAGAGCACCAACCAAAACAGTGGTGTCCGCTTTGATGCAGCAAACACCAATAGGGAAAAGGACACATATTATGGTTACATAGAGGAGATATGGGAACTTTACTATGGACGTGATTTTAAGGTGCCTTTGTTCCGGTGCAAATGGGTCAATCTGACAGGAGGCGGGGTAATGGTAGACCCGCAGTACGGAATGACAACAGTGGATCTCAACAATCTTGGGTACACGGACGAACCATTCGTCCTAGCCAATGATGTGGCGCAGGTTTTCTATGTGAAGGACATGTCTACCAAACCGAGAAAAAGAAAAGATAAGGAAGCGAATACATCATATGATGAGCCAAAGCGCCACATAGTTCTTTCAGGGAAAAAAACATCGTGGGAGCGGAGGACAAGACAGACAAGTCAGAAGATTATGAAAAGTTTGATGAAATTCCTCCCTTCACAGTGAAGACTGACCCAAGCATCCTGTTAAATGATGAAGATTATACATGGTTACGGCGCAATAAGCAAGGGACACACGCCAAGAAAAAGTGAAGACTTTCTCTCTAGTGAGTTTCCGGACTTATATCAGGAGTACAACCCCACATCATGAGTATGTTGGGTTATACCCAAAGGTCTTTAGATTCCGGAAGAAAGATTTTGACAGCATTGATCGCCTTGTGTCATATTTTCAAAAACATATTGACAAACCACCACCTGATGCTGGCCCTTCAATGCGAAATGTTGCGGCAATGGTACCTATGAAAAATAACTTGATAGAACTATTTGTCACTATCTGATGAAAATCTATATAATCAAACATTGCATTCATATAAGCATTTACTCTAGCAAGCATTCTAGCAATCAAAATACAATCAATGAATAGAGCAATAAAGAAAACAATAAGAAAAAGCAAATAGAAAACAAAACAAAATACTAAACTAATAACTTAACAGAAAAGAAAATATAACATTATTAGGTTAACAAAAAGTATTTCATAATATTCTTCAATAGCAAAAAGAATCAACTAAAAAGCTTTTATAAAACTCTAGTTATGATCAAAATAATATTAACTTAGAATTAACATAATATAATTTGGCAAAAGATTAACAAGAAAACATAAACTAAAATAATTAAAACAAAGGAAAAAAAGTATAAAACTAAAAGAGCTAAACATAATCTGTTTTTGATTAAAACACTAGGTTTGTCCCGGTTGGTGGCACAAACCGGGACTAAAGGCCAACCTTTAGTCCCGGTCGTAGCCACCAACCGGGACTAAATGCCTACCCTTTCGCGCCCTTTTGGCTGCCGAAAATTAGCTTTAGTCCCGTTTGGTGGCTCCGACCGGGACTAATGGTAGGCCCTTAGTCCCGGTCGGATCCACCAACCGGGACTAAAGCTCGAGGTATTTAACCGCCCCGGCCATCTTCCTCCCCCAATCTTCTCCATCTATCTCGCGACGCCGCAGGCCTGCCCCGACGCGGAACCACACCACGCCGCCGCCAGGCTGCCGGAGCTGCTCGTCGCCCCGCCGCCCTCATTGCCGACGGCCGCCGACGCCGGACCTCCTCGCCCTCCTCCCCTCGCCGCGTCACTGAGCCTCGCCGCCCCCCGCTCCCCGGCTAGCTGTGAGCCGCCGCCGTTCCCCTCCTCCTCCTATCCCCCCCCCCCCCCCCCCGCGGTCACCGACGCCGACGCCAACGCCGCCCGCGCTCAGGCCGCTCCGACGCCGCCCGCCTAGCTGTCTTTTTTTTCCTTTTAGTTATTTTTGTCTCAGGTAGCTTTGAACATGAAAGAAGAGAATTTTTATGTCTTCTTGCTGGTAGAATTTAGTTCAAAAGAATTTAAGCGGAAGGAGTCCCCGACGATCGCCGGTGAAGAGTCCTCACTGTTTCCTTCCCGATATTTTGGGTTGCCAAAGGAGTCCCGACGATCACCGGAGGAGTCCCCGACGATCACCGGTGAAGAGTCCTCACCGTTTCCTTCCCGATATTTTGGGTTGCCGGAGGAGTCCCCGACGATCGCCGGAGGAGTCCCCGACGATCGCCGGAGGAGTCCCCGACGATCGCCGGTGAAGAGTCCTCACCGTTTCCTTCCTGATATTTTGGGTTGCCGGAGGACTCCCCGACGATCGCCGGAGGAGTCCCCGACGATCGCCGGTGAAGATTCCTCACCGTTTCGTTCCGGTAGAACCGTAACTCCGATCGAGACGTTCTTTATATGCATTTGTTTCGATCTCTCTTGTAGATTATGTTTTGCCATCATCATACATGTTAAAATAAATAAACTTGTTGTTATGTCCAGAATACTAAAACTGTATAAAATGCATATGAAATAACTTGCAAGTGATTGCAGAAACTATGGATCCGGAACACGCCAGAGACGAAGAACAAGAAAACATGTTGGAGGAAATAATCCGCGACGGAGATGATGATATCACCTCACATTTTCTGAACGACTCCGGTGAGGGAATGGACGGCTCCGGTGAGAGAATGGAGCGAGAAGATGACGGCTCCGGTGTTGGAACCTTAATTATTAGAAAGTCCGGCGAGGTATATTAATTAAGCCTCTGCTGACTAGATGCATTAATTGATTTGTATATACATATATTAACGCTTCTTTCTTCTTTTAGCCCTTCGGATCGAGCCAATCTTCGATAAAGAAACGAGGCCCGAAAAAAAGGTTGGGCGATAATGAAAGGTTCAAGATCGAAGAAGTCGATGCAGATGGCAAACCGATTGCTCCCAAGCAGAACGCAGATGCATTTATAAGTTAGTGCGGAGTTATTGTTAGGGACATCATCCCGATCTCCATTCAAGAATGGAATAAGCCAAAGGCGGACGATGGAGTTACTTATGTCGAGGATAGATGCAAAGAAATGCTTTGGAATACACTCATGACAAATTTCACCCTACCGCCAGAGGTGGATCCAAATAACCCAGTTATAGAGCGAAAAGTCAAGTCGTGGGCTCTTAAGAAGATGGCCGCACAATTCTGCAACTGGAAGAAAAGATTGAACCAAGACTATGTCTAGAAAGACAAGACTCCAACATTCACCGGAGCACATGAGAAGTTAAAAGATCACTGGGACGTATTTGTGAAGTACAAGAAATCGGATGAAGCTAAGAAAAGGTCAGAAAGAAATAAGATAAATGCTGCAAAGAAAGAATATCACCATGTTACGGGGTCAGGTGGCTACAAGGTTGCCAGGCCTAAGTGGGAGAAAATTGAGAACGACCTGATTGCTAAAGGGATCGATCCAGAGCCATTGCAGTGGATCGAACGGGCAAGGACTTGGTTCTACGGGCATGGGGAACGTTGAACCCAGAAACAGGGAAGTGTATTTATACAAAAGAGCAACTTGCAACACCCGTCAAAGCCCTTCAAGCTGCAATGAAGGATGTGCATGACGGGAAGTTCATTCCCGACAGAGAGAACGACGAGCTGACACGGGCCCTCGGGAATGCTGAACACAGTGGACGAACACGAGGCACATCAGGCTCCATTCCGTGAAAGGTTGGGTTTCCCGACTGCAGTGACACTTACAGAAGCCGAGGAAGAAAAAAGAAACAGGATGCAGACCGGCTGCAGAAGGTAGAAGAAATAGTAGCGTTGCAGCAGAAGCAAATAGAGGCACTTACCAGCCAGCGAGCTACCGGCCCAACTCAGCGGCACGAAGATCCTTCATTCGAGACTGCCGGCCCAACATCTCAGCGAAAAAGCAGCATGGCTTCCACGGAGCTCGTTCGTCCCATAGATGATATCACGGCTCCTCGCTACCCCGTGGATGATATCACGCAGAGGGAACATTTTGATCTACATGCGAAATGCATGAACATATCCGTGAAGGTGGCGGTTGGCTTTGCCTTACCTCCTGTACCTGATGGAACTTACCATTGCTCTCCGATTCCAGATGGCTATGCTGTTGTCGGGGTGGATGAAGTTATGAACGGATTTGAGCAGCTGGAGCTTGAAATCCCTACAGGTGAAGGGGGTACTGAACTGGGAGATGCCAGAACGAGTACCATTCTATGGAGAAAGGAACACATCGTGCTTCCACATTGGACACCGCGTCAGCAGACTCCACCGGAGGAGGCCCCTCAGCAGACTCCTCACAGTACCAATCTAGCTCTATCTCCGCTGCCTCAGCCGTCTCCGCCGTGTCAGTAGACTCCGCTGCCTCAGGGGTCTCCGCCGCGTCAGCTATCTCTGCCGTGTCAGCTATCTCCGCCGCGTTAGCAGACTCTGCTGCCTCAGCCCCGCCGGAAGAGAACCGCCGCTCCGGCGGCTAGTAGTACAACTGCAAAGAAATCCAGAGCAGGTACAATAAGCGTCAAGGAGGCTCCTGCCAAGTTACCATACCAACTGAGTGATGAGGAACTCAAGAAGGTCATGGATGGCGAAGTGAAATGCCAGCTTGCACCGACACGGCCCGAGCGAAAGGAGAATATAGATTCGGCAAAAGCGAAGCGCTGTTTGGAAAGCCTTACGCGACCACCGCCGCCTCCGCTGCTATCAAACTATGACCGCTCTATTATCAAGTCACATAAAGAACAACAGCGGTCGGGAAGTAGTAGTAGTGCAAGGGGGAAAACAATTCCCCAGCTCGGAGAACAGAAAAACCAATCGTGCCCCCCGCTCAAGGTGTCTTCCGATATCGTTATTGATCCGGAGGTTGCTTTCACTCTTGGTCAATACTTAGGCGAGCATGGAGAGTTCCCCATGGCTGATTTAGCCTTTAGATACGAGCACGGGAAGCCTCTCGTCAGAACTGAGGAGCTCCCGCATCTACCAACACAAATGCGAAGATTACATGAGTGGTACATGAAAGCCTCAAAGGAAGGGAGCAACATGATCTTTGTGGGAATTAAAGATGAGCATTTCTTCAATGGAGTCGAGGAGATGTATATTGAATTTGATGAATTATTTCAGTTATACAATCAAGTCACCCTCGACAAAACTATCGTCAGTTGCTATTGTCTGTAAGTATTATTTCTGTAATTAAGTCTCTAGCTCAGCTCGTTCATTGCATGTATAATTATCCTCACTATATTATGCAGATTGAAGATTCTCGAATGCAAAAATAGACAAATCTATGACATTGAGTTCATTAACCCAAATACTGTACATGAATTTAATGTAGCAAACAACGCCAAGGATACAGCGAAAAACTTGCTAAAGGCGTTAATTGGACAACAAACCAGAAGGGAAATACTATTTCCTTACAACTTCAAGTGTGTTACTGTCTTGTGCACATTCTGTTTCGCTTACTCGATGTGAAGTGTAATTGATGAGTTATGCGTGCGCAGGTTCCACTTTATTCTGCTAGTCATTCAGCTTGACGCAGGAGTAGTAATTGTCATGGACTCGAAACGTAAAGACCCTGAGATGTGGGCAGACATGAGTGAAATGCTCTAGAAGTAAGTTCAATCATTATCGCACTATATCGGCAACTTTCGTTCATTTCCTGATATCAACTAATTAATAACTTCTTTATTCATTTTTTTTGCCGGGCAGGGTTTGGAAAGAGTTCACCAAGCAAGCTAGGGGTGAATCGAAAAAGGAGCTGCGATTTCGACACCCCAATGTAAGTAGTACTAGCTAGTTCCGCGCATCTCTCTTTGATTCTAGTTTCAATACCATTATCATGCTTGATTATTATTTTGATTGAACTCTATTCTCGTAAAGTGCTTGAGGCAGGACGACGGGAATAATTTATGTGGATACTACGTTTGCGAGTTCATTCGCGAGACGACCTGTGAGAAGGGCAAATTTTTAGAACAACTTGAAGTACGTAAACAATATTCACAATTTTATTTTATTATCATCAATTGTGTTGAGTTTTATATATATATATATATATATATATATATATATATATATATATATATATATATATATATATATATATATATATATATATATATATATATTGACCCCCTTCTTTAAATTAGATCCAACGGAAGCGGGACGAACTCCTACCCAAGGATCGCATACGAGCAATTCAAGAGGAATTGGCGGGATTCTTACTTGAAGAGGTCATACATACAGAGGGAGAATACCATCGGGAATTGGAATGCGATTTTGGCAACAATTAGATATTAGGGATCGTAAGAGATGTTATATCGTATATATGCATGAACGTGTACTATATGTAGTAGCGTCGAATAGATATACGAAAACTTGTTGTTCGACCAAGCACGGAGAAAGAGAGGTCACTTCTCTATATTCATGACGATGTTGTGTAATGGTTCCTTTATTGCTATATGTAGTAGCTAGCATCGAGTTGAATGGAAAACATAAAATAAAAATGAAAACCCTAAATAAAAAAAATTGAATGGTAAACACAAAAAGAAAAGGAAAACACAATATGAAACCCCTAAACCCTCCAAAACCCTAAACCCCTCCTTTAAAAAAAGCAGCGCTTGGCAGGGGCTGACGCGTGGCGGCCTTTTAGTCCCGGTTGGTGTTACCAACCGGGACTAAAGGTCCTCCTGCCTGTGCTCTGCGCAGCGGCCACGTGGAGCCCCTTTAGTCCCGGTTCGTAACACGACCGGGACTAAAAGTGGGGGCCTTTAGTCCCGATTCCTTAGTCCCGGTTGCACAACTGGGACTAAAGGCCCTTACGAACCGGGACTAATGCCCTGTTTTCTACTAGTGTCTGGAGTTCTAGACCATTTGGTAATGTGCCTTTAACCTGAAAACTGTACCTGATACAGTGATACTGTCCATGACTTATTTAGAGCAACTCCAACCGGGCGACCCATTTTGTCCGTTTGGGTCATCCGAACAGAAAACTTGGCCCAACCGGGTGACCCAAACGGACAAAGCGTCCGCCTGATGTCCGTTTGTTGTCCATCCCGATCCAAACTGGGCGCAAATATCAGCCACAAATGGGTCCACGACGGACAAAAGCGGACGCTCCCGTCGACCGCTCTCGTCCGCTCGTGTTCGCCCTGGTCCCGCATATCAGGGACCGAGCTGGGCTTCTGCCGCCACAACCCATCCCCGCGCGCCGCCAGACCTTCGCCGTTAACCACGCCGCCGGCCATCTCTCCTTCCTCTCCCTTCCCTCTCTCTCTTTCTCTTGTCTCTCTCTCAAAATCTCTCTCCTCTTCTCCCGCAGGTACCAACCGCCATGGATGGTGCTGCCGAAGCTTTGCTCGCCTGCCATGGCGTGCCCCTGCCTCCACTCCGGCCTCCTCCTCGCCGGATTCGCCCCGCCGCACCCATTCCCCTGCCCCTCGAGCTCTGGCCTCCTCCCATGGCGTGTCCCCGCCTCAACTCCGGCCTCCTCCTCGCCGGATCGGCCCCGCCGCGTCCATTGCTGTGGCCCTCGAGCTCTTGCCTCCTCCCATGGCCGCCACATTGCCTGCGTCCCTGCCCTCACTCGATCCGATCGGCTGCCGCTCGAGCGCCGTTGACCGCGCTTCCATCCATGGAAGGGGAGATCTCCGGCGGCGGGGAGAACTCGGGGAACTGCAGTGGACGGCGGGGAGATCACCGGACCGACTGCGGCGCATACTAGGACACTCACGGGCTCGGTGCCCTTTGGCTTTGTGATGCCCCCGACTTAATCGTCCACTAATCATACACGCAAATGCACACGATCAAGCCTAAGGACTCACTTGATGATATCACAACACAACTCTAAACACAAATAAAAGTCATGCAAGCTTTATATTACAAGCCAGGGGCCTCGAGGGCTCGAATACATAAGCTTGAGTCATACAAGCGTCAGCGGAAGCATCAGATATCTGAGTACAGACATAAAAGTAAAACAGATAGGCCTTAAGAAGGCGGGGCAAAACAACGACACTGGATCGAAAGGCGCATGCCTCCTGCCTGGGTGCCTCCTATCTACTCCTGGTCGTCGGCGGTCTCCACGTAGTAGTACTCTCCACCAGAGGGATAGTAGTAGTAGTCGTCGGCTGGCGCTGCTGGCTCCGGGGCTCCATCATCTGGTCGCAGCAATCGGGTATGGGGGAAAAAGGGGAAGCAAAGCAACCGTGAGTACTCATCCAAAGTACTCGCAAGACTTACATCAGAACTATTCTACTTATGCATCGGTATCAAAGAGAGGATGTATTTGTGGACTAGACTGCAGAAATGCCAGAATAAGGGGAAGGCCTAGCCTATCAAAGACTAGCATGTTCAGCGTCTTGCAGCATTAGAAGAGTGTAGATTAGTACATAAATATAATAGTAGCAATAAGTATAACAGTAGCACGCCCAGAGATCCTTACTCGACCCCCTGCGAGAAAGCGATCCCGAAACTATCATATTAACCCAGTTCTAGTCGTAGTAGATCGGGATACTTTGCGAGCGTCTTGTTACCGTGGACACGACTATTCGAATAGATATACTTCCCTGCAGGGGTGCACCAACTTTACCCATCACGCTCGATTAACTCTGGCCGGACACAGTTGCTCGGTCCATGCCCGGCCTCGGCTGATCGACACGTCGTAGCCCTACCTAAGCTCAACAGAGAGGCCAGCACGCCGGTCTATATCCTAAGCACTCAGGGGTCTTGGGCCCATCGCCCTTTGCACTCCTACGCGTTGCGTACGCGGCCGGTGAGCAGACCTAGCCCCCTTATACAAGCGCATGCTTTCCCAGTCCAACCCGGCGTGCGCCGCTCAACTGCTGACGTCTGAAGAGCTTCGGCTGATACATACGACGCCGAGTGCCCATACTATTCCCGCGTGGTGGTTAGTGCGATAAGGCCAGAGGCCTACTCAGATCACATATCCAAACCCTTAAATATGTTGGGAGCTCACGGTGACGATCAGTGCTCCACGCTCTGTGGTCCCGTCGCCCCGTCTCGAGGACTTGTGGCAAGGGCCAGGCCCACGGTCCGCCTGCTCGGCCGCGCCTCGTAATTATCTCGCGGGTACCCTCACGGTCAACCCGACTTGACATCTCTCGCGGGTACCCCTCGGGGCCGACCCGACTTTAACCAAGGATTGAAATGAATACATGGTAACCGTGTGTCCATATCATCAAGGAGGAATCCGAGGAATCACCCTCATGGGATTCCACTCGATGTCTCCGCCAAGGTGAACCCGGAGGTATCACCCTCGATGGATTCACACTTGGTGGGTTGCACGACAGAAGCTTTATCGGAGGTGGTGGAAGAGGAATCACGCTCGGTAACCCACAACCGACTAGCTATACTACAGTGGAAATATCAGGAGTGGGGTAAGAGGTATCACCCTCGACACTCGATGGTAACTCTGCAGCGTCGTGCAACTTAGGGGGTGTGCGGTGATGGGATGGTCTCTGCCCGCCGATCACTCTGATCGGGGCACTAAAAGCTAAGCGGGGCAACTAAGACAAGGATGAGGGGCCACAGATGGATCAATATCCAACCTATACTAAGCAATTAGGATGACAGGTAAGGAAACAATAGCAGGTTACAAAAACAGGCTATGCATCAGAATAGGTATTTCGGAACAACAACTGTAGCAATTCTAATGCAAGCACGAGGGAGAAAAAATAGGTGATATCGGAATGGTCAAGGGGGTTTGCTTGCCTGGAAGCTCTGCGGTAAAGGAGGGGTCGTCAATGGTGTAGTCGGACTCCAGAGCTGCGTCGGTCTCGGGGTCTACCGGATAAGAAGAGGGGGAAGAAACAATAAATAAAAGCAAACAAATGCAACACAATGCATGGCATGACAAAATGCAGTGCTGGTGGTGACCTAATGCAATGCTACATGTCACAGACGAAGCGGGAAATTATCTGGGATATTTTCCCGGCCTTTAGGCAGTTATCGGTATACTGAACCGGACGGGGAGGTTCCATGTTCAGATAGCTAGGAGTGATGGTTAAGCATTTTGACCACATATTCAGATTCGTCTCATTTTTCTGATCAACTTTCATGTTGAAAACTTTTCGATCCGAGCTACGGTTGAATTTCTATGAATTTTCAAAGATTTAAACCTTTTTCTGAAATTCTGGAATTATTTTAATTAACAAATTCGTATTATCCAGAATAGTGACTGATGATGTCAGCATGACGTCAGGATGACGTCAGTGGTCAACCCCAGCTGTTCCAGGTCAAACCTGACAGCTGGGTCCCACTAGTCAGTGACACAGTGTTAAATTAGTTCTAACAGAGGTTAATTAGGGAAAGGGCCCCACATGTCAGTGACTAATTAGTTTAACTAATTAATTTATTTAGTTTAAACAGTGATTAAACGGTGGGGCCCGCATGTCAGCGGCAGTAGCTGCCCAGTCAGCCGAGTTGACCAAGTCAACTCGGTCAACTGGGCCCACTGGCAGTGACCCAGGGGTGCCCACGTGGCTGCCACATCGGCGGTGGCCGGCGGCAAGTCGCCGGCGACGCTAAAACGCGGCGGCGAGCCACGGGACCCGCCGGAAATCGCGCTCCGGTGTCCATTCGGCTCGGGGTTTGGCGCATTCGAACGGGAAGGCCGAGCCGCATCCAACCGTGGTGGTGGCGCGGGCTGGCATGGCTGGAAAAGACGCCGACGACGAGGTCAGCGGCGGAGCTATTTCGGGCTCCGACGGAAACGGCGAATCAACGCGCGCGCGAGCAGTTAAACGAGCCAGGCCGCACTACGGGAGTTCCCCGAGCACAATGGCGTGCTCGGACGGCCATGGCAGCGACGAGACCTACGGCGGCGAGCTTGTTTACGGCGACCGGAGCACGGCAGCAGCAGGAGCTCGACTGGGGCATGGGAACAGAGGGGAAAACGGAGGGAAGGACGCGGAGCTCACCGTGCGGCGCAAGAAAGGCCGGCGAGTGGCTTAGGGGCGGCAGAAGTCGCCGGATTCGAAGAAGATCGTCGGCGACCCGAGGTTGAAGACGAGTTCGTCGCGGTCGCTGCGGTGGCTCCGAGCTCCAACGGTGGGCACCAGATGACGTAGACGAGCACGGCGAAGACGAGGGACACGGCGGCGAGGCGAGGCGAGGTCGGAGGACGCGGGATCGACGGCGTGCGGCGGCGGTCGCGTTCGGGTGTCGGTGGGAGAGGGCGAGGGAGCGAGAGAGGGGGGGGGGAAATGGCAGAGGGCGTCCAGGGGGGAGGGATGGCCTCGGCCTTATCCTCTCCGCGGGCGAGCGGCGGCAGGTGTCGCGGAGCGGCCGGAGGAGCGCGCGACGTCCATGGCGCAGGCGACACGGCGAGAGAGATAGAGGAGGGAGAAAGGGGGAGTGGGCTGGGCCGAGTGCACTGTGCACTTAGGCACAGCCGGTTAGGCCTTTTTGCTTTTCTTTCCTGTTTTTCCTTTTACAGAAGATTTGCAAAAATAACTGAGCTGCTAAATGCATTTAGTAAAATGTGAGACTAGCCCACAAAAATTCCTTGCATTATTCTGCACTGTCACAAAAAGTTTGGGCAAATTTTGAATCCTTTTAAATTTTTCATAAAAGGATATGCATTAAAACTGCTGTTTTTGCAATGTTTTAATGCTCTAGCCCATTTTAGGAAAATAGGTGATGTTGTTTTCCTGAACATTAATTTGTTTTGAAATTTTTGCTACAACATGAACTATTTTCCAGCAATTTTTGAGGAACTTCAAATTTCACTTTGAATTTGAATTGAATTCAGTGGAGGAATTTGAAATGAGATATTATTCCAACATGATTAAACATTGCAAATTACAGTAGCTTAGCATAATCATGATGAATCACTGTTGCTCATTACAGAGGGGTGTTACAGCCTTGGGCTCGGCCGCCGTGCCCTCACCGCCGTCTTTCTTTGACTCATCGCTTGATTTCGCCTCCTCGCTTGTCCGCCGCATGTTTTGCGTGTTGGGTACATCCTCCTCGCTTGTCCGCCGCATGTTTTGCGTGTTGGGTACATCCACCAGCCGCGCTTGTCCGCCGCATGTCCGCTATGTGGACAGCCGACCCAAACGGACAAAATCCGTGTCCGTTTGGGTCCCTGCGTTGGAGTTGCTCTTAGCACTTGGCTGCTTAGACTGAGGAAGCAATCCAACCTTTTTGTTGTAGTGGGTTGTGCTGTACGGACAATTTTGAGGATATAGGAGTGATGCATGTTTTGAGAACCAAAAGGTATTTCTTCCAAAAAAAAAGAACCAAAAGGTATTTGATCCTTCTGTTCTGATGCATGCTGTTGGTTATTGGTTAAACTCATGGTCAATTCTGTAATGACATGCATGCATCCTGATAAAAAGATGACTGTAGTTAATCATCATAGCTGCACAGTGTATAATTAGTGCTTGAATTTTTTCCTCTTCCTTCAATCATGCTTGCCACTGAGTTTACTACGTATGTACCTCGGTCTCTATTTTCAATATCGATCCACATGCCAGCACACACAAATGTCACTTCATTTATCCTTGTTACATTTTACAATTCCAAAAGATTAGTACTACATCAAGTTGAAACCTATTTTTCATCAGTTGCAAAATATCCATCTAAAAGTTTCCCTGTTCATAGCGATGCATAGGTCTTGCCTAGTTGTTTACACAATCACTTAAATTTTCTGTCACTCCCTAATGGATTAGAATGGTATTGTGTAAAGTAGCAAGTCTGAAACAACCAGGCTCCCTTTGGTAATCGAGATAACCTTCGTTTTAGGACTTTCCTTTTACTTAGCCTTATCCCTTATCCCAGGCTCTGTGTTTATAACTGTAGAACAACATCCAAGCTAGTTGAATGGTCTTTGACTGGATGTTATTATTTCTGTTAGCTCTCTGTGTAAGAGGATAATTTGCCCACATAAATTGCTTTGTAAAGTTCAGCTTCCCCTTAAAATTAAAGGTTTTTTATGGCTGATTTTGAAGAAAAAAAACCCATTTTAACCAAAGACTATTTATTGAAAAGGGGTTGGCAGGGGGTTAGAACCTGTCAATTCCTGTCAGAGATGATACTATTGTTCACTTATTAATGTGCAAATTGATGGATGGAATGCATAAGAATCTGGAGATTTAGATCCTCTCAAAAAAAAATATATGTAGATTTATAAAAAGAGGATGTAGTACCCAGATGTCATGGCTCAAGCCCTTTCACACATTGCAGAAAACCACGATGCAGTAATAATAGGAAAAATAATCTTCTGAACAGTTAAAAAAACGCGAGTCTTTTTTTCTTAATTACTACCTCTGTTCCAAAATATAAGACATTTTTTATTTAAATATAGACAAAAAACCTCTTATATTTTGAGACGGAGAGAGTACCATCCAACGGCTGAGGCATCTGTAACACCTTCCACTAAGTCCTCTAGAAAAAACACCTTCTGCTAAGCACTCACTTGATCTCTTAATCTACTCACATTTGCAGATGAAGAACAAGAGGTATGTGTATGTCAGTGTTCCATATATTGTTCTATGATCTTTTCTGTCATTTCAATAGCACCATGTCGTGTCACAGAATATTCTTTAATGGTTTATTCCTTCAGTGCTTAATTTCTTAAGAGCTGTCCATCAGTATTGACCCAAGTATTTTATACTCTGATATAGAGCGTAATTTAAATTTTTCAAAGATCACTTTATTATATATCGTACAACTCTGCTTCTCTTAATCTACTCGTACTCTACATTCCGCTACTATAATTTGTGTATACTGAATTGACGGGCCTCTCGTTCACCAAGCATACCAATGCAGAGACCTATTTTCCATGTGTTGCCGAATACATATAGCAATCCATATGTCTTGCTTATTTACATAGCCATCCTTAAATTGTATGCTGCCTTTATTGCAGGCTGGTGGTACTCTTCAAGCATTTTACACGTACTCCTGGGCTTTATTCCTACATAAAAGATAACGACTCCCAACCCCAAGCTAAGGAGGAAGTTCACTTGGCCAGTACAAATGAAGTGAGTACTGTCGTTAAGTCATTTAATTAGTTCATGTTTTTGGTTCAATCTCGGCTACACATATTGCAGCTCTTCTTGTCTTGTTTCAACAGTTACACTACTCTAACATGTTATTCATTGTGGAATGGTTCTTTTGACTATTATTCAATTTGTATATTTGATCTGCACTAGTACACCTTCTCTTTGAAGGTATGATTTTACTTGATTTCGTTTCAGTTTTCTTATGCGTCAACATCAAAATTGAGCTCAAACCCTTCCTCCTCCACTCCCCCAGCCCTTCTGTGGCCCATGCATTTAATTCGTTTTCCGTACTGCGCCTACAGTGTAGGTACATGCATGGGCCACAACTTATGACTTGCTAATAATCATGCATGCCAATGTGAACGGCAGAGACTCTCATCTACCCCTGGTGATCCTTGGATTTTCTCACTTGGGCCGTTTGATTGAATAGTGCTGTAAATAATCTCCATTTGCGTGTCAATGTGTAGTATTATTGATTTATCTGCGCTAGACCCTCTTTTTGAAGGGGTGGTTTTATTTAATTTTTGGAGATCAGTATATATACAACTCTGCATATCATAATCTTCATATTTTACGTTCCGTCGCTTTATAATTTGTGTATACCAGATTGATGGGCTTTTCTTTTTTTATGAAGCACATTCTGTAGCAGAAATGAAGGAGCTTCTTGGATAAACTACATGTTCTTAAATAATGAAAATAAAACATCCTCAAATTCAAGCCAAAGAGGAATTTCACTTGGCCGCTACAAATGGACTGGGTAATGTTGGTAACTCGTTAAACTCGTGGTAGTTTTTTTCCTTCAATCTCGGTCAGACATATTAAAACTCTTCACGCACTGTTGTTTCAGTCGGTTACACTATTTGAACATGCTATTGATTCTAAAATGTTTATTTAAACTATGCAGTCTGTATATCCAACCTGTCCTAGACTTGACTTAGGTATAATTATTCAACTTATATATATATATTTAAGTACCATATTATTGGCTAATGCACTCAGGATATTCTGGTCAAGTTTGTCATGCAAGTCTTTTTGAAAGACCATTGGCATGCTTGCATTCTGATAAAAAAAAAAGATGGTAGTTTGTTGATCATCACTCATTCGTACGTGCAGACACAGTGTATAATTAATGCGATGGAAGCCATCTCACCGGCCAGGGCAGGCTGGCAAGACCCATTATCATATCACTCATCCATGAAGGAGGCAGCAGGCATAATTGATGTTGGTCGAGGATGGCATGTGGGACCAGCTTCGTTGGAGCAGTACGCTGCAGCGCTTCACTGTTCACTCCATCTCCCTCCTTGTACCCAAGGTATGAATGCGCTTGACTTCCCTAAACCCTGCTTTCTACTTTGCTTTTTCTCTCAAGCCGCTTTCCTGTTTGCTGAAATTACTACATGAGTAAGAGTGGTCCTTTCGGGGAAGCAACCTCGACTGGATTATTGTTTTAACCGATCTCAGAATTTGTATATACTGAATTGATGGGCATGGGCCTTTTCTTCACCAAACATATCAATGAACTACATGTAAGTCTTGCATGTACAGTTCTAGATCTTTTCTGTCAATCCAATATTGGCTAATGCACCCCGGATCCTCAGGTCAAGTTTGTCAATGCAAAGACTTCTCCACGATTGCATGCTTCAATTCTGATAGAAAAATGACTCTAGTTGGTTCATCATCTATGCATACATGCACGGCAGACAGCACAGTGTACAGTGTGTGATTAACGCGATGGGAAAAATGAATGAATGCGATGGGCCATCATCAGCCAGGGCAGGCTGGCAGGAGCCATCGTCATATCACTCGTCCATGAAGGAGGCAGCAATTCTGGTTGGTGTTCGCAGACGATGGCAGGTGGGTCCGGCCTGGATGGAGCAGTACCTACTACAGCATGTGCAAGAAA
The DNA here is from genome assembly GCA_039707655.1 of Elymus sibiricus. Taxonomy (NCBI): domain Eukaryota; kingdom Viridiplantae; phylum Streptophyta; class Magnoliopsida; order Poales; family Poaceae; genus Elymus; species Elymus sibiricus. The sequence continues at coordinate 29,882,993 of CM077674.1, forward strand.
CCAAGAACTTATGACTCCATCCACTCCTCCTACCTAAGGTATGAATGCTCTGCTTTCTAGCTGACTTCTTCTGTATTATATAGCTTTACCTCCTTCTGTATTCTAGCCTCAGTGGACCTGTGAACTGCGGTGCGTTGCTCGTTTCCTCTTTTCCCTTGCACCTTCATATCCATCTCCTTTTCCTGCCTAGCTGCTTCTGTAATCCTCTTCTAATTGCATCGTGAATCGTGATATACAGGTGGGAGTGGCAAACCAGGATCAAGAAAGAAGCTAGCAAGCGGGAGACGGTGAGAGTTGGTCCTCCATGGAGTTTGCCACGGGGGCGTTGGGCACCCTCCTCCCCAAGCTGGGGGAGCTTCTCAAGGAGGAGTACAACCTGCAGAAGGGTCTGAAGATGGGGATCAAGGACCTCAGGGATGAGCTTCTGATCATACAAGCTGCACTTGTGAAGGTGTCAGATGTGCCACTAGACCAGCTTGATCCGCTGGTCAAAATTTGGGCAAACGATGTCAGGGAGCTGTCCTTCGCTATCGAGGACAGCCTCGACTCCTTCATGGTGCGTGTCGAGGGTCTTGAGCTGACCAAGCCACACACCTTCTTTGGGTTCATCAAGAAGACCTGCGAGAAGGTCACCAAGCTCAAGACTCGTCACGAAATTGCTAATGACATCAGAGACATCAAGATCCAAGTTAAAGAGGTGAAGGATAGGTATGACAGATACAAAGATGTTATTGGTAATACTAATGCGAGAACGGAAGTCGACCCACGTCTCTTGGCCATGTACCGCAAGGTCTCTGACATTGTTGGCATTGACAAGGCGATTGATGAACTAACAGAGAGGTTGTCTGAGGGCGATGGTCCGTCTGGGAAAAGGCTCAAGGTTGTCTCTGTTGTTGGATTTGGAGGATTGGGCAAGACAACTCTTGCTAAAGCGGTGTATGACAAGCATAACAAGAAATTTAGTTGTGGGGGTTTTGTTCCAGTGGGTCAAAATCCAGACACGAAGAAAGTTCTCAGGGATATCCTCCTTGAACTTGACAGGCAGCTGTACAGAGATGCAGCAACAATGGATGAACGGCAGCTGATAAACGAGCTACAAAAATTCCTAAAAGACAGGAGGTATGCATTAACCTCACCCCTATGCTAGTCAATAACTTCTCTTTGCCACCTATGCCCAACTAGACTTAAAGGCTTTGTGTTGTGGCCACATGTCAATGAAAATACTTAGTATGGGAGTGGTTAATTAATCTGCTTGGCGTATATGCAATGGCCAAACAAATAATAGGAATGTTACTTTAGGCTTTGGCCAAACAAATAATGAAGGCCATATATATATTGCTTTCGATTCATCTACTCCAGAACTATAACATTTGTTAGCTTTTTTCATTTTTTACATAGCAATTTCTGATTCATATTATTGGACAAGGTACATTAAGGAAAATCCAAAACAAAAGGAACATAATATATACCCAAATGCAACTCAAGAGGATAGACACATACAGCCTGTGCATTTTCTCTGTTCCCTTTTTCCTCATGCTCTTGAGCTCAACTGATTACGAGGCTTTTAGTAGGAAACATGCACACATATACGCCCACACTCACGGCCAAGCTGCACATCTGCTTGATCCGAACTTCACTCTCGACTAGCTGCACACACGTCAGCCACTGCCAAGTCCATGTAGATCAGTTGGTCGCGTGGCACCTTTGTTCCTTTGCTAAAGTTCGAGATTATTACCATCAATCACATTAACGGAGTCGTTACATGGATTATTTCTGTGGTCAACTATCTCTAAGTTTGCTACTAACTAATGCACATCCAATTATCTAGAATTTAGCCATATGAAAAAAGATAGTTGAAGAGCCAATATTGGAAAAGAAAATTTAAAGTTTGAGATTTATCTAGGATATAATCTTTTTACGATTGTTAATGTCTTTTCAGTTCTGGTGTGTTGGGGTGCTTCTTGTTCTAGTGGTTATATGTTGGATAGTTCTTGCTAATTAAAGATTTTGCCTTATCATGTAACTAGGTACTTTATTGTTATTGATGACATATGGGATATACCAACATGGGAGATGATCAATTGTGCTTTCATGGATAGTCATCCAGAAAGTAGAATAATCATAACTACTATTGATGTTGATGTTGCCACAAAAGCTGGTGGTATCTACCGCATGGAACCACTTTCTGATGATAACTCCAAAATGTTATTCTATACAAGAACATTTGGTGGCGAAGGAAGTTCAGATAACCAGCCTGCTGAAGTGACTAACAAAATTTTAAAGAAATGTGGTGGTGTGCCTTTAGCTATCATTACAATAGCTAGCTTGCCTGTTGGTGTATGATGCCATTGGTTTTGGGCATGAAGACAACAAAGTTGTTCATAACACAAGAAAGATATTGTCTTTTAGCTATTATGATCTACCTTCCCATTTGAAGACCTGTTTATTATATCTAAGTATGTTTCCTGAAGATAGCTTGATCGGGAAAAGAACACTGATTTGGAGGTGGGTCTGTGAAGGTTTTGTCCCATATAATGAAGGTATAGGGTCATTTGAGCTCGGGGAGATCTATTTCAACGAGCTAGTTAACAAAAGCATGATCCGGTGGATTGATGAATATGAGGACGACCCAGGTGGTTGTCGTGTCCATGATATGGTGCTCGATCTCATCCGCACCATGATATGGAGCAGCATGGCACAAGTTCGCGAGGACAACAAACCAATACGGTTCGCAAATTAGCACATCACAGAAGAAGTGCGGAGCACAATTCTAGCATTGCAATGGAACACCTGAGGTTATTTAATGTTGTCGAGTGTCGTGCCAATAGGATGCCCCTGCTTTTCAGCTTCAAAGTATTGCGTGTGCTAGTTATTGAGGACTCTGATTTTTTGGAAGGTTGTAGTCTTGAGCATCTCAGGAAGTTGGTGCAGTTGAGGTACCTAGGACTAGTGAAGACGGAGGTCAAGCTGCCTGAAGGAATAGGACATGATCTGAAGCTTCTTGAGATATTGGATGTAAGGGGAGGTTTGATAAGTGAGCCGCCGCCATCTGTTGGTGAGCTAACGAATTTGAGGTGCTTCTGGGCCAGTAGGCACACAGTGATGAAGGGCGAGATAGGTAAACTGACGTGCCTTGAAGAGCTGCAGCTATGTTCGGTGGACAAGTGCCCAAACTTCTTCAGAGAGGTGGGGAAGCTGACAAAGCTAAGGGTGCTCAACATATATTTCGCTGAAATAGAGGAGTGCGCTCGCAAGGCTCTGGCGGAGTCTCTGTGCAACCTGCACAAGATTCATAGTCTGACAGTCTTGGCCGATGATGGTGGCGATGTGTATTCGGCTGTCCCTAGTGGTAGCTTTGAAGACTTGACATCCAGTACAAAGCTTCATCGGTTTTTTCTGTTTGGCATAATTATACCGAGGGTGCCATCGTGGATCAATTATGTAAGTGTTCCACTTCTCTCTGATCTGTTTTTGCATGTGGAGGCGATAGAAGTTTGTGATATCCAAACAATTGGCAAGTTGGCTTCGCTCCTCAGCCTCGGTCTCTGGAGTAAGGAGGAAAAGTGGATACCATATACTTTTGGCAGTGACGAGTTTCACAAGTTGAAACACTTGAGCACGAAGAAGGTAGAGATCAGTATTGGAGGAGGAGCTCTGCCGATGCTTGAAGTGCTGGAATTCGGTGCCACCGCTGGAAGAAAGGACGTGGCCAGCTTGGTGCCGTGGAATAAGGGATGTCCTTTGCTGAAGGTTGTCTGCTGTTGGCTTGACTGTGCTAACAGAAGCTACAGGGAAGTAAAGGAAGCGAAGCAAGCGCTGAGGCAGGCTTCCGGCACCCGTCCCAATGCTGTGTATCTCGATCTCGACATAAGAAAAGAAAACTACGATGAGGAGGCAGGTGAATTTATTGATAATCTCGAGTGGATCCTACGTGGTTTGGACAGACCCGAGGATGTGGGCCGTCCTGCTGCACACCAGGAAGAAATGATACGTCGCATGATTAGATCACTCGAGAGAAGATTACGTGACACCGCGGAGCCTCGGGTCGGGGGGTACGGCCAGGATGAGGTAAGTACATACCATTGTCCATCGTATCGATCAATGGATCGCTGTATTTCTACATGTGTATATATAATGTGGCTGACGGCCGGTCGGCCGGTTTATATGTGCTTCATCTCCAGGCGGACAAAAGTAATGTCACGGATAGTGATGACGATGAATATTATTATTACGACGATGACGATGACGATGCTACCAACCAAGCAGAGGTATGTGCGTGCACACTACTACATCGTATTTATTCACACTAGTCTATATAGAAAACCACATATCATGTTACTGATGGCTGACCGGCCGGCTGGTTTCTGTGTAATTAATCTCCAGCTGGCAGACAATGGTGAAGCCACTTGCAGTGGGGATGAGCAGGAGGAGGGGGGCAGCCAACCTTGAATCTCTTCCTTGGGTGATGCCATGTATCTCAAGCTGGTAATAAACGGGCAGCCTCTGTCTCACTTTTTTCTCCCACTTGTATCCACATATGCCCACTTCTTTATATTGGCATCAGGCGGGATGCCACTTAACTAATTACTCTTCTCATTTCGAATTTTAACAAATTAATACTGATAATTTTTCTAAGCAACCCCCCAATGTAATTTCGATGTTTGTAAGCAATTTTTTTTGGAGATTCCAAATTCCCAAATTAAGAAAATACATAGCAATCCATCTGTACGGATTCACCTTTTAGTTATAAATCCACCCACAAACTTTCTGCTTACAGGATGGTGCCCATCTTGAAGGCTTCTACGGTCTTATTGTCACCACTTGGAAGACGTCAGCTTATTTCATCCATGGGTGCGAAGAAAATCACAAAAGAAAAATGGTTTCTCCTTTAGCATTAGACTGGGTTGTAAAAGAAAACGCTAAAAAAATTATTCAAGATCATTAAAAAAATGTTTATTTTATTTAGAGATAGAGTGCTTTTTTTGTGTGTGTGTGTGGGGGGGGGGGGGAGTAATTTTATTTTACAATTCATGTTTGTACCAAGAAAAATTAAATGAAAAAATGTTTTATTATGTTTGTAACTTATGTCTCGTACTTATTTGATAAATACAAAAACCAAACAAATGTCTTCATTATTTTTTTAGATGTGAGTTTTTTTTTCTTTTTTTCTTTTTTGGGAGGGTGGGTGGGGAACTCCGCCTATGCCATTGTTAGGTGACACTTATAATCACATAGCCGGTCTCAAGCCCGGAAAAAGGAGGAGAGACCACCCATGTGCTTTTACACAGTAATATATATGTTCTGTTGACTTAACGATCATGGTTGAAATGCAAGAAGCATTTAGGAGAAATATTATTCCGTTAGTTTCAGAAGAAAGAGCTGCCTTATTTTCTTTTGGATAATGAAATAAATATTTGTTGTATCAAAGGTCTGCATTTTCAAGCCAATGAATCTCCATTGAGGCGCTCAATCACACTGAGTAACGACACTAACTCACTCATTAGATTTCTATTATTCCGGTCATATCGAAGCTATTTATTCATTGGTTTCTCACTAATACATGTATTCTTTGTTTTTCAATCTTTTCTATGAAGCACTATTTTGGACTTCTCTATGAAGCAGTACGTCTCCTCTTTGAAGGAATAGTTTACTTGCTTTCCTGCCGGCTGCTTGTGTTATACTATGTCTTATTGTTCAAGTTTTGACTTGCTTGTGTATCTGCTGATAATCAGTTACAGCATATATACGTGATCCATACAGTCTACTTTTCTAGCTTCTGGTACATAAGGATTCGAAGCATATTGAAGACGCGAAGGATAGCAAAGATTTGAAGGATACCAAAGGATTAGGTTTTTCTTTTTTTACTATGGTAATAAATTCTAAGTTCAAAAATTGTTCATGCTCCAATATCCCTCAACTTTTCAAGCTCGGTTGTTGAGACAGAGTATAATATATACTACTCTGGTACAGAAGGAGGACTACATATGGAATTTTGTGTTTGCAACTAAGAATGTTTTTAACAAAGCTTTTTATAAAACTGAAGTATTACAAAAACTAAAGTATTGTAAAACTACAATAATTTAGCCTGTAGGTACAAAATACCGCGGTTTTGACATAACAGAGTATTTTGGAGTATTGAGAATACTGTGGACCTGTTTGGCAAGTTTTTATGCACCAACGTATAAATAGCTAGCTAGCCATTTGAAGTAGTTTTCAAACGTGCGCATGGCTATCTAGTTTCAGACGTGCTGCATTCGTAGCTAGCCAGATGTTGCAAACTGATGAACAGCCATGCACAGAACACTGGCATGCACAAGCTAGATCGGTGAAATACTCTGGTTACTGCAGTAGTTGCGTGTGAAGAAGTAAAGAAACTGCATTTGCGTGTGCAGAAGAAAAGAGCAGGGTATCTCTGTTACTGATACCCTGCTCTTTCTACTAGTACATACACATCTTTTGTCATTTTTCTGAGGCATGCATTCCTGTCCAGAACCCAAATGCCAGCTTTGCCTTGTGCACGCAGTCAACGACACCTAACTTAACTGGACTCTACATCATTAGCTTTCATTTGTCTGACCACTATCTTGAGATCAGCAGCGAACCAAGCTTACGTTTTTCAGAAGTGTCTTTGTTCTTTTTCTTGTTATTTTACAGAGTGGCTTCTGCAAATGCCATAACAAGCACCGATCTTCAGAAAAAGTGGAACCACAATCATGCAGCAGAAGCAGATTACTCAACATATACAGTTCTTCTTCCCGACATATACAGAGTATAACTAGCTTCTGATCTGCTCGAAACTGGCTACAAAATGCAAGTTAATCCTTGCCTCCGAACAAAGACAAAGCGAATATTCCGTGCGATCAAAAGAAAAAGCAATACGTTTGTTACAGCTATACAGCTTACATACCTTCATATCCCTTCAATAATTCGAAGAAATAGATGCCATCGTGTACCTAACTGGGCATATTATGATTTTTATAGTCAGTAGTCTAGTGAAATCAAAAAACCAGCACTAACTCAACAATTAGAAAGAAAAAAAATTATGCTCGATCAGTCCGAAGATGCAGTAATTTCAATCTCTTGTAGTATCTTTCACTGCTTGCCTGCTTGTGTGTTTGTGGCATGGTTGATCTTCTGCTACTGCTAAGCTAATAATTGACAATTTGGTTTCAGAAACAAGCCAAGTGCACGTAACAGTACTGTGAAGGCCGCCCTGCACCATAGTAGGTGTCTCCTCCTCCTCATTGGACTTTGTTGTTGCAGATGCCGCTGAACCCAATGCGATTGGAAGGAACAGTCCTGGACGCCTTTCTCCATGCTTCATTTTCCCAAACATGTGCATCGAATCCACCTGCACACTGCATGAAACACTGTCGACGATTTTCATACAAACATAATTTTTTACTGTTATATATCTGAATCACAAATCATGCATAAGCTCAAGCATACCCACATAAAAGTTATGATACACTAGTGTTCCAGAATGCATGATGACCGTTGTAATTGTGTGGCTTTGCTGGTAGCCTATCCAGATTGAAACAACAGAGCAAGGCAAGGACTAAACTGAACTTCCTTCTGAAAATGTATTGAACACATTTTTTTGTTGAAGAGATAAAATTCCATGGCGTAGTCCCATCACAAGTCACAGGATCAATAACCAGAGCAATTTTTCAGGTACGGTCGATCTCAACTTATCCACATATATATATTACTCTTCGTATTAATGGTTCCACATCATCTAAATACCAACTGTTGTTCCACCTCAAGGGGCTCACAACCAAACACCTAAACTAAAGATGAGCTCTCAAACAGACAATCTATGTACATTGCAACTGATCTACCCTCCTGACTGACAATTAGCACGACGTGGCGGTCCTTATGAGCGCGTGAGATCACTAGAAGAACGAAACCAGTAGCCAGAACCCAGAGAAAGAAGACACAGCTTGCAACAACCATGTAATGAACGCCAGAGTGACTGAACGCGTGAAATGACTGCAGGTCAGCCACGAGTATTCCGCGCAGAAATTCACATCCTTCATGAAGAAAATTGTCAGGCTGGTAGAGGCACAGACTCCTGAGAAAATGAAAATCGCCACGACCTGCAATGCATTCACAATTGATGTGATCACTCGCATACCGTTGGTTAACCCAAAAATAATGCAAAGCATATCAGTTGTTAAAATTTCTTGCTCAAAGTCGGCAAAGTCAACCGAGCACCTGTGACAAAGGGTCTCTTTAAGGCATATATATGATCCGCCAAGCAACATTCCGGAAGAAAAACAAGTATTAACAATCTCATAGATAGCTTGGGGTTCACAGCTCAAAAGTAGGCTGTAGAAAATTACGCGATGATTATATGTATGAAATAGGAAGCTAACTTCCAAGCTTGATGGAATGATACCGTGTTAAACAAGAAACATATTGTTGTCAACATGATACAAGGCTACGAATCTTCCCGCTCTTAGTTCACAACGTGTGGTTTTATACCTTTGTGGGCTCATTTTTTGTTTTGCGCTGATAGTTCAGAGAACAATGATATAAAAGCATGTCAGGTCCATGCTAAGAACACAAAAAAGAAAAGAAAAATCATATTTCAGTACCATCACAAACTAGTATTATGAGACCTGGGGGCAACGGCAGGTTCCAGAAGCCTTATGTTTGCTCGGCTTGGTTACTCTGAACCACACAAAAAGAAAATGGCATTTGTTTTTAAAACAAAGGATGATTCACCATATCAAATATAGGATTTTCTGGTACACAAAATAAATACGTCAGAGACCATAACTTAAGGTTGAAGCCCAATGGTATATTCTGACCCAATGTGTGGGTTAAGCATACCTGATCCTGATTTTGATTGCAAAATGTGTGTATCTAAGAAATAATAAACCATCACTTCCTTGCCGTAAACTGACCAAATCATAGAATTAAACATGGAATCGTTACCATAAACCAACACCAGTTTGATAAATAACCATATGAAGATCACAGCTTTACCACCAGAATCAACAATGAAGTATGCTTGCTCCATACCTGGAGGTCTTGACCAGCAGCGACTTAGTGCAGCAGCAGGCGGTCAGTCCTTTCCCTTCCTAGGCGGCGGCATAGTCCAACCAGTCACAGAACCTGTCGGCTAGGAATTATGCAAAATCTTGATGTGTCTACATCATCCATTTCATGAATCTTTCAGCATGCAGTAGTTCAAAGGAAAATAGGAGGGCATCTCAATTCACATGAAAGAAAACAAAATGCCTGCACAAGCACATAAAACTAGCAACCGTAGAGCTAATATTATGATGGGACAACAATTTTATTACGAAGGGCAGAATAAAATTTGTGAAATTAAATTATTTTTCTCAACAAAGTCATACACGTGTGCTTTTGATGAAGTTGAGACTGGAACCGGAGATGAAACGAATTAATCACAAAGTGCTACTGAATGTTGGAACCCAAGCTGTCAAACTCATCTCATAAGGGATATTATTCTGGGTCATGTATTGGACCCTACGATCCGAGAACCACCTCACGATCTCCATGGACTGCAGGTCGAGCCAGAAGAAACCATCACATGCGTTGATGAGCACAGTGCCGCTCCTCTCGGCGAACCACACTAGGTTGAATTGGACTGGCTTCATCGGCGGAATGCAGCTCCCGCCTGCCTTGTCAAGGAATCGCAAAATTGTCTCCGTCACGTTGATCACCACATGTGGTTGTTGCTGCCACTTGGCGGTATGCTTCGACTGTGCCCAAGCTGACATCTTGTCGCCGTCGGCGACGAGCAAGAGCACATTCCCGCCCGTCGACGATGTTGCCAGAAGTTTTGGGTGCTGCCCATGGTGCGGGAAGCTCTTTGGGAGCTTCGTCACATCACCTTTGCCACCCTGACATTGAGCTTCAGGACATAGGACCCGGTGTCGGTCAGGCATAACCAGTGCACAGCGCCCCTGACAACCAGAGGCCTGTTCAGGCCTCCCTGCAACCAGCTGCCTTGCAGGTTAGTGGCCTCAATCTCAGTGTAGCGTCCCCACACTCCAAGCTCCGATGAGTAGGTCCGGAGCTGCAGGTGAGGGCGGTACTGTAACATGTCCAGGTACGCCATGACTACTTAGAAATGCCGACCAACGGCAGTCACACCCTCATCATGGTCGCCGACGACCAAGACATAATTTATCTCAGACCCCCAACGGAACTTCGGTTCGGATGGCAGGGTGAGGCTCCTGCCGGTGGCCGGGTCGGACACGCGGAGCTCTTTGGCCAAGCCCACACGGGCCAGAACGAGACCATCGCGCGACGAGAGGGGAAAGCCTCCACCGGTGGCCGTGCGCAGCTTGGTGGCATCCGGCGCGATGGTGTCCACCATAAACAGCTGCTCCTTGGGCTTGGGCCAGCTGTCATACCGGTAGATCAGGTGGCCGCGCAGGAGGGGGAGCACGAAGCGGTCTCCCTGCCGGAGGCGGAGGGGGCCGTGGAGGCTGATGTATTCCTTGACGCGGCAGCGCATGTCCACGCACGTGGCGGCGCAGCGGACGAAGGTGGCCGGGTCGGTGCGCGCCGCAATGTCCACCAGCACGTCCAACGGCAGCGACGCTGCCTTCTGCCACCGCCCTCTTGCAGTTTGCGTCCGCGACCTGGTGTCGTCGCCGCAGCCGCCTACCATTTTCGATGCCTCGATGGGTGACTCTAGGAGGGAGCTCAATCCGGGCCGAAATCCAATCGCGTCCCGATCGACATGGTATAATTACCCTAGATCAGATAGAGCCCAGACCATAAACGCGCATCTCGTAGGATCTGTTTGGGTGGTTTGTACGTAGAGATTTGATTTGTTTTCCAATATTACTCCGACGCTAATAATGTGCCTAGAGGATCCACGATTTTCCGGTTCTAACAGCCCGTTTTACACAAAGCCCACGATCCCCCTAATTCTGCAGTTTCGGTGGCATCAGTTTCCTACCAAATCGATCGTTCCAAATACGCCGACGACATCACCTCCCCGGTCGTCATTCTCTGCTCTGCGTTCTTCGTACGGACATACACTGAAGATTGTTACGACATACTCCTAAATCCTAAGAGAGAAGCTGAGGAAGTGATTGGTAGTTAGCTTGCAGAACAGATGTTTATGTAGATCATGACTACGTCAGTGCTACTTACTTCGCTTCTAACATTTTTCTTGAGCTGTACTTCTCCTCTAACTGATCATATATTAGCAATTTAGATCATCTGGTCACTAATTCTATTACAGTACTATGAGCTACAGAAAATTATGGTTAGTACACAAAGTTATGTAAATGTTCAGTTTGGTATATGAAGTTAGAATTTGACCGGTTTAGTACATGATCTTGCACAAGTGATGCACAAACGGTACAATACAGCGGAGCCGAGCGTGTCATTCTGATGTGCCCTCGGTGCCGTCTCAGCAGGATCTTGTAGACATGATATTTGATTTTGGTACGGAATTGTTGCTGCTAGTAGGAATTTGTGGGGTGCTCTTTGCTTGTGGTTGCAATGATGAAAATAGCTATCGGAGCTAGCAACCGAAATTGGCAGTGTAGATTGTTGCTTGCCAACAGAAATTGGTACCCAATTTGGAGGTCAGGCATCTCTGTTACATGTCCAACTCTTTTAAGATTTGATTATTCAATCTACTGGATTATATTTCTGATCATCTGTCTGAGGCATGCGCTCCTGTCCAGAGTCCAAATGCTTTGCCTTGTGTACTGGGCTCTGCATCCTTAGTTTTGCATTCAGCTTCAACACAAACATCTATCTACATTTTTTTTCGAAAAGGAGGATTACACCCGGCCTCTGCATCAAAACAATGCATGCAACCATCTTTATTAAGTGCATGCCGCACACCAGCAATTAACGACAATTATATGGTCGCCAGTGCCAGTGGAGTGAAGATGATGTTGCAAGTCTTGAGATCACCAGAATGATGCAAGGGTCTGTGTTTCTTTTCTTGGTCCGACAAATGCATCATTTTCGGGTTTCTGTTTACCCACAACCAGCTAAGAATTATGCAGTATTTAACTAACTTCTGCTTGCGGCTTCGGTTTATTACAACCAAATTACCAATTATGGACAAGACACTTCCGCAATCCGGAATACATCTGCTAGCATTGGAAATGGCGCTAGCACGCTGCTTGCAAAGAGAAGAGTAGAGTGTGAAAAAACTGCAAGCACTGATGGGAGGCTCTTTTAAGCACCATGATGAATGATTTTTTGTTACGGGAACATGATGGATGAATTTGAGTCAAGCACCAACTAGAAATTCCACCTACAGATCCCTTTTTATTGTTCAGTCCAACTAGTAATTTGCCCCTATCCCTGATATGGATGACTCATTTACCAGGTCAGGCTATACAAACAAAGGCACCAAAGGCAGACTGGTATTCCAAACCTTTTTCAAAAATTGGCGCTTTATTACTTAAAATGTTTAAGCATTACACCCGGCCTCTGCATAACTAAGATGCACACAGCCAAACAAAGTCCTCTCACACAAACCAAAATAAAAAGGCGAAATACAAAGAAACATGTAGAATCCATATAACGCCTAAAGCGGAGGGGGGCCCATCCTAAGATCATGCTGTCACCCATGTTGGGTAAAAGTATCCCTTGCCGTAGCCTCGAATCGTGTACAAACCTCCATAAACAGGTCTCGATTCTCCACACGTTGTAGAGACGACCATAAACAAAGAGTCCCGGTACATCTAGAGATAACCTGCATAAGAGAAGTACTTTTATCGTTAAAACCCTTATCATTTCTACATAGCCAAAGCGACCAAATAACGGCAAGCGCTCCCACCCTGAGGAGAGTTCTAAACCTGTGAGCAATCCCATGTAACCTGTTGCCAAATACATTACAACACTACAAGGAGGATACAAGCCAGAAGCTATTTGGATGACTGACCATATAGAGCGAGCCAATTTGCATTGGAAGAATAAATGTTTTATAACAAAAAACACATTGCAGACTTCCATGTCAATTCCTATTAATAAGGTTATCTTTAGTAAGAATGACTCCGCGATGAAGATACCATGCAAAGATTTTATTCTTTAGAGGTATCTTCATCTTCCAGATCTTCTTGTTATTATCAACTGGCACATCAGACTGGATTAACACTCTATACATAGACTCCACTGAGAATTCTCCATTCCCATGTAGGTTCCATTGGAATTCATCGGACCCATGTGACAATTGCACCGTGGACAACCGCTGGAGTAGGATGTTCCACGATTGGAGTCTGGGTCCAATTAAATCCCTTCTGAACGCACATTTGGCGGAAATGGTTCCATTACCGTGGTGATAGTATCACCCTTGTGACGCACAATGTTGTATAGAGCCCGATATTGTTCCCGAAGTGTGGCATTTCCTAGCCACTTATCCTCCCAGAATCTAATTTCCGAGCCGTCCTTAATCGACAAGGACCCATAGCTGAAGAAATATTTCTTCGTACCCATTAGACCCGCCCAAAAGTGAGAATCCCCAGGCTTCCAGTATACTTGGGATACCGTCTTGGAATCCACATATTTGCTCCTGAGGAGGGTTTGCCATACACCATCTTCCGTCAGTAATTTAAACAACCATTTGCCGAGGAGGGCCCTATTCTTAACCTCAAGGTCATTAATGCCCAACCCGCCTTTGTCTTTGGGACGGCAAACCACACTGCATTTAGCCAGTTGATATTTCTTTCTCTCGCTATCTCCTTGCCAAAAGAATCTTGATCGGAAATAATCCAATCTATGTAAACTCCTTTCGGCAAACTTGAAGAAGAAAATCATATATAGTTCCATATTACTTAGTACTGAATTTATGAGGACCAATCTTCCGCCCAGAGACAGTAGTTTACCTTTCCAACTACTATGTCTTTTTTGTAGTCTCTCATCGACGTGTTTCCATTTAGTATTTGTGAGTCTCCAATAATGTATCAATATCCCCAAATATGTGATCGGAAACTGGCCCAACCAGCATCCAAACAGGTCGGCATACAGGTGGGCCTCGTCTTGAGCCTCGCCAAAGCAAAACAATTCACTTTTATGAAAATTGATCTTAAGGCCTAAGAGTTGCTCGAATGCTGATAAAATTAATTTCAAATTTCTCGCTTTCACGAGGTCATGATCCATGAAGATAATCCTATCGTCTGCATATTGAAGTATAGAGAGACCACCATCAACTAGATGATTTACTACCCCATCAATTCGGCCATCAACCTTGGCACGCTCAATCATGACTGCTAGCATATCCGCCACTATATTGAATAGCATGGGCGATAATGAGTCACCTTGTCGCAATCCCTTCTTCGTTTGGAAATAGTGGTCAACGTCATCATTGACCTTAATGGCAACACTAGTTCCAGAAACGAAGCTATGGATCATAGCGCGCCACTCTGCAGAAAATCCTTTCATTCTGAGAGTCTGTTGAAGAAAGGGCCACTTGACTTTGTCATAAGCTTTTTCAAAGTATATTTTGAGTACCACCCCGTTCAACTTTTTCTGATGTAATTCATGGACTGTTTCATGAAGGATAACAACTCCATCTAGGATGTGTCTACCTTGCATAAAAGCGTCTGTGAAGGATGAACCACATGTTCAGCAACCGAATTCATCCTAATAGTGGCAATCTTCATGATTTTTTTACAACTAACATTAAGGAGGCAAATAGGTCTATGTTGTTGTATCCTTTCTGCCTTATTAACCTTAGGTAATAAAATAATCTCACCGAAGTTTAAGTGAAACGAATCTAGTTGGCCAGCATGTAGGTAGCTAAACAAAAGTAGGAGATCCGGTTTGATGACTTCCCACAAGTTCTGATAGAACTCAGCGGGAAAACCATCTGGACCCAGGGCTTTGTTGTGCTCCATTAGGAAAACCGCCTTTCTAACTTCCTCCTCAGAGTATGGGGCTGTTGGAAGGCTGTTTTCCTCATTAGAGACATGGGGGATGTCATCTGTTCGGGACTCATCCATCGAGAAGTTTCCATCCTCTGGGGCTCCGATTTTTTTTTTAATAATTAGTGATATAAGATTTAATGTGCTCATGCCCCTCAATCATGCCATCATCCTGTTGTAGGGAATGAATAAGTTTCTTCCGGTGTCTGCCATTGACGACTCCATGAAAATATCTAGTATTCAAATCACCTTTCAGGATAAATTGAGAGTTAAAATGTTGGTACCATTTGAGTTCCTCTTGACGCATCATGCTAGCTATCTGTGCATTCGATTGACTCTTGATCTCGATTTCATGCTCAGATAGAGGTCTAACCTCTGCCAAAGCTTCTAATTCATCAATGATAGATGAAAGACAAAGCTTTTCCTTTTTGAGGATACCCACCGGCTTCTCCCATACCTCCTTGACCATGTCATGAAAGCCATCCCGATGCAGCCAACCAAGTTTGAACTTGAACTTGCGTCTATGTTGTGGTCGTGGCAAACCAGTGGTTAGGTGAATGGGTGTGTGGTCTGATATGGCCCTGATATGAGGTAGAGCACGAACATAAACCATAGGAAATTTAGATTCCCAGTCGGTATCCATTAAAACACGATCTAGTTTCTCATATGTCGGTTCCGAAAGACCATTCGCCCAAGTGAATTGTCTTCCAATCATGGAACCTCTCGCATATCTAGACTGTCGATGACAGCATTGAAAAGGAAAGGCCAATGATTATCAAATCTACCGTGGCTTTTCTCATTTGGAAATCGAAGCTAATTGAAATCCCCTCCTATAAGAATGGGGTAGGGATTATCTTTCGCCAAATTAACCAATTCACAGAGAAAATCGGCCTTGAACTCATCCTGGGCTGCGCCATACACGGCGATGAGGGTCCATGTGAAGTTGTCGGCCTTGTTGCGAATATGGAGTTTAACGTGAAACTCACCATCCAAACTAGCCAAAACATCCATAGTCCCTGTGTTTACGCCAAGTAGGATGCCCCCAGAATGACCTCTAGGCGGTCATGAAACCCAAGTGAATTCTATCCCACCAGAAAGATGGTCAAGCAGACGTACTAAAAAATCACGTCTCCCCGTTTCAGAGATAGCCAAAAAAACTAAATTGTATTCCCTGTTACACTTTGCAATGAATAAATGTTTAGCCAAGTTGCGAAGACCTCTGCTAATAAAAAACATTCCATTCATGCAGAAACAATAGGAGATTTAGAAAATTTCGCCCTCATATGAGAATTACTATCTTTTTTCGAACGTGCGGTCTTTGATTTACATCTGGAGACTATAAGCTCAACCAATGAACTAAGCCCGGGTCCATCTAGGCCCACGTACGAAACCGCTCCTACTAAATAAGAGAGTAGCTGACCATCTGATGTGGCATGTAGCTCCTCCTCCTCAGTATGGGAGGCAAAAGACTTGCTAGAAACACGTGGAATAACTTTTAATCGATCATATTCCAAATGTTTCAAAGTGTTCGTCAAAATAGAAATATCCTTCGCATTCTTTCCCGTACTAACACCCACATTATTCAACTTAGAAACGATGGTAGTATTGGAAAAGGCTAAAAAGGATTTGGGTGACGACGTAATACCTTGGTTGTCGAGGTTCTGCGCTGCTTTACGCTACATAGCCTTGGCCAAGGAGTCCTTATCTGTGTCCATAGTACCGCCGTCGACAACCGTATGCCGACTACTTCGGCGTGTAGGTGTCACCCCCATCGATGGACGTGGCGCTGATACGTCTTCAACGTAACTATAATTGTTTATTGTTTTATGCTACTATATTATCAATCTTGTATGCTTTATATGCCATTTTATATCATTTTTGGGAACTAACCAATTAACTCAGTGCCCAGTGCCAGTTCCTATTTTTTGCCTATTTCTTTGTTTCACAGAAAAACCATACCAACCGAAGTTCAAACACGATGAAACTTTACGGTGATTTTTTATGGAACAGAAGAGAGCGTAGAAGCTTCGGGAGAGGGACATAAGATCTACTAGAGGCCCAAAGCTCAGGTGGCGCGCCCCCGGGGGGGCGCCCTGTGAGCTTTTGGGCCCCTCGAGGCTCCGTTTGCCCTAATTCCAAGCTAATAAATTCAGAAATATTCGGAAACCTCCAGAGCGAGACCCGAAATAATTTTATCGCTGCCGCAAGCCTCTGTTCTTCCGCGATCCCATCTGGAGGCCTCCGTCGGTACTCTGCCGGAGGGGGAATCGATCACGGAAGCCATCTTCATCTAATGTGCACTATATTATGGTACGGAGAGAGTACTATTGTAGCTTTAGGTACTTTTCTATTACATTGTTAATGCTCCAGTGGTGAGACCATATGATATATACTATGGAATCTTATCTTTGTAGAGAAGAACGATTTTGTAACAGAACTGTTCTAGTAGTAATTTGTGGCCACTATGATGAGACTCACTGAAGTTGGAGGTATGCATGCATCTTTGTTACGGATGCCTCGCTCTTTCTACTAGTAGTACATAGTGTAAGAGGAATAGAGGGGAGATTGGTGGAATAGATGATGTATTGCTTGAGCCTCGTGGGAATATATATAGGAGTACATGATCAACTTAGAGTACAAGGCAAGGTAGAAATAAATCCTACACTGTCCTATGTTTCCTAACTAATGACGATACTCAACATCTCCCGCAGTCACAACGGCAGTGACGCAAACGGTGAGACTGGAGAAGAATCCGAAGATAAGCCGATGGACATCCCCCCCCCCCCAGTCGTAATGGTTGATGCATCGCGGAAGTCGTGGCTGGAGTCGAAACCGACAAGGTTCCTCAAGCAAGGAGGTAGCCCTTTGTGCCAATGTCGATGTAGCCGAGAGCGTAGGGTGGTGTAGAAGTGTTCAACGTAGCCGTGCGAGGGACGCCATGGTCCATGTCAAGTCGGGGTGGCCGGTGTCGAGCTAGTCGTCGTGGAGCCGCGGCCGCAAGGAGGCGCCGAGTTAGTCATGGGCGTAGTGGTGTCGAGGTAGTGGTGTGCCGGGAAGAAGACGGTGTTGATGAGGCGTCACGCCGAGTTTGCGTCGTGTCATGGACGAAGGCACGCGTCAGTGTTGCCAGCACCGGTCATGCGTAGATGGGGTGGACCGGCGGCGGCTGTTGACACCAGATTTTGGCATGGACAAAAACGTAATTAAGAAGGCCTCAAATGGAAAAGTGCTCAAAGTGAGAAAGCTCCGTATCGTCAAAAGGAGAAACTTTGATATTTGGGCCATAGCCATCCGACCTCATCTCTAAGGCCGAAGTTGTGTTCGAAGTACTGGGATTTTGTATCCAGAACACTATTCGGCTGATTACGCCCTCAAGATGATCTCATATGAGAAAACGTTCTACATGAATTGTCTTCGTCTCGTCGAATCGGTCGATTTTCATATAAAAATCGTCTCAATCCGAGTTCGTATGCAAAAGTTAGAGCTATCTGAATGCAGGCATGTCAAGAGGCGAAATAAGACGCGGGAGACCAGACACGTCTTGGCGAGTGTCTGATGCAATGCGTGAGCAATTAGCCATTCAAGATGGCCTCGAATCGAAAAACGTTCAACATGAAAGTTGTTCGTAACGTCGAAACGATCAACTTTGCTTCTGCCACAAAAAAGACCCGCAAGATACAGCCAGAAAGCTTGCCGGGATGGAAACCTTGCCGGGGAAATCTTGCCGGGATGGAAACCTTGCCGGGGAAATCTTGCCGGGATGGAAATCTTGCCGGGATGGAAACCTTGCAGGGGAAATCTTGCCGGGATGGAAACCTTGCCGGGGAAATCTTGCCGGGATGGAAACCTTGCCGGGATGGAAACCTTGCCGGGATGGAAACCTTGCCGGGGAAATCTTGCCGGGATGGAAAACTTGCCGGGATGGAAACCTTGCCGGGGAAATCTTGCCGGGATGGAAACCTTGCCGGGATGTGAAAGCTTGCCGGGATGGAAACCTTGCCGGGGAAAGCTTGCCGGGGTGGAAACTGTCAAATCCGACCAGAAGCTGAAGATGGGCTTAAATAATTATCTAGATGGCCTCGGATGAAAAAGTGTTCAACATGAAAGTTGTTCGTAACGTCGAAACGGTCAACTTTGCTTTTGGAGTCATCATCATCCGACATAGTATACGACTTGCAGAGACGTTGCAAGAGTCGGACGGTCCAGTCAGCTACATAACCGTGTCCGACTCGAAATTAAAGATGACCCCGTGGAGTATTCAAGATGGCCTTATTTGGAAAAGTGATCAACATACGGATTATTGGCCTCGTCGAAGCGCACAAAATTCGTGTTTGAACCATCTCCATCGGAGGTCATGTGCAGATTCCACGGCCCACGCAAGGAGCAAGATAGAAGATTGGACCAGATTCGGGCTGAATCCGAGCGGGACCAGAACTAGGACTCTAGGACGTGAATTGATGTAATTTTCTTGTAAGGAAAGCCTAGATGAATCCTTTGCTTGTACGGGAAGTCCAGCCGCCTCTTATATATGTTGGGGGTGACGGCCGATTGACAAACACAAAATCGAAAAAACACATCTACTACTTTTTCGTACTTTTACTTTCGTTTACTGTTTTCATCTTTGTTGCTTTGCTCGTAAAGCATCCGTCCCTCCTCTCTGAAATCGAGGAACCTTCTTTGTTGCTTTGCTCGAAAAGCATCCGCCCCTCGCCACGAAAGTGCGAGGATTATCGTTGTGTTGCGCGGTGCGAATTTGCTCGCCAACACAAATTGGCGACTCCGCTGGGGACACGAAGAACGCCGAGTACTTCCAATCTACTCGGCGACGAGAAGAACAAGGGCAACATCTACTCAGGACATGATGAATACCGAGTCCAGGAACGGGAGCGACATCGACCCGGAGAACGTCATCGCCGTTACGTTCGATGACCTGTCGGAAGATGATCGGCGCGAGTTTGAACAGGAGCTCGAGAGACAGAACGCTGAAAAGAAGAACATGTTTTTGGCGGGATACCAGAAGACAAGGAACGGCGTCGTCAAAAAGGTAGTTGCGCCAAGTCCTTCCGATGCTGAGGTAAAAAAGCCAACCGAAGAAATTGCTCATTTAATTGATGTGTCTGTAGCTAGCAAATTTGGATCCGACATGACAAATGCGATGAACACACTTTCTAAATCCATGGCTGATAAATTTGAAGAACTTGAAAAGCCACTTAGTAAAGGTTTAGGGGATGGTTCATCTCATTATATTCAATCATTAGGGCAACATGTTGAAAGTGCATCGGCTAACAGAGATCAAATTCATGCTGTTCTAAACAATGATCAAAGTGGCCGGAACTATACTAATAGTTCGGCCCATAACTTTATCCCTAGTGTTGCTCCTCCTATCGTTTCTACTTCGGTTGCACAAAGTTATGATAGCAATAACCGAAGTAGGGTTTTGAATTCAAATCTGCAGCAACCCTATTATCAAACAGTAGCATATACCACGCCACCGAGTTACAATCAACTCGGAGCAAACTCACCACCGAGTTACAATCAATTCGGTAGGAACCCTCACCGAATTGTAAATAATTCAGAGGTTATGCCGCCAGCTGTCAGTACCGGGATTCCATATGGGCCGGTACTTGATTCGCAAACTAATGATCCTCCGTTGCAAACTTCACATGCTCAAACCATATTGCCGGAGACTCCACCACATGCTGTTCCACAAACATATGTGAGTGTGAAAGATCAAATAACTGAGATCCTGAGTCAATATGGTTTGGCGCCGAAAGGTGTGGCACGTACCTATCGGAAACCATACCCCGAATACTTTGAATCCACTCCTTATCCTCGAGGTGTTAGGATCCCTGATT
The DNA here is from genome assembly GCA_039707655.1 of Elymus sibiricus. Classification (NCBI taxonomy): domain Eukaryota; kingdom Viridiplantae; phylum Streptophyta; class Magnoliopsida; order Poales; family Poaceae; genus Elymus; species Elymus sibiricus. Next base: position 29,903,730 of record CM077674.1, read on the forward strand.
TTGTTAAATTCACCGGGGAAGGTGGTAGGTCTACTGTTGAACATGTGGCACAGTTCTTAGCACAATGCAGTGAGTTTGGTAATTCAGATATTTATAGAGTTAGACTATTTCCTTGGTTTTCATCCCTTGCTCCTAACTCTATTTCTTCATGGGTACAGTTAGAGCAGCGATTTCATGAGTACTTCTATAGCGGTGAAGCTGAGCTTCGGCTTCCTGACCTAACTATGGTTAGGCAGAAGTATAATGAGCCGGTGCATGATTACATTAGAAGGTTTAGGGATGTAAAGAACCGCTGCTACAGCTTAAATATAGCCGAAAAAGATTTGGCTGATCTAGCTTTTTCGGGTTTGCATGCTCACATTAAAGATAAACTAGAAGGGCAGGAATTTTTAGATGTAAACCAAGTGTTACAAAAGGCTTTGGCGCAGGAAAACCGAGTTAGAGAAGTTAAGCAATCTAGTCGGTTCAGAGAAAACAAAAATAAAGATAAGGTTATTCCTGCTGTTAATACTTTAGAGTGTGAAGATGATTCGGCTAGTGATGATGATCTAGACATATGTGTAGCCGAGTGGATCCAAACGCCAAAGTCTAAACCCTTTGCATGTCCAGCTTTAAAACCTACACCTGCTAAAAAAGATGAGATTAAATATACTTTTGATGTTAGCAAGTGTGATAAGATCTTTGATATGTTATTGCAAGGGAAGCAAATAAGATTGAGAGGAAATCATGTGATCCCATCTCCGGAAGAATTGGGACGAAGAGCTTACTGTAAGTGGCATCATTCTTTTTCACATGCTACTAATGATTTTAATATTTTTCGTCGACAGGTGCAATCGGCCATTAACGAAGGACGATTGACATTCATAGAGGATGCCAAGATGAAGCTCGATAGTGATCCTTTCCCTGTTAATGTGATCGAGTTTGAAGGCAAAAGGATGCTAATTCGGTCGGATCAGGCCGAGTCAGCCAAGGAGAAAAATACTGTTGATGAGAATGCTCCACCAAAAATGATTAAACCCAGGAGCCCAGAGGTCGGAGTATGGAAAGTCAATAAAAAGCAAGGTCCAAGACCAAAGCCGACTGTCAACATGCTGTTGGAAAAATACACTTCGCGTAGAAACAGCAATGTGTTCAATCGGCTTGGAGGAGTCAAGCGTCCGAGGTCTCCTCCTAGACTTGATGATCGTGAGCATTGGGGGAGAAATTCATATGAGCAACAGCCGTGTTTTCCAATGCAACCGGCTTATTGGGGATGCCCACCTCCTATGCACCCATATTTTCCTCTGTGTCCTCCGTGGGGGTTTAATCCTTGGGCGCCACACCCTATGGGGCCACCGGGTTATTTTCGGCCAGAATGGAATCAGCCGAGTAATATGCACAGGGGGCCAGTGCGTCAGAAAAGGACTCGGTTTGATGAAGACACGATTCGAAGGGATCGGTCACTAGTGCGCCAAGTGGCTGACAAAAATAGTAATGGCCGTGGGCTCACTTGGGTGCGTAAGTCTGCAAAAGAACTCGGTGAAAAGAAAAGTCCAGGAAAGGAGGACATTGCCGAGTTGAAAGATAATTCTGTTCAGGAAAAAGATGCTAATGCACATACTGAATCTGCTGGTGTAATTCGGAAAATTGGAGCGGTTGGTGTGATAATTGATCCACTCATCAAAGAGAACAGCTCACGTGCATCCCCTGGACAGTCTCCAGTTATTTTTGGCTGGCTCAATCATGGGAACCCAAGTACTAATGGAAGCCAGAAATTTGTAGCAGGGTGTGTATCGCATCAGCAGGAGGGTGTTTCGGCTACTCGTAACAGGCCGAGTTACATGAGAAGCAACATGCCGAGATACTCAGGAGGCAGTCAGTACAGGCCAGGTTACTCGGGGGGCAACAGGACAGTACGTCAGAAAATGCCGAGTAGTTCGGGGGGCAGCAAATCTGTCGCTCCAGGGACCAAACCAGAACCTCAATGGTGTCCGACAGGATTAAATCACACTCAGAAACGCCGAGTGCAGCGGCTGCGAGCGTTGGAAATCGAAAAAGAAATAGCCGAGAAAAAGCGGGATGAGCAATTCAATGAGGATAGACCAATGATACCCCGACTGGTGTGGAGAGAAAAGCGCATATCAACAGAAGAAGATGCAGTTGCCGATAACTCGGTTGATGCTCCCACTGGCTCGGTTGATGCAGTCACCAGTTATTCGGAAGATACCGCTCACAATCCGGGAGATGATGGCGATTGCTCGGAAGATGATGGCAAGTACTCAGATGATGACATGACAGATGACAAGGTTGACGGCGTCAACTCGGAGAATGGCAACAATATATTCACTGATATGGATATTAACATGGTTTTTGCATTGCCCGCCGAGTTCCGCGCACCTGAGTCTGAGGTTGCTGAGTTAATTCTTGGGCCGGGTAAGGCTATGTTCGAAAAACCAGAAAAACCCGACCAACACTTGAAGCCGTTATTCATCAAAGGACATGTTGATGGCAAGCCTATTGGGCGTATGCTTGTTGATGGCGGCGCAGGTGTGAATATCATGCCTCTTTCGGTGTTTTCCAAGCTGAACCGAAAGGAGAGCGAGCTAATGAAGACCAACATGGCACTCAGTGGGTTTTCAGGAGAGCTATCTGAAGCCAAAGGCGTTATATCTATGGAGCTTACAGTCGGAAGTAAGACATTGCCGACTGCTTTCTTTGTAGTTGATGTCAAAGGCCGATACAATATTCTGTTAGGGCGTGACTGGATCCATGCGAATTGTTGCATTCCATCTACTTTGCATCAGTGCTTAATTCAATGGGTAGATGATGATGTAGAGGTGATTGGGGCAGACAACTCAACTTGCATAGCCTTGACAGAAGCGCCGGTTGATTGGCAACTCGGTGATATGCAATGCTTGACCAGTAGAGATCTATCGGACTATGATTACATTAGTATAGGTCGAGATGGTTTTGTACCCATAAATGTACAGCCGGCTGATGTAGCTCGGCTTAATGATCTATCTATGTAAGTGATGAATAAAGAAGATAGCATTAAATGGTTACAAAAATGTACAGAAGAATATCGTTCCGGAAAGAACGATATGCATGAGACTATTGAAGAATTTGAAGACATGGACAAGCTTGGGCATGGATTCTCATCGGCTGATCCACTTGAAGAAAAAGACATTGGTGATGGGAGCACTCCGAGACCTACATTTATCAATGCTAATTTAAAAGCCGATCAGAAAAGCAAGGTAACCGTGTTACTTAAAGAATTTGTTGATTGCTTTGCTTGGAATTATACCGAAATGCCTGGCTTACATAGAGATTTAGTGGAACATAGATTACCTATCAAACCTGGTTTTAGGCCGTATAAGCAACCGCGTAGAAATTTTAATCCTAACATGTATGACCGTATCAAAGAAGAAGTTGACCGGTTGATAAAAGCAAAGTTTATTCGGCCATGTAGATATGCGGATTGGGTGTCTAATATTGTTCCTGTTGAAAAGAAGAATACTAGCAAAATTAGGATATGTGTTGATTTTAGGGACCTGAATAAGGCTACTCCAAAAGATGAATATCCTATGCCTATTGCCGACATCCTTATTAATAATGCTTCGGGACATAGAATAATCAGTTTTTTAGATGGCAATGCTGGTTATAATCAAATATTTATGGCCGAAAAGGACATGTCTAAGACTGCTTTTCGGTGCCCTGGCTTTGTCGGTTTGTTTGAGTGGGTAGTCATGACTTTTGGGTTGAAGAATGCCGGTGCTACATATCAACGTGCCATGAATCTAATATTTCATGATCTTCTAGGCATTATATTAGAAATATACATTGATGATATAGTTGTTAAATCGGATGGGTTTGAGCATCATCTTGCCGATTTACGACTCGGTTTTGAAAGAATGCGCCGGTATGGGTTGAAGATGAATCCCCTTAAATGTGCTTTTGGTGCGTCGGCTGGAAAATTCTTAGGATTTATAATTCATGAAGGTGGTATAGAGATTAACCCTAAGAAAGTAGAGGCAATTAAAAATCTGGAACAGCCGACTTGCAAAAGAGATGTGCAAAAGTTATTGGGGAAAATCAATTACTTGAGACGATTTATATCTAACTTGGCAGGGAAGATTGAATCGTTTGCTCCAATACTTCGGCTAAAGAATGAAGCCGAATTCACGTGGGGGGCAGACCAACGAGAGGCTTTTAATAACATAAAGACATATTTGTTGAATCCTCCGGTGTTGCGTGCACCCAAATCTGGTGCGCCGTTCAAATTATATATTGCTGCACAAGATAAAGTGATCGGCGCAGTATTGGCACAAGAATATGGCGGGAAGGAGTGTATCATAGCATACTTAAGTCGTCGCTTGATTGATGCCGAAACTCGGTATGTGTTTATTGAAAAGTTATGCTTATCCTTATATTATGCATGTACCAAGTTTCGACCTTATTTGCTGTCCAGTACTTGTGTGGTAGCTTGTCAGGCCGACGTAGTTAAACACATGTTGCAAAAACCGATTCTTAGTGGTAGGATTGGTAAATGGGCTTATGCACTAATAGACTATGATTTGACATATGAGTCGTTGCGTGCTATGAAAGGTCAAATTATCGCTGATTTCATTGTTGATTATAGGGTTAAGGATGAAGAAGATATTAATTATGTTAGCATATGCCCATGGAAACTTTATTTTGATGGATCGGTTTGTAGAAAGGGACAAGGCGTCGGCAATATTTTGATTTCTCCTAATAATGTTATATATGAAACATCGGTTCGCTTAGAATATCCTTGCACGAATAACCAAGCTGAGTATGAGGCTCTTTTGTTTGGTTTACAAAATTTACTGGATATGGGTGTTAAGGATGTAGATGCTTTTGGTGATTCGCTTCTGGTAGTGCAACAAATTAAAGGCGAATTCCAATGTTTTGACGGATTGTTAAATAGTTATTTGGACCGATGTTTGGACATGATTAAATCTCTAGATACATTCACCATCCATCATATACCTAGAGAAGAAAATTCTAGAGCTAATTCTTTGGCACAGCAAGCATCCGGTTACAATATCAGTAGAGGAAAGTTCTTCGTCTTAGGAAAACCGATGTTGATTGCTACAAAGGGTGAGACCGAGTTACGAATAAACGAACTATCACCAGTGACCGAATTAGCTACTAATTCGGAGATTGTAGATTGGATAATTCCTTTGATTAATCATTTAAAAGATCCAAGCCAAACAAGAGATACAAAAATTCGGCGACAAGCTTTGAAGTATACTCTGTTTAACGACGAGTTACATCGCCGAACTATAGATGGGCTATTGTTAAAATGTTTGGATTCTGACCAATCTAGATTAGCCATGGGTGAAGTGCATGAGGGCATATGTGGGACCCACCAGTCGGCTCATAAGATGCGGTGGTTGATAAAAAGAGCAGGTTTTTATTGGCCGACTTTGTTAGAAGATTGTTTCCGTTATTATAAAGGCTATGAAGCTTGTCAGAAATTTGGCAACATACTATTAGCACCCGCAGCTATGTTGAATCCCATAATTAAGCCATGGCCGTTTAGAGGATGGGGCTTAGATTTTATTGGTGAGATACATCGTTCGTCTTCTAAACAACATCGCTTCGTCCTGGTAGCCACTGATTATTTCACCAAGTGGACGGAAGCGATTCCTTTGAGGAAAATGACTCATAGAGAAGTAATTAATTTTGTTTTGGAGCATATTATTCATAGATTCGGTGTTCCTCAAACTTTGACTACTGATCAAGGTGCTTCTTTTATGTCCCATCAATTTCATGAATTTGCCGAATCTTATGGAATTAGATTGTTGAATTCGTCGCCTTATTATGCTCAAGCTAATGGACAGGCCGAATCTAGCAATAAGACTTTGATCAAGCTTATAAAGAAGAAAGTTGAAGAACATCCGAGAAGGTGGCACGAGGTGCTTTCGGAAGCTTTATGGGCTCATAGAATATCTAAGCATGGAGCTACTCAAGTATCACCTTTTGAGCTGGTGTATGGCCAGGAGGCGGTGTTACCTGTGGAACTTAAGTTGCAAGCTCTTAGGGTAGCCAGACAAAATGATTTGTCGGCTGTTGAATATACTGATTTGATGATGGACAGAATAGATGACGTTCCAGAAGAAAGGTTAAAAGCTTTGCGAGAAATTGAGGAAGAAAAATTAAGAGTAGCCAAGGCTTATAACAAAAGGGTGAAAGAAAAGTCGTTTCAAATAGGAGATTTAGTATGGAAAACGATTTTACCCATTGGAACTAAAGATAGAAAATTCGGCAAGTGGTCGCCGAGTTGGGAGGGTCCATATAAAGTTGTAGAGATTGTCCCTGGCAATTCATATTTTGTACAATCTTTGCAAGGGGAGAAGCTGGCTAAAGCGCTCAATGGAAAATATCTGAAGAAGTACCATCCAAGTGTGTGGCAAGAAGCCTAAATAGGCGATGACCGATATATGATTATCGCCCTAAGAGCAAACGTGGCCGATATATGATTATCGCCCTAAGAATATAAATGGCCGATGGAGTGTTGACATCGTCCTTAGAAAAAGCATTGTGCAAGTTATTTTTCGGCATGCAAGCTTTGCCGAAAAACAGGGGGGCATGTGTTGACACCAGATTTTGGCATGGACAAAAACGTAATTAAGAAGGCCTCAAATGGAAAAGTGCTCAAAGTGAGAAAGCTCCGTATCGTCAAAAGGAGAAACTTTGATATTTGGGCCATAGCCATCCGACCTCATCTCTAAGGCCGAAGTTGTGTTCGAAGTACTGACATTTTGTATCCAGAACAACTATTCAGCTAATTCCGCCCTCAAGATGATCTCATATGAGAAAACTTTCTACATGAATTGTCTTCGTCTCGTCGAATCGGTCGATTTTCATATAAAAATCGTCTCAATCCGAGTTCTTATGCAAAAGTTAGAGCTATCTGAATGCAGCCATTTCAAGAGGCGAAATAAGACGCGGGAGACCAGACACGTCTTGGCGAGTGTCTGATGCAATGCATGAGCAATTAGCCATTCAAGATGGCCTCGAATCGAAAAACGTTCAACATGAAAGTTGTTCATAACGTCGAAACGGTCAACTTTGCTTTTGCGCACTTTTTCATCCGAGGTCGTTTACTGCCACAAAAAAGACCCGCAAGATACAGCCAGAAAGCTTGCCGGGATGGAAACCTTGCCGGGGAAATCTTGCCGGGATGGAAACCTTGCCGGGGAAATCTTGCCGGGATGGAAATCTTGCCGGGATGGAAACCTTGCCGGGGAAATCTTGCCGGGATGGAAACCTTGCCGGGGAAATCTTGCCGGGATGGAAATCTTGCCGGGATGGAAACCTTGCCGGGATAGAAACCTTGCCGGGGAAATCTTGCTGGGATGGAAACCTTGCCGGGATGTGAAAGCTTGCCGGGATGGAAACCTTGCCGGGGAAAGCTTGCCGGGGTGGAAACTGTCAAATCCGACCAGAAGCTGAAGATGGGCTTAAATAATTATCTAGATGGCCTCGGATGAAAAAGTGTTCAACATGAAAGTTGTTCGTAACGTCGAAACGGTCAACTTTGCTTTTGGAGTCATCATCATCCGACATAGTATACGACCTGCAGAGGCGTTGCAAGAGTCGGACGGTCCAGTCAGCTACATAACCGAGTCCGACTCGAAATTAAAGATGACCCCGTGGAGTATTCAAGATGGCCTTATTTGGAAAAGTGATCAACATACGGATTATTGGCCTCGTCGAAGCGCACAAAATTCGTGTTTGAACCATCTTCATCGGAGGTCATGTGCAGATTCCACGGCCCACGCAAGGAGCAAGACAGAAGATTGGACCAGATTCGGGCTGAATCCGAGCGGGACCAGAACTAGGACTCTAGGACGTGAATTGATGTAATTTTCTTGTAAGGAAAGCCTAGATGAATCATTTGCTTGTACGGGAAGTCCAGCCGCCTCTTATATATGTTGGGGGTGATGGCCGATTGACAAACACATAATCGAAAAAACACATCTACTACTTTTTCGTACTTTTACTTTCGTTTACTGTTTTCATCTTTGTTGCTTTGCTCGTAAAGCATCCGTCCCTCCTCTCCGAAATCGAGGAACCTTCTTTGTTGCTTTGCTCGAAAAGCATCCGCCCCTCGCCGCGAAAGTGCGAGGATTATCGTTGTGTTGCGCGGTGCGAATTTCCTCGCCAACAGCGGCGCAGACGGAGGAAGAGGAAAGTTTGGGATCTTTTCTTGTGGAAGAGGAAAGAGAAGGCAGTATTACGTACTGACGTGGAGAGCCACCGGGAGTATGTAGTTAGACCTGTACGTAACACCTTGAAAGAAAAGCATGCACCATGATGGCTAATCAGGCAAAAATATTCAAAAATAGGCGGTAAACAAGACAAGTCAACAAGACAAGGCAATTGACCAGAAAATATTAGGAAAAACTGTAGAACATACACTACCAGAATAAGGCACGTTCCCGACGGCCCCGACTATGCCGACGGGGGCCGTAGGCATAGATGGCGGTATGCCGACGGCCTAAGGAAAACCGTTGGCGTAATTCGGCCGTCGGCATACGACTATCTATGCCGACGGGGGCCGTCGGCGTCACGAAGCCGTCGGCATAGGTAATGATATGCCGACGGTGGCCGTCGGCATATACAGGCCGTCGGCATATATGTGGGCCCGGCCACCCGGTGGTTAACTGCCGTTTGCCGCCGTCAAATATATGCCGACGCCCTAACGGCGGCCGTCGGCATAGATTTTGCCACGTCATCGATCCGCGGCACGAGCCACGTCATGGATCCATGGCATAGCTATGCCGATTGCTTTGCCGTCGGCATAGCTATGTATTATTATTTTTATTTTTTTATTTTTTTTATTTTTTTATTTTTTTTCTAAATTTAAATTTGATTAATTTAAATGTGCCTTATCTAAACACAAACATACATACATACACCACGCGTGTCTGTTAGGCCCAGTTTGCCGCCCTGTCAACAGTGCCAGGGTTAGATGGGACGGGGTACTTGGGGGGTAGCTATGCCGCCAGGTCTTGCGCTGGCCCCTCTTACACGTCTGGAAGTGTGGTGGCAGGTGCAAGCACCCGGCATGCGGCTCCGTAGTGTGACCCCCCTCACGAACGTCGCTGCCGCCGTCGCACGGAGGGGGGAAACGGCCACGTCGGGCAGACACGGAGGGAATCTTGCGGTGGGTTGTGCCCGGACCTTGATCCGAAGTGTACCTATGGGCTGGCCTATCACAGCCAGGTGAAAATGTCCATCGGTCAAAGCCCGTCCGGTGATAGTCAAAGGCCTAGATCCGCCGGTCAACAGTGCCAGGGTTAGACGGGACGGGGTACTTGGGGGGCATGCCCCTCCCTCCTCTGCACAAGGCCTACGCATGTCGCAAGGACACCACAAAGTATTTTCCATGCCGCCTCTGTGCATGATTTCATGCGCCGTCTTGCAGATCTGCAATTCCCGGCGATGAAACCCTAGCAGAGCAATAAATTTCCCGAATATTGCACGCGGGTCCAAAAAATGCGATGGCCTGTCACGTGTCATGCGATGGCCTCCTTTGTGAGCACGAGAAGTTTCGAGGTCAACGGAGCAATAGGACCCGCACTTCCTGCACAAACCGGACACGTTCCCTCTCGATACCTAGAGACTAGCTCGCAGACGGTGCGGTTTACAAGCGGCCTCAGGGGAGGCCTATTCGAAATGCGCCCAAACTTTTACCACACCCTACAGGGCCCATGTGATGACACCGCTACAGCTCTCGAGGAATTCCGGCATCGTACGATTTTCCGAGGCTTTAAACGGTTAGATCATTGTTCTCACATAGACGGCAACTCAAAAATAGTAATAATTGAATTAATAAAAAGCACCGGCATCCATCATTAAGAAGATGGATCGTCACTGTGAATCTTCAGTGCGCGGAAGGGGTGAAGATTCACAGTAATGGTTCAACTCCTTAATAGGAGTGTAATGAAGACCGAAGCTTACTGCATCTGGATTATCCGAGTATTTAGAATGGTTATGTTGCTTGTCTTTGGGCGAGGTGGGACTAAAAGTTTTCTGAGAGACGGAAATTTAGAAAAAAATAATTAAAAAATAATAATACATATCTATGCCGACGGCAAAGCCGTCGGCATACCTATGCCCCGGATCGATGACGTGGCACGTGCTAAAGAAATTGTGAGAAAAAAAGGAAATAAAAAGAAAATACATATGCCGACGGCTAAGCCGTCGTCATAGGTGCCCCGGATCAATGACGTGGCACGTGCAAAAGAAATTGTGAGGAAAAAAGAAAAAAAAAAGAAAATACCTATGCCGACGGCATAGGTGCCCCTTATCCACTCGCGGCCGCTCACTCCTCCACTCATTCCCACCCCACCCCGCACCCGTCTCCTCCGCCGCCCGCGTCGCCCCGCCCCAGCCCCGCACCCGTCTCCTCCGCCGCCCACGCCGCCCCGCCCCAGCCCCGCCGCCGCCCCGCCCAAGCCCCGCCGCCCCGTCCCAGACCCGTCTCGTCCGCCGCCCGCGCCGCCCCGCCCAGCCGCCCCGCTCCGCCCCGACCGGGCCCATCCCGGAGGTGATCCGCCGCGCCCGGCAGCCGCGTCGGCCCCGCCGGCCGCCGCCTTGGCCCGGCCGGCCCCCCAGCTCCGTGTCGTCCCAGCCGGCCCCGCACCTCCCTGCCATGCCCCGCCGGCCGCCGCCTCGCCCCGGCCCTGCCGTGCCCCGCCGGCCGCCGCCTCGCCCCGGCCCTGCCCCGCCCCGCCGGTGACACCCGCCACCCCCCCGGCATTTTATTTTCTGTTTTTTTTCATGATTTTGCAGATGATAGTAGTGCTTAATTTGATAGTTAGTTAGATAGATAGATGATAGATAGATAGTTAGATAGATAGATGATGATGATGAGATGAATCTTGCAAAAAAAAATTATGCTTCGATGAGATGAATCGATGATGACGACGAATAGATGATGATGATGAATATGTGATGATGATGATGAATATATTGCAATTTTTAGATGTTGGAGTGATCGTCGACGTTGGAGCTCTTGGTCCCCGATCATCCCGTCGCTGTTCGACTACTTCCTCTACAGCCGAGGGTGAGCTACGAATTCACCTTCACCTCCTACGCTTTTTAAATCATGTCACTACATTTCATTCTCACGTCAAGTCGCGTAACCTAGGCGTCTCCCGTCCGAAAGGGTTGCATCGATAAATATGCGTTCAATTGCATATTTATCACCGCAACTCTTTCGGATTGTCCAGCGTTTTCCACGGAAAGCCCGAGGATGTGTAGATTGGGTACGTTCTCCATGCTCTACCCCATTCCGAGACAGGATTTCGGCGGCGCCTCCCCGTTGTTCTCCGGAGCACATTCTCTTGGCTATTTGCCGAGACGTGTATCTGGAGAACAGCGGGGAGGTGCTGCCGAAATTTTGTTTCGGAACGGGGTAGAGCATGGAGAACGTACTCAATCTACACATCCTCGGGTGGGATTAGGACCCATCTTTACCTATTAGAGATGTAGGTGAATTCAATGCCGTCAACGCGGTAAAAAATAACAATTTCGTGTGATTAATTTAAATGAATCCTTAATTTTGTTGTGTGGCTCTCAAAAAAGAGCAACCTGATGATGATGTGGTCAGAAACGATGACGCTGACGCTGACGCCTTGGGTGATGATGAAGTGGATCCAAACGATGACGATGCACGGAATGATGGTGAGACCATTGTTAATGAAAATGACATACTTATGCTAGAAAAGTTAAACGAAGACGCTGACGACGAGGAAGAGCCTCCACCTCCGTCAGACAACGAAGATGATATGCGTGATACTGATGATGAGACCGATCGAGGAATCGGTTACAACAGTGATGATTCGTATGGGTTCTAGCAGATGTACGTTTCATGTCTTTTTTTTCTATGGTTTGTTAATATGTCTTTTTATGCTTTTTTCTTCATTATTAATGTACTAATTGCTTATTCTCTTTTCAATGCAGGTTCGCTAAACATGGGCAAGGGGAAGGCCGACGGCACGGGTTTCCTATCGAAGCTCACCACTATGACTAGTCGGAGTGGTTGACCCGTACTCTTCCCCCCCCCCCCGACTACTTGAGGATGACTCCTCACAGGGCTTTGGCCGTCTGGGTGGTGAGGACCTTGGTAGTGGACCTCGTAGGGCTTAATCCCATTGTATGCTCGTAGGACTTGTGTGCTTCTCCTTATGTTTTTGTTATTGTGATGATGATGATGTTATTGTGATGATGATACTTATTGTGATGATGATGTTGTTATATGTATATGTGCTGTGAATTTGAATATATGTATATGTATATGTGCTGTGAATTTGAAATGAATTCAAACAGAAATCAGAAAAAAAATAGGCAGCATCTATGCCGACGGCTACCCGCCAAGGCACCAGTGGGCGACACGTGGCACCTATGCCGACGGCTTAGCCGTCGGCATAGATTTGAATATATGCCGACGGCTTAGCCGTCGGCATACATTTGAATATATGCCGACGGCTAAGCCGTCGGCACAGGTGCCACATGTCGCGCGACTGTACTCCCTGGCACCAGTATATGCCAACGGCCAGGCCGTCGGCATATGTTCATATCTATGCCGACGGCTAAGCCGTCGGCATATACTGGCGCCAGGGAATGCCAGCGTTCGCCACGTGTCAGCACTATGCCGACGGCTTAGCCGTCGGCATAGATATGAACATATACCGACAGCTTAGCCGTCGGTATAGAGCTGACACGTGGCGCATTTTTATTGGGCATAACTTGACAACGGCGCCATCTTCCGCCGTCATACGTACGAGTTTGCCAACGGCCAATCTGTGCCGACCGCCGTACGGGCACCGGCGGCATAGGTCCCTATGCCGACGGCTTTTCTATGCCGATGGCAGGGCCAGGTACGCCAACGTATACGATGCCGATGGGTCATAGGTCTATCCCGACGGGATTTGGTCCTATGCCAACGGCTTTGGCCGTCGGCATAGCCAGTAATTCCGGTAGTGATACAACTTGGATAGTGATTTTTTTTGACCCGAATTGGATAGTGATTCAAAGAAACGATTCAAGAATGCTCAAATGGTGCACGTGCTCCGTGATGCCCTGCTCTAGCTGGGCCTGCCCGGATGGTACGGCCAAGGCAAGTTCGGTGATCACCTCTAAGTCTACCTCAATCTTGCATGTGGTAGAGGTTTTTCAGCTGGGCGCCCAGATGAGCTATTGAGCTACCAACATATAGTGATCAATATTTTTGATTATCTCATGATTCTTGAACCTTTTTGTCACATAAAAACATGTTAAAGCTTTCCTGCAGGGAGCAATGAATTTCGAAGAGAGAGAGAGGGGGGGGGAGAGATCATAACCACATTAGCTACCAATGAAATTAGCTCTGGCATTCATCCGACCTAGCAACTAGCCTGCTAATAGTACTAGGGGTTTGAATGCACCACATCTACTGTATAAGAAACCCCAAGGGCTACATATATCCATCTTGAACTTTTAATTCATCATCGAGATGGATCATCCTCTATTGTTCCATCTCTTATTTGTGCCAAAAACTCTCTGAAGTCTCCAATAGTATCTACCCTATAACTTTGCGAGAAAGTCAGTGGCTCGCTATTTAGGATTTTTTTTTAATGTTCATGATTTGAAAAACTGTCGTTCATGATTTCGAAAAAAAAACAGGAAAACAGAAATGAAAAGAATGAAAAAAAAACGAAAATGAAAAAAAGCAGTAAAAACCCGAAAGAAAAAACACAAAAAAAAAGAAAAACCGAAAGAGCTAATGGGCCAACCCAAATATACATAGCTGCAGCGGAGGGACGCGCTCGGTCGCCTAGTATCGATCTAAGGGCCAAACAAGGTTGGCCGCCCCATGCAGTTCCACAACCGCTCATGCAAGGCCACAGATGGACAATAACACACTTGATGGGCCGCCTCTAGGACAATTGCCTAACAAGGACCTCTACGCCAGGAGCATCTATTCGGCGTCTTCAGCGCCGAATTCTCTATCTGGCACCCGCTGCTGACTGAGGGGCCAACATCTATTAAGCCCATTCAGTACGGTACAACTGTATCGTCGATCGATCGCTGCTTTCAATCGGTCGCTATCCGTTAGAAAGTTTGACTAGTTGACTTTGACTACTGGCCACTGACAGGTGGACCGGTTGACCGCTAACCGCTCGGGACCCTTAACCAATGATCGTTGATCGTTGATTTTTTGAAAAAAAAAACATAAAAGTAGGAAAAAATCATAAATTTGAAAAATATTTCACTTTTTTGAAAAAGAATCACAAATTTAGAAAAATTTCATGAATTTAAAAAAGTTCGTAAAATATTGAAAAAAGTTCACGTAAATGAAAAAAGTTAATGAATGTAAGAAAAGTTTATGAATTTGAAAAAAAAAAGTTCATAAAATAAAAAAAATCATAAAGCTTGAAAAAAATTGTGAAATTTGAAAAAGTTCACAAATTGGAAAAAAATTCACAAAGTTTCAAAAAAAAGTTAACGAATTGGAGATAAGTTCATGAATTTGAAAATAAGTTCGTGAAATTTGAAAAAAAATGCACAAAGTTAAAAAAGTTCATGAATTTGAAATTTTTCACAAATTTGAATAAATTTCACAATTTTTGAAGAAAATCACAAATTTTGAATATTTTTTGACAAATTTGAGAAATTTTCAAGAATTTGAAAATAAGTTCACGAATTTTGTAAAGAAGTTCACAAAATTTTAAAAAGTTCACGAATTAAGAATAGGAAATGTTAAAACTAGAAAACGAAAAAAAGTCATACAAAAAAGGGCCGGACTGAACGAAAACCAGATATTTAGTGTTATATTTGCCACAAGAAGAAAAAAGTAGTATGTGGGTACGACAAAGCAAGATGTCCTAGTGGTTATAGCCGGCAGGACGAAACGTGGAGTGCTGGAGTTCAGATCTCGTATTTTTTGAATGTAAAAAAAAGAGGGGGGGGGGGGGGGGGGGGGGGGGCAAATTGCAAATAACACTTTAACGGGCGCTGAAGGCGCGAAATAGGAGGGCTCTACACCCCCTATATCCCGTGCAACTAAGCCCTACCGTCACTGTCAACCGCGTGAGCTTTGCCTAACGCATCATGCGACGACACGAGGGAAGTAGCGTTGATTAGGAGGGTCAAGATCGGGGTCGCCACCTGCGTTGCCCTCTGGGCAACGCGGAGACGATTAGTCTGTTACACAAATGTATATGGGAAATGCACACTAATGCCTGAAACAAATAAATCTGAAAAATCAGAAAATTCATTATAAGGCATACTCGAAAGAAGTGTAGCTGAGCTCTAGCCGTCGTCCATACACTTCATGTCGTAATGAATGGTACTCCAGTGTTTGAAAGAAAACAACCCTGAATACTTTTGTTCGTTTAAATAGTGTTCACGCATGATTGATTGATTGAACTGTACGACCGAAGGACCTGAGTTCTGCTCTGCTTGGCTTACGAATGATCTACATACATGAGGAGTGTACACGTACTGACTGAACCAAGTTCAACCAAAAATGACAACATCTTGAATGCTTTTACACGAGACATCCCTGAGACAGCAGTAGCCTATGGCATGACCTTTATAAAATATTCAACACCACGAGTGAGTCATTCTTTCCCCGTGCCTGTCATGCCTAGCTGCAGGCTCGAAATGGTTCTCCCTTGAAGAGTATAAAAGAAAGAAAACAATGCAATGCTAGTTCACAGTATTGTTTGAGCAGTAGCTATGGAGTGGTAGTTTGGAGAGTTTTGACAGAAAGAGGGACCTGAGGCGATATCAATATCTCGATGATGTTTAAATACTCCGAGTCAGGGAGTCCTCTCATACGTAGTCTATGGTTCAACATTCAATAGTAGGCCAGTACACTAGTGGAGAAACGGCCTTTAGTCCCGGTTGGGAAGGGCCTTTAGTCCCGGTTCACCAACCGGGACTAATAAATCGGGACTAAAGGCCCCCACCCTTTAGTCCCGGTTGGCCATGACCCGGTACTAAATCCCTGCCACGTGGCTGGCAGCGCGCGCCGGGGGCTGGAGACCTTTAGTCCCGGTTGGTGACACCAACCGGGACTAAATCCCTGCCACGTGGCCGCAGGGGCTGGGGACCTTTAGTCCCGGTTGGTGACATCACCTGGGACTAAAGGTTTAGGGGTTTAGGGTTTATTGTTTATTTTTCCTTTTCATTTTGTGTTTTTCATTTAATTATTTTTCATTTCAAACATATTTTACGCTACGACATACTGTACACGTTATGCATATATAATAGAATTTCTCGTAGAACCAATCATATATCATATAATTTCTCGTACGACCATGCATACACATATATATATACAATTTGGTATATACAATTTCTCCTACAATTTGCAGATCATTACATGCAGGCATTAGGTGAAATGGTATTCTCCGTCGGGAGATATGACATGCTGAAGCAAAAATCCCGCCATTTCCTCTTGAAGTGCTCGTATGCGGTCCTTTGGTAGGAGCCTATCCCGCATCTCCACCATCTTTAAAGAAAGAGATCAATATGAATATATTAGTTGTGTGTATATATATTAGATCATGATAAAAAAATTGTGAATAGTGTTTACGTATCCAAAGATGTCTTGCATCTCTGCTCCTTTCGGTCATAAAGCGAATGTTCTCGCAAACGATGTATGCACATATATTAATCCCCTTTTCCTGCCTCATACACTTTACGAGAATAGAATTCAATCAGATTATAATCAAGCATGATAATGGTATTGAAACTAGAATTAAAGAGATGCGCAGACGTAGCTAGTACTACTTAATTACCTTGGACCGTCGCCATTTCAGCTGTGGTTTCCATTGACCGACAACCTCTTTGATGAACTTTTTCCAAACCCTGCCCGGCAAAGAAAATGAATAAAGGAGTTATTAATTACTTCATATCAAGAAATGAACTAAAGAGGCCGACATAGTGCGATAATGATTGAAATTACCTGTCGAGCATCCAAAACAGGCTTCTGTATTCTTCAGGGTCTTTACCTAGTGAGTCCAGTACTTCAACAGTTCCCTCGTCAACTCTAATGATTAGCAGGATCCAGTGGAATCTGCTGTGGGAGGCTTGTCCAAGTAAGGGCAGCACCCAAGCACCGGTCCACCCACATATCAAATTATCAAAGTAGCGAACGCGAATCAAACAAACATGATGAAAGTGACTAGATGAAATTCCCATGTGTCCTCGAGAACGCTTTACTTATTATAAGAGATCATTCCGGCCTGTCCTTTGCTACAAAAAGGATCGGGCTATATTCCTGCACTCTTTGTTACTATTGTTACTTGTCACTCGTTACAAATTATCTTGCTATCAAACTATCTGTTACCGATAATTTCAGTGCTTGCAGAAAACACCTTGCTGAAAACCGCTTGTCATTTCCTTCTGCTCCTCGTTGGGTTCGACACTCTTACTTATCGAGAGGACTACGATTGATCCCCTATACTTGTGGGTCATCAAGACTCTTTTCTGGCGCCGTTGCCGGGGAGTGTAGCGCCTTTGGTGAGTGGAATTTGGTAAGGAAACATTTATATTACGTGCTGAAATTTACTATCACTTGTCACTATGGAAAGTAATCCTTTGAGGGGTTTGTTCGGGGTATCTTCACCTCGACCGGAAAAACAAATAGTTGCTCCTCAACCTACTGCACCTATTGAAAAAGATATTGAATATGAAATTCCTCCGGGCATGTTAGATAAACTGCTAGCTAATCCTTATGCAGGGGATGGAACGGTACATCCTGATATGCACTTGATCTATGTGGATGAAATTTGTGGATTGTTTAAGCTTGCAGGTATAACCGGAGATGGAGTTAAGAAGAAAGTATTCCCTTTATCTTTGGAGGAAAAAGCATTAATATGGTATAGGCTATGTGATGATACTGATACATGGGACTGGAACCGCCTGAAACTAGAATTCCATCAGAAATTTTACCCTATGCATTTGGTTCATCGTGATCGGAATTATATATATAATTTTTGGCCTCGTGAAGGAGAAAGCATCGCTCAAGCTTGGAGGAGGCTTAAGTATATGTTGCATACATGCCCCAATCATGACCTCTCAAGAAAAATTATCTTAGAAAATTTTTATGCTCGGCTTTCTCATGATAATCAAACTATGCTCGATTCTTCTTCGACTGGCTCCTTTATGAAGAAAACTATTGAATTCAGATGGGATCTTTTGGAAAGAATTAAATGCAACTCTGAAGATTGGAAACTCGACAAAGGTAATGAGTCAGGTATAATACTTGAGTCCGATTGTGTTAAATCTTTTATGGCCACCGATACTTTTCATAAGTTTAGCACTAAATATGGACTTGGCTCTGAGATAGTAGCCTCCTTTTGTGAATCCTTTGCTACTCATGTTGATCACCCTAAGGAGAAGTGGTTTAAATATCATCCCCCTGTTAAAGAAAAGATAGAGGAACCTGTTAGTGTTAATGAAGAAATAATTGTTTGCCATGTTGATCCAATTGTGCCTACTACTTATATTGAGAAACCACCTTTTCCTGTTAGGATTAAGGAACATGCTAAAGTTTCAACTGTGGTTAACAAAAGTCAAAATAGAGCACCTAGGCCCGCTGAACAAATTAAAGTTGAACCTAATGTTGCTATGGTTAAAGATCTCTTGGTTGATAATATAGATGGGCATGTTATTTACTTCTGCGATGAAGCAGCTCGAATCGCTAAACCCGATTCTAAAGATAAAAATAGACCCGTTGTGGGCATGCCTGTTGTCTCAGTTGAAATAGGAGATCATTGCTATCATGGCTTATGTGATTTGGGTGCTAGTGTGAGTGCTGTTCCTTTTACTTTATATCAAGAAATTATGAATGATATTGCACCTGCTGAATTAGAGGACATTGATGTTACTATTAAACTTGCAAACAGAGATACCATTACACCACTTGGGATTATTAGAGATGTTGAAGTCTTGTGTGGAAAAATAAAATACCCTACTGATTTTCTAGTCCTTGGTTCTCCACAAGATGATTTTTGTCCCATTATATTTGGTAGACCTTTCTTGAACACGGTTAATGCTAAGATTGATTGCACTAAAGAAACAGTCAGTGTTGATTTTGGTGGTATGTCTCATGAGTTTAATTTCTCCAAATTTCGTAGACAACCTCATGACAAAGAATTGCCTAGTAAAGATGAAATTATTGGTCTTGCTTCTATTGTCGTACCTCCTACTGATCCGTTAGAACAATATTTGCTAGACCATGAGAATGATATGCATATGCATGAAAGAAATGAAATTGATAAGATGTTCTTTGATCAACCACCTATCCTTAAACATAATTTGCCTGTTGAAATTCTTGGAGGTCCTCCTCCACCTAAAGGTGATCCTGTGTTTGAATTGAAGCAATTTCCTGATACATTGAAATATGCTTATCTAGATGAAAAGAAGATATATCCTGTTATTATTAGTGCTAACCTTTTAGAGCATGAAGAAAAGAGATTGCTGAAAACTCTAAGGAAGCACCGAGCTGCTATTAGATATACTCTTGATGATCTTAAGGGCATTAGTCCCACTCTATGTCAGCACAAAATTAATATGGAGCCTGATGCTAAACCAGTTGTCGACCACCAACGTCGATTAAATCCTAAGATGAAGGAGGTAGTAAGAACTAAAATATTAAAACTTCTGGAAGCAGGTATAATCTATCCCATAGCTGATAGTAGATGGGTAAGTCATGTTCATTGTGTTCCTAAGAAAGGAGGTATAACTGGTTATAGGATGGTAATCGATTTTAGAAAATTAAACAAAGCTACTAGAAAAGATCATTACCCCTTACCTTTTATTGATCAAATGTTAGAAAGATTGTCTAAGCATACACATTTTTGTTTCCTAGATGGTTATTCTGGTTTTTCTCAAATACCCATATCACCACCCGATCAAGAGAAAACCACATTTACTTGTCCTTTCGGAACTTATGCTTATAGACGTATGCCTTTTGGTTTATGCAATGCACCTGCTACCTTTCAAAGATGTATGACTGCTATATTCTTTGACTTTTGTGAAAAGATTGTTGAGGTTTTCATGGATGATTTTTTCGTTTACGGAACTTCTTTTGATGATTGCTTAAGCAACCCTGATCGAGTTTTGCAGAGATGTGAAGAAACTAATCTTGTCTTGAATTGGGAGAAGTGCCACTTTATGGTGAATGAAGGTATTGTCTTGGGCCATAAAATTTCTGAAAGAGGTATTGAAGTTGATAAAGCTAAGGTTGATGCTATTGAGAAAATGCCATGTCCTAAAGATATTAAAGGTATAAGAAGTTTCCTTGGTCATGGTGGTTTCTATAGGAGATTTATTAAAGACTTCTCTAAAATTTCTAGGCCTCTTACCAATCTTTTGCAAAAAGATGTTCCATTTGTTTTTGATGATGATTGTCTAGAAGCCTTTGAAACACTTAAGAAAGCCTTAACCACTTCACCCATTGTTCAACCACCTGACTGGAACTTGCCCTTTGAAATTATGTGTGATGCTAGCGATTATGCTGTTGGTGCTATTCTAGGACAAAGAGTTGATAAGAAATTAAATGTTATCCATTATGCTAGTAAAACTCTAGACAGTGCCCAAAGAAATTATGCTACTACTGAAAAAGAATTTTTAGCAGTTGTGTTTGCATGTGATAAATTCAGATCTTATATAGTTGATTCTAAAGTAACTGTTCACACCGATCATGCTGCTATTAAATATCTTATGGAAAAGAAAGATGCTAAACCTAGACTCATTAGGTGGGTTTTATTGCTACAAGAATTTGACTTGCATATTATTGATAGAAAGGGAGCTGAGAATCCCGTAGCAGATAATTTGTCTAGAATAGAAAATGTTCTTGATGACCCACTACCTATCAATGATTTTTTTCCAGATGAACAATTAGCTGTCATAAATGCTTCTCGTAATACTCCTTGGTATGTAGACTATGCTAATTACATTGTTGCTAAATATATACCACCTAGTTTTACATACCAACAAAAGAAAAAGTTCTTCTTTGATTTAAGACATTACTTCTGGGATGACCCACATCTTTATAAAGAAGGAGTAGATGGTATTATTAGACGTTGTATACCTGAGCATGAACAGGAACAAATCCTACGGAAGTGTCACTCCGAAGCTTACGGAGGACACCATGCGGGAGACATAACTGCACACAAGGTATTACAATCTGGTTTTTATTGGCCTACTCTTTTCAAGGATGCTCGTAAGTTTGTCTCCTCTTGTGATGAATGTCAAAGAATTGGTAATGTTGGTAGACATCAGGAAATGCCTATGAATTATTCACTTGCTGTTGAACCATTTGATGTTTGGGGATTTGATTATATGGGACATTTTCCTAAATCCAATGGGTATACTCATATTTTAGTTGCTGTTGATTACGTTACTAAGTGGGTAGAAGCTATTCCAACTAGTAGTGCTGATCATAACACTTCTATTCAAATGCTTAAAGATGTTATTTTCCCAAGGTATGGAGTCCCTAGATATTTAATAAATGATGGTGGTTCACATTTTATTCATGGTGCATTCCGTAAATTACTTGCTAAATATGATGTCAACCATAGAATTGCATCCCCCTATCACCCTCAAACTAGTGGTCAAGTTGAATTAAGCAATAGAGAAATAAAATTAATTTTGCAGAAAACCGTCAATAGATCTAGAAAGAATTGGTCTAAGAAACTTGACGATGCACTATGGGCTTATAGAACCACTACTAGAAAAACGGCTATAGCTAATATGGACATTAATGGCGCACCATGTATGTGGTGCGCCACTGCTATATAGCAGTGGCGCACCAGATATAGGTGCGCCATTAATGACCATATTACTAATGGCGCACCAGGTGTGTGGTGTGCCATTGCTAAGTTTGTCCTGGCCCCACCCCCCTCCCCAGACTTAGCAGTGGCGCACCAGATGATAGTGCGCCATTACTAGTTTTAACTAGTAATGGCGCACCACACCCACGGTGCGCCACTACTAACAATTTTTTTTTAATTTTTTTTTTCAAAACTAGTAATGGCGCATCGCATACCAGGTGCGCCATTAGTAACCCTGGTTACCAATGGTGCATTCTTTGGCGGTGCGCCATTGCTAAGTTTGTCCTGGCCCCACCCCCTCCCCAGACTTAGCAGTGGCGCACCAGATGATAGTGCGCCATTACTAGTTTTAACTAGTAATGGCGCACCACACCCACGGTGCGCCACTACTAACAATTTTTTTTTAATTTTTTTTAATTTGTTTTAACCTATTACTACTAATAGTAATGGCGCACCCCGTAAAAGTGCGCCATTGCTATCCAGGTTTATGGCGCATATCCTCCTAGTGCGCCATTGCTATCCCCTCACCCTCCCCTGCTTTCTCTCCTCCTCCTCCCACTCCTCCCACTCCCAGCACCGCACTTTGGAGGACCCAAATCCCCCCTCCCCGCCGCCCGCCCCCACCGCCGCAAGCCACCGCCGCAGACCACCGCGGCCGGCCCAAATCCCCCCTACCCGCCGCCCGCCCCCACCGCCGCAAGCCACCGCCGACGCCCCCAAGCGCCCCCGCCTCTCGCCCGAGCGGGCGCCCCTCCCCCGCGAGATCCGTCACCTGCGTGCCCGCCCGCTGGTCCCCGCGCCCCCGGTCTCCCTTCCCTTAGCCCGCAGTCAAGGAGCAGCAGCACCATCCGCCGAGGAGCAGCAGCGCCGTCCGTCGCGCCGAGGAGCAGCAGCGCCGTTCACCGGCAAGGAGCAGCAGCGCCGTAGCACATGGGGGGCGCTTGCTGCTACGGTGTCCCTCCACGGCGACCCCCTCCCGGCGAGCCACATGACCTAGATGCCCAAGGTATGCTCTGCTCCATCTGTCCCCCTGCTGCCAAGTCCATAGCCTGCAGCAGTCTCCTCTGATGTGCTTGCGTTTCTTCCTTCCCGGGGCGCTACAGATCTGACCCATTCTATCCGTCGGCGCCCGGCCACCACCACAGGAAGGGGAAGAGGAACAGGACGACCTGCTGGACGAGGAGGTGGATAACCTGGACCTACTGGTGCCGCAGAAGATGGGTGAAACACTCGCAACAAGGAACATTTCTTTCTTCTTTCAGAAAGATCTAAACATTTGCAGCCTGCCTTGCCTTGTCTAGCTTTAGTGGTTGGTTTAACATGTAGTTGTCTTCCATGTTAATTATCATCCTTGTTGTTTCATATTCTTACTCCGTCGTCATCGTATTCGAGCTCATCGGTTAGTAATTAGTAGGAAAATGGCATAATTAGGGGAATCAGAACCTGTAGCTTTATTCTACTCTAAAAGATCCAGAGAGGCTCTTAATCTGTGATAGCCTAATCGTTGGCTCAGGAACAGGAGCATATTATACTTCAAATGCCTGATTTTGTTGCTCTTGCAGCGTGTTCTAGCTCGATCTCCCCGATATTTTTGGGGGCGTCTGCTGTGTCATCTGGTTGGTGATAGTGACAGTGCTGCTCCTGTTGCTTGTAGGTTGAACTCTCTCACTGCTGTGCCGTCGGATGATCTCGCGAGGATGTCATGGTGCACGATCGAGTCTGATCCCGGTAAGCCTCAATGGCTCGCCTTTACCTCGATTTTCCTGTGGAGTTATTGTACTTGGATTACCTGGTATGCTAGATTGCTAGCTCTCAGTTATCCCATCAGTGTTGATGTTTACTTTGGATTGCTAGCCGTGGAGACCCTGCACTTTCAGTATCTGTTGTGCTTGTGAGGATTAGAGTAGCATACTAGTAACTTTGCGGATTCGACGGCTGATGCTATTTGTTTGCTGCGCATTTACGTGTAGGCTTGCCCCTCTTTCATTTTCATCATAAGCCCGTGACTTCACCCTGAATTTGGTTCCGCTAGGGATCCTTGATTCCTTACCTCTCAGTGTACATAACTAGCCGTGAAGAAAGCACCGAGTCAGTTGCGCTGCTCAGCAAATTTTATTTCTCGCAGGGAACAATCAAGTCTTTCAAGTGTAAATAAAACATACATCATGCTAGTTTGAGTAAACCGCAGTACCAATGATTTAGTTGTCATCCTGATTGATCAAGGGAGCTTCATACTTCGTCCGTGTACTATTTTTGTTCTTTCTTCAGATTAACAGCTGTATAAATTATTTATGTACTTCTCAGTGCAATCTTCTTGCGACTGCTTTATTTCCATGATAAGTACGTGACTTCACCCTGAATTGATTACGCTAGGGATCCTTGATTACTTGCCTCTCTCTGTATTGCTTGTTCTGAAGAAAGCCCTGAGTCAGTTGTGCCACCCAGTAAATTTTCATTTTCGTGAGTAAAAATCAAGTCTTTTTAAGTGTAAATAAAACATACACCATGGTAGTTTGAGTAAACCACTGGCTAACAATTTACTCATAGGGTGCTTTGTACCTTTTTAGTCTACTGACTTTGTTCTTTGTTCAGACTAACAATTGGATGGATTCTTTACGCAATCTTCTTGTCACTGTTTTAAACATCGCATATGTATGTTTGACCTGAGCCTATGCCTTGCAGGTGTTTTCACCGAGTTGATTCAAGAGATGCAAGTAAAAGGTGTGCAGGTTAGCTTCAGATGCCATTCTTTTCCTTGTCTGAGTGTAACTTAGAGTTGTGTAACTTAGAGATGAAATCTCTTATAACGTGTCTTTGATATGTTGCCGTGCAATGGTGTAAAATGCTTGGTCAGAATTGTTTGTTGAGCCATACATTTTACCTGAATCGAGTCTTCTGAGTAGGTTTGCCTCCCTGTTGTAAATAAGTTTATTATAACCTGATTGAATTGCAATGAGGAACTACCTTTACAGCTCTGCCATACTATATCTTTATGATATTCAGAGTATACAGTAGTCGGGGCTTATGTTGAATTCATGATGCTATGTTAGTTGTGATGACATTGCTTAAACTTAAAAGAACAAATGCTTTATGTATAGATACACTTGCATTTCAAGAGAGCAATACCAACTTATAGGATAAGAGAACTTCCAGAAGAACATATTCTGGGCGACTTAAAAGGCTTTGGGTATAATGTGAAGACTGAAGACAGGACAATCCTCACAGTCATTGGGTTTTATAATGCAAAAGGAGACGTCTTTACTGTAGCTTTCTCAACAATTGCTAATCCATTTGCATGCATTCGTGTTATGAGGCTGGAAGTACCAGAATAATGTTGATATGAGGCTATGGTTTCATTTTTTTAGTTTGATTTGGCTATACTCTTTTATTACCGTAATATGTACCAGAACAAGAGCATGACTTCTAGAGAACTATAATGATCTGTTTTTATTACTAATTAACAGTATAAACTGACAGAAAAAAATCCAGTTTATAAACTGAGAATGTTTCAATTTTTCTTCATCGAGTGGGAACTGTCAACTCTCTTTCTTCTTCCATTGTCTGATGAACCACATGTCAGCATCAGGAATGTCTCTACCCATAGTCAATGATTCACTCAACAAGGCATCAAATATTTAATACATGCCATTTTGTTTCTTCTGTTGTGTTAAGATGTAAATTGTGTGGTTCTGTGATGATTGCATCCACTGTTTCTATGTGTACTTCAGTTTATCCACATGCCAGCAGTTACCATTTTTGGACGTCTGCATGATCTCCAAAATACAACTTTGATAAATAATTTCTATAATTATATATTTGTAAATACCACAAATATATTTACTCGCAAATTTTGCAAGTATCCAATGTAAACACTTCAAATATATTGGTAGTTACTATTTTGAAAGTAATTTGTATGTATTTTAATGTACTAGCCTTCTGTTAAAGCATATCCACTTCCAACTTTCATCGGTTATAAATAGTTTGTTTGTCTTTCTGTTTATTTTGTTACACTTTGCAGGGATAGAGTGAAGAAAAAGAAGAAAAGATTACTAGAAGATTAGTTTTAGGATTTTCTTTTATTTCCTTGCAATTTTCCTTTTATTGGATACTTGTAAAGACATTGTAATATTCTTACTATAATAAAAAATATGATTCTATTTCATTTTTTGTTTTTAAATTATTTTTCCTTATAGGTTGTTTTCTGTAAATTTGGATTTTTTCTTGTTTTCCAAATACATTACTAGTGGCGCATTTCAGCCCTTATTAGTGGCGCACCTTTCTTTATTACTAGTGGCGCACCTATAAGGCTATTAGTGGCGCACCTGGACGGAATACCAGTGGAGCACCTAAGGGTTAGTAGTGGCGCACCTGTAGCAATAGTAATGGCGCACCACATGGTGCGCCACTAGTATTTGGAATAGTAATGGCGCACCAAAGGTGCGCCATTACTATTTATTACTAGTGGCGTGTTAATAGTGGCGCACCTATAGTGCGCCATTAATAGCCAAAATAGGTGCGCCACTAACAGGGTTTTTTCTAGTAGTGAACTGCTTATAAAAATCCTATGGCTATGTCTCCTTATAAAATGGTTTATGGAAAAGCATGTCATTTACCTCTTGAGTTAGAACATAAAGCATATTGGGCAATTAAAGAATTAAATTATGATTTCAAACTTGCCGGTGAGAAGAGGTTATTTGACATTAGCTCATTAGATGAATGGAGAACCCAAGCTTATGAAGATGCTAAATTGTTTAAAGAAAAAGTTAAAAGATGCCATGAGAGAAGAATTCAGAAACGGGAATTTAAAGTAGGTGAGCAAGTTCTATTGTACAATTCTCGTTTAAGATTCTTTGCAGGAAAACTTCTCTCTAAATGGGAAGGACCGTATATTATCGAAGAAGTTTATCGCTCCGGAGCCATTAAAATAAATAACTCAGAAGGCACTAATCCGAGAGTGGTGAATGGGCAAAGAATTAAGCATTATATTTCAGGTACCCCTATTAATGTTGAAACTAATGTCATTGAAACAATTACATCGGAAGAATACATAAAGGAGACCTTCCGGAACACTCCAGAACCCTGAAAAGGAAGAGGTATGTGATACGGTAAGTAAACCGACTCCTAAAAATTCCATAAAAATATTTTCTGTCAGTTTTGGAATATTTATAAAAATACAAAAATAAGAAACAGCCGAGGGGACCCACATGGTGCCCACGAAGCACCAGGGCGCGCCACACCCCCCCCCCCCCCCCCCATGATCACGGAGTTCACCCGTGATCGCAAGGTGGATGACCGATCAATTGGGGACATCATCTTCAAGCTCAATGAACGAATTGATTACCTCCAAGGCCAAATCTACGATCTCCAAAATCAGAATTTTGAATATGACGCAAGATTCAAAGGTATGAGTTTAGCTGCAAATTTCAGGACTCCGGAGACTCGTTCATCCTCCTATGATGGGGCACCTATGCCATGGAAGCCGGAGGACAAGCCCATCACTACATCACCACCAGCATCACCGGAGAAGGACACTTGAGCACATGGGTATGGGCACTCCCCTTGGCTTGTGCCAAGCTTGGGGGAGGTGCCCCGGTATCGTATCACCATCACTTTTATTATCTTTACCTACTTTTAGTTCGATCCTCAGTTATTTCGTGATTTAGTTTAATAAAAGTTTAGCATGATCTTTTCTTCGAGTGTTAGTTTCGTGATCCACCCATCTATGTAATCGAGTTGAGAGCTATATAATAAAGAGTAGTTTGAGCCTGTGTTTCTTTACTTTCATGTTTCAATCATAGCAATGAAAACAACGAAAAGATCATATGCTAATCTTATGGAAAGTAATGACATTACATAAAGAAAAGTGTAAGTGGTAAAATTTATTGGAGGATAACAAACATAGTATTAGTCAATGATGCAATTCATGAAAGAATTAATAAGGGAAGAGAAGATTCACATGCAAATATACTATCTTGGACATCTTTTATGATTGTGAGCCCCCATTAAGTATTTTATGTCAAATTGTTGACGTTGGACAAGGAAGACAACGTAATGAGTTATGTTTGTTCATATTCACATAGAAGTTATATTGTTATAGGTCCTCCAACATGTGGTGCTTGCCCAATATCTTTGCTAGCCAAAAATTCGCACTAAGTAGAGATACTACTTGTGCATCCCAAACCCTTTAACCCAGTTTCATGTCATGAGAGTCCACTATATCTACCTATGGATTGAATAAGATCCTTCAAGTAAGTTGTCATCGGTGCAAAAAGCAATAAAAATTGCCTCTAAATATGTCTGAACTTTTATTCTAAGGGAAATAAGCGTTGTACGAGCTTGTGATGGTAAAGAAATAAAAGCGACGGACTGCATAATAAAGGTTGCTATCACAAGGGGCAATATAACGTGATGTTCCTTTACATTAAGAGCTCTAGCATCCAAAAAACAAAAAGCGCATGACAACCTCTGCTTCCCTCTGCGAAGGGCCTATCTTTTACTTTTATGCATTTACTTTTATGTATTTACTTTTCATGCAAGAGTCAATAGTGTTCTCCTCTACTTCCTTTTTATATTTCTCTTTTGCAAGCATCATGTGGTGGGGAAAGATCTAGGCACATATATCCAGTTGGATATGAGTGATCATGAGTTATTATTATTGACATCACCCT
Organism: Elymus sibiricus; assembly: GCA_039707655.1. Taxonomy (NCBI): domain Eukaryota; kingdom Viridiplantae; phylum Streptophyta; class Magnoliopsida; order Poales; family Poaceae; genus Elymus; species Elymus sibiricus. The sequence continues at coordinate 29,932,249 of CM077674.1, forward strand.
TGAGGTGAATAAGTTGGGAGGCAGAACTATAAGCCCCTATCTTTCCATGTGTCTGGCTGGAACTTTTGCTCCATATATATGTCGTGAGTGTTAGCAATCATGGAAGACTAAACGATGGTTGAGTATGTGGACTTGCTAAATAGCTCCTACTTGTGACCCTTCCTGAAAATATGATGAATTGTAATTGCATTGTTGACTGAGAACATAGTTTGTTAGCTTTCAAGAAAGTTTATGCCTTATACTCCATTGTTGTGGTGAATTGTTACTTGCTCATAAGAAGTTTATGATAATAAATATTGCTGCTATGATAATAAATATTGTTGTTATAATAATGATCATGATGCTTCTATGTCCGTATTTTTTTTATCGACACCTCTCTCTCTCTAAACATGTGGACATGATTATCGATATCGGCTTTCGCTTGAGGACAAGCGAGGTCTAAGCTTGGGGGAGTTGATACGTCCATTTTGCATCATGTTTTACTACTGTTATTTATAGTGTTTTTAATCAATATAACACTTTGTGGAGCTATTCTAATGCCTTTTCTCTCTAAATATGCAAGATTCACACAAGGAGGGAGAATACCGGCAGCTGGAATTCTGGACCTGAAAAAGCTCTGTCAAGATACCTATTCTGCACAACTCCAAATGAGCTGAAATTTTCTGGAGAATTATTTTGGAATATATAAAAAATATTGGAAGCAAAAGGTACTAGAGGGGGCCACCCAGGTGCCCACGAGCCACCAGGGCGCGCCACCCCCCCCCCCCCCCCAGGCGCGCCCTGGTACCTCGTGGGGCCCTGGCCCACTTCTGGCCCCCATTTTCTGGTATATAAGGGCATCTGACCTAAAAAAATAAGGAGAATACTTTTGGGATGGTGCGCCACCGTCTCGAGGCGGAACTTGGGCAGGAGCACTTTTGCTCTCTGGCGGAGAGATTCTGCCGGGGATACTTCCCTCCGGGAGGGGGAAATCGTCGCCATCGACACCACCAGCGACCCTCTCATCGTGGGAGGGCTAATCTTCACCAGCACCATCTCATCTCAAACCTTAGTTCATCTCTTGTATTCAACCTTTGTCTCAAAACCTCAGATTGGTACCTGTGGGTTGCTAGTAGTGTTGATTACATCTTGTAGTTGATGCTTGTTGGTTTACTTGGTGGAAGATTATATGTTCAGATCTATTATGCAATTCAATACCCTACTGGTCATGAGCATGTTGATGATGTGTGAGTAGTTACTTTTGTTCTTGAGGACATGGGAGAAGTCTTGTCATAAGTAATCATGTGAATTTGGTGTTCGTTCGATATATTGATGATGTGTATGTTGTGATTCGCTTAGTGGTGTCATGTGAACGTCGACTACATGACACTTCACCATCTTTGGGCCTAAGGGAATGCATTATGGAGTAGTAATTAGATGATGGGTTGCTAGAGTGACAGAAGCTTAAACCCTAGTTTATGCGCTATTCCGTAAGGGGCTGATTTCGATCCACACATTTAATGCTATGGTTAGAGTAATCTTAATTCTTCTTTCGTAGTTGCGGATGCTTGCGAGAGGGGGTAATCATAAGTGGGAGGCTTGTCCAAGTAAGGGCAGCACCCAAGCACCGGTCCACCCACATATCAAATTATCAAAGTAGCGAACGCGAATCAAACAAACATGATGAAAGTGACTAGATGAAATTCCCATGTGTCCGCGAGAACGCTTTACTTATTATAAGAGATCGTTCCGGCCTGTCCTTTGCTACAAAAACGATTGGGCTATATTGCTGCACTCTTTGTTACTATTGTTACTTGTCACTCGTTACAAATTATCTTGCTATCAAACTATCTGTTACCGATAATTTCAGTGCTTGCAGAAAACACCATGCTGAAAACCGCTTGTCATTTCCTTCTACTCCTCGTTGGGTTCGACACTCATACTTATCGAAAGGACTACGATTGATCCCCTATACTTGTGGGTGATCGCTGACAAGGCGGAGATCGATATGGTGGCGGACTCGCGCTGCGCTCCGTCTCGAGGTGGGTTGGAGTCGGCTGACGCGGCGGACTTGGAGGAGTAGTCGGTGCCCATGGCGTCGAGTTTGGAAAGATGATGCAATGTTTGCTCCATACAATGATACCACGTATGGCTTCTCCCAGTGTCTGCTCCCCTTGACCTCCAGGAAAGTCAAGCTGTAGTGAGTCATATGCCGACAGAACTTCATCCACCCCGACACGAGCATAGCCAGGTGGAATCGGATTGCCGTGGAAGGTTGCTTCAGGGGGATTTGGTAAAGCATAGCCGTCCGCCAACTTCATGGATATGTGCTTCACTTTCATGTGTAGCTCACAACTTGTCGTCTCTTCGATATCATCCACGGGGTAGCGAGCCAGCAGTGCATCATCGGCCGGGACCCCCGTGGAACCCACGCTGCTTTTCGGCATAGATGGGACGGTGCTATCCAATGCTGGATCTGCTTGCTGCTGCCGCTGAGATGCCCTTTCCAGGCTAAGTGTGTCGATCTGCTCCTGCTGCCGCATGATAGCGCGTTCCAACTCCGCGTGCTTTGATTCTACCTGTTGAAGCCGGTCTGCATCCTGCTTCTTCTTGTCTTCCTCCTGCTTCTTCTTTCTCGCACGGCTTCTGTAACTGACGTTCCAGTCCGCAAAACCCTCAACCCACGGAACAACGCCTTTGCCTCGTGTTCTTCCCAGGTGTTCAGGATTCCCGAGGGCGTGTATAAGCTCGTCGTTCTCTCTCTCGGGCTGGAACGCCCCCATTCGAGCCGCTTCTATTGCAACAAGTAAAGCGTCCGAGGCTTCTTTAAGACTTGCCTGCACCATAATCTCCCCTGTCTTTGGGTCCAACTTTCCCCCATGCGCATAAAACCAAGTCCTGCACCTGTCGGGCCAACCCAATGTTTTTGGAGTGACCCCTGCAGCAATCATCTTTTCCTCAGATTCATCCCACTTAGGCCGACCAGTCTTGTAGCCACCTGGCCCCAGAACATGGTGAAATTGTTTCTTCTCAGCATTGATCCTGTTTTTCCTCGACCGTTCCTTAGCTTCTTCCGATTCCTTGAACTCCACAAATAAGTCCCAGTGATCTTTTGCCTTCTCCAGTGCTCCAGTGAATTCTGGAGTCTGCTTTCCTGCTTCGACGTAGCAGGCCCATAATCTTTTCTTGTGGTTGCAGAATTGTGTGGCCATCTTCTGAAGAGCACTCTTGTTGACTTTCTCCCATTCTGCATCTGTTAAATGCTCTGGTAGAGTGGAATGTGACATGAGCATTTCCCAAAGCAGATCTTTTGCTCTTTCGTCGACAAAACTAACTCCTTGATATCCCTTTGGCTTATTCCATTCTTGAACGGAGATCGGGATTTGGTCCCTGACAATAACTCTGCACTGACGAGTAAATTTGTCTGCATTCTTTTTAGGAGCAAGTGGTTTGCCATTTGGTTTGATCTCATCGATGTTGTACTTTATGCCAGCCTGCAACTTTTTGGCCGGGCCTCGTACTGCCCTGCTTGTAGAAGATTTTCTCGATCCGGAGGTCTAAAAGAAGAAAGATTCGTTAATATATATATACAAATCAATTAATACATGTAATGATCACCAGAGGCCTTATATATACCTCGCCGGTCTTTGTTAATTGAAGATCATTTCCTTCGCCATCATTGTTTCTGTGGCCTTCGTCTGTTGGTTCTTCCTCAAATATTCCCTCAAAGGAATTGTTCAGATATTGTGAGCCGTCATCTTCAGGTTCACCCTCTGGGTTCGGATCATGTCGAACATGATATGCTCTTGATCATGGTCATCTCTGCTGCTAGCGTCCATAGCTTAACTAATCCAGAAGAAAGATAAAACAATTTAGTATTCAAATTAGAATGCATCTCGAATAATATCACTAATACATATCGAATAATCCAGTTAATGCATCATCGAATATTATCGAATATAATCTCGAATATTATCACTAATACATCTCGAATAATCCAGTTAATGCATCATCGAATATTATCGAATATAATCTCGAATACATCTCGATTATTATCACTAATACATCTCGAATATTATCATATAACATCACTAGCTAATACAGATCGAATACTATCGAATAATCCAGTTGACTCGCAGTTCCTGAGGCGCGGGCGGTGGACACCCAAAGAGAAGGAACCATCACAGAATCATAGCTCGGGTGAGATCCCTGAAGAACCTGCCAGGTATTGGAGAACCTGACGTCCAACGCAACCATGTAGCGACGGACGTGCTCGTCCTCCTCCCTGACACGGCGACGTACCACCTCCTCGGGGGCCGGCTGCCTCCACACCGATAGTGGCCCACGCGACCGCCACCAAAGAAGCTCCGGGTCGACGATGGGAGCCCGGTTCCTCACCAAGCTGCGCGCCCCGGAAGGTAGCACCTCCCAGTGCCAGCACGGCGGAGCCCAGTCCCGGACATGGCGCCTCTCAAGCAGGTTGTCGCCACCGAGTCGACAACGAGGATGCGGGCCGGGCATCGTCGACGCCAAAAATGTTTCTATGCAATTTTAACATTTTTTAAATGCTTGATTATGATTTTTGTAATTATAGTTCACTTGATTTTGCAAATACATGACAAACTTTTGCAAATACAACATTAAGATATTAACATTTTCCAAATAAGATATTAACATGTTTTTGATCAATATTTTTAAGATACAACATTAAAATATTTTTAATACATGGTCAACTTTTTTCTATGCAAATTTTTTCTATACTATACACGATACAACATTAAAAGTATAAAAAACTAAAAAACAGAAGAAAAAAAACTAGCTAGTGAAAAAAAAAACAATCTATGCAAATTCCACCGTTCATGTGCATACATACATACATTGTATACATACATACATATACTAAGCATCTACAACATCTAGTGAAAAAAAAACAATCTATGAAAAAAAAGGATGAACAAAATTGAGGAGGGAGCCTCACCGGCCGGTATCGTCGGGGCGGATGGAGGCGGGGAGAACGCCGGAGACGGAGGAGGACGCCGGAGGCGGGGAGGAGTGGCGCCGGCGCGGGCTCGGGCCACGGCAGCTTGTGGAGGAGCGGTCGTCGATCGCGAGGCGGGCGCGCGCGGATGAGCGGCGGCAGCGGGCAGCGTGGCGGCGCAGGCGCGAGCTCGGGCGGCGCTTGGGAGCAGAGCGGCCGGACAGCGACGTCGAGGTCCGGCAGCCTGGCGGCGTCGTGGTCTTCGGCGCCGTCGGGGGAAACTAGATGAGTTTAGAAATTTTGCTAAGTGCTGACTAAAGGTGAATTTCACCAGGCCGAGCGGCGGGAAGCCCAGGCCTTTAGTCCCGGTTGGTGGCTCGCACCGGGACTAAAGGTGGGCCTTTAGTCCCGGTTGGTGGCTCCAACCGGGACTAAAGGGTTGTTCCTGGCGTGGTGGAAGTTTAGTCCCACCTCGCCAAGCGAGAGGCACTCGCACCTGTTTATAAGCCCCGCTGCGATATCCGTCCCAAGCTCCTCTCTAAAGCAGGCAGTACATGCCTAACGTTCCTCTCTGCCCTCTGGGGCCTACTTGCCCTGCGGGCCTGCATCCTGGCCCATATATAGTTGGGTTTCTAGTCGTATGCAGGCCGCGGTGGTCTAGTAGGCGGGCATTTTTTTATTTTTTGCATATGTTTTGTCAATTTTTTAGTCCCGGTTGGTGGCTCCAACCGGGACTAAAGGTCTTTGCCAGTTTTTTTTGTTTTTTGCTTTATTTTTTTTTCTTTTGTTTCTACTTACAGCCAAATATTTAGAGTTTTTGAGTGAATCTTTTTGGTTTAGGTCACAAAAATTATAAACTTTCTGTTAGTGCCAGTAGTTTTCAAATTTGAATAGTTTAAATTTGAATTCTTTGAAATTTGTGTGAATCACTAGTTTGTGAATAACTTTACTTTAAAAATAGATTTTTGAGTGATTCTTTTTCCTGCTGTTTAATATTAGTGTGTTTTATCAGTATGCTCAATTTGGTAATTTTCTGATTACTTTAAATAGGTGTTTTAATCAAAAACAGATTCTGTTTAGCTCTTTTAGTTTTATAGCTCAAAAAATCATTAAATGCATGAAAAATAGCGAATGATGTCAGAAAGGGTTGAAAATTGATGATGTGGATTTGAATGGTGCATGTTGAATGCACAAAAAGTCTGGAGTTAAAATAAGTTTCAAAAATGAAATACCTTTGTAACAGATGAGTTTTCGTCCGAAACCCTGATACTTCGAAAGAGATTGTCCAGTTTGTACATGAAGTGCATCCAGTTTTCGCCGTAACCCTCTCAACTTTTTAGCACATGCTATGTGGGTGAAATGATTATACCATGCCAAGTTTCAACCTTTTCAGAGTTCATTTGTAGTGCTTTTCAATTTCAGGGTCATTTAGCTCAAAAAAATCAATAAATGCATGAAAAATAGCAAATGAAGTCAGAAAGGGTTGAAAATTGATGACGTGGCTTTGAATGGTGCATATTGAACGCACAAAAAGTCTAGAGTTAAAATAAGTTTATAAAAATAAAATGCCTTTGTAACAGATGAGTTTTCGTCCGAAACCTAGATACTTCGAAAGAGATTGTCCAGTTTGTACACGAAGTGCATCCAGTTTTTGCCGTAACCCTCTCAACTTTTTAGCACATGCTATGTGGGTGAAATGATCATACCATGCCAAGTTTCAACCTTTTCAGAGTTCATTTGTAGTGCTTTTCAATTTCAGGGTCATTTAGCTCAAAAAATCAATAAATGCATGAAAAATAGTGTTCCTTCGCGTTTCAAATGCCAAAACACATATATACCCTAACTATTACAAAGATTCCATCCGGTTTGTCCGAAGTGGGACTTTCCAGATAAGTCCGGAAACTCACTAGAGAAGAAAGTGATGACGGTGAAGCCGGTCACATCCCAGAGTGGGATCTTGGGGTATAAAACTTTTTCTTCGCGTGTGTCCCTTTGCGCCGTAACCATGGACAATCTTCATCATTTAACAGGATGCTTGGGTCAGTCTTCACTGTGAAGGGAGCAATTTCATGAAACTTTTCGTAATCTTCTGACATGTCTGTCTTGTCCTCCACTCCCACGATGTTTCTTTTCCCTAAAAGAACTATGTGGCGCTTCGGCTCATCATATGATGTATTCGCTTTCTTATGTTTTCTTTTTCTCGGCTTGGTAGACATGTCCTTCACATAGAAAACCTGGGCCACATCATTGGCTAGGACGAATGGTTCGTCTGTGTACCCAAGATTGTTGAGATCCACTGTTGTCATTCCGTACCGCGGGTCTTCCTTTACCCCGCCTCCAGTCAGATTGACCCATTTGCACCGAAACAAAGGGACCTTCAAATCACGTCCATAGTCAAGTTCCCATATCTCCTCTATGTAACCATAATATGTGTCCTTTGGCCTATTGGTGTTTGCTGCATCAAAGCGGACACCACTGTTTTGGTTGGTGCTCTTTTTATCTTGGGCGATCGTGTAAAATGTATTCCCATTTATCTCGTACCCTTTGAAAGTCGATATAGTTGAAGATGGTGACTTGGCCAGCAAGTACAGCTCATCTCCAATAGTGTCGTCATGCATGAGACGTGTTTGCAACCAACCGCCGAATGACGCCATGTGTGTACGTTTGATCCAGGGCTCAGACTGCTCCGGGTTCTTGGAGCGTACACTATCCAGGTGTTCCTCGATATACGGAGCCACCAAGCTGGAATTTTGTAGAACTGTGTAGTGTGCTTGCGCCCAAGAATGCCCGTCCATACATATTACTGAATACTATCCTAGCGTGGCTTTTCCACCCAGTCTGCCCTCATGCCGCGATTCGGGAACACCAATCGGCTTAAGGTCAGGAATAAAGTCAACACAAAACTCAATGACCTCCTCTGTTTCATGGCCCTTGGAGATGCTTCCTTCTGGCCTAGCATGGTTATGAACATATTTCTTTAAGACTCCCATGAACCTCTCAAAGGGGAACATATTGTGTAGAAATACAGGACCCAGAATGGCAATCTCGTCGACTAGGTGAACTAGGACATACGTCATGATATTGAAGAAGGATGGTGGGAACACCAATTCGAAACTGACAAGACATTGCACCAAATCATTCTGTAACCTTTGTAGGATTTCTGGATCGATTACCTTCTGAGAGATTGCATTGAGGAATGCACATAGCTTCACAATGGCTAATCGAACGTTGTCCGGTAGAAGCCCCCTCAATGCAACCGAAAGCAATTGCGTCATAATCACGTGGCAGTCATGAGACTTTAGGTTCTGGAACTTTTTCTCTGCCATATTTATTATTCCCTTTATATTCTACGAAAAGCCAGACGGGACCTTCATACTGAGCAGGCATTCAAAGAAGATTTCCTTCTCTTCTTTGGTAAGAGCGTAGCGGGCAGGACCTTGATATTGCTTTGGATGCATGCCATCTTTTCCGTGCATACGTTGCTGGTCCTCCCGTGCCTCCGGTGTATCTTTTGTCTTCCCATACACGCCCAAGAAGCCTAGCAGGTTCACGCAAAGATTCTTCGTCACGTGCATCACGTCGATTGCAGAGCGGACCTCTAGGTCTTTCCAGTAGGGTAGGTCCCAAAATATAGATTTCTTCTTCCACATGGGTGCGTGTCCGTTAGCGTCATTCGGAACAGATTGTCCGCCAGGACCCTTTCCAAAGATTACTTTTAAATCCTTGACCATATCAAGTATATCATCACCAGTACGGTGGCGAGGCTCTTTCCGGTGGTATCCCTTGTTTGTCTGTCCTGAAAGGTTACTAAGAGCAGGCCAATCATTGATGGTTACAAACAGCAACGCTCGTAGGTCAAATTCCTGTTGTTTGTGCTCATCCCACACACGTACACCTTTTATGTCCCACAGCTGTAAAAGTTCTTCAACTAATGGCCTTAGGTACACATCAATGTCGTTGCCGGGTTGCTTGGGGCCTTGTATGAGCACTGGCATCATAATGAACTTCCGCTTCATGCACAACCAAGGAGGAAGATTATAGATACATAGAGTCACAGGCCAGGTGCTATGATTGCTGCTCTGCTCCCCAAAAGGATTAAGGCCATCTGCACTTATACCAAACCATAAGTTCCTTGCGTCACCTGCAAACTCCGGCCACTTTCTCTCGATTTTTCTCCACTGCGACCCGTCAGCGGGTACTCTCAACTTCCCGTCTTTCTTACGGTCTTGTTTGTGCCATCGCAACAACTTGGCATGCTCTTTGTTTTGGAACAAACGTTTCAACCGTGGTATTATAGGAGCATACCACATCACCTTGGTAGGAATCCTCTTCCTGGGGCGCTCGCCCTCAACATCATCACCAGGGTCATCGCGGCTGATCTTATAGCGCAATGCACCGCATACCGGGCATGCATTCAAATTCTCGTACTCCTCACCGCGGTAGAGGATGCACTCATTAGGGCATGCATGTATCTTCTGCACCTCTAATTCTAGAGGGTAGACAGCCTTCTTTGCTTCGTACGTACTGTCGGGCAATTCGTTGTCCTTTGGAAGCATCTTCTTTAACATTTTCAGCAACTTTTCAAATCCCTTGTCAGATACACCATTCTCTGCCTTCCATTGTAGCAATTCCAGTGTGGTACCCAGCTTTTTCTTGTCATCTTCGCAATTTGGGTACAACAATTTTTTGTGATCCTCTAACATGCGCTGCAACTTCAACTTCTCCTTTTCACTTTCGCAGTTTCTCTTTGCATCAGCAATGGCCCGACCAAGATCATCAGCGGGCTCATCTGATGCCTCTTCTTCAGCTTCTTCTTCTTCATTCTCTTCCCCCATTGTAGTACCATCGTATTCAGGGAACTCAGGATAGTTGTCATCATCCTCTTCTTCTTTATTCTCTTCCATTAGAACCCCTCTTTCTCCGTGCTTGGTCCAACAGCTATAGCCGGACATGAAACCGGACGTAAACAGGTGGACGTGAATGACTTTTGAGCTAGAGTAATTCCTATCATTCTTACAGACACCACATGGACAACACATAAAACCATTCCGCTTGTTTGCCTCAGCACGCAGAAAACTATGCACGCCATTAATGAACTGGGGAGAGCGTCGGTCATCGTACATCCATTGCCGACTCGTCTTCATTACACAACACCGAAAAGACGAAATTAATACAAGTTCATACATAAAGTTCATACACACTTATTCTCATAAAACAACATAAAACTATCTAGCTAAAGCATTTAAATGCAACAACAAATGCGATCAAAATCGCAACTAAGGTAATAATTGATCCAACAGCATAATGATACCAAGCCTCTTTATTAACGGCATATTTTCTAATCTTTCTAATCTTCAAGCGCATTGCATCCATCTTGATCTTGTGATCATCGACGACATCGGCAACATACAACTCCAATTTCATCTTCTCTTCTTCAATTCTTTTCAATTTTTCTTTCAAATACTCGTTTTCTTTTTCAACTAAATTTAACTTCTCGACAAGAGGGTCGGTTGCAATTTCCGGTTCACATACCTCCTAGATAAAAATATCTATGTCAACACGATGGGCATAATTGTCATAAACACGAAATGCAACAAATAGTTATAAAAGAGAATATACCACATCCGAATCATAAACCAGACGAGGCCGACGGGGACGGATATCAAAGTCATGGCACTATGTATAACAAACAATCATACAAGTAAGAAAATTATACAAGTAACTATCTAAATCATACAAATAAGATTTTTTTAATAAAAAGGATAAGAACAAGAGGCTCACCAAGGTGGTGCCGGCGACGGGACGGTGCAGGCGATCGACGGTGGTTAGGACGGGGATGGGAAGGCACTAAGTAAACCACACCTACACATATGCAAACTAAGAAGTTAATTTGAGCTCAAATTGCATATAAATGAAATAAACTCCCACATAATTACTCCCAAACTAAAACCCACAAATCACTATACTTATAGAGCATTGCACGAGCTAATCTAGCAATGAGAGATGAAAGGACAAAGTTGCTAACCTTTGTGAACACTTGGATAGATGGGGTGCCTTCAAATCTTGACAAATCTTTGGCAAAAATGGAGGATGAGCTCGAGCAAGGGGAAGAACAGAGGAGAGAAAGGGGAAAACAGAGAGAATGGGCTCGGGCTGGACGAAGGGTTTATATAGGGACGTCTTTAGTCCCGGTTGGTTATACAAACCGGGACTAAAGGTCCACCTCTAGTCCCGGTTTGTATCACAAACCGGGACTAAAGGGGCTCGTGGGGGTCCCAGCCTGACACCAGCCTGCCACCACCCCTTTAGTCCCGGTTTGTATCACAAACCGGGACTATAGGTAGAAAATGAACCAGGACTAATGATACCCGTGCCCCCGACCGCTCCTAGCCGTTGGAACCGGGACTAATGGTCACATTAGTCCCGGGCCGTAATCAAACCGGGACTAAAGGGGCGGACGAAAGGTCTGTTTTCTACTAGTGGTAGCTAGGTTGGATGATTTGTAGGGCTCGGTTACTCTGCCATAGAAATAATGCCTTTTTTATGTTAGGAAGGCCCTGAAAAGCATGCTCAGGTCAGGTCAGGTGGCACATGGACAAATACAAATTCAGTAATATATATAATATGAGTATGGTAAAGGCACACTACATGTTGACAGCCGTTGCCGCTGCTACAATGTCAACAAGCTCCATTATTATGTTCTCAATTAAATCAGACTCGTCACCATTAGGTTTAGCTATCCAATGGCAAGTCTATATTCTACCGAAGGTAATTTTTTATTCCAGTTTTTTAGAAGGGACGGGAAAACCGGTGTCCGAGAAATCTCCGAATTTTTGAATTTTGTTCGCCCCAAATTTCCAAATAAATTTTGAATTAAAATAATGGTTTCAAAATATATTAAACTTAACCCATATTAAATACAAACTGCTTCTTTTTATGTTGTTTAGTGCGGTTCCTTCTCCCATGTTGGTCTTAGGTTCGAGCCAGAGTTACCGTATTCCCCACGGTTGTGTTTGTCGTCTCTGGAGCTCCTTCATGGCTCCCTCATGGTTCCGTCCCACAAGATCGGAACTATGACAACCACAAAGCAACCTCCACGCCTCCTTCTTAAGTAGTGGTTGGCCCGCCATTGCGGGCCGCTTAAGAGAAAGTTGTGCGCATGTTTCTCCATCTTGAAAAAAAACATCACCGTCATCTCAAAATAAAAAAGAACTTTCTCGCATCATGTGGACATCAGATCCATCTCAAAAAGAAAAAGAAAAAGTCTAGAAAACTTTTCTCAAAAAGATAAAGGAAAAAAAGTCTCACTCCCATCTTCTAAAAATAATCAAAAAAAAAGAATCAAAAACTCTCTTACCGCGGCCAACCAGCATGAGCCATGTGGCATAGCTGGCTGGCCGCCCTTCCAGTGTGCCTTAATGGGTTTAATTGGAGTCACCTCCGAACCCTTCACTTTGGAAATTTTCGTCTTTGCTTTGTGTTGCTTTGCATTCTCCACACTCTTCACTGTCGAAGTTGTCTTGCTTGTTTCTTGATGAGGCAGCATCATGTCTTGATATATTGTGTTGAATTCAGCAGTCTGTTCGATGGAGAAGTTTCCTACTCCCTCCGATCCGTATTACTTGTTGCTCAAACGGGTGCGGCCATTTATCAGCCCGCGGTGACTCATTGCACAATGGGTAGTGGTGGTTGGTCTGCAGCAGCAGCGCCACCCAGTTCACCCCCGACAGGGGCGTGGAGAATGGGAAAGTGGGAGCAACAACGAGCAGCGCATATGGATATGAAACGAAGGGTGGAGGAAGAAGATAAACCGGGGGAAAAAAGCAAAAGGGGACCGCATGATTGGGTGGGATCGGACATCGCTGACGCGACCGGCGCGTGCTTTGGCTGGTCGGCCGGATAGAAACATTTACCATAAAAATAATATTTGTTCTAAAATTGGTACACTTTTGGCATATCTCATCTGCTCTGCAAAAATAGAGAACTGAGCCTAGCTCAGATGGTTAGTTTTCTTGTGGTGGAACCAACTCACTAGGGTTCAAGTCCTAAACTTGACATTGATGCTCGTATTTTTTGGATTTATTCCAGGCTTTCCGCCGATGTTCGTTCAGTGGGTGGAGACGTTCTCGTCGACTACGAGGCGCCTGTGGTGACTTCGTCAATCTCAAGATATTATGCCGGCCCAATCTCTCGGAGATGCTTATAGGGGTAGGGTTGTGCATGCGTTCATAGGTTGGGTGTATGTGCGTGTATGTGCTTGTAGTGTTTTTAAAAAAAATCTGCTCTGCAAAATATATGGTTTTTTTCTTTCTGTTTGAGGACAACCAAATATATGGGTTGGGTTTGCATTGTTCTGATGCATGCATGGACTCAGTAGATCCAGATGGGCCTTGATTGTTACATCGGGCAGGCCTTGAATGGGCAACCAACACACGCACGTGTTGCCTCTGTCTTTACACTTCGCCTCACTCTCCCCAGCTCTGCTCAGCTATTCTCCAAAGATTAATCCCCTCTCGTTAGGGTTCTACTACTCGCGGCGGCGACAGCCGAACGTCGAGATCGAAGATCCCCTGCCGTCTCCTTCCATCCCTCTCGCTCGTTCGGACTGATCAAGGGACTCTTTGGGAGGGTTGCCCGGTATTGACCACGGGGTTGATGCAGGAGGCGTTCTAGGGTTCTCTCAACAGCCCGGTCGTTTTTCTTCGTCGGACTAGGATTCAAGAGATGGCGGACAAAGCTTCGGGGTCAAAGACAGTAGACTCCAAAGATGTGGCTGAGATGATGGAAAGGCTTGGTCTCCAAGAGGATGACCTAGATGATGTGGTTTTTGAGGAACAAGAAGCGCCCCCCCCCCCCCCCCCCCCCCCCCACAGAGTCGATTAGATGGATGGCGCTGGCAAGAGTTCATATGGAGAAATCCTATAGCCAGTACTGGTTCTTCAAGACGATGAGGGCGGCGTGGGATCTAGCCCAAGAGGTAAAGATCAGACCCCTCGAAGACAATTTGTACACTCTGCAATTCTCGTGCTTGGGCGATTGGGAGAGAGTCATGGAAGAGGGACCTTGGAATTACAAGGGCTTTGCGGTGATTATTGCACCTTTTGACGGATTTACAAAGCCGTCTCAAATCAAGCTTGACACTCTTGAGATCTGGGCCCAGATTCATGATCTTCCTGATGGTTTCTGCCCCATGTTGAAGGCTTTGGCGGGGAAGATTGGTGAAGTTGTGTTTGTGGAACCAAAGTCCCATGATTTTGAAGGAAATTTTTACAGGGTTCGGGTCAAGATTGATGTTCACAAACCCCTGAAGAATGCTACATCGGTGGCGAAAGATAACAAGAGACAGATTTTTCTTGTTAAGTATGAACGCCTCCCTGACTAGTGTGCTGTATGTGGCCATCTTGGTCACCAATTCAAGGAGCACGGGGATGGGATTCACCCCCCGAAGGCTCTGGTTTTTAAGGAACTAAGAGCAAGCTGGTTCCGCGGAGCAGGAAGAGGTCCGGGAGAAGGGCGCGCCCGTAGGGGCGGCTTTGGACGTGGAGCTCCAAGGGGAGGCGCTGCATTCAGCGGTGGCAGGGGCATGACACAGCAGTCACAGCAACAGGAAGATGACGAGGACGTGGATGCGTTCATGGAGGATGCTGATCCAAACAGAAAGAGATTACCGGAGACTGGGAACACAGGGGGCAAAAACAACCCTAAAGGGGCGATGGCCAGTGGTAACCAACTCATGCTTTTGGCACCTCCAACGGTCCCTCCAAGTCCATCGTCTCGACAAGAGCAGAAGAGAGCCAAGGTTGTCCCTAATGTAGAGAAGGGTTTGCTAAAGAAGAATCTCAGCGACAAGACCAATGATGCACCCATGGCGGAGACCCAGAGCGGCCTCCGCCGGGCACAATGAGTATCATGTGCTGGAACTGTCGTGGTGGGTGGGTAAACCTACGACAGTTCAAGAGCTTTGCGATCTAGCAAAGCAATTTACCCTGGCAGTACTTTGTATAGTAGAAACTCAGCTAGACAGAGTACGTGTCGAGAATTTGAAATCTTCGTTATGTTATGATAATAGTTTTGCTGTGAGCAGTTCTGGTAGAAGTGGAGGTTCAGGCATTTTTTGGAATAATGAAATAAAGCTGAAAGTTGAGGGCTACTCTAAGTATCATATTGATGCACTAATTGATGAGATGGGACCAAGCCCGTGGAGGCTAACTTGTGTTTATGGAGAAGCGCAGGTGGCATCAAGGCAAAACACTTGGGACACTATTCGGGGGATAGCTGGAACTTCTTCTCTCCCATGGCTATTGATAGGGGACTTCAATGAGGTGTTGCATGCAAGTGAATACAACGGAGTTGGGCAGAGAAGCCAAAGCCAGATAGCAGCTTTTAGAGCAGTGGTGGATGACTCTGCTTTGCTGGACCTAGGGCACACAGGAACTCCATGGACGTTCGAGCATAAAGTTACAGGAGGCTCCTATACTCGAGTTAGGCTCGACAGAGCGCTTGCATGCAGTGCATGGACAGCGCAGTTCCCACTGGCGCGAGTGGACCACCTGACGGCGGCTTCTTCGGACCATGTGCCAGTTCGTTTGGATCTGTATGGAGAGGCAGAGGGGAGACAGCGACAGCACACTTTTCGTTATGAAACCATGTGGGAATCCCATACCCAACTGCACGCAAAGGTAGCTGATGATTGGGGGGGCTCGCCTGCATGCGGATCAGTGGCGGAAATCAAAGAGAAGCTGGCAGCCTTGGCCTCGTCGTTATCTGCATGGGACAAGACCACGTTCGGAAGCGTGCGTAGGCAGATCAGGAGCTTAAAACGCGAACTGGAGATATTGCAGAGTGTTCCAGGGAGGGTCGGCCCATCTCGCAGAGAACTAAAAATCAAGGAAAATCTGATCGAGCTTTATCACAGGGAAGAATTGATGTGGAGACAACGTGCTAGAGTTGAATGGCTCCGGGCGGGTGATAAGAATACCCGGTTTTTTCAGTTACGTCACTAGTGGAGAAACGGCCTTTAGTCCCGGTTGGAAAGGGCCTTTAGTCCCGGTTCACCAACCGGGACTAATAAATCGGGACTAAAGGCCCCTACCCTTTAGTCCCGGTTGGCCACGACCCGGGACTAAATCCCTGCCACGTGGCCGGCAGCGCGCGCCGGGGGCTGGGGACCTTTAGTCCCGGTTGGTGACACCAACCGGGACTAAATCCCTGCCACGTGGCCGCGGGGGCTGGGGACCTTTAGTCCCGGTTGGTGACACCAACCGGGACTAAAGGTTTAGGGGTTTAGGGTTTATTGTTTATTTTTCCTTTTCATTTTATGTTTTCCATTTAATTCTTTTTCATTTCAAACATATTTTATGCTATGACATACTGTACACGTTATGAATATATAATAGAATTTCTCGTAGAACCAATCATATATCATAGAATTTCTCGTACGACCATGCATACACATATATATATACAATTTGGTATATACAATTTCTCCTACAATTTGCAGATCATTACATGCAGGCATTAGGTGAAATGGTATTCTCCATCGGGAGATATGACTTGCTGAAGCAAAAATCCCGCCATTTTCTCTTTGAAGTGCTCGTATGCGGTCCTTTGGTAGGAGCCTATCCCGCATCTCCACCATCTTTAAAGAAGGAGATCATTATGAATATATTAGTTGTGTGTATATATATTAGATCATGATAAAAAAAAAGTGTGAATAGTGTTTACGTACCCAAAGATGTCTTGCATCTCTGCTCCTTTCGGTCATAAAGCGAATGTTCTCGCAAACGATGTATGCACATATATTAGTCCCCTTTTCCTGCCTCATACACTTTACGAGAATAGAATTCAATCAGATAATAATCAAGCATGATAATGGTATTGAAACTAGAATTAAAGAGATGCGTGGACGTAGCTAGTACTACTTAATTACCTTGGACCGTCGCCATTTCAGCTGTGGTTTCCATTGACCGACAACCTCTTTGATGAACTTTTTCCAAACCCTGCCCGGCAAAGAAAATGAATAAAGGAGTTATTAATTACTTGATATCAGGAAATGAACTAAAGAGGCCGACGTAGTGCGATAATGATAGAAATTACCTGTCGAGCATCAAAAACAGGCTTTTGTATTCTTCAGGGTCTTTACCTAGTGAGTCCAGTACTTCAACAGTTCCCTCGTCTACTCTAATGATTAGCAGGATCCAGTGGAATCTGCACACACGTTTGTATAAGCGGGCATGCATAACTCGTCAACTACACTTAACATCGAGTAAGCAAAAATAGAATTTGTAGTACAAGACAGTAACACTCACCTGAAGTTGTAAGGAAAAAGTATTTCTGGTTTGGTATTTAGTTCCTTAAAAAACATTAGCAAGCTATTCTCTGTGTCTTTGGGGTAGTCTTGTATCATATTTTCATTAACGGTATTTGGGTCAATGAACCCAATGCCATAGACTCCATCTCTGTTCATTTCAAAAATCTTCATTCTGCATAATACCATAGAAAAGAATATAGTGAGGATAATTACAGGCAATGAACGAGCTGAGCTAGAGACTTAAATTATAGAAAGAAATCACTTACAGACAATAGCAACTAACGAGAGATTTGTCGAGTGCGTCTTGATTGAATAACTGAAAATTTTCTGAAAATTCAATCCACACATCTTTTCCATGGAAGTAATGCTCTGGCTTGACTTTCACCATGAGGCTCTCTCGCCCGGCCTTTATTTCTCTCAGGTACCAGTCATGCAATCTGCGCATTTGCGTTGATAGAAGCTTCTCCTCGTCAGGCCTGACCAGAGGGTTCCCGGGGACATATTTCCATGCTAGTTCCTTCGGATCCATCGTGGGGAATTCCTCGATGCCTAGGAGTTGTTCAACAGTGACACCCATCTCTCTAGCCATCTCTCTATCAGCGTCGGTTACCGCCTTATCGGTACTCACCTTGAGCGGGGGGGTCGATTGCACTTCCTGTTCTCCGAGCTGAGAAACAGTTTTCCCGCTTTTATTACTACCTGTAAGGCTCGACTGCTAATTTTTTTGTTGATAATATGACTGGCTAATAGAGCGTTCATAGCCTGATCGCCTTTTCTCCACAGCCGGTTTAGCAAGATCCACAAAGTGTTGTACGACTTTCTCAGGTATTTTCTCCTTTGGCGGCGGGGGCGGTTTCGGTGCAAAATGGGCCTGCACTTCGGAAGCCACTTGGGCTTTGGTTTCGTCCTCAGTCATCCCGTAAGCCAACTTCTTTTTGGCAGGAGGCTCGGGTTTCTTCTTTGGTGCTTCCTTCCGCTTTGTAGTCGGCTGACGCGGTGGAGATCGATATCGCGTACTCGCGCTGGGCTCCGTCTCGAGGTGGGGTGGATTCGGCTGACGCGGCGGAGATCGATATGGTGGCGGACTCGCGCTGCGCTCCGTCTCGAGGTGGGTTGGAGTCGGCTGACGCGGCGGACTTGGAGGAGGAGTCGGTGCCCTTGGCGTCGAGTTTGGAAAGACGATGCAATCCTTTCTCCATACAATGATACCACGTATGGCTTCTCCCAGTGTCTGCTCCCCTTGACCTCCAGGAAAGTCAAGCTGTAGTGAGTCATATGCCGACAGAACTTCATCCACAACGACACGAGCATAGCCAGGTGGAATCGGATTGCCGTGGAAGGTTGCTTCAGGGGGATTTGGTAAAGCATAGCCGTCCACCACCTTCATGGATATGTTCTTCACTTTCATGTGTAGCTCACAACTTGTCGTCTCTTCGATATCATCCACGGGGTAGCGAGCCAGCAGTGCATCATCGGCCGGGACCCCCGTGGAACCAACGCTGCTTTTCGGCATAGATGGGACGGTGCTATCCAATGCTGGATCTGCTTGCTGTTGCCGCTGAGACACCCTTTTCAGGCTAAGTGTGTCGATCTGCTCCTGCTGCTGCATGAAAGCGCGTTCCAAATCCGCGTGCTTTGATTCTACTTGTTGAAGCCGGTCTGCATCCTGCTTCTTCTTGTCTTCCTCCTGCTTCTTCTTTCTCGCACGGCTTCTGTAACTGACGTTCCAGTCCGCAAACCCCTCAACCAACGGAACAACGCCTTTGCCTCGTGTTCGTCCCGGGTGTTCAGGATTCCCGAGGGCGCGTGTAAGCTCGTCGTTCAGGATTCCTTAATACATCTCCATTAGTGTCGTCATGCATGAGACGTGTTTGCAACCAACCGCCGAATGACGCCATGTGTGTACGTTTGATCCAGGGCTCAGACTGCTCCGGGTTCTTGGAGCGTACACTATCCAGGTGTTCCTCGATATACGGAGCCACCAAGCTGGAATTTTGTAGAATTGTGTAGTGTGCTTGCGCCCAAGAATGCCCGTCCATACATATTACTGAATTCTTTCCTAGCGTGCCTTTTCCACCCAGTCTGCCCTCATGCCGCGATTCGGGAACACCAATCGGCTTAAGGTCGGGAATAAAGTCAACACAAAACTCAATGACCTCCTCTGTTTCATGGCCCTTGGAGATGCTTCCTTCTGGCCTAGCACGGTTATGAACATATTTCTTTAAGACTCTCATGAACCTCTCAAAGGGGAACATATTGTGTAGAAATACAGGACCCAGAATGGCAATCTTGTCGACTAGGTGAACTAGGACGTGCGTCATGATATTGAAGAAGGATGGTGGGAACACCAACTCGAAACTGACAAGACATTGCACCAAATCATTCTGTAACCTTGGTAGGATTTCTGGATCGATTACCTTCTGAGAGATTCCATTGAGGAATGCACATAGCTTCACAATGGCTAATCGAACGTTGTCATGTAGAAGCCCCCTCAATGCAACCGGAAGCAATTGCGTCATAATCACGTGGCAGTCATGAGACTTTAGGTTCTGGAACTTTTCTCTGCCATATTTATTATTCCCTTTATATTCGACGAGAAGCCAGACGGGACCTTCATACTGAGCAGGCATTCAAAGAATATTTCCTTCTCTTCTTTGGTAAGAGCATAGCTGGCAGGACCTTGATACTGCTTTGGATGCATGCCGTCTTTTCCGTGCATACGTTGCTGGTCCTCCTGTGCCTCCGGTGTATCTTTTGTCTTCCCATACACGCCCAAGAAGCCTAGCAGGTTCACGCAAAGATTCTTCGTCACGTGCATCACGTCGATTGCAGAGCGGACCTCTAGGTCTTTCCAATAGGGTAGGTCCCAAAATATAGATTTCTTCTTCCACATGGGTGCGTGTCCGTCAGCGTCATTCGGAACAGATTGTCCGCCAGGACCCTTTCCAAAGATTACTTTTAATTCCTTGACCATATCAAGTATATCATCACCAGTACGGTGGCGAGGCTTCTTCCGATGATCTGCCTCACCTTTGAAATGCTTGTCTTTCTTTCTTAAGAGATGCTTGATCGGAAGAAATCGACGATGTCCCAGGTACACATTCTTCTTACATTTATCCAAATATATACTTTGGGTATCATCTAAACAATGCGTGAATGCGTGGTATCCCTTGTTTGTCTGTCCTGAAAGGTTACTAAGAGCAGGCCAATCATTGATGGTTACAAACAGCAACGCTCGTAGGTCAAATTCCTGCTGTTTGTGCTCATCCCACACACGTACACCTTTTATGTCCCACAGCTGTAAAAGTTCTTCAACTAATGGCCTTAGGTACACATCAATGTCGTTGCCGGGTTGCTTGGGGCCTTGGATGAGCACTGGCATCATAATGAACTTTCGCTTCATGCACAACCAAGGAGGAAGCTTATAGATACATAGAGTCACAGGCCAGGTGCTATGATTGCTGCTCTGCTCCCCAAAAGGATTAATGCCATCTGCACTTATACCAAACCATAAGTTCCTTGCGTCACCTGCAAACTCCGGCCACTTTCTCTCGATTTTTCTCTACTGCGACCCGTCAGCGGGTACTCTCAACTTCCCGTCTTTCTTACGGTCTTCTTTGTGCCATCGCAACAACTTGGCATGCTCTTTGTTTTGGAACAAACGTTTCAACCGTGGTATTATAGGAGCATACCACATCACCTTGGCAGGAATCCTCTTCCTGGGGCGCTCGCCCTCAACATCGTCACCAGGGTCATCGCGGCTGATCTTATAGCGCAATGCACCGCATACCGGGCATGCATTCAAATTCTCGTACTCCTCACCGCGGTAGAGGATGCAGTCATTAGGGCATGCATGTATCTTCTGCACCTCTAATCCTAGAGGGCAGACAGCCTTCTTTGCTTCGTACGTACTGTCGGGCAATTCGTTGTCGTTTGGAAGCATCTTCTTTAACATTTTCAGCAACTTTTCAAATCCCTTGTCAGATACACCATTCTCTGCCTTCCATTACAGCAAATCCAGTGTGGTACCCAGCTTTTTCTTGTCATCTTCGCAATTTGGGTACAACAATTTTTTGTGATCCTCTAACATGCGCTGCAACTTCAACTTCTCCTTTTCACTTTCGCAGTTTCTCTTTGCATCAGCAATGGCCCGACCAAGATCATCAGCGGGCTCATTTGATGCCTCTTCTTCAGCTTCTTCTTCTTCATTCTCTTCCCCCATTGTAGTACCATCGTATTCAGGGAACTCAGGATAGTTGTCATCATCCTCTTTTTCTTCATTCTCTTCCATTAGAATCCCTCTTTCTCCGTGCTTGGTCCAACAGTTATAGCCGGACATGAAATCGGATGTAAACAGGTGGACGTGAATGACTTTTGAGCTAGAGTAATTCCTATCATTCTTACAGACACCACATGGACAACACATAAAACCATTCCGCTTGTTTGCTTCAGCCGCACGCTGAAAACTATGCACGCCATTAATGAACTGGGGAGAGCGTCGGTCATAGTACATCCATTGCCGACTCATCTTCATTACACAACATCGAAAAGACCAAATTAATACAAGTTCATATATAAAGTTCATACACACTTATTCTCATAAAACAACATAAAACTATCTAGCTAAAGCATTTAAATGCAACAACAAATGCGATCAAAATCGCAACTAAGGTAATAATTGATCCAACAGCATAATGATACCAAGCCTCTTTATTAACGGCATATTTTCTAATCTTTCTAATCTTCAAGCGCATTGCTTCCATCTTGATCTTGTGATCATCGACGACATCGGCAACATACAACTCCAATTTCATCTTCTCTTCTTCAATTCTTTTCAATTTTTCTTTCAAATACTCGTTTTCTTTTTCAACTAAATTTAACTTCTCGACAAGAGGGTCGGTTGCAATTTCCGGTTCACATACCTCCTAGATAAAAATATCTATGTCATAAACACGAAATGCAACAAATAGTTATAAAAGAGAATATACCACATCCGAATCATAAACCGGACGAGGGCCGACAGGGACGGATATCAAAGTCATGGCACTATGTATAACAAACAATCATACAAGTAAGAAAATTATACAAATAACTATCTAAATCATACAAATAAGATTTTTTTTATAAAAAGGATAAGAACAAGAGGCTCACCAAGGTGGTGCCGGCGACGGGACGGTGCGGGCGATCGACGGTGGTTAGGACGGGGACGGGAAGGCACTAAGTAAACCACACCTACACATATGCAAACTAAGAAGTTAATTTGAGCTCAAATTGCATATAAATGAAATAAACTCCCACATAATTACTCCCAAACTAAAACCCACAAATCACTATACTTATAGAGCATTGCACGAGCTAATCTAGCAATGAGAGATGAAAGGACAAATTTGCTAACCTTTGTGAACACTTGGATAGATGGGGTGCCTTCAAATCTTGACAAATCTTTGGCAAAAATGGAGGATGAGCTCGAGCAAGGGGAAGAACAGAGGAGAGAAAGGGGAAAACAGAGAGAATGGGCTCGGGCTGGACGAAGGGTTTATATAGGGGCGTCTTTAGTCCCGGTTGGTTATACAAACCGGGACTAAAGGTCCACCTCTAGTCCCGGTTTGTGATACAAACCGGGACTAAAGGGGCTCGTGGGGGCCCCAGCCTGACACCAGCCTGCCACCACCCCTTTAGTCCCGGTTTGTATCACAAACCGGGACTATAGGTAGAAAATGAACCGGGACTAATGATGCCCGTGCCCCCGACCGCTCCTAGCCGTTGGAACCGGGACTAATGGTCACATTAGTCCCGGGCCGTAATCAAACCGGGACTAAAGGGGCGGACGAAAGGTTTGTTTTCTACTAGTGCGTGCGAGCATGCGTAGGAGGAAAAAAATCTTATCAAGCTATTAGTGCAGGAGGATGGCAACACGACGGAGGATATACAAACTATGAAGGACATGGTTAACTCTTTCTATAGTAACCTTTACACGTCGGAAGGGGCCCATGATATGGATGAGGTGTTGAATGCAGTACCAGTGAAGGTAACCGCCCAAATGAATGAACAGTTGAATGCACCTTACACTGCCGAAGAGGTAAAGATCGCCTTATTCCAGATGGGCCCGACGAAAGCTCCTGGACCCGATGGATTCCCTGCTCATTTTTTCCAGCACCATTGGGAGGTCTGTGGCGAAGACGTGACTAGGGTAGTACTCCGTATTGTCTCAGGTACGGAAAGCGCGGAGGAGATTAACAACACCGTGTTGGTGCTAATTCCGAAGGTAAAATCTCCTACATTGCTTACACAATTTCGTTTGATCAGTTTGTGCAATGTCTTGTATAAGGTTGCGTCCAAAGTGATAGCCAACCGCTTGAAGCTAATCTTACCGGAAATCATCTCTGAGGAGCAGTCGGCTTTCGTCCCCGGTAGATTAATTACAGATAACATCATTGCTGCTTATGAATGCCTCCATTTTATGAAAAGAAACAAAGCTCAGATTCACAGGTCTTGTGCATTGAAACTGGATATGATGAAGGCTTATGATCGTGTTGAGTGGGACTATCTCAGAGCTTTCATGCTGAAGCTGGGATTCACTCAGAATTGGGTTAATATTGTCATGGGGATGGTCTCCTCCGTCTCCTTCTCGGTTATGTTTAATGGACAAAAGTTAGAAGAGTTCAAACCTACGCGTGGCATCCGTCAAGGGGATCCTATTTCACCCTATTTGTTTTTGCTGGCAGCAGAGGGCCCTTCGTGCCTCTTAAAAACTCGTGTTCAGTCATCTAATCTGGGAGGAATTAAAGTGGCTTCAACGGCTCCGCCGATAAACCACTTGTTATTTGCAGATGACAGCCTGCTGTTTTTTAAAGCAAATTCGGAAGGGGCGGAAGAAGTTTCTCTCTTATTGGAAACCTATGCTAGGGTTCTGGTCAAAGAGTAAACAGAGATAAATCATCGTGTTTTTTCAGCAAGGGATGTCCTGAATCAGTAAGAGAGCAGGTGAAGCAAGTCTTGCAAGTTCCCAATGAGCAACTTAGTGAGAAATACTTGGGGCTGCCTACGGACGTAGGCTCATCCAAGAATGGAGCGTTCAAGTACCTTATTGATCGTTTGTGGAACAAAATCAGAGGATGGATGGAGAAGACCCTTTCTGCTGCAGGAAAGGATGTCCTCATCAAATCAGTAGCACAAGCCATTCCGGTCTTCTCTATGTCTTGTTTTAAGCTGCCTCAAGGATTATGTGAAAAGTTAACCTCAGCAATAAGAGCCTTCTGGTGGGGAAGCAAACAAGGGAAGAGGAAACCCTATTGGGTGTCATGGGACAGTATGACAATGCCAAAGTATATGGGCGGTCTAGGTTTTCGAGATTTCAAACTTTTTAACTTGGCACTCCTGGCTAGGCAATCATGGAGGATATTGGTCTCCCCAAATTCTCTCAGTGCTCGAATTTTAAAGGCTGTGTACTTTCCAAATTGCTCAATTCTTGAAGCCAATATTCGAAACCATCCATCCCAGATTTGGAGATCGATTCTTGAAGGAAGGGATATTATGAAGCAGGGTCTGGTCAAGCGAATAGGTGATGGGACTTCCACGGCGATATGGAGCACCAACTGGATCCCTCGAACAGAGCTAATGAGGCCACTCGTGTCTAGAGTGGCAAACCCACCTCAGCTAGTTGCCGAACTGATTGATTCAGGTAATGCACGATGGAATATGGAGCTAGTATAACAGGTGTTTCTGCCGTTCGATGCACAGGCAATTTTTCAGATCCCGATTTGTGTAAGGAATGTGGAGGACTACTGGTCTTGGATGTTTGAGAAATCGGGCATTTTCAGTGTTAGATCCTGTTATCGTATGATAGTTGAGACCAAGAAGCGGCGCGAGGACTGGCTGGAATCTCGTCCGGGAGCCTCTAACCGCAAAGAAGAGGAGTCAGGTTGGGTTCACTTATGGAAAACTTTTGTTCCAGCGAAGATCAGAGTTTTCTTGTGGAGACTTGTGCATCAATCTATACCCACGGAAGATGTCAGAATGCATAGGAATATGGCTACGAGTTGCACATGTGCTATTTGTGGGACTCCGGACTCATGGAAGCATAGCCTGATGGAGTGTACGGCTGCTCGGTGTGTTTGGTCTTTGGTTGACCAGGAGCTAATTGATGAATTAATGATCAATACTGAACAGAATGCAAAGAGGTGGTTATTTACTATGATTGAGCAACTTTCCCATGAGAAGTTTATCAAGGCAGCAGTCACCCTTTGGGCCATATGGTGGGCGAGACGGAAGCTGATCCACGAAGGAATAAATCAAAGCCCTCTGTCGACATATATGTTCATTACCCACTTCATCTCAGAGTTGGAAGATGGTCAGCAGCAAACACAGAACCAGGTGATTAATCCGGTGATTGCAGCCCCGAGGAGATGGATTCCAGCTGCTGCAGGGTACGCCAAGATCAATGTCGACGCCGCTGTTTCACGTGGAGTTGGTGCAGTTGCGGCTGTGTGCAGGAACAGCAATGGAGGATACCTGGGATCTTCGGTGTTTGTCATTCGAGGGTTGACAGATCCGCCTACACTTGAAGCTATCGCATGCAGGGAAGGTTTATCTCTTGTGGAAGATCTGGGGCTCCAAAATTTGGTGATTGCATCTGATTGTCAAACGGTGGTGAAGCATATCAAAGATAGATCGGGTGGAAACTACGGTGGAGTAGTGA
Source organism: Elymus sibiricus (assembly GCA_039707655.1). Taxonomy (NCBI): domain Eukaryota; kingdom Viridiplantae; phylum Streptophyta; class Magnoliopsida; order Poales; family Poaceae; genus Elymus; species Elymus sibiricus. Next base: position 29,958,214 of record CM077674.1, read on the forward strand.
AAGAAATAGTTTCTTGGCAAACTTCTTTTAATTCCTGCAGTTTTAAATTCGAATCTAGAAGCTCAAATGTTGAGCCTCATAATCTAGCTAGGCATGCTGTAAAGTTGGATCATGGCCGCCACATTTGGTTGGGGCTACCACATGACATTGATGTAATACCGGTAGCAATACCGATTAATGAATAAAGCCTAGCAGATTTGTTAAAAAAAAAAAGCTATTCTCCAAAACAAAAAAAAAACTCTGCTCAGCTCAACGCACCGCAACACTTGAGAGGACCGCCGCCGCAACCGCTAATCTCGCCGGCGACCTCAGCCAGTCCACTGCGGAGGCCACTAAAGTTTCCCCTTCCTTTCCCGATGTAACCGAGGTCAGCTTTTCTCCTTCCTTTCCTCTCCCAGTTTTCGTTTCCCTTCTCTTCTCCCGTCCGGGAAACCCTAGCCAGATTTTTCTCACAGGAAATCTTACTTGTGTACGGGAGCTCAGTTGACGGCGAGATAGATGGCGGAGCTCACCTCAGCTCAACGGAAACTGTAAGATCCAGCATCTCCATATCTTTCGATTCTCTCCCCCAATTTCATTCCCGTGCACTCTGTATATGCCCTGCTCGTTGGATGGGTGTTCTTTAATTAGTTACTTTTGCAACAAAATTCAAGAAACTAGCCCTTTGCCTTCACGCCAATTTGCAATTTTAATTTCACTCCCCCTGATTCCAGTTCGTGTTGTTTATATAGGCCCTGTTGGATGGATAGGGTGTCTTTAGTTGGTTCTTTTTGCAACTAAATGCAAGACATTAATTAGTCCTTTACCTTGACGTCCATTTGTAATTTTCGTTTTCTACCCCCTGTTTAATTTCACGCCGTTCATCTGTATATCTTCTGGCTGCTACGTAAGTAGCATTTCTGGGATGTTATGTGTTGGATTTTCTGTAATTCGTTAAAGAAATTGGTCCATTGCATTGACTCTGCTTTGCATATGTTTGTCGCTGTCGATTTCACAAGGTTGATCCCGAGTATAAACCATCTATGGTTGGCGAGACACAGCGGCATTACCCACACCGATGGCGGCCGTCGATGCCGTATCCAAGGTGCTCGATGATGACAACCTCCTCATCAAGATCCTCCTCTGTGTTGACCTCCCCACCACCCTCGTTTCTGCCGCTCTTGTCTGCAAGCGGTGGCTACAGCATGCGTCTGACCGCGAGTTCCTCCGTCGTTTCCGCAAGCTCCACCCACCCCGCCTCATCGGTTTCTACGTCCTCGAGTGGTCAGTGCCAAAAAGTCCACGCTTCATCCCGATGTTGCCATCTCAGCACCTGGAACGTGCCGCTGTCGTCCGTCGTGCAAGGTTCGGCCTGGAAACTAACCAGAGCGACACCATATGGACCTACATCACGGATTGCCAGAATGGCAGAGTCCTAACCAAGCGCCGCAATGGAAGCACAGGGGGACTTAAGATGCACATGCCACTATGCCCTGAGAGAGGCATGGATGCCATCCCACCATTCCCAAGCCCTAAACCGCAGCGTGGCTATCACCGCAGTTTGAGTCAAATCCTCTCCAAAGAAGGAATCAACGGCTTGTCCTACTTCCTCGTGTCCATGGAGTCTGCCAAGTATGGAATTTATCGGATGTCTAGGGTGAGAGTTTATATGTTGAAAGATGGTGTGTGGTGCTTACATACATCGGCATCGGCACATCTCCCTCTTCCTCTTATGGGAATAAACTCAGTGCTCGTCGACGGTAAAATCTATATGGCGGCTGCCATGATGACATTATCATCTTCGATTTGACGACCTCAAGTTTCTCGGTAATGCAGCTCCCACAAGGAGTGGAGTTTGGTTCGTTCATGACTATGTTGTCACGGGCAGATGATTATTCTAGTGTTTATCTCATACATGCTAAGGAGCTTCAAATTCGCATTTGGCTCCAAAAGAGGGACACCTCACTACCCCAAACAGACTTTTTCCTGACGGCCAAAAACTGTCAGGAACGAGCCAATTCCGTCAGGAATCAGCACAAACCGTCAGGAATTTCCCGTCAGCAATAGCTTGTCAGGAACGTCCAGCATTCCTGAAGGTAACCGTCAGGAACAACATTCCTGACGGCGTTTCCTGACAGCCTCGCTGAGCCAATGGAAGTCTATGTCCTGACGGCACAACCATCAGGAACAGCTGTCAGGAACTTGACCATCAGGAAAAAAACATGGTCCTGACAGTTTGTAGCTGATCAAGGATCACCTTCAGGAATGACTAGCAACCCACAATTCGACACATTATTCAAAATTCAGTACAAAAGAATAGATGAAAAATAACAGACATTTGTCGCAGCCATTCATATTAATGCACAAACAAATACGTCAAAACCCATTCATTCACAAAATCACAATACATCTATTGATATCTCCATCTTCACAACATCACATCCAATACACAATTCACAAAATGCTTAACTTGACAGGAGCTGCCACTATACTTCGTCATATGAAGGTAAGTCCACAAGACACTCTATTTGAGTCCTATATTAACAGCTAAAGCATTAACATCCCATCATAGCCTGAGAATAGCTTGGTGTCTGCAACAATGGGAGCCTGCATTCAAACATGGATCCAGCAATGTGCCGATGGGCGCAACAAAGTGAGAGGGCACCAGCAAGGGCCGATCCTTGACATCAAGGACGGTCGTAACATACCATCATAAACTGAGAATAGCTTGGTGTCTGCGACAATGGCAGCTGCATGCAAACTTGGATACAGCAATGCGCTGATGGACGCAAAAAAGTGAGAGTCTCATGGATGTGGATAAAGAATGTCCTGTTGTAAGTAACTTTTGAGGAGCGCCACTTGTGCTTGTGTGAAAAATGGTCCAGGAGCATATGGCATGTCCCACACAGTACCGAGGAACTGAAATAAGTTTAGGTGAGTGAAGCACAGCTAAAATGATGAAGAAATGAAAAAATGTGAAAGTCCACACAAATAAGATGACAAAAGTACAATATTATAGCATACACACTATTAGGAAGTGCGCATAAATCTCACTTTGACATAAATTTGCTACCGGTAACATGTAAATCATATATGCTAGCAGCAAATAGGTGTATATACAGCAGCAAGTAGGTGTATATGCTAGCAGCAAGTAGGTGCACATGCTAGTAGGAAAGAAATCCATTATACAGGCAATAAAACTATATGAACTTGCACATTATAGAGAGTAAATAAATGAACTTGCTACGATCTACAATTTGCTCAAGAGAAATGCAAAGGATGGACTCATTATATTTCAGCTTTACTGATCATGGAAGAAACAATTTGTTGTAGTTTTGAATATAGGACAAAGGTGCAGGAACTTGTAATTGTTCATCTTTATTGCTGCTGCAGGTCCATTCTGCTTTACCTACATAAGAGAAAATGTTGTTTAAATAAACAGCCCACACTCAAAAATCGGATGAGATTGAATACCACTTGCCAGAATAAAACCTATGTAACATATAGGTTATCAAGTTTAATTGGTGAAGGCGGAAGAGGACGGCCAATAGTTTCTGGATTGGATAGATGTAATTATGACGAGCACCGCAGTGTAATATACAATACAATTAGCACAAGAGAAATGCAAAGGATGGGCTCATTATAATTCAGCTTTACTGATCATGGAAGAAACAATTTGTTGTAGTTTTGAATATAGAACAAAGGCACAGGAACTTGTAATTGTTCATCTTTATTGCTGCTGCAGGTCCATTCTGCTTTACCTGCATAAGAGAAAATGTTCTTTAAATAAACAGCCCACAATCAAAAATCGGATGAGACTGAATACCACTTGCCAGAACAAAACCTATGTAACATATGGGTCATCAAGTTTAATTGGTGAACGCGGAAGAGGACGACCAATAGTTTCTGGCTTGGATAAATGTAATTATGACGAGCACCGCAGTGTAATATATAACACAATTAGCACAAGAGAAATGCAAAGGATGGGCTCATTATAATTCAGCTTTACTGATCATGGAAGAAACAATTTGTTGTAGTTTTGAATATAGAACAAAGGCGCAGGAACTTGTAATGGTTCATCTTTATTGCTGCTGCAGGTCCATTCTGCTTTACCTACATAAGAGAAAATGTTCTTTAAATAAACAGCCCACAATCAAAAATCGGATGAGACTGAATACCACTTGCCAGAACAAAACCTATGTAACATATAGGTCATCAAGTTTAATTGGTGAACGCGGAAGAGGACGACCAATAGTTTCTGGCTTGGATAAATGTAACTATGACGAGGACCGCAGTGTAATATATAACACAATTAGCACAAGAGAAATGCAAAGGATGGGCTCAGTATAATTCAGCTAGAATTGTTCAACTTCAACCGGGTGGTACAATAAGAAGCAATTAGGAAAAAGAACCGGTAATGCAGACATGAGATCTATTTTGCAACGACTAAATGCAAAAAATCATACTCCAATCAGGTATAACAGGGACATAAAAAGAATGGCATCTGAAGCAAGGTGGTATTCACATGAATAATTTAGAGGTCCCAGGATGCCGCCAAACACACCGAGCATGATTTATTGAACATGTGCACATATGGTTACCCACATAACAGTTAGACACATGATACCATATATATGAAAAGAAGGCATGGTATACCTTGCTGCTGACAAGGAGAAACTCCTCCCCATGGTCATTCTTCCATGTTCTGTTAGTCACTTGACCTCCAAAAGACAGATCCATAGTCACTGGATCTCCAAAAAGACAGATCCACAGTTACTTGACCTTCAAAAAGACAGATCCATAGTTACTTGACCTTCAAAAAGACAGATCTGAGAACACAAAATACTTTAGTGATCGCTATACTCCACAGGTAACTCGGGAAACATGAGCAAATAGACGGAAATATAAATTGAAACTGGATCATCGACTTCTAATACTTCCAGCAACTAAGACAAGTGGAAGAGTAGACATTGTACCTGTCAATGAAGAGGCACTGCAGTGGCTGGACGTAGAGGTGGGCTGCTGGACGTCGACGGGGCGGCGCTGCTGGACAACGAGGGGGGCCGGTAGATGGGGATGAGGCGGCTAGGAGCGGCTTGACGTCGCCGGTGTAGTGCTGGCCGGCGAGGGAGGGGCCGGTCGATTGTGGATGTTGGCGGCGCGCTCGAGTGGATGCCCAGCAACGGGGCGGCCCTAGATGGGGAGGGACACGGCGCTGGTGGAGTGGGGGAGGCAGCGTGTGTGAGCTCAAGTGCCGGGTGTGGGTGCGGCGGCCGCGGCGGCGGACAGGAGGCGGCGTCCATGGCAGGATTGGTAGGAGCGGCGGCGAGATGCAAGTGAGATGGGATGGGGACGACGGAGGAAGACTAGTCTTTAGGGATTTTGACCCGCTCGTTCGTGACGTTGGGCCCAACCACGTCAGGAGCGACCCACAATCCGCGCGAAAATTCTCCTGGAGCGGCAAAATCGCGCGCGTTATTCCATTCCAAGCGAAAATTTGGGCTGAGATTTTCACGTGCACATTCTAGAAGGCTGGTGCACCGTCACGTACGTGCACAGCAAAGTCATTCGCGACGTGGATTGGCATCCTTCACGAATGTCGCACTGCCCTTCCTGACGGTTACGTGAATTCCTGAAGGTTATTATCGGGCCCTTCAGGATTGACTCGATCTTTTCGCTTCGGCGGCCCATCCACGTCGGGAACCCACTTCTTTCCTGAAGGAGGCCTCGGGCCCTTCACAAATGTCTTGGGCCGTCACGAAAAAACCAAATTCTGGTAGTGCCTGGTTACTGGTGGATGCCATCTGTTTGGTTGACATGTTTGCTAATTTGAGGATATCAGGTTGCGCTGTTGAGGACTATCATATTTTTCTTCATCTAAGACAGGTGGGGGACAATGCCGAGTTTGTGTTCTTGCAGATGCGTCAAAGCGTGTTCTACCTAGATATCAAGTGCAGGACACTGTGTAAAGTGCATGAGATGACAAAATATGATGGATTTTCTTGTCATATCAATCCTCTTATGATGATCTGGCCTCCCACATTCCCTGCGAACAAGGTTGATCCTGCAAGGTATGTCTTTTAGCATCAAGATGATATGTGTGGTGCACTTGTTGACATTATATAGTTTTGCTAGGTGGCTATGTGCATCTTCCATGGCACTTGTTGAGGTTATGTAGTTTGATTCCTTAGTCCATATTAAAAATACTAGTTAAGTGACATTAGCACGCTGCAAGATGATTTGAGACATTTTATTTATTTGTTGATTCCTTGCACCATTTCCTGGTCATTTAAAAATACTAGTTGAGCGACATTAGAGTTTACTGCCATAAGATGATTTGAGACCACTTGTGTAATGGGGTAATATTAAAAAGGTGTTTACTCTTGGTCATAACAGCACTTATTCCTGGGCATGGGCCGCTTTTGTTAAAGCTTGTGTTGGCAGGCACCATACATCATGCTTCCTGAACTTGTTCTTCCCCTTATATAGTCTCATAATAGCAATTTTGTAATGATACTGAAAAATGACTTTGGCGTCTTTAGCATGGACCTCTCATTCTGTTGTATGACTATTTTCTGAACTACCAGTGCAAAACTACACATTTGACCACAAACCCATTAAGCCTGAAACTTGAGCTTTCTATTTTTCGAACATACTGAATTTTCTATGGCCTACCTTTGAACTCTGAACCTCAAGCTATGTATGAGATTTTTAATACCTGTTTTTCTAAATGTTGCTTACTGGATCGTATTTTTTTCCTCGGACACAAGTAGATCCTAGATTTTGTATCTGTGCGTTTGAGCTTGTGTATGCCAATGAAATGTTTCATTTTATATTATAAGTGGCTAGTCCAACCGAAAAGTGGGTAATTTGTTCTTGTTGTTTGGCTGCAATACAAACAGTAAAACTGAAATCTGTTTGCCTTGGATTGTTTTGGAAATGTGTCTGCCTGGGACATGAAGGCATTATATTTCCTGTAGCATTGTAGCTTAAAAGAACTATATGGCTGGATCAAATGCATTCTTTTGATTTGTTGGCGCACATGATTTGTATATCTTTGTACTAGCCACTTGCTGTGTCAGTCTATTTGATGTTTTGGTTCTTAAAGTGGCAAAAATATGCATAGAAGGCATTTAATTTCTTCATCGGTTGTGCTATCATCGGCATGATGTGGTGTTCTGTCCTTTGATGTGCCTCTCTGCAGTTCCTACAAGTACAATCGCAGATCGACTCCAGATTCACGGATTGGTGGTCATCTCTCAAGATGTTGGAGAACAATAAGAAGATGCGCTAAAGTTCTCCAGTGGCCTTAGTAGTCTGGGTGTTATGGATGGAGTGAAATAACTGAATCTTCAGCAATGCCCCCATCCCTTCCCCTCTAGGCGATGAGGAAAAGCATCCAAGCTGGCTGCCAACTTTCGACTCGTGCCAGAACTAAACACTGTTGCTTTTCGTTAATGTTGTAGAAGACCTTGACAATAGTATTACTCTACCATGTACTTATGCCTGGTGGTAATAGTATATATTGTGCTTCTGTGGCATTTGTCCTTCTATTTCCATTGGTTTGATTTACTGGAACAGACTAAAAAATTGAAATATGCCCAGTCAAGTATTGCTGGAATAAATGTATCTTTTGACTAACATGCATTTTGTTGCCAGCTTCTAGTGGATCACGAGCTCGTTATACTGAATTAATGAATGGAGTGAATGCTTGATGAGGGAAATTGCAAGTGGGTTTTAACAGGAATTAAAGATACATGCATTCTAGCAAATACAAAAATGAGCACGGTAAGTGAGTCGAAACTGCAAGCGGAATTCAGTTAGATATACTGCAAGCTTGATTTTTGAAGCTAACCGTGGTAAGTAGGGGCACAAAAATGATGTTTTGTAAGTGGAAGGTTTTCACTGAAAACAGAGGCTTGATCAAGACTTGGTGATATGCCCTTCTAATTTTTTTATTTATCTTTCTTATGGTGGAATATGTTTCTTCTTGCCTTTTTTGACAAATTAATTAATATAACTTGATTGGTGATTGCGCGGAATAAAGTACTAGTAATTAATTTGTTTTCTTTGCTGACTAAATGAGCATACTTTCTGCTTTCTTCCTGACTGAACTGTCTATGTTAATGCTCCTACCCATAAGATCTATGCACTTATCCATCGCTTCAAATTCCACGATTTGATGATCACCAGTTTCTGTACAGCGAAGGATGTTATTGCCATTTACCTAATTATATAATCAGTACCTTAGACCGGATAGAACATGTACCAACTAAAAACAACTTAAACATATAGCACATATAGCTAGCTGAACCGTATGCAGTTTCTGTAGACCAAAGGATGTTGTTGCTAGTGCTCTCTGCTTATTCACCAAGTTCTAGTCAGTAGCTTGGACTGAAGACAACATGTACAAGCTAAAATCAACTTCATATGTAATACATTTAACTTGCTGCATCCAGCAGGAAAATGAGAAGAAAAAACATATATTATGTGTTGCAGTAACCCAAGAGTCCAAGACAGGTGTGTGATCTTTGAGGTTTCACTGCTTGTTGTCAGCCTCTTCTTGTTGTCAGCCTCTTCGTCCAGCACTTTGGATTTGAGCGCCACGCGATATATTTCACTATCATTGTACAACTACTTCTCTTTTCAGCTATTTCGATCTTGTGATGCTTACTTATCTCCATCCTTATTCCTGGTCCCTTCTGCTTGAAACAGAGCCGCCACGTGAAGAGGAAGGTCTTGGATCGAAGAAGAGTAAGTCGAGCTGCATTTCTTTGCTAGCAGCTGGATGTGCGGACCCGTCTTAGAGAAGCAAGGTCAAGTATTTGTTAGCTCGGTTTTGAGTCAGTGACAAGTTTGCTGGGCACTGGATTAGGATGTTGGATGGAGCTGGATAAGGTGCTCCTATTACTATTTGAAGAAACATAAATGTTTGTGCTGCATCTGTCACAACATTACACTGCGTGCTATATATGTTATCTGCTTTCAATTGTCTTGTCCATTTGCAAATCCTTTTATATTTAGCAATGTGCATATGGGATTGGTGGATGCAGGCGACTTCACTTTGGGAGCCATGAAGTCCGCACCGATGCTATTTATTCACAGCCGGGGATGGTGATCAGGGAGGGAGTTATTCCAGCAGCCAGCATGGAAAAGAGATCGAGGCGTTGCAAAGCTGCAACTAGTCTCGGTAAGGAAGAATATATAACCTAGAGTTCAGAAATGGCCGAGTTAGTGTCAACACTCAATAGAAGCAAGGACGTTTAATTTTCTGGCTGTTGCTGCATGATCGATTGGTTGGACACTAGAGATCTAGAGTTATCCTTCTCAGTTAATGCTTTTTTTGTGGATTCTCAGTTATTACTGTTGGGGCTAACCATAGTCATCGAGTTACAGGAAGAACACTCTTCTCAGTTTAGCAATTGGCTCTGCTAAGAGCATGAAGTACTGGTGAACTCAGTAGTAAGACTACTAGGAAATATATATGCATCTAGTAGTTTGTAGACTGAATTAAAGAAACTTGATTCATGTACAGCATCCCAGAGTTCACTTGATCATCTTCAAGGCATAAATTTGCAATATGTCAAGGGTGCAGAGTCCATAGGCAAGCTAAATCTTAGATTCTGGACATGAATGCTTCAGCGATATTGGAAGAAATGCACAAAAAGCAGGGCATTGGTAACAAAGGCGACCTCCAGCTCCGAGAGTGCATGCAGTCTCTTCTCCATCACTTGCCAGCAGCATAAGTACTGTAATTTCCTCTACTAGCAACCAGAACAAGTCTGAAACAACAGACCAGATACTCCATCTGCAATCAGAGCTTTCCTGTCTGCAATGACGGCACCGATGGATATATATACTCTATCAAGAAACTAACTGGAGAAGTGGAAAAACAATGTGACACATGCTATCATCCCTTCAAAAAGGTGTGGTGCGGAATATGCTTCAATCTCGGTCTCTGCAGAATACAAAAAATGCCCTGGTACAGAAGGTAAGTCCATTGTTTGATTCTGACATGCATGCTTCAAGAATTAACCTGAAAAAAGATACAGGTTTGGAAAATATATAGATTGAATCATTCTTGAATGGAATTATTCAGGAATGAATTACATGTTCGGTTAGTGTAACCGATTTAACCTTTGACATTAACAGCTTTAGTATATGTGAGCAATACTGAATGAAGAACCAATCCAATTAAATAACTGAGTTCATGAAAGTACTCACTTCATTTGTAGCACCTCCGTGAAATTCCTCTTTGCGCGTGTGTGAAACGGCGCAATGTGCTGGTACCAGCATGGCACCAGGTCCCCTGGGAGTGGATGCAGGACCCCAGAATCGTTACTTCTTTAGCCAGGCAATTCAGTTCTCTAGTGCATGACATATATTGTTAGAACTTAGCCTCTGTATGGAATGCATTAGGTAGGAAGGCACTTATCTAGAACAATGTTAGGCTTTTATAATAAAAAAAATAGCTATAGGGCACATGCTCGTGGGGCATGGTATGAGTAAGCTGCTGATTTGGGGGTCATTGCGGACACTCTGGCTTGTGTCGTGGTACGAATGTTGTGAATTTGTTTTGTTTTCCGCATGCAACAGCGGCAGATAATATTGCTCGCTTTCCGCGATTAGGGCTTAAATCTGCAGCATGACGATCATATTGGTCATAAACCTTTCTTTTACTAATGTAACCTGAACATTTACAGTTTGACGGAAACAAAAGTTGAACAAATGGCATCGAACTATTTAGGATGATTACTTCTAGCTTGGCATGCATTTAATATGTAGCAGATGAGTTTTGAGTAGATTGATATTCTGACTTAATCCTGGACAGGTTTAGTCCTTTTATGTTAATTGGCCAAAACTGCTGCTACTAGGCTAATAATATTCTCTTCAGAAACAAACTTCCTGGAAAATATCCTTTACTTAACTGCTACATATTACATGTATATTGTCTCCATTGGGATTCTGCTCTTAAATGAGGCAGGGCTATTGATCTGCAATTTGGGGTAGGAAAATGTTTGATTTTAGGCGGGTCACAAACTGGTCCTGTAAATTAACTGAAACTTTTTATTTCTTCTCGGGTCATTTGCCCCGGACTCCAAGTCCACGTCGGCACTTTGGCCTTGTAAGTCTGTGTGTGGCGCACAGTCATCTCTTTTTGAGTGATGTGTGTGGGCATATGTTTTTTGCGCTCGCCTTTTTGTACTATTTTCTCTCTACTTAATGAAATGAAGCACAACTTTGCCGTGTTAGCTCTATAAATAGAAAATGAGCCTGTATCTCTTGGATTATATGCCAGTCACCACTGATTTTATTTGAGCTAGATCACATCGTGTTCTTGGTGGATTATGCGGATCAAATCCAGTGGGTGGAATCAGCTCAGCAAGGAAGAAGTGCCTCCCTTAAAAGGGTATCACGAAGCTTTTGGGTGGATGGTCACTGTCATCAAGGAAGATGAGAGAGCTGCATTTCCTTATAGCAGCAGCTCTAGGTTCTAATAATATCAAAGTTTTAAATAGCGCTAAGCCCGTTAGCGTTGGACCTCTTCTAAATGCTATAGCGCGCTATTTAAAATGTTTGTTCATGTGTTTAGATCAAAGCCCCTTATATGTCTTCACTGTAACTTGTACTCGATTAATTAGGATCATACTTGTGTAACGGGAGCATAAAGCAATTGTATGATATGGTAGTATGGTTGCTGTTAACTGCCAAGATGTTTGTTTGATAGTAAGGGTGGGAAGAAGACTGAAGATATGTATGCTGATGAGTTGCTATATCTGATATGGTTGTTGTTACCTTGGGCATTTGGAGCTTCAATCTCAGCATCCATTTTAGGCCATGAGCTGTTGTTGCTGCGGATAGAAATACTTCTTGGAGCTTTAATCAATTTTTTTGGGAGATGTTTATTTGTACAATTTAGTTGTCGACGTATGTTTTCTGCACCAAACGTGTGGTTGTTCTTAGCTGTATTTTCTTATCTCCCTTTTTTTATGCAAAAAGGCGAAAAATAACTTCTTTTTTAGAATCAGGCGAAAAATAACCTGACTATTGTTTTCTGCGACAGGAGAATATTTTCAGATGGGCTCCTACCATGGGCTGCTCTCCAAGTAAATGGGCCTGAACTGTTTGGACTAAAGAGGCTGGACCTGACCTGATATGCTCACACCCACACTCCCTTCTCACTTCACTCTCGCTCCAGCCTCCAGCCACATTGCAACGCAGCAGCCGGAAGAAGCGACGGGCGCCGGGATTTCGCCGGCGACCTGAGTCCGTCCGCGGCGGCTGCCGCTGGTGCGTACGTCCCCCTCCCCAGATCCGAGGTTAGTCTTTCTCCTCCCCCGATCTATTCTTCTTTTTCCTCTCCTCTTCTCTTGTGGGGATCAAACCCTAGCTAGCTTAGCTACCTACAAATTCCCCCTAAACTAAATACTCTGCCTACAATTACTTGCGACGTCAGTGTTCAGCTGGGAGGATAGAAGATGGATGCTTCTGAGGAGGTTCCCCGCCGGCGGGAACGGTAAGTTCCAATATCTCCATCTCTTTTCACGGTTGGTGCACTCTGTTTCTGTTTGTGGCTCTTGTGCTTGAGCTTAACTGTGTGATGGATGGACGAATGCTGTTGTGTGTCCATTATTGGCTGCAGCTTGTTTGCAATAACATTATTCGTTCAACAACTTGGTCTGATGCCCATCTCCATTTGTTTTTGTGGCTGCTGCCCATTTTGCAGGGTCGAACAATGCGTGGATGCCGAGACAGAGCGGGCAGCGGATGCCATATCCAAGGTGCTCGGTGATGACAACCTCCTCAGGGAGATCATCGTCCGCGTCGGCTTCCCTACCACCCTTGTCCGTGCCGCCCTCGTGTGCAAGCGCTGGCTCGGGCACGCCGCCGACCCCGCCTTCCTCCGCCGTTTCCGCAAGCTCCACCCACCCTCCCTCCTAGGCTACTACATCTCCGAGTGGGTGGTCTCGTCGGAGAATCTAGATGCTCCAACCGTTGAACTAAGGTTGCCTCAGCCCCTGCCCCCAAATTTATTTGCCCTTGCCCCTGTCAACCGCCAACTTTCTGCTCCACGCTTTGTCCCGATGCTACCTCAGCCCCCAGAGCTTGCCACCGTCATCTGTCGCCTTGCTGACTACAGGTTCGGTGCCCACGACGGCAATATACAGATCAAGCACTGCCAGAACGGCAGAGTCTTCACTGAGGGTAACAGTTCTAGAACAACATCGACACATGGAGAGCACCGCCCGCTGTGTCCTGAGAGAGGTATGCCCATTGTCCCACCATTCCCGCGCATGGAGTGCAATCCCCAAAGGTTCAGTGCAGTGCTCTCGAAAGAAGGCGACGATGGTGGCTTGTCCTGCCTGTATGTGTTGGGTACCAAGAGCTCGGAGAAGTTCCTGGTGCGTGTGTATGTGTTGCAAGATGGTGTTTGGTGCCTGCATACCTCGGCCACATGCCAGCCCCGTCTTATCCATTGGGAACCAAAAGTTGTACTTGTTGACAACAAAATCTATATACCGGCAGGCAGTGAAGAGATTGTTGTCTTGGATTTGATGACCTCAAGTTTCTCCACAATTCAGCTCCCACAAGGAGTAAGCTATGACTATTTTAGGACCATGTTGTCACCGGCCGATGATGCTTCTTGTGTATATCTCATCCATGTCAACGGATTTCAACTTCGCCTCTGGCTCTCCAAGGGGGACAACTGGTTGCTGGTCGATACCATTTGTTTGAGGATGCTAGATCACACGCTTGAGGACAGGCATAGTGCAAATATCCAGATAAGCCAGGTCGGAAACAATGCTGAGTTTGTTTTCTTGAAATTGGGTAGATGCACACTCTATCTGGACGTCACGAGCAAGACACTGCAGAAATTGCATGTGAATACAGAAAATGATCGTCATTACCGTGATGCCAAGCCTTTTATGATGATTTGGCCACCCATATTCCCTGTGCTCAAGGATGATACTGCAAGGTTTCCTTTCTGGACTTCAGATATATGTTTATTGCTCTTTTTGATGTTACTTAGTTTTGCAATTTGCACCATTCATTGCATTGTTTGGTAGATGTAGTGTGGTTTTGGGTATTTGATCGATTCTTTGGGCCCTGTTAATAGTGCTCATGAAGCGACATTAGACAATGCTTGCCTTAAGATGTTTTAAAATCACTTGGGTACTGGGGTAATATTACAAGGTATTTACGACCTACAAAAGTATAAAACATGTATAAGTGCTGAAAGTGCCTAGCCCCTTTCTGAACACTGACTACCTTGTCCTGAAATATCATCACACCCTGAACATTGAACTTCTGAAATACATAAGTGCCAGCCCGTTCCTCACGTTTGAGACCAAGCGCACTCGATCGATCCGCCGTCGTGCAGGAAGTGCCCATCTCCATGCCAGCTGTCACACTTTGATGTTGGGCGCTTGCAGGCTGCACTTGGCGCCGCCCAAGAGCTTCCTGAGGTGTGGAGTTCTCACATTGTTTATCTGAACATTCATCAGTATTATCCTATTGTTTATCTGACTGAATGTTTTCACAACATAATCAAGCTGTCCAAATGTGGAAAGAATTAGTCAAATGGTAGTGACTGTGCAACCTTTGATTACTGTGCAACCTTTCACAACATAATCGAGCTGTCCGAAGGTTGCTTACAGGATCCTTATTTTCTTGAACACCAGTGGGTTCTCCTTGTATGATCAGTTTTTTGTCTTACTAAAATACAAACTATGAAATGGAACATGTCCGTTTTCAATATAAGGGCATTTAAGCTGTATTGGCTGTAGCTTTTGATAAGAAACATATATGTTGCTAGGCCAAGTTGATTATCTTGATTCCTGAGTGTTTATAGCATAGACGTCTTATTATGTTGTATCATTGTTTACTGAAGTGTCATGCGAACTACAAATCGAGCTTATAAAAGTAGTCATAGTTTGTTATCATATTACCCACTGTATAAGAGTTGAAAGTCTTCTTAGCATGTTGTCCACTGTATTTTCTTGTCTTGGTATAGTATTACAAACCCAGCAGGCATGAAATTTTGACATCCTATTTCTCGAATATAATCATGGTGTAATTTTCTGCTGCATTCCTTTGAACTCTGAACCTGCAGCTATGTATGAGATTGATCATACTTCTTTTTCCCTGAATGTTGCTTAGTGGATCATATAATTCTTTCTCGAACACAAATTGAACAAAGATTATACACTGGTACGCATGAGCTAATGCATGGTTTGTTATTCAAACATATCATAGTGGCTAGTCAAAGCTAATAGTGGGTAACTTGAGTTTCTGTTATATTTCTCCTTCTATAACTAGAGTTTGTTTTGCTTGAACACAAAATATAAAATGGAAATCCGTCCGTCTAGGATACGATGGTATTTAATATGTACTGCTGTAGCTTTTCGGAAAGTAAAAAAGGAAGTTACATTTCCGAACCAAATTCATTATTTAAATTTCTGGGCATAAAAGAAACTATATTGACTATCGTTGTTCTAGCCACTTTTCTTGTTAATCCATCTGATATGTTGATGCTTTAAAGTGAGAAAACAAATATATTCGATTGCTCAAGTATCTCCATCCTGAACCTTCCCCTGTTTTCTCTGAAACAGGAATGTCATGTGAAGGGCAAGGATATGTGAGAGCTTTTGAATGGTCAGTAGCGAAGGCGCCAGCAAGGAAGAGCAGAAAGCTGCATTTCCTTAATAGCCGTGACTATCATTGTTATAACATGTAGGCTGTAATGGATTAATTTGGATGCTATGTAACTGGAGTACGTACCCCTATCCTATGTACCATGACAACTGTTTGCGACCGAGGTCTGTGTTTCGTGAAGAAGGCTCCACGTTTGTATGTTTATTAGTGATTCTGACATATCATATTGGCTAGTCCAACTGTCCAACTGTCCAAGCTAGTGGATAATTTGAGTTTGTGTGGCATTTCTGCTTCTATGATCAGAATTTGTTTTACGTAGTCGAATACAAAGTATAAAATGGAAATACATCCATCTGGGATATGAAAGCATTATATTTGTACTGCTGTAGCTTTTTGGAAAATAAAAAGAACAACTCATTTCTAAACCAAATTCATTATTCAGGTTTAAAAGAAACTATATTGACTATGGTTGTTCCAGCCACTTTTCTTGTGAGTCCTGATATTCTGATGATTAAAATTGTCAAAACAAATATATTTAGATGCTTGATTGGGACCGAGGTCTGTGTTTCATGAAGATTCCCCTTGTATGTTTATTAACGATATTGTTTGATCCGCTTGCATCGCAGTGTTGTTTTTGCTCTACTAGTACTGTACGGTATTTGTGGAATTGGTCTTGTTGTTCACCATTGCTGAAAATCTGCTTCAGTTAACTTCACTTATGTAGCTATATTTCAACTGTAAAACTGAAATGTCTCTTTGAGGCTACATATTGTCTGCCATACACGGAGGTCTATGCATGGTGGACAGCCCAAAGTGTACTCGTGCTGGTTGATTCAGGAGGTTTTTTTCTTCCAGGTCGGTTGATTCAGGAGTTGGTACTTGCTACCAGGAGAATGAAGTATTGACGAATGATGAACAAGCAGAGATGTTAGCTCTGTAGATGCATCTTATATACCAGCGGGTAAGATAATGATGTGTTGATGAACCTCAAGCGGCAAGTAAACTCAGTAGTAGGAATATTTTGTCAATCCAGTAGGTAGTCAGACTGAATTATCAATTGATGCCTGGTGTTTTTGTTGCAAAGGTGGAGTGAAAATACATTTTGATTTTCAAAGCTAACAGCGGTAGGTAGAAGCAAAAAAGGATGTAGGATGGAACTTGTACTTAGAGCAACTAGTTGTGGGCGGTTGTGGGTAGACACACTTGTAAGATTTACAGCAGCAAACACATGACATGATGCAATCCCATTCCCAGCCACAACCTAGGATTTTTGTGTCGGTCATCTTGATCTCAAGGCTTACTGCACCGATTTTAAGTAGGACAAGGCGCCGATACCGTACCGCAGCTCTGGCGCCGATTCTGAAGTTGTGTTGTCATTCCAGTTGTGGTGCTGAAGTGGAATAAAAACGGCAGATGCAGAGTCCCCTGCAAACAAGGTAATGGAAGTTTCAAATAAGTAAATATTCCTCTATGGATATACTCCTATATTCCTCTTCAGATAAGCTTCAGAGTCTAGCTGCCGTAAATATTCTCATCACCGTCACCGGGAGGAAACACTGCATCCCTCTATGGATATACTCCTATATAGCTTGTCACAAACTATCTATCTATATAGCCCAGGCAAAAATCCTCTTTCGTATGCAGTCTATCTATGTGGTGTTCCCTGCAAGGGACAAAGAACGCATGCTTCATACAGATGATCACAAGTATATATCTACTAGTAGATTGGATGATTAAAGCTGTAGAGAGCAGGGCATCTGTATCAACGATGCATCCATGACCTCCAACCTTTTTTTCGAGTCATGTCCCTTAAGGCTCCGATTCATTAAAAAAAGGTAGAACCGAGTTTTCGGTTTATTTGCGGAAACCCGGGCGAAAAAAGTTACAACACGCCCACAAGAAAGGACACCCTGCCAACATGGCTATCCACAAGACCACATACATCGCCAAGGAGAGACACCATGGAGGTTGCCTACAATTTCATTGTCATCACTTCTTCCCGAGCAAGCGACCCTGACTTCACCACGGATGATCCATCGAGACCTCTTTGAACAAACGACATACGAGAACCACGTGCCGAGGACTATGCAGCTCCGACTTCGTTCACGAGTCTCGCAGAAGAAAGAAACACGCTATGCACCAACATAGCCAGACCAGTCCATCAGCCGACATTGTTGCCGCCACATCGCCTCGCAACGCTACAACTCCGACTTCACGCTCAAGGACATGTTGAACGATCGACAACGAAGGACCTTCCGTGACTCTGCTCCTCTTGCCACCATGGTTGTTGGCACATGAGTCACAACGCCATCGAAAGTAAAGCACCTACCCCGGCAGCAGCATCTGCATCACCATCCGGACACCTACCGGTCGCGATGTCGTGTGCGTCCAGCCCAGGGAAAGCGTGAGGGATAGATGACCTTCCAGGCGACGCCCCCAAGTGGTAGCAACATGGAACATAACGTCATGGCCCGACCTATACCAGAGTCTTAGGCTTTCAATCGAAGGCCAAGATCCGAAGGTGTAGGATGAGAATCTCCACAAAGGCCCCTCAAGGAGGAAAAGCGACGTCTGCAGATGCCATGACGTCTAGGCTTTTGCCTGGAGCTGCTCACTACAACGCCACTGGCTCGCAAGCCCACGACGCCACCATCACGCATGAGCCACCCCCCATCGCCACCAAACACTAGCGAGCCGCATCCGGACAGAACATGATCGGACATCCCACCACCACTACACCACCGTAGCCACTGATGGCTGGCACGCCGAGCACCATGATCAGGAAGGGGGGCTGCCACACCACCCCTACATGCTGGAGGGGACACCAAGCCGAAGCCAGCGGTACCCATCGACGCCGTAGCACCGAGCTGAAGGATGCTAGAGTAGTCACCCACTGGAAGCTCTGCCGCTGAAGGTCGCCATGCCGTGCACCAGAAGGGGATCGAGCCTTCCCCACCAAAAGTCTGTCAGCCACGCCGTCCACACATCCACTATGGCCACAACCAAGCACACGGGGCCGACGTCCCGCCAACCAACCCCCCTACCCGTGCAAAAGCTGTCAAAAACCAGCCCATGATTGTTTTTTTGTTCGGTTTTGAAGGTTAAGGGTTGTAAATTAGACAGTTTCATAGTTCAGAGTTGTGTTTTAGACTTTGGTGGCAGTTTGATGTTCTAATATGAATTTCTCTCTAACATCATAGATAGAATATATTAAGAAACCAAGATGGTACTCCGGGTATAGTAGTACACTTTGGCGCACCTTGGTTTAGGGCTATTTCGTAGTGTTTCCTTCAAAATTGGAGGATGTGTTAACAGAGACTATTGCTAAAAAAATAATCCAATTAGAATAATAGTGTCAAAATATGGTTGAATGAAGGGAAAATATAATTACCACAATAATATAGTCAAATGCAGGTTTGCCCATTTCCTCTATGAGAACATTGTCAAGCATAACACCGCAAATAAAATAATCCCTCCAATGAAATAAAAATATGATCACAACCTTTTCACCAATGGTCACTGGATAGGACCGCATGGTTTTTAGTGGGATAAAACTAGCAGAACTATAAAGACAATTTTTTATTTCGCTGAGACATCAGTTCATGCGGTGACGCGACAAACAAAACTAATAAAGTTAAATTATTTTTTACAACAAAGAAGTGGATGAATGTTTCCAGATATAGTTTTCCAACAACCAAGTGGACCCACATGAAGTTGATATTGTAACCGGTGACGAAGACGAATGAATCACAAAGTGCTACTAAATGTTGGAACCCAATCTTCCAAATTCATCTCATGCGAGATATTCTCGGTCATGTATACCTAGGACTGGGATTGAGCTCCTCCATCAAGCATGGCAGGCAGGGGCGGCGCGGCCGGGTCGTGCACGCAAGCAAGAGGGCGGCGGCAACAACACCAGACGCTGCCCTTCGACGTATTGGTGGACATCGCGGCGCGCACCGACCCAGCCACCCTCGTGCGCAGCGCCGCCACGTGCATGGACATGCACTGCCGCGTCAAGAACGACACCGGCCGCCTCCGCCTCCGACACGGCGACCGCTTCGTGCTCCCCTCCTGCGCGGTCACCTAATCTACCGGCACCGTGACTGGCCCATGCCAAAGGAGGAGTTATTTCTGGTGGACACCACCGCGCCGGATGCCACCAAGCTGCGCACGGCCACTGGCGGTGGCTTTCCCCTCTCGTCGCGCGATGGCCTCATCCTCGTCCGTGTGGGCGTGGCCCAAGAGCTCCGCGTGTGTGACCCGGCCACCGGCCGGAGCCTGACCCTGCCGTCTGAACCGACCTTTCGTTGGGTGTCTAGGATAAATTATGTCTTGATCGTCGGCGACCATGATGAGGGTTTGACTGCCGTTGGTCGGCATTTCCATGTAGTCATGGCATACCTAGATATGTCACAGTACCGCCCTCACCTGAAGCTCCGCACCTACTCGTCGGAGCACGGAGTGTGGGGATGCTACACTGAGATTTAGGCCACTAACCTGCAAGGCAGACGCTTGCAGGGACTCCTCAACAAGCCTCTGGTCATCGGGGGCGCTGTGCACTGGTTTTGCCAGACCGACACCGGGTCCTATGTCCTGAAGTTCCATGTCAGAGCGGCAAAGGTGATGGTGATGAAGCTCCCAAAGAGCTTCCCGCACCATGGGCGGCACCCAAAACTTCTGGCAACATCGTCGGCGGGCGGGAACGTTCTCTTGCTCGTCGCCGACGACGACAAGATGTCAGCTTGGGCACAAGTCGAAGCATACGGCCAAGTGGCAGCAACGACCACATGTGGTGATCGACATGACAGAGACAATTTTGCGATTCCTTGACAAGGCAGGCGGGAGCTGCATTCCGCCGACGAAGCAAGTCCAATTCAACCTTGTGTGGTTTGCCGAGAGGAGTGGAACCGTGCTCATCAACGCATGCGCGGTTTCTACTGGCTCGACCTGCAGTCCATGGAGATCTTGAGGTGGTTCTCGGATAGTAGGGTCCAACACATGACCCAGAATAATATCCCCTATGAGATGTGTTTGACATCTTGGGTTCCAACATTCAGTAGCACTTTGTCATTAATCCGTTTCGTTTCCGGTTCCAGTCTCAACTTCATCTAGGATTATAGAAAGCACGCATGTACAACTTTGTTGGGAAAAATAATTTAAATTTACTAATTTTTTTTGCCCCTTTACGAGAAAATTGTTGTCCCATCATAATTGTAGCTCTATGGTTTTGCTGGTTTCATCTGTGCTTGTGCAGGCATTTTGTTTTCTTTCATGTGAATTGGGATGCCCTCCTATTCTCCTTTGAACTACTGCATGCTGAAAGATTGATGAAATGGATGATGTAGACACATCAAGATTTTGCATTAACTCCTAGCCGACAGGTTCTGTGACTGCTTGGACCATGTCGTCGCCTAGGAAGGGAAAGGACTGACCGCCTGCTGCTGTACTAAGTCGATGCTGGTCAAGTCCTCCAGGTATGGAGCAAGCATAATTCATTGCTGATTTCTGGTGGTAAAGCTGTGATCTTCATATCGTTATTTATCAAACTGGTGCTGGTTTATGAGGACGATTCCATGTTAATTCTATGATTTGGTAGGTTTATGGTAAGGAAGTGATGGTTTATTATTATTATTTTGATCAGATGGTTTATTATTTCTTAGATACACACATTTCGCAATCAACATCAGGATCAGGTATATGCCTGACCCACCCATTGGGTCAGAATATATCATTGGGCTGCAACCTTAAGTTATGGCCTCAGACGTATTTATTTTGTGTACCAGAAAATCATATATTCGATACGGTGGATCATCCTTTGTTTTCAAAAGAAATGCCACATTCTTTTCGTGTGGTTCAGAGTAATCGAGCAGAGCAAACATAATGCTTCTGGAACCTACCGTTGCCCCTTATAAAGTATCATAATACTAGTTTGTCATGGTACCGAAATATGATTTCTTTGGTGTTCTTAGCATGGACCTCGCATTCTTTTATATCATTGTTCTCTGAACTATCAGCACAAAACAAAAATTGAGCCCACAAAGGTATAAAGAGAGTGGTTTTTCTACACCCACCCTCGGTGCACCCATGCAAAAAAACATACCAAAACATTTTGAAAAAATCTAAAACTTTGTGGGAATGATTATCAACAAATGTTAGAGAGGCTTGCAAATTTTGGTGGTCAAATGACATCCAAGGAGCTCTGTACAAAAAAGACAAAATTACTCAAAATGTACGTGCACTGTTTGACCAAAATTTGTAATTTTGTTTTTTTTGTACAGTTCTCCTCGGATGTCTTTTGACCACCAAACTTGGCAAGCTTCTCTAACATTTGTTGATGATTATTTTCACAAAGTTTCAGATTTTTAAAAAATGTTTTGGTATGTTTTCTTGCGTGGGTGCATCGTGGGTGCATCGAGGTGGGGTTCAGCCACTACTTTCCCAAGGTATAAAACATCACGTTGTGAACCAAGAGCGGGAAGATGTGTTGTCTTGTTATCATATTGACAACAATATTTTTCTTGTCTTCAAACAGTATCATTCCATCAAGCTTGGAATTTAGCTTCCTATTTATAAATATAATCATCGAGTAATTTTCTACAGCCTACTTTTAAGCTGTGGACCACAAGCTATCTATGAGATTGTCAATACTTGCTTTTTCTTCCCGAATGTTGCGTGGTGGACAAGGTTTTTTTTTCTTGATTCCGATTTTGTTTCGGTAGGGACCGGGAAAACCGGTTTCCGGAAAATCTCAGAATTTTCAGATTTTCTTTGTCTGAAATTTTCAAACGAATTTTGAATTCGAAAATTTTGTGCTTCAATATAATATGTTTAAGCCTTGTTTTAACACAGCGATTGGCCTGTCGAAGTGGCCAGCCCGTCTTCTCTATGTTCGGAAGCTCGCGGGTTTGACACACCCGTCCCTCGTGGCTCTACATTATTTTTTCTAAACTTGAAAAAACTTTAAAAAGTAGGCAAAAACTGGGATTCTATTTAAAGAGGCATACGAGCTCTATTGGACATACGTTAGCCGTATAAATTCAAATAAATTCAAAATTTTCCGGCGATATTTGAATTTTTCGCTGGGTAACAGAAGGGCCGGTTTTCGACCGGTTTCTGAAAATCTCGGCCGAGGAAAAAAAACCTTGGTGGTGGATCATATATATTTTCTGGAACACTAGTGTATCATAACTTTTATGTGGGTATGCTTGAGCTTATGCATGATTTATGATTCAGATATATAACAGTCAAATTTTCTGTTTGTACGAAAATCGTCGACAGTGTTTCATGCAGTTTGCAGGTGGATTTGATGCGCGTGTTTGGGGGAATGAAGGAAGGAGAAAGACCTCCAGGACTGTTGCTTCCAGTCGCCTTGGGTTCAGCGGCATCTGCAGCAACAAAGTCCAATGAGGAAGAGATGCCTATTATGGTGCAGGGCGGCCTTCACAGTACTGTTACGTGCACTAGACTTGTTTCTGAAACCAAATCGTTTAGTATTAGCTTAACAGTAGCAGAAGATCAACCATGCCACAAACACACAGCAGGCAAGCAGTGAAAGATACTACAAGAGATGAAATTAATGCATCTTCAGACTGATCGAGCATACAATTTTCTTTCTTTCTAATTGTTGAGCTACTGCTGTTTTTTAATTTCACTAGACTACTGACTATAAAAATGTTAATATGCCCAGCAATTGAGGGCATCTATACCATCGAATTGATGAAGGGATATGAAGGTATGTAAGCTATATAGCTGTAACGAATGTATTGCTTTATCTTTCGATTGCACGGAATATTCGCTCTGTCTTTGTTCAGAGGCGAGGACTAACTCGCATTTTGTTGTCAGTTTCGAGCAGATCAGAGGCTAGTTCTACTCTGTACCAGACTAGGACATTGTATAGTATCAATGAATCATTACTGCTTGCGACCTGTATATGTCGGGAAGAAGAACTGTATAAGAGTAATCTGCTTCTGCTGCAGGATTGTGGTTCCACTCTTTCCGCCGATCGATGCTTGTTATGGCATTTGCATAAGCCACTCTGTAAAATAACAAAAAAAGAACAGAGAGACTTGTGAAAAACCTCAGCTTGGTTCGTTTCTGATCTCAAGATAGGGGTCAGACAAATGAAAGCTAAGGATGCAGAGTCCAGTTAGGTTAGGTGTCGTTGACTGCGTGCACAAGGCGTTTGGGTTCTGGACAGAAATGCATGATTCAGACAAATGACAAAAGATGTATATGTACTAGTAGAAAGAGCAGGGTATCAGCAACAGAGATGCATGACCCCCGAATTCATAATCAGTGTATAAGAGGACTCAAGGGCTAGACATGTTGGACACTTCATTCATCATCAGAACACGGGACCTAACTCTAAAACTATATGAGAAACTTGGTGGTCGGGTATTCTCACAAAGTTTCTCTTCAAGGGAGAACTAGTCCAAACCTCTAGACATGGGAAACATAGGGAAAAAAGAGTGGCATGTGACTTGAATAATTTTACGAAGTGCTACAGCAGATCTACAGATTTCTTAAGAACCCTCTGCAAGCATCTTCAACTTGTCACTCACCAAGTACTTGTCTAGTCGAGCGTCTCATTTTGACACTCAGCACGCTCTCAATGCATACCTCATCAATGCTTGCGTAGATGAGACAACATATGTCCGAACTAGCATGTTTTTTCCTTTAAATTTTGAAGCTAAATTTACAGACATCATCGGGTTGGCAAGCATACGGCTTTCAACTGGACCTCTTGGCCCTCTGGAGAATCAACGATGCCATATTAACAGACTATCCTTGTGTCATGGGAGTCTCAAGAGCATGACAGGATCAAAATAGTATGGCAATATTCATTAAGACAAGCGATAAGTGTACTGTTGGTTTTGACTGCACGTACAGAGTGCTTGTAAGACGGCCATATCGAGATGAGGCTGCGACGCGTACTGAGCATGTTGGGACTCAAGCCCAGCCCAGATATCGTCAAAAGTAAATGAATTCCCGTTTAGCTGTTCCTGGTGGATTGCATATTGTCGTGCCTTATGTTCCTTGTTGTAAATTTGAGGGTCCATAGCTAGGAAGCTCTCTCATAGCTAATTCCAAATGAACAAATCCATTAATATTTATAACATGGACAATTCAGCACAGTACTATTCTTGATGTCCTGGTCACTGATGGCATGGCCACGACAACCCACACGTCCGTACCAGTTAATTAACTTGGAAGCAGACAGCAATTGCTAAGCTTTCTGATGGATTGCTCCGGTCGAAACGCAAGCTTGATTGATTCTGGAGGGAAGCAGACAAGTACACGAACACACACACGCGACACGGATTTGTTGCAAAATGCTTGTGTCGTGCCTTTCTTGGATTATGCTTTTGATTACATGAGTACACTACCGGAATCATCTGCTATGCCGCCCGAACCCCGTCGGCTTAGGGCTATGCCGACGGCCGCTGTCGGCATTATTACCTTGTCAGACCGTCGGCATAGGGTCCTATGTCGACGGCTTTCCGTACGGCCGTCGGCATAGAGTCACCGTCGGCAAAAAAAAGGCGAGACGGCAGCTGACGACGCCCTCGCCAGATCAGCCCATACAGGAGTCGACACCTGGTGGCTGTATGCCAACTGGTCGGCATAGATTTTGATCTATGCTGACGGCTTCCTTCGGCATATACAGGACACGTGGCGCCTCCTGGGCGTTCAACATCGCAGAGGTGATCGCTTGCAGCCCGTGTTGCCCGAAGAGCATATCTGGCCGTAACCCACTTCCCTCCCCCCCCCCCCCCCCCCCCGACATGCTCCACCTGCTCCACCATCGCGCATCCCGTCGGACCGCCTTCGCACCCGCACACCATCACAATGTTAGCGCGCCGCCACATCGTCGCGCCCTACATCAGTTCCACGTTCTTGCCCACGAGCGCCGTCCCACACCGACCCCATCGAGCGAGGAGACGTAGGGCTCCATTGCCACCAGCGACGATCGGGCACTGTCCGATCGCGCCCTCTGGCAGCGACGAGGGAGAAAGAGGGAAGAGGAGGGGGCCCGGCAGCAGTGGCGGCTAGGGTTCCCTCCCCGTCGCACTCGGGGGTGATACGGTAGGTTGGGGTTTGGACCTTCTCACCGAGCTAGTAGATTGTATCAGTAAACCCGGATGACTCCCTGCTCTGGCTACTGCCGCTAAAAAGTCACAATAAGGTGTTGGCCCTAGACTCGCATCTAATATAGTTTTTGGATGGCAATTTTACCCATGTGTACGGGTACCCACGGATACCGTACCCGCATAGGCAGGGTATGGGCACAATTTTATACCCATGGATAGTACCCATACCCTACCCGTTAAGTCGTGGGTAGGGCACGGGTATAGCCTTGTACCCGTGTATATACCCATACCCTACCCGTTTATACTCATATGTGGACCTTATCCGTGGAGCTCCAATATATGCGCAAGGGTCGGTAGCATCAAAGGATGTGGGCGACCCAACTACTCTCGTAATTAAGCCTCACACCATCGCACAAAATCCCCTTGTCTCCGTTAAATATTTTTTGGTCAAATGTGTTATCGATGAATGTAAAATTGTCAATAACTTATGCATTGTTTGATCTACCCGTTGGATACCCAATGGGTATGGGTACCCGTTGGGTATGGGTACGGGTAAAGTTTCAAACCCGTGGGTATGAGTATGGGTAGATTTTTGTACCCATTGACAACATGGGTATGGATATGGTATTGCTCTACCCGCCCCATACCGTACCCATCCCCATACCCTACGATTGCCATCCTTTTTTGCAGGATACCATAGAGGCTGCAACTCACTATTGCTTAGCTCGTCTTGGGTGGCACCCTAGCAAGAGTAGCAGTTATCAATAACATGGATACCACACAACAACTATCTGTTATGCTTGTTTTGTCACATGGCATTTCTATTCCAGTTAAAAAGAAAAAACATAACATGGATTAGGTGGGGATGGATAATTAAGCTTCATTTGTTCTCTTCTCTGGATACCGATCAAGAGGTGGGATCGGGATCTATGTACGTAGCATTACAACATGCATGTGCAAGAACTAGCATATATGCACACCATTGTGAAATCCATCCCCCTCCTATGCTCTTCATTCTGCCTAGCCCTCTTCTTCATTCTTCTTATTCCTTGTGGTAGCGACACTAACAATGATGAGACTAGTTACAGCTACGGCTACAGTTTAGCAACGGAAATATTAATCTAGCTTGTTGCTTCCCAGATGCTGGAAACTGATCACTTCTCTTGTCTTGAAGGCATTTCACAAGAGTTCGGTCACTCCACCCTGCTCTAGCCAGCTACATCCACTTCTTTCAGCAATAGTAATTTTCGGCCATTCGTATGAAGCACTCAAGCTTAACTTTGGCATGTACTTGCGGAGCATGATACCTTGGACTCTGCATCCCTGGTTTTCTCATTAGCAGGATAATAGCTAGGATCAGATCAGTGTATCGCGGTGAAGATTTCGATCAAAGCGATCAAGCTGCCACGCAATATCGCTACTGTCTGCAAACGGGATCAATTCCATCATGCTCTTGCTTTCTTAATTTTCTAAATTATGGTTTGTCTAACCACTCAATCTTGTACTCCCTCCGATGATCTAAACGCTCTTATATTTCTTTACGGAGGGAGTACAAGAGATCTTCCATCTTAGAACAACCTTTCCGCACTTGTACTTTTCTCAAGTCTTTTTTCAAAATCAAACATCATTTTCTCTTTGTTCTGATTCCAAATTAAATCACGGTCACCCCGATATGAGAAACCAGGTCCGCCATATAGTAAGCTGCCAATTTCAACGGGTGTTGTGTTTGTGTACAAATTTCGTGCAAGAACAGTAGCATTAGCGTTTTCCTATTATTTTAGCTATGTATAACTTATATATTATTTGTTAAAATCATGGTTAAAATATGACCCTAAGGGCCCGTTCGGAAGCTCTCCAGCTTCCGAAACGGGCCAGCTTCTCGTTTATCCGCGCGAGCTGGCTTCTGGCGGGAGCCCAGCGAGCGTTCGGCCCCAGTTGGTGGATCCAGCGAGAGAAAACGATTCGTGGCGGCACTGTAGCGACAGAAAACGAACCGGTACGCTGCCGAGCTCACTTGGCGGTGGCATTCTAGCCGTAATTACATCAACTCCCAGCTTCTCGTTTTTTGGAAGCTGGACTTCCCTCGATCCAGCTTCTGAAGGGATTTGCACGTCGCGAGAAGCCATCTTCTGAAGCTGGCTCCATGGATCCAACTCGTTCGGCCAGCTCCTCGCCCGCTTCCGGAGAAGCTAGGAGCTGGAGGACTTCCGAACGGGCCCTAAATATAAGGGGACTAATAAATCAGGACGGAGGTAGTACTTGTGGAGCATGATACCTTGGACTCTGCATCCCTAGTTTTCTACGTTAGCAGGATATAACACCTACGATCAGGTCAGTGGATCGCGGTGAAGATTTCGATCAAAGCGATCAGGCTGCACACAATATTGCTGCTACGTGCCTACTATTAAGAACAAGAGCCAAATTAAGCCTCGTCTGCAAATGGTAAAGATTGAGTGTTTTCTTATTCTAAATTATGGTTGTCAAAGAGCATCTCCAGCAGACCCCTTATATCGCCTCGACCCACAAAATAGCAGTCAGTTTACGGTTTGGCATGGAAAAAGTGACCCGAACAGAAACCGTAAACGCGTCCGACCCTTATATTTTTTTGAGGGGCGCGGTAAATTGCCCCCTCCGACCCGCGAATACCCAGGTTTCCCCCCCGCCCCGTCGGTGCCCTGTATCCCGCGAAAGCGGTTGGCGGGAGGAACATTTTAGCGCGCGCGTTCTCCACATCCCCCTCCCGCAGCCGCCCGCCACCGTCGCCGCCCGCCCGCCGCCTGCGTTTCTGATACGTCTCCAACGTATCTATAATTTTTGATTGTTCCATGCTGTTATAATATCAATCTTGAATGTTTTTATATACATTTACAACAATTATATATCATTTTTGGAGACTAACCTATTAACTTAGTGCCCAATGCCAGTTGCTGTTTTCTGCCCTGTTTTTGTTTTACAGAAAATCAATACCAACCGAAGTCCAAATGCCACGAAACTTTTTGGAGATTTTTTATTGGCCAACATAAACACTAGAAGCTTCGGGAGAAGACCAGACGCCAGATGAGGTGGCCACGAGCCACCAGGGCGCGCCTGGGGGGGGGGGCATGCGCGCCCTGGTGCCTCGTGGGCCCACCCCAGCTCCGTTTGATCTAATTCCTCCACTATAAATTCTCAAAAAATCAGAAACCCTTAGGGGAGTCCACGAAATACTTTTTCCGCCGCCGCAAGCTTCTGTTCTCGAGAGATCCCATCTGGGGTCCTTTTCCGGCACCTCGCCGGAGGGGGAATCAATCACGGAGGGGCTCTACATCAACCTTGCTGCCCTTCCGATGATGCGTGAGTAGTCTTCCATAGACCTTCGGGTCCATAGTTAGTAGCTAGATGACTTCTTCTCTCTTTTTGATCTTCAATACAATGTTCTCCTCGATGTTCTTGAAGTTTTATCCGATGTAATCACTTTTCGCGGTGTGTTTGTTGGGATCCGATGAATTGTGAGTTTATGATCAGATTATCCATGAATATATTTGAGTCTTTGCTGATCTCTTTTATGCATGATTATTATACCCTCATATTTCTTCTCCGATCTATTGATTTGGTTTGGCCAACTAGATTGATTTATCTTGCCATGGGAAGAGGTGTTTTGTAATGGGTTCGATCTTGCGGTGCTCAATCACAGTAATTAGACCATATTTTATTCACAATTCCCAAGTTTCATGGATTTTCTAGTTTTGTAGCTACTTTCGCAAATTTAAATGACTTTATGTCGATTTCCCAAAAGTAATTCAAATTTGAACTGCAAGTGTTTGATAGCTCTGTCCTAAAAATTAGCAAAATATATTTTTAGGTACACAAGTAGTCACTATATTGAAGAACCACTTATAATTTTGAAAGATTCAACCCCTTGCTATGAATAGTCATGCCGGCCATTTTGACCCAGTTTTGAAAAAAATGAAAGAAAATGAATAAAAGTTCAAAAAATGCAATCCTTTCGCATGGAGTCGTTTTATGTGTACTAGTTGCTAGGAAAAATACCAAACTTTCAATGGGGCAAATTTGAAAAAAAAATCGTTCACAAAACGTGCTATCATGTATGAACATTGATGGCCTTCAAGTCAAATGACTAAGGCGGTGGTCATATTTATTGCATAGTTTATTATAATGTTCCCACATTAGACATATAGGTGCATCTTGGCATTATAAACTATGTTGCCAAATAGAGTTTCCAATTTTTTTGTACAAAAAAATCATTTTTCATTTTCTAAGTGTCAAAAATGGTTTTTTTTTGTGAGGCAAGTACAAAAAACAAGGTCAAAATGGCACCACTCCAAATATCACAGTAAGTAGACCATATTTTATTCCGAATTCCCAAGTTTCATGGTTTTCCTAATTTTGTAGCTACTTTCGCACAATTAAATGACTTTATGTCGATTTCCAAAAAGTAATTCAAATTTGAACTGCAAGTGTGTGATAGCTCTGTCCTAAAAATTAGCAAAATATATTTTTAGGTACATAAGTAGTCACTATATGGAAGAACCACTTATAGTTTTGAAAGATTCAACCCCTTGCTATGAATTGTCATGGCGGCCATTTCGACCCAGTTTTGGAAAAAATGAAAGAAAATGAATAAAAGTTCAAAAAATGCAATCCTTTCACATGGACTCCTTTTATGTGTACTATTTGCGAGGAAAAATATCAAACTTACAATATGACAATTTTGGAAAAAAAATCTTTGACAAAACAGGCTATCAAGTATGAACATTCATGACTTTCAAGCCAAATGACTAAGCTAATGGTTATATTTATTGCATATTTTATGATAATATGCCGAAATTTGGCACATAGGTGCATCTCACCATTAGAACCAATGTTGCCAAATAGAGTTCCAACTTTTTTTGTAAAAAATATCATTTTTCATTTTCGAAGTGTCAAAATTTGGTATTTTTTGTGAAGCAAGTACAAAAACCAGTGGGCAAACTGGCACCACTCCAATTTTCACAGAAATTAGACCATATTAGTATACACCATTACTTGATTCATCTCAAAATTTGGCATCTTTCGGAGTCCGTTTGTTATATTTAAGACATTAAATGTATTTCTAGGCATTTAGTAAATATAATTCAAATTTAAACTATAAGTGCATGAAAATTTTGACAACTATGGGTTGAAAACCCAAATTTGTGTTATTGAGTCTATGTTTAGACCTTATACAAGAAAATAAAAGGAATTTCAAACACGAGTGTGCCAAGACATGACCCCGGACATGGAGTTTGTTAGTTTTTTAATTTTGAAAGATGCAAGCAAAGTCAGTTGGCCTTGATTTTTTTTTCTACACATAGCACACATCACTACATATTCAATTGTAAAATTTGGCATTTTTCAGATTTGTAAATTTGGCAACACTATTTTCTTTATACGTTGAAAGGAACACACATCGTAAACAAACACTGAACTCTGGACGTTTATTGGCTGAGGAGGTTGAGCCATGGATCGATGACGTGGCAACTAGCAGCCGTCCATTGAATGCAATCCGACGGTAGGGAATCCAATCCCCATCTCTCTTCTCCCCTCCTGCCATCGCTCGAGCCATCACATGCCTCACATCGCGTCATTGCAGGTCGACGGGGGGCCCAGCAGGGAGGAGCACGGGGCAACGCGAGCTGCATCAAGCCGCCGTGTTGAGCAGCCCGGGGAGAGCCACCGCCGCGGTCGAGGTGCTGCGCCGCCGCCACGAAGGGCTTGTGCTGCGTTGTGTCGCCGCCGTGCAGCGCTAGGCTGCTGCCACTCCGTCGTCACCACCACATCTCCAGCCGCACCTCTTTCCTCACTAGTAGAAAATAGGGAATCAGTCCTGGTTCCAGGGGCCTTTAGTCCCGGTTCTGGAATCGGGACTAAGCATCCGGGACTAAAGGTCCTCACTTTTAGTCCCGGTTCTGTTACGAACCGGGACTAAAGTGCCTCCACGTGGCCGTTGTGGGGCGCCCAGGCAGGAGGAACTTTAGTCTCGGTTGGTAACACCAACCGGGACTAAAAGACTGCCACGCGTCAGCAGCTCGAGGCGCCCAGGCAGGAGGAACTTTAGTCCCGGTTGGTAACACCAACCGGGACTAAAAGACTGCCACGCGTCAGCAGCTCGAGGCGCTGGGGTTTTTTTTTTAAAGGAGGGGTTTAGGGGTTTCATATTGTGTTTCCCCCTTTTCTTTTTTGTGTAGACGATTCAACTCGACGTTTGCTACTACATAAAGCAATGAAGAAACCATTACACAAATCGTCATGAATTAATATAGAGAGAAGTGACCTCTCTTTCTCCGTGCTTGGTCGAACAACATGTTTTCGTATATCTATTCGACGCTACGTACTATGTCTAGTGCACGTTCATGCATATATACAATGAATAACATCTCTTACGATCTCTAATATCTAATTACCAACATTCATCATAATTTGTTCATGGTATTCTCCATTTTTAGCTATGACGTGATCAAGGAGGAATCCCGCCAATTCCTCTTGAATTGCTCGTAGGCGATACTCTGGTAGGAGTCCATCCCTCTTCCGTTCGATCTAATTTAAAGAAGGGGGTCAATATATATATATATATATATATATATATATATATATATATATATATATATATATATATATATATATATATATATATATATATATATATATATATATATGAATGAAACTCAACACAGTTGATGGTAATAAAATAAATTTGTGAATATTGTTTACGTACATCTAGTTTTTCTAATATTCTGCCCTTGTCACAGGTCGTCTGGCGCATGAACTCGCAGACGTAGTATCCACAGAAGTTATTCCCGGATCCCTGATGAGGGCACTTTACGAGAATAGAGTTCAATCAAAATAATAATCAAGCATGATAGTGGTATTGAAACTAGAATCAAAGAGATGCGCGGGCCTAGCTAGTACTACTTACAGGGAGCAATTCATATCGCAGGTCCTTTTTCCAGGGACCCCTAACCGCCTCGGTGAACCTTGTCCAAACCCTGCCCGGCAAACAAAATGAATTAAAGAGTTATTAATTACTTGATATCAGGAAATGAACGATAGTTGCCAATATAGTGCGATAATGATTGAAATTACTTCTGGAGAATTTTTTGTAGGGGCGCCCACTTCGAAAGATCTTTACGTAACGAGTCCATGACTTGTATTCGACTTTGGTCAAACTGTATGATGAGCAGAATAAAGTGGAAGCTGCACACATGTAGCTCATCAATTACACTTAACATTGAGTAAGCGAAACAAAATGATGTGTATGTACAAGACAGTATATAACACTCACTCGAAGTTGTAAGGAAGTAGTATTTCTCTTTTGGTTTGTTGTTTGATAAACGCCCTTAGCAAGTAATCCTCTACATCCTTTTTGTTGTGTTGGACAGTAACTTCATGAACAATATTTGGGCTAACGAACCCAATGTCATAGATTTGGATTGGTCCTTTGTTGCATTCGAGGATCTTCTTTCTGCATAATATACATATGGTGAGGATAATTATATACATGCAATAATGAACGAGCTGAGCTAGAGACTTAATTACAGAAATGATACTTACAAACAATAGCAAGTGATGATAGTTTTGTCGATCTCTTTTAGATTGTATAACTGGAATAATTCTGAAAATTCAATGTAAACCGACTCGTTTCCATTGAAGAAATGCTCATCTTTAACTCCTGCAGTGATATAGTTCTCCCCTCGCTCGCAGGCTTCCAAGTACCATTTATGCAATGCTCGCATCCTCGTTAGTAGATTCGGGAGCTCCTCGGGTCTGACGAGAGGCTTCCCGTGCTCGAATCTAAAGGCTACTACATCAGCCATTTCGGGTAACGGTATATGATCGGGTAAGTAATCACCAGGATTAGTACCGGGCGCTACCCCCTCCGGAACATCAGGGATATCGCTAGACACCATGAGAGGGGGGCACGATTGGTTCTGCTGCTCGCCCAGTTGGGGAATTATTTTTTTCCCTTGATATGCACTACCGCTGCTTCCCGACCGCTTCTGTGGATCTGCAAATGACTTTACAATCTCACGGTCATAGTCTGATAGCAACTTAGGCGGTGGTTTTTCAAGGTTTTTCAGCGTACGCCTCGCTATTTCCGGATCAATTCTCTCCTTTGGAGGTGGACGTTTCGGTGCAAAATGGCCTTCACTTCGGCCATTGAGATTGCCTTGCTTTCCTCTTCAGACCTATCATATGGTCTCTGTGGAAGAGGCTTGAGGCTTGGACCATATTGAAACCTCTTCCCTCCTGTTGTTGTACTGCTAGCCGCCGGAGCGGCGGCGGCTCTCTTCCGCCGCTGTTGCTGAAGCGGCGGAGACGGCTGACGCGGCGGAGGAGGCGGAGTCCGCTGACGTGGCGGAGGAGGCGCAGTCCGCTGACGCGCCGGAGACGACTGAGGCAGCGGAGACGGCTGATGCCCCGGAGATGGCGGAGACGGCAGACGCGCCAGAGACGGCTGAGTCTGCTGATGAGGGGCCTCCTCCGGCTCATGAGTATGCTGAGGCGGCGTGAAGTAAGGAAGCTTGATGTGTGACTTTCTCCATAGACAGGTAGTCCTTAAGGCATTTTCCAGAGAATAAACCTCGCCTTCACCTGTAGGATGATCAAGCTGCAGGCTCCCAAATCCGGGCGTTATTTCATCCACCATGACAACAGCATAGCCATCTGGAATCGGAGCGCAATGGAAAGTTGCATCAGGTCGAGGATGGTGGACAGAGCCTTTCGCCACCTCCAAGCTCAGGTTTCCGCAATCCGCCAACAGCACACAATGTTCATTCTCCGTGATACCATCCACGGGGTAGCGGCGAGCCATGATATCAGGCTGAACGTGCTCCGTGGATGCCACACTGCTTCTCCGCTGAGATGGTGGAGTAGCTTCCAATGAAGGATCGTGCTGCTGAGATGGTGGGCCGAGGGCTCGCTGGCTAACTGATGCCGCCTCTAGTGCCGCTAATCTTTGTTCCATCTGCTGTAGTTTGCTTGCTTCCTCTTTCTTCTTTCGCCCTCGGCTTCTATAAGTGTCTCTGCTGTCGCGAAACCCATGCACCCACGGAACAGAGCCTGGTGTGCCTCGTGTTCGTCCAGGGTGTTCAGGATTCCCGAGGGCCTTTGTCAGCACGTCCTTCTCTCTGTCGGGATGGAACCTCCCTTCCTCCACTTCCTTGATTGCTTCCTCAATCTTTTTCATGGGTATTGCAAGTTTAGGATCCGTGTAAACAACCTCCCCTGTTTCTGGGTCCAAAGCTCCCCGATTCCCGAATACGCAAGTCCTTACCCGATCTGGCCAGTTCCGTGACACTGGTTCGACCCCTTTAGCAAGTAGGTCGTTCTCCATTTTTTTTCCCACTTAGGCTCGGCTTGGCTGTAGCCACCTGACCCCGTAACATGGTGATACTGCTTCTTTGCAGCATTCAGCTTATTTTGTTGTGAAATTTTCCGCGCCTTCTCGGATTTCTTGTAGGCCACAAATGCGGGCCACTGTTCTCTTATCTTCTCATATATACCGGTGAAATCTGGAGTCTTGTTTTTCTCGACAAACTGTGTGTTCAAATTCTTCTTCCATTTCTTGAACAGTTCTGCCATCTTCTTTAGAGCGTACGCCTTGACCTTTGGCTCTATAACTGGTGGGGTTGTCGGATCCTCCTCTGGCGGTAGGATGAAATTTGTCAACAGCAAGCTCCAAAGATCTTCTTTTTGTCTATCTTGGACAAAAGTAACTGAAGGGTTGTCCTTCTTCTTATTCCATTGCTCGATGGTGATCGGGATGCTATCCCTAACCAGTACTCCGCACTGATATGTAAAGGCGTGTTTGGTCTGCTTGGGAAGAATCGGTTGGCCAGCTGGAGAGATTACGTCGATCTTGTACCTTTCCTCCTTGTCCAACCTTTTCTTCGCGCATCGTCTCCTTGTTGACAAAGTTTGGCTCGTTCCGGAAGGCTAAAAGAAGAAAGAAGCGTTAATATATGTACATACAAAACAATTAATGTATCTAGTCAGCAGAGGCTTAATTAATATATATATATATATATATATATATATATATATACCTCGCCGGACTCTGCATTAGTTAAGGCTCCCTTCTCCATATCACCGGAGCCGTCATGATCTTGTTCCTCCTCCATTCTTCCATCATCGGAGCCGTGATGATCTCCTTCCTCCTCCATTCCACCATCGTTGTCGTTGAGAAACGACAAGGTGTCCTCCTCCATTGGATTTTCTCCGGCATCGATTATATTCTCCAACGCCTCTTCTTTTTCTAAGTCTCTGTGATCCATAGTTTCTGCAAATATTACAACATGGCAAAATACAAACCATGAGAGATGGATAGTGGCAAACATAGACCTAACCAGAAAAAGGAATCATATGCATATGAGCAATGGATTAGTGGCAAACATCATGCAAAGTTCACAAGTTATATATATATATATATATATGGGCAAAAATTTAGATTAAGAATACAAGATATCTCTTGCGTCCGTACATCGTCGAATATTATCACTAATACATCTCGAATAGTATCATATATATAACATCACTAATACAGCTAGAACCCTAGCGAACGACGGGTATCGGCGCGGGCGGTGGACACCCAAAGAGAAGGAACCATCACAGGATCATAGCTCCAGTGAGATCCCTGAAGAACCTGCCAGGTATTGTCGGACCTGGCCTCCAACGCAACCATGTAGCGACGGACGTGCTCGTCCTCCTCCCTGACACGGTGACGTACCACCTCCGCGGGGGACTCAAGCCTCTGCACCGTCACTGGCCCACGCGACCGCCACCAAAGAAGCTCCCAGCCCGGCGGAGCCCAGTCCCGGATATGGCCCCTCTGATCAAGCAGGCCTCCTCCGCCGAGTCGACGACTAGGATGCATGCCAGGCATCGTCGACGTCGAGAACAAATGCTTAATTATGAAAACAAATTTAATAAACACTTAGCAAAATTAGCTTATACACTTAGCATCTATCCATCTCTACACTTAGCAAAATTAGCATCTACACTTAGCAAAGTTATATACGTAAGAGATATCTTGTATTCTGAATCTAAATTGTTGCCCTATGTTTCTCCATCACTGGAAGGATCCTCTTCTGGCTAGTAATAGGATTCAGAATCATAACAGATTCTCTTAACCTTTAAAGGATTTAACAAAATGGTGCCATTCTGGATGTGCAGAAAATGGTCCATTTTTTTCCTGATCTACCATTTTATATGTCACATTGTCTAGTGTCAAAGGATTCAAGAAATACATGGCTTCATCATTAGCCGGAAGTAACAAGCGCATGATGGTACGAAGCTCTTCAAAGTTGTTTTGGAACGGAGTCCCGGATAGGATAATTAGCTTTTTGGTACGAAGTTCGGCAACTTCGGAAGGCCTTTGCTGAACTTCGTACCAAAAAGCTAATTATCCTATCCGGGACTCCGTTCCAAAACAACTTTGAAGAGCTTCGTACCATCATGCGCCTGTTACTTCTGGCTAATGATGAAGCCATGTATTTCTTCAACCCTTTGACACTAGACAACGTGACATATAGAAGGGTAGATGAGATCAGAAAAAATTTGGATCAACTTGTGCACATCCATAATGGGGGCATATTCTTGATAAATCCCTTAAAGGACTAAGAGAATCAGTTGTGATTCTGAATCCTGTTCCTAGCCAGAAGAGGGTCCCTGCAGTGATGGAGACTCGTCCGGCGATCGTCGGGGACTCGCCCGGCGATCGTCGGGGACTCGTCCGGCGATCGTCGGGGCAAAGCCAAACAATTTTTTTTAATCTATTTGTACTAAATTCATCTAAACTACACTTAGCAAAATTAACGTGCTTCTTCATGCAATTTTCATTTAACCATACTACACTTAGCAAAATACAAGATTTATACACAAGATGAATACACAACTCAAAAAATGAACCATATTAACCATACTACACTTAGCAACAATATGTGCTCCTAATCCTCCATTTCTCAAACAAAATTAGTAAGATTTAGATGATTTGGCCCCTGTCTAACTACAACATATCCATACAATCTATCCATACATTCATCAACACACCTCTATTAATTTCTGCCATACATTCATCAACACATATCCACACAATTTATTCATCCATACAAAATTTCAAACAAAGTGATGAACTAGGGTTCCTGCCATGAATCCATCCATCCATCCATCCATGAATCCATCCATCCATCCATTTGGAGAAGATGGGGAGGAGGGGGGGTGCTACCGTGGGGCGGCGACGACGAGGAGGGCTCGATCGGGGGCGCGCGGCGACGAGGAGCGGGCTCGGGGGCGGCGATGCTCGGGGAGGACGGCGAGGAGGTCCGGCGACGGTCAGCGGGCTAGGGGACGGCTCGGGCCAGGGCGTCGCGGCAGCCTGGCGGCGGCGTGCGATGGTTCGGCGTCGGGGCAGAGGAGCGAGAGAGAAAGAAGATTGGGGAGGAAGAAGAAAATTTTCTAAGTCGTGCTTATATACTAGCCCCTTTAGTCCCGGTTGGTACCACCAACCGAGACTAAAGGCCACCCTTTTGTCCCGGTTGGCGAGAGGTGCGAACACTAGTTTATAAGCCCCGCCGCGGCAACTGCTTCGAGCTCCTCTCTTTAGCAGGCCTATTGGGCCTATCAAACCTGTCATGCCCTGTGGTCCCTACTGGACCGTGCGGGCCTGCATCCTGGCCCAACTAGTTGTTTGGTTTCTAGTCGTATGCAGGCCGTGTCGGCCTAGTAGGTGGGCTTTTTTTTAATTTATTTATTTTCCATTTTTTTTTGTTTTCTGCTTTATTTATTTTCTTTTGTTTCTGAGTTGTTTTTTGCTTTAGGTCACAAAAATTCTAAACTTTCTATTAGTGCCAGTAGTTTTCAAATTTCAATAGTTTAAATTTGAATTATTTGAAATTTGTGTGAATCACTAGTTTGTGAATTACTTTACTTTAAAAATAGATTTTTGAGTGATTCTTTTTCCTACTGTTTACTATTAGTGTGTTTTATCATTATATTCAATTTGTTATTTTTCATGAATTTAATGATGCCTTTTGAGCTAAATGACCCAGAAATTGAAAAGCACTACAAATGAAGTCTGAAAAGGTTGAAACTTGGCATGGTATCATAATTTCACCCACATAGCAAGTGCTAAAAAGTTGAGAGGGTTATGGCAAAAACTGGATGCACTTCGTGTACAAACTGGACATTTAATTTATTTATTTTCCATTTTTTTTTGTTTTCTGCTTTATTTATTTTCTTTTGTTTCTGAGTTGTTTTTTGCTTTATTAGAGTTTTTGAGTGAATCTTTTTTGCTTGAGGTCACAAAAATTCTAAACTTTCTGTTAGTGCCAGTAGTTTTCAAATTTCAATAGTTTAAATTTGAATTATTTGAAATTTGTGTGAATCACTAGTTTGTGAATTACTTTACTTTAAAAATAGATTTTTGAGTGATTCTTTTTCCTACTGTTTAATATTAGTGTGTTTTATCATTATATTCAATTTGCTATTTTTCATGCATTTAATGATGCCTTTTGAGCTAAATGACCCTGAAATTGAAAAGCACTACAAATGAAGTCTGAAAAGGTTGAAACTTGGCATGGTATCATAATTTCACCCACATAGCAAGTGCTAAAAAGTTGAGAGGGTTACGGCAAAAACTGGATGCACTTCGTGTACAAACTGGACAATCTCTTTCGAAGTATCAGGGTTTCGGACGAAAACTCATCTATTACAAAAGGGATTTCATTTGTTGACATGTAACTGCAGTGATATTCTAGATCAAAGCCATCATCAGAATAGGTGTGGAGAGAAAGTCTTCACTTTTTCTTCGCGTGTGTCCCTTGCTTATTGCGCCGTAACCATGGATAATCTTCATTGTTTAACAGCATGCTTGGGTCAGCCTTCACTTTGAAGGGAGGAATTTCATGAAACTTTTCATAATCTGCAGGCATGTCTGTCTTGTCCTCCACTCCCACGATGTTTCTTTTCCCTGAAAGAACTATGTTGCGCTTTGGCTCATCGTATGATGTATTAGCTTCCTTATCTTTTCTTTTTCTCGGTTTGGTAGACATGTCCTTCACATAGAAAACCTGCGCCACATCATTGGCTAGGACGAATGGTTCGTCTGTGTACCCAAGATTGTTCAGATCCACTGTTGTCATTCCGTACTGTGGGTCTACCTGTACCCCGCCTCCTGACCGATTGACCCATTTGCACCGAAACAAAGGGACCTTCAAATCATGTCCATAGTCAAGTTCCCATATGTCCACTATGTAACCATAATATGTGTCCTTTCCCCTGTTGGTTGCTGCATCAAAGCGGACACCACTGTTTTGGTTGGTGCTCTTTTGAACTTGGGCGATCGTGTAAAATGTATTCCCATTTATCTCGTACCCTTGGTAAGTCAATACAGTCGAAGATGGTGTCCTGGCCAACGAGTACAGCTCATCTCCAACAATGTTGTCACCCATGAGATGTGTTTGCAACCAACTGCCGAAAGTCCTGATGTGTTCACATGTAATCCAGTCGTCACACTGCTCCGGGTGTTTGGAGCGCAGAATATTCTTGTGTTTATTGACATACGGGGTCACCAAGGTAGAATTCTGTAGAACTGTGTAGTGTGCTTGAGCCCAAGAATGCCCGTCCCTACATATTATTGAATCCGCTCCTAGCGTGCCTTTTCCAGTCAGTCTCCCCTCATACCGCGATTGAGGGAGACCAATCGGTTTAAGGTCAGGAATGAAGTCAACACAAAACCTAATGACCTCCTCTGTTTGCCGGCCCATGGAGATGCTTCCTTCTGGCCTAGCACGGTTACGAACATATTTCTTTAAGACTCCCATGAACCTCTCAAAGGGAAACATATTGTGTAGAAATACAGGACCCAGAATGGCAATCTCGTCGACTAGATAAACTAGGACGTGCGTCATGATATTGAAGAAGGATGGTGGGAACACCAGCTCAAAACTGACAAGACATTGCACCAAATCATTCTTTAACCTTGGTAGGATTTCTGGATCGATTACCTTCTGAGAGATTGCATTGAGGAATGCACATAGCTTCACAATGGCTAATCGAACGTTTTCCAGTAGAAGCCCCCTCAATGCAACCGGAAGCAGTTGCGTCATAATCACGTGGCAGTCATGAGACTTTAGGTTCTGGAACTTTTTCTCTGCCATATTTATTATTCCCTTTATATTTGACGAGAAGCCAGACGGGACCTTCATACTGAGCAGGCATTCAAAGAAGATTTCCTTCTCTTCTTTGGTAAGAGCGTAGCTGGCAGGACCTTCATACTGCTTTGGATGCATGCCGTCTTTTTCGTGCACACGTTGCTGGTCCTCCCGTGCCTCCGGTGTATCTTTTGTCTTCCCATACACGCCCAAGAAGCCTAGCAGGTTCACGCAAAGATTCTTCATCATTTGCATCACGTCGATTGCAGAGCGGACCTCTAGGTCTTTCCAATAGGGTAGGTCCCAAAATATAGATTTCTTCTTCTACATGGGTGCGCGTCCCTCAGCGTCATTCGGAATAGATTGTCCGCCAGGACCCTTTCCATAGATTACTTGTAAATCCTTGACCATATCAAGTATGGCATCACCAGTATGGAGGGCGGGCTTCTTCCGGTGATCTGCCTCACCTTTGAAATGCTTGCCTTTCTTTCTTAAGAGATGGTTGGTCTAAAGAAATCGACGATGTCCCAGGTACACATTCTTCCTCCATTTGTCCAAATATATATTTTCGGTATCATCTAAACAGTGCGTGCATGCGTGGTATCCCTTGTTTGTCTGTCCTGAAAGGTTACTAAGAGCAGGCCAATCATTGATGGTTACAAACAACAACGCATGTAGGTCAAATTCCTCCTGTTTGTGCTCATCCCACACACGTACACCTTTTCCATTCCATAGCTGTAAAAGTTCTTCAACTAATGGCCTTAGGTACACATCAATGTCGTTGCCGGGTTGCTTAGGGCCTTGGATGAGCACTGGCATCATAATGAACTTCCGCTTCATGCACAACCAAGGAGGAAGATTATAGATACATAGAGTCACGGGCCAGGTGCTATGATTGCTGCTCTGCTCCCCAAAAGGATTAATGCCATCTGCACTTAAACCAAACCATACGTTCCTTGCGTCACCTGCAAAGTCCCCCCACCTTCTCTCGATTTTTCTCCACTGCGACCCGTCAGCGGGTGCTCTCAACTTCCCGTCTTTCTTACGGTCTTCCTTGTGCCATCGCATCAACTTGGCATGCTCTTTGTTTTTGAACAGACGTTTCAGCCGTGGTATTATAGGAGCATAGCACATCACCTTGGCAGGAACCCTCTTCCTGGGGCGCTCGCCCTCAACATCACCAGGGTCATCTCGTCTGATCTTATACCGCAATGCATCGCATACCGGGCATGCGTTCAAATCCTCGTACTCACCGCGGTAGAGGATGCAGTCATTAGGGCATGCATGTATCTTCTGCACCTCCAATCCTAGAGGGCAGAGAACCTTCTTTGCTTCGTACGTACTGTCGGGCAATTCGTTATCCTTTGGAAGCTTCTTCTTCATTATTTTCAGTAGCGTTCCAAATCCCTTGTCAGATACACCATTGTCTGCCTTCCATTGCAGCAATTCCAGTGTGGTACCGAGCTTTGTGTTGTCATCTTCGCAATTTGGGTACAACCCTTTTTTATGATCCTCTAACATGCGCTCGAACTTCAACTTCTCCCTTTCACTTTCGCATCCTCTCTGTGCATCAACAATGACCCGACGAAGATCATCATCGGGCACATCATCTGGTGCCTCTTGATCTTTAGCTTCCCCCGTTGCAGTATCACCGTATTCAGGGGGATAGACGTCATCATCCTCTTCTTCTTCATTGTCTTCCATCATAACCCCTCTTTCTCCGTGCTTGGTCCAAATATTATAGTGTGGCATGAAACCCTTCTCAATTAGGTGGATGTGAAGGGTTCT
The DNA here is from genome assembly GCA_039707655.1 of Elymus sibiricus. Lineage (NCBI taxonomy): Eukaryota > Viridiplantae > Streptophyta > Magnoliopsida > Poales > Poaceae > Elymus > Elymus sibiricus. Next base: position 30,000,899 of record CM077674.1, read on the forward strand.
CGAGTCAGAGTGAGACTTCGTATTCCCACAGACAGTACATGGACAATACATAAAACCATTCTGCGTGTTTGCCTCAGCCACTTCGAGAAAATTATGCATGCCATCAATGTACTCGGAGGTGCGTCAGTCACCGTACATCCATTGCCGGTTCATCTGCGTGCATTATATAATTAAGTGTATCAAAAACCATTACAGAACATCATGAATAGAGAAGTGACCAAATTAATACAAGTTCATCATCACATTAAAACTAAAGTACAGTAGTGATCAAATGTTATTACTGAAAAAATAATTACATAAAGTTCATACATATATAGTTCTCATAGAACAACATATAGCTCTCTAGAGCATCTAATTAAAACATATATTGAAACTATGAAAAACATTTAAATGCAACAACAAATGCGATCATAATCGCAACTAAGGTAACAATTGATCCAACGGCATAATCATACCAAGCCTCATTATGAATGGCATATTTTCTAATCTTTCTAATCTTGAAGCGCATTGCATCCATCTTGATCTTGTGATCATCGACGACATCGGGAACATGCAACTCCAATTCCATCTTCTCCTCCTCAATTCTTTTCAATTTTTTCTTCAAGTAATTGTTTTCTTTTTCAACTAAATTTAACCTCTCGACAAGAGGGTCGGTTGGAATTTCCGGTTCACATACCTCCTAGATAAAAACATCTATGTCACGTTGGTCGGCATAATTGTCATAAACACTAAATGAAACAAATAGTAATAAAAGATAATATACCACATCCGAATCATAGACAGGACGAGGGCCGACGGGGGCGGATACCAAAGTCATGGCACTATATAATAACAAACAATAATAAAAGTAAGAAAATTATACCAAGTCAAACTCCTCACATAGAGCAAGAGCCTCTCCAAAGTAGTCCATGTTGTTCCTCCAGTGATCAAGGTCAACTGTCCACTGCTTGGTGTACCTGTTCTTGTTATGCTCGAATAGCTCATGCACAATCCTCACTTGCATCTCGTTCCTGAACTGAGGTGTGCTCCAACGAGGATGAACTGGAACCTCATACGGATTCTGCAAACGGAACTTCTCCCAGTCTTGTTGCTTCCACCTGTGCATAGGAATGGCCACACGTTGCTTGGAAGCGGCAGACTTCTCACGGCGAGTGGGCTTGGTGGGAATCACCACCTCTTGCTCTTCCTCAGAGTCAGTAGGACGCTTGCATCTACGGACTCTCTTCCGGGTCTTCTGGCCAGGAGCAGAGCGAGAACCAGAGCCACCTGCACACACACAAGAGAAGCACACAAGATACCCAGCACAGATGAGAGGAATGTACACAAGATCAGAGGAATATATTACATGTAAGTAGAGAGAAGAAGAAACAGTGCACATAGGTTCAGTCAAGCCGGTTGTACCGGTTATCCTAGCGGTAGTACCGCTTGGGCGGTTGTACCGCCAATTAGAAGCGGTTGTACCGCTGAAAGTGGTTCCACACACACAGGAGAACAGGTACAAATCGAAAACTGAATCTAGATGCAATATTTTGATTTCTAACTATCTACAAGTAATAGAGGAATGCTATATGATCTCTTCCACCCAATAGTTTAGCCAAAAACACGGGAGTACGCGTAATGCCCTAGATAGATGGATTCAAAGATTGAAACCAAAACCAAGAGAAAATGGGGCATTACCGGTATCCATGGGAAGAGATCGGGGAGGAGACGGCCTCCACGGAGCGGATCCGATGAAGAACCGACAGATCCGGAGCAGTGGAGGGCTCTCCGGGGCAATGGGAGCAGCAACCGGTGGCAGGGGTAGGGGAAGAGGACGGGCACGAAGGGGAAAAAGAGAAACCCCTTCGGCCCGCGCCCTTAAATACCCTGCCCAAACCGCGGAGCGGTTGTACCGCTCTAACGAGCGGTTGTACCGCCCCCTGATACTACCCAGTGGTTAGGGGCGGTACTTCCGTCGCCTGACAGGCAGCGGTAGTACCGCTCACAACCACCCGGTAGTACCGGCCGGAAGCACAGGCCAGACAAAAGCGGTAGAACCGCTAAAGTGTGACCGGTAGAACCGCCGGGACGCTACAGCCAAATGGCAGAGCGGTAGAACCGCCCTGACCACCGGTTGTACCGCCCGGTTACTGCCACCCATGCCAAGATATCAACTTGTGTACATTTGGAGCAGAATGTTTTATGGGAAGAGGAGGCTTGGGATGGAAACTTGGCACTGACATATGGTGATGTAAACTCCAAGAGTGCAAGAAGCAAACAATAAAAGCCAACACTTGGAGGATACAAGCACCTAGGACCTAAAAAGAAATTAACAAGCCAAATAAGATCCAAAAGGAGAACCAAACCTTCACAATGAGAGGAGGGGCGGTGGCCGAAGCCACCTATGTTTGAATCAATTGGTATGGCACCGCAAAGATTTTAACCTTGGGCCCATGACCAAAACTCATCTTTGAAGCACTAGTACCATCAAAAATGGCTAATGTGAAAGATTGGCTTTATTTATGCATAATAGGGGGATGGAGAGTTCATTGAGAGAACAACACTCCCCCTAAATCCATGCCTACATCTAGAACAAGATAATCATGATGAATGCGGTAGGGTGTGACGATATTCAAGACACGTTGCTCGAATCAATGATATTTAGCTCATGCCTTAACTCGCGAAATCTTGCTTCATACAATGGCTTCGTGAAAATATCCGCTAGTTGCTCTTGAGTTCCAACATGAATAATATCAATCTCTCCACGCTTGACGTGATCCCGGATGAAATGATGACGAATCTCAATGTGCTTCGTCTTGCTATGTTGCACCGGATTGTAGGAGATCTTGATTGCATTTTCATTGTCACAGAAAAGAGGCACTTTGTCACAAGTGACACCGTAATCCTTTAAAGTTTGCCTCATCATAGCAATTGTGCACAACAACTTGCGGCGGCTACATACTCGGCCTCGTTGGTGGAGAGAGACACACAATTTTGTTTCTTCGAAGACCAACTCACCAAAGAGCGACCAAGGAATTGGCACCCTCCGGAGGTTGACTTCCTATCCACACGGTCTCCCGCCCAATCCGAATCCGAATATCCCATTAGATCAAAACTTGCTCCTTTGGGGTACCATAAGCCAAAGTTTGGGGTATGAGCCAAATATCGAAAGATTCGCTTGACCGCCACAAGGTGACTTTCCTTAGGCGCAGCTTGAAACCGTGCACACATTCCCACACTCAACATGATATCCTGCCTAGATGCACAAAGGTAAAGCAAGGATCCAATCATAGAACGATATACCTTTTGATCCACCACTTTACCATTGGGATCAATGTCGAGTTGGCACTTGGTAGGCATTGGAGTCTTGGCCGGTTTGACATCTTCTAACTTGAATTTCTTGAGCTTGTCTTGGGTATATTTGGCTTGGTTGATGAAGGTTCCTTCTCTTCTTCGTTTGACTTCGAACCCAAGAAAGAACTTCAACTCACCCATCATGGACATCTCAAACTTCTCGGTCATGAGTGCGGCAAACTCATCATTGAAAGCTTTGTTAGGAGAACCAAAGATAATATCATCAACATATAGTTGGCATATGAACAAATCCCTTTAACCCTCTTAGTAAAAAGAGTGGGATCGATTACCCCAATTTCAAACCCATGGTCTTGCAGAAACTCGGTAAGGTGCTCATACCACGCACGTGGGGCTTGTTTAAGGCCATAGAGTGCCTTATCGAGCTTGTATACATGATTGGGGAACTTGGGATCCTCGAACCCTGGGGGTTGTTTGACATACACCAACTCATTAAGAGGACCATTAAGAAATGCACTCTTTACATCCATTTGTTGTAACTTAAAATCATGATGAGATGCATATGCAAGCAACATACGAATAGATTCAAGACGAGCAACGGGAGCAAAGGTTTCACCGTAGTCGATACCCTCTACTTGGGAGTAGCCTTGTGCCACCAATCTTGCCTTGTTTCGAGTGACAACACCGTTCGTATCTTGCTTGTTCTTGAAGATCCATTTGGTTCCAATGACATTATGATTCTCCGTCGGCCTTGGCACCAATGTCCACACCTTGTTGCGCTCGAAGTTGTTGAGTTCATCATGCATGGCTTCAAGCCAATCCGTGTCCTCGAGCGCTTCATGTACCTTTTGGGGTTCAACACAAGAAACAAACGCGTGATGCTCACAAAAGTTTATTAATTGACTACGAGTGGTTACCCCCCTCTTTAAGCTTCCATAAACATTCTCCAAGACATGTTCTTGATGCTTGAGTTTGGAGGCAATCTTGGCGGCACGACGCTCCAATAGTTCCTCCGAGGTCACTTGAGGAGGATCATCTTGAGCATTTTGAGCGTCGTCTTGAGCTTGCTCTTGATCTTGAGCTTGCTCGGTGTCGTGATCTTGATCTTGGGCATCATTTGGTGAATCACCATCATCTTGAGGTTGATCTTGCCCTTGATCTTGATCACTTGGTTGAGGGCCTTCGGTTTGTTCTTCGGAAGCGTGTGGGTCAATGGTTGGTGATGGCTCCACTTGCGTAGAGCATTGTCCTTCTCCTTCGGCCACAAGGGGTTCCTCAATGGGGAGTATTTGACCAATCCCCATTCTTCTTATGGCTTGGGGAGGAATTTCATCACCTACATCACAAAGACCACTTTGCTCCACTTGGGAGCCATTATTTTCATCAAACTCTACGTTACACGTCTCCTCAATGAGTCCGTTGGACTTGTTGAGGACACGGTAAGCATGAGAGTTTGTAGCATAACCAACAAATATGCCCTCTTGAGCTCTAGTTTTGAATTTAGACAAACGAACACCTTTCTTGAGAATGAAACACTTACACCCGAACACCCGGAAGTACTTGAGGTTGGGCTTGTTACCGGTAAGTATCTCATAAGGAGTCTTGTTCAAGCCTTTGCGGAGGTAGAGCCGATTGGATGCATGACATGCGGTGTTGATGGCTTCGGCCCAAAAGTTGTACGGAGACTTGAATTCCGCCATCATGGTCCTTGCCGCGTCCATCAACGTCCGGTTCTTCCTCTCCGCTACACCATTTTGTTGAGGGGTATAAGGTGCCGCGTATTGGTGCTTGATCCCCTCATCACTAAGAAACTCATCCAAGGTGTAGTTCTTGAACTCGGTGCCGTTGTCACTTCTAATCATCAATATCTTTGCCTCATGTTGACGTTGAGCTTCATTGGCAAAGTCGATGACGGTTTGTTGGGTCTTGCTCTTCCTCTTGAAGAAATATACCCAAGTGTATCTTGAATAGTCATCCACAATCACCAAGCAATACTTTCTCCCCCCAAAACTATCAAAGGATGGAGGTCCAAAGAGATCCATGTGAAGGAGCTCCAAGGGCCTCTTCGAGTAGATGAGAGTCGTGGGTCGGTGAGCCGTCTCATGTAGCTTTCCTTCGATACAAGCACTGCAAGCACGATCTTTGGCAAAACTCACATTTGTTAGTCCACGAACGTGATCCCCTTTGAGGAGACTTTGCAAAGATCTCATATTGACATGGGCTAGTCGGCGATGCCAAAGCCACCCCACATCAACTTTAGCCATTAGGCAAGTCGCGGTCTTAGTGGGTCGCTCCGAGAAGTTAACCACATAGAGACCGTTCTCGACATGCCCAACAAAAGCTACTTTAAGAGTCTTGCTCCACAAAAGGGCCACGGTATCAAGGTCAAAGAATGTGGCAAAGTCCATAAGTGCAAGTTGACGAACGGAAAGTAAATTATATGCAAGGGTCTCAACAAGCATGACTTTCTCAATTGATAAATCATGAGAAATCACAACCTTACCAAGACCCAATACCTTAGATGTTGAGGCATCACCGAATTGAACATGGGTGGGCATAGATGAGCTTGGTTGCACGTCCACCACCAAATGCTTACTCCCGGTCATATGATTTTTTGCTCCACTATCAAGCAACCATGATCCTCCACCGGAAGCAAACTCCTACAAGAGATCAATGCTTGGTTTTAGGTACCCATTTTTGAATGGGTCCTTTGATGTTAGTAACAAGGGTCTTAGGAACCCAAATAGACCATTCAATGTACTCATAATAAGAACCAACAAATTTGGCATAAACATGCCCATCACTAGTACGGCATAAAACATAGGAAGGGTTAAAGTCGCCAGCTTTGTTTGATGGAGTGAGTTTGTCCTTCTTGACATTTCCACCCACCACCTTGTTCTTCTTCTCCTTATGAGCACCCTCTCCCTTCTTGACAAATACCTCTTTGAGAGGGAGAGGTTTCTTGGTCTTGTTGTTCTTCTTCTTCTTTGACTTGGGCACAAACCCAAGTCCCTCCTTTGCCACAACTTCCTTTTGATTGCTCAAAAGTTCGTTGAGGTTCTTCTCGCCTTGTATGCAAGTCACAAGGCCTTTCTCGATTTGCTCTTTCAACTTGGCATTCTCCTCCACAAGATGCTCATGCTCACAACAAGGGTTAGTAGCAATGGCATTATCAATTAAAACGAACGGAGGACAAGTGGCTATTTCCGTTGTTAGCTTCACTTGGAGTTGATCATGAGACTTTTTGAGAGAGCCATGAGCACTCTTCAAAACCTTGTGGGCTTTGTCAAGTAGCTCAAACTCCTCCTTGAGTCTAGCATGGCCAACTCCAAGGTCAACCTTGTCGGATTTGAGCACACAAGTAAGAACTTGAGCATGTTCAAGATCTTTCTTTAGTCGAGCAAGGTCAACGTTGTGTGACTCCTCAAGAGCCAAACAAAGACCTCGCTCTTCGTCAAGAGCAATGGAAAGATCTGCAATCTCATCGGCATAATCACGAGTATGGCCTTGCAAGTTAGTGATAGTCTCTTCGTGAGACTCAATGATATCATTGGCCTCACCAAGTTGTTCCAAGAGAGCAACAAAGTGCTTCTTGGTCTCACCTTTGAGCTTACTCAAGAACTTATCAAACTTGTTCTCATCAACCTTTACCATCTCACTATCATCCACACAATCCAACAATGAAGGAGTAGTAGTGGTAGTGGTTTTGATGTTGGAGGTTACCTTGTTGATACCTTTGGCCATGAGGCACTTGGCGATGATGTTCTCATTGGGGGCATTGAAGAGGGACACCGAGGTTGGAGAAGAGGTGGCAATGGCCACGGTGGCCGTTGCTAACACTTCATCACTTGTATCATCATCATCATCGGAGTTGTACTCTTCTTGCACCACCAAGCCCTTTGGAGGCACCTTCTTGTTGAAATTGTTCTTGTTGGGGAAGGACTTGGCCTTGTCTTTGCGGATGAGCTTGCCACCATTGTCCTCCCTCTTCTCATACGGACAATCCACCACAAAGTGACTCACATTGCCACAATTGTAGCAAGTCCTTACTCGTTGCTTGCCCTTTGAGTTGTTCTTGGAGGAGTTGGGCCTTGAGTTTCTCTTGTTGCCCCAAAATTGCCTTGACGCAAGAGCCATGTGCTCGTGGTAAGCATATTTGGTGTCTTCGGGGCAACTCTCTTCTTCTTCCTCTTCTTCTTCTTCCGGAATACCCTTGGCCTTCAAAGCAAGGTTGGGTGAGCCTTTCTTTGACCGGACACGAGCTAGAGCATTGTCGGCGGTCTTGTTCATGATGTTCATGGCAATAAACTCATCCAACACTTCACTTGAAGACAAAGTGTGGAAGTCCGGTCTTTGACGGATCACGGAGGACATTGCCTTGTTGAATGGCATGATGGCCTTGAGAAACTTGCGCTTGATCCAATTATCATCCGTATCCTTGCTCCCATGATCTTGAAGAGCGACCGCAAGAGTTGTCAATCTCCGGTAGAGATCCCGAGGATCATCATCTTCATTCATCACAAACTCATCGGCCTCATCAAGCACCACTTCAAAGTTGGACCGTTGAATGCTTGAGCTCCCCTTGTACAAAGATATAATGTGTTCCCAACAATCCTTTGCACGGGAGAAGGGGCGCAAGTGAGCTAGATCTTCGGGAGGCACCGCGGATTGGAGGATGAACAATGCGGAGTGATTGTATTGATTGTCCGCCTCTTCTCTTGGAGTGAGGTTGCTTGGGTCATGTGGGTAGAAGCCTTGCTCGATGATTCTCCAAAGATTTGTTGAGCTGTGATTCAAATGAGACTTGATACGAAAAACCCAATTAGCAAAATCACCCTTCACAAGTTTAGGAGGAGGACCAAGGTTGTTAATATGCGGTGTAGGGACCGGTCCTCCATAGACCGGGGGAGGGGGAACCGAGGCATAGGTTCCCGTCCCATTCTTACCATGAGGGGAAGAGGTTTGAGTGCCATTAGCCGCTTCCTTGCCGGAATTGGCCTCCGACACCGATGCGGTGGGATTAACCACAAGCAACGGATCGGGAGTAGACTTCAACCCCTCAAGGAGTTCTTTAAGCATGGACTTGACCTCGGCCGTCATAGACGTCTTAAGTGAAGCCATAGCTTCATTTAAGTCATCTCGTGTGACCGAGTTCAACTCCATGGCCTCGGGCACTTCCTCATCCCGTTCCCCGTCGTCACCCATACTCTTCGGGTGGTGAAACCCTTAATAAAGAGACGAGGCTCTGATACCAATTGAAAGGATCGATATGGTTGACTAGAGGGGGGGTGAATAGGCAACTACCAATTTTTAGCTTTTCTTAACAAATTAGGGTTAGCAACAAAATAGGTTGTCTAGATGTGCAACTAGGTGAGCAACCTATATGATGCTAATAACAATGACAACACAAGCAAGCAAAGGATACAACACAACAATAGCTTGCACAAAGTAAAGGTAAGAAATAACCACAAGTGGAGCCGGTGAAGACGAGGATGTGTTACCGAAGTTCCTTCCCTTTAGGGGGAAGTACGTCTCCGTTGGAGCGGTGTGGAGGCACAATGCTCCCCAAGAAGCCACTAAGGCCACCGTATTCTCCTCACGCCCTCGCACAATGCAAGATGCCGTGATTCCACTAATGGTGCCCTTGAAGGCGGCAACCGAACCTTTACAAACAAGGTTGAGGCTCTCTCCACAACTGAATTGGAGGCTCCCAACACCACCACGGAGCTTCACCACAATGGAATGTGGCTCCGAGGTGACCTCTTCCGTCTAGGGTGCCCAAACACCCAAGAGTAACAAAATCCACACAAGAAAGTATGGGGGAATCAAGTTTCCTTTGGTGGAAGTGTAGATCTAGGTCTCCTCCTTCAATCCCTAGCAAATCAACAAGTTTGAGTGGCTAGAGAGAGAGATCGGGCAAGAAAGCTTGGAGGGCAACAATGGAGGAGAGAGAGAGGCAAGAGGTAAAAAGGTAGGTGGGGGAACCACCTACTTATATAGTGCCCCCAAATTCCAACCATTACAGCAGTTTTTGCACTGCAGCGGTACAACCGCTAGGAGCAACGGTACAACCGGTAATCATGGGTTCCCACTGCAGAAATGCCCTAGCGGTACAACCGGTGGAGAAACCGGTAGTACCGGTCGGCCAGAGCCAACCTGGAACTACCGCTCCACCACCACCCAACAACCGCCTCATTACAGAAAGGAAGTCACCCCATAGCGGTAGTTGGGACGGTGGTTGTGCCGGTACAACCGCTAGACCAGTGTCCATGTGGTGGCTAAGTCTGGAGCGGTACAACCGCTCCAGGCACCGGTAGTACCGGTTCACCGAAGCCGTCCGGGAACTACCGGGCCACCACCGCCCAACAACAGCTCCACTACAGAAGGCATTCCGGTAGTGGAGCGGTGTAGGGCCGAAACAACCGGTCGGGTGGTACAACCGCTTTCACAGGCGGTACAACCGCTGGGCACTAAAACCACTGCCACAGATAGGATTTGAGGGCCTCTCTCCTCGAACGGAAGGATATATCGTGGGTGCAATAGAATGTGTACGTGCATTGATTCACCCAGTACCTTCCGATGTGGATTCCCTCTTAATAGTACGGATTTCCTACGACCAAAGAAATAAAAGCGTCGGAAACTCCGTCTTCGATCTTTTCCGTCCAGAGGGAATGCCTAACCGTCTTGCGCCAATTAAGGTGTACCTGAATAAACTAGGGCGCACGATTAGTCCACAAGTGTATTGTCATCATCACCAAAACCTTAAGGCGGGAAATGCACTAACAGTAGGGTCCAATACATGACCCAGAATAATATCCCCTATGAGATGAGTTTGACAGCTTGGGTTCCAACATTTAGTAGCACTTTGTGATTAATTCGTTTCGTTTCCGGTTCCAGTCTCAACTTCATCAACAATTATAAAAGCACGCGTCACTACTGGAATTTCACTGTATGCCGAGTGCCAGGCTCTTCGCCGAGAGCCAAACCACGGGCACTCGGCAAACTCATATACGCCGAGAGCAACACTCGGCAAAAAAGCGAAACTCGGCAAACAGGTACTTTGCCGAGTGTCATGGACAAAACGCTCGGAAAAACAACAAAACTCGACAAACAGGGCTTTGCCGAGTGCTACACTCAGCAAAAGTGGGTCTTTACTGAGTGTCACACTCGGCAAAAGGGAATCTTCGGATGAAGATGGTCCAAAAATGAAAGTTGTTCATATTGACGAGACGGATAATTTTCATGTTGAGAACTTTTTCATTTTTTGTGAAGCAAGCACAAAAAACAGGGTGCAAAATGGCACCACTCCAATTATCACAGTAATTAGACCATATTTTATTCACAATTCCCAAGTTTCATGGATTTTCTAGTTTTGTAGCTACTTTCGCACATTTAAATGACTTTATGTCGATTTCCCAAAAGTAATTCAAATTTGAACTGCAAGTGTGTGATAGCTCTGTCCTAAAAATTAGCAAAATATATTTTTAGGTACACAAGTAGTCACTATATTGAAGAACCACTTATAATTTTGAAAGATTCAACCCCTTGCTATGAATAGTCATGCCGACCATTTTGACCCAGTTTTGAAAAAAATGAAAGAAAATGAATAAAAGTTCAAAAAATGCAATCCTTTCGCATGGAGTCGTTTTATGTGTACTAGTTGCTAGGAAAAATACCAAACTTTCAATGGGGCAAATTTGAAAAAAAATCGTTCACAAAACGAGCTATGATGTATGAACATTGATGGCCTTCAAGTCAAATGACTAAGGCGGTGGTCATATTTATTGCATAATTTATTATAATGTTCCCACATTAGACATATAGGTGCATCTTGGCATTATAAACTATGTTGCCAAATAGAGTTTCCAATTTTTTTGTACAAAAAAATCATTTTTCATTTTCTAAGTGTCAAAAATGGTTTTTTTTGTGAGGCAAGTACAAAAAACAGGGTGCAAAATGGCACCACTCCAAATATCACAGTAAGTAGACCATATTTTATTCCCAATTCCCAAGTTTCATGGATTTCCTAGTTTTGTAGCTACTTTCGCACATTTAAATGACTTTATGTCGATTTCCAAAAAGTAATTCAAATTTGAACTGCAAGTGTGTGATAGCCCTGTCCTAAAAATTAGCAAAATATATATTTAGGTACATAAGTAGTCACTATATGGAAGAACCACTTATAGTTTTGAAAGATTCAACCCCTTGCTATGAATTGTCATGGCGGCCATTTCGACCCAGTTTTCGAAAAAATGAAAGAAAATGAATAAAAGTTCAAAAAATGCAATCCTTTCACATGGACTCCTTTTATGTGTACTATTTGCGAGGAAAAATATCAAACTTACAATATGACAATTTTGGAAAAAAAAATCTTTGACAAAACGGGCTATCAAGTATGAACATTCATGACTTTCAAGCCAAATGACTAAGCTAATGGTTATATTTATTGCATATTTTATGATAATATGCCGAAATTTGGCACATAGGTGCATCTCACCATTAGAAACAATGTTGCCAAATAGAGTTCCAACGTTTTTTGTAAAAAATATCATTTTTCATTTTCGAAGTGTCAAAATTTGGTATTTTTTGTGAAGCAAGTACAAAAACCAGTGGGCAAACTGGCACCATATTAGTATACACCATTACTTGATTCATCTCAAAATTTGGCATCTTTCGGAGTCCGTTTGTTATATTTAAGACATTAAATGTATTTCTAGGCATTTAGTAAATATAATTCAAATTTAAACTATAAGTGCATGAAAATTTTGACAACTATGGGTTGAAAACCCAAATTTGTGTTATTGAGTCTATGTTTAGACCTTATACAAGAAAATAAAAGGAATTTCAAACACGAGTGTGCCAAGACATGACCCCGGACATGGAGTTTGTTAGTTTTTTAATTTTGAAAGATGCAAGCAAAGTCAGTTGGCCTTGAATTTTTTTTTCTACACATAGCACACATCACTACATATTCAATTGTAAAATTTGGCATTTTTCAGATTTGTAAATTTGGCAACACTATTTTCTTTATACGTTGAAAGAAACACACATCGTAAACAAACACTGAACTCTGGACGTTTATTGGCTGAGGAGGTTGAGCCATGGATCGATGACGTGGCAACTAGCAGCCGTCCATTGAATGCAATCCGACGGTAGGGAATCCAATCCCCATCTCTCTTCTCCCCTCCTGCCATCGCTCGAGCCATCACATGCCTCACATCGCGTCATTGCAGGTCGACGGGGAGCCCAGCAGGGAGGAAAACGGGGCAACGCGAGCTGCATCAAGCCGCCGTGTTGAGCAGCCCGGGGAGAGCCACCGCCGCGGTCGAGGTGCTGCGCCGCCGCCACGAAGGGCTTGTGCTGCGTTGTGTCGCCGCCGTGCAGCGCTAGGCTGCTGTCACTCCGTCGTCACCACCACATCTCCAGCTGCACCTCTTTCCTCACTAGTAGAAAATAGGGAATCAGTCCCATCCGGGACTAAATGTCCTCACTTTTAGTCCCGGTTCTGTTACGAACCGGGACTAAAGTGCCTCCACGTGGCCGTTGTGGGGCGCCCAGGCAGGAGGAACTTTAGTCCTGGTTGGTAACACCAACCGGGACTAAAAGACTGCCACGCGTCAGCAGCTCGAGGCGCCCAGGCAGGAGGAACTTTAGTCCCGGTTGGTAACACCAACCGGGACTAAAAGACTGCCACGCGTTAGCAACTCGAGGCGCTGGGGTTTTTGTTTTTTTTAAAGGAGGGGTTTAGGGGTTTCATATTGTGTTTCGCCCTTTTCTTTTTTGTGTAGACGATTCAACTCGACGTTTGCTACTACATAAAGCAATGAAGAAACCATTATACAAATCGTCATGAATTAATATAGAGAGAAGTGACCTCTCTTTCTCCGTGCTTGGTCGAACAACATGTTTTCGTATATCTATTCGACGCTACGTACTATGTGTAGTGCACGTTCATCAATATATACAATGAATAATATCTCTTACGATCTCTAATATCTAATTACCAACATTCATCCTAATTTCTTCATGGTATTCTCCATTTTTAGCTATGACGTGATCAAGGAGGAATCCCGCCAATTCCTCTTGAATTGCTCGTAGGCGATACTCTGGTAGGAGTCCATCCCTCTTCCGTTCGATCTAATTTAAAGAAGGGGGTCAATATATATATATATATATATATATATATATATATATATATATATATATATATATATATATATATATATGAATGAAACTCAACACAGTTGATAGTAATAAAATAAATTTGTGAATATTGTTTACCTACATCAAGTTTTTCTAATATTCTGCCCTTGTCACAGGTCGTCTGGCGCATGAACTCGCAGACGTAGTATCCACAGAAGTTATTCCCGGATCCCTGATGAGGGCACTTTACGAGAATAGAGTTCAATCAAAATAATAATCAAGCATGATAGTGGTATTGAAACTAGAATCAAAAAGATGCGCGGGCCTAGCTAGTACTACTTACAGGGAGCAATTCATATCGCAGCTCCTTTTTCCAGGGACCCCTAACCGCCTCGGTGAACCTTGTCCAAACCCTGCCCGGCAAACAAAATGAATTAAAGAGTTATTAATTACTTGATATCAGGAAATGAACGATAGTTGCCGATATAGTGCGATAATGATTGAAATTACTTCTGGAGAATTTTTTGCAGGGGCGCCCACTTCGAAAGGTCTTTACGTAACGAGTCCATGACTTGTATTCGACTTTGGTCAAACTGTATGATGAGCAGAATAAAGTGGAAGCTGCACACATGTAGCTCATCAATTACACTTAACGTCGAGTAAGCGAAACAAAATGATGTTTATGTACAAGACAGTATATAACACTTACTCGAAGTTGTAAGGAAGTAGTATTTCTCTTTTGGTTTGTTGTTTGATAAACGCCCTTAGCAAGTAATCCTCTACATCATTTTTGTTGTGTTGGACAGTAACTTCATGAACAATATTTGGGCTAACGAACCCAATGTCATAGATTTGGATTGGTCCTTTGTTGCATTCGAGGATCTTCTTTCTGCATAATATACATATGGTGAGGATAATTATATACATGCAATAATGAACGAGCTGAGCTAGAGACTTAATTACAGAAATGATACTTACAAACAATAGCAAGTGATGATAGTTTTGTCGATCTCTTTTAGATTGTATAACTGGAATAATTCTGAAAATTCAATGTAAACCGACTCGTTTCCATTGAAGAAATGCTCATCTTTAACTCCTGCAGTGATATAGTTCTCCCCTCGCTCGCAGGCTTCGAAGTACCATTTATGCAATGCTCGCATCCTCGTTGGTAGATTCGGGAGCTCCTCAGGTCTGACGAGAGGCTTCCCGTGCTCGAATCTAAATGCTACTACATCAGCCATTTCGGGTAACGGTATATGATCGGGTAAGTAATCACCAGGATTAGTACCGGGCGCTACCCCCTCCGGAACATCAGGGATATCGCTAGACACCATGAACAGGGGGCACGATTGGTTCTCCTGCTCGCCCAGTTGGGGAATTGTTTTTTTCCCTTGATATGCACTACCGCTGCTTCCCGACCGCTTCTGTGGATCTGCAAATGACTTTACAATCTCACGGTCATAGTCTGATAGCAACTTAGGCGGTGGTTTTTCAAGGTTTTTCAGCGTACGCCTCGCTATTTCCGGATCAATTCTCTCCTTTGGAGGTGGACGTTTCGGTGCAAAATGGGCCTTCAGTTCGGCCATTGAGATTGCCTTGCTTTCCTCTTCAGACCTATCATATGGTCTCTGTGGAAGAGGCTTGAGGCTTGGACCATATTGAAACCTCTTCCCTCCTGTTGTTGTACTGCTAGCCGCCGGAGCGGCGGCGGCTCTCTTCCGCCGCTGTTGCTGAAGCGGCGGAGACGGCTAACGCGGCGGAGGAGGCGGAGTCCGCTGACGCGGCGGAGGAGGCGCAGTCCGCTGACGCGCCGGAGACGACTGAGGCATCGGAGATGGCTGACGCCCCGGAGATGGCGGAGACGGCAGACGCGCCGGAGACGGCTGAGTCTGCTGATGAGGGGCCATCAGCTGCAGCGACCAGCAGCGGCAGCGACAGTCCGGCGGCTTGAACGGGCGGCCAGAAAGCCGCTCTCGGACGGCCTCCGACGCGGCGGCCCGGCGCCTCCTCCGCCATGACGTCCATGTCGTCCTCCAACTCCGGCCGCTCCCGCGTGCTCCTACATCGATTCTGCGCTGCCGCTACGCGTGTCGCCGCCGCCCATGGACCGAGCGGGCCGGCAGTAGCGAGCGCAACGAGCTCCAGGCGGCAGCAGCAGCAGTGCCCTGTCGTCATTTTTTTTAATTCAGCGAAACAGTTTTGCCGAGTGTATGCACTCGGTAAAGACTTTGGCTCTCGGCAAACACTTTGCCGAGTGTCCGACGGATGGCTCTCGGCAAATTCCTGTTTGCCTGAGAGGTATACGCCGGGTGGCCTTTGCCGAGTGCAACTCTCGGCAAAGGCTTTGCCGGCGGTTATTGGCTCTTTGCCGAGTGTCCGTGGCACCCGGCGTATAGGTCGATTCCAGTAGTGCGTGTACGACTTTGTTGAGAAAAATAATTTAATTTCACAAATTTTATTCTGACCTTCATGAGAAAATTGTTGTCCCGTCATAATATTAGCTCTATATGGTTTTGCTAGTTTTATCTGTGCTTGTGCAGGCATTTTGTTTTCTTTCATGTGAATTGAGATGCCCTCCTATTTTCCGTTGAACTACTGCATGCTAAAAGATTCATGAAATGGATGATGTAGACACATCAAGATTTTGCATAATTCCTAGCTGACAGGTTCTGTGACTGGTTGGACTATGCCGCCGCCTAGGAAGGGAAAGAACTGACCGCCTGCTGCTGCAATAAGTCGCTGCTGGTCAAGACCTCCAGGTATGGAGCAAGCATACTTCATTGCTGATTCTGGTGGTAAAGCTGTGATCTTCATATGGTTATTTATCAAACTGGTCCTGGTTTATGGTAACGATTCCATGTTTAATTCTATGATTTGGTCAGTTTATGGCAATGAAGTGATGGTTTATTATTTCTTAGATACACACATTTTGCAATCGAAATCAGGATCAGGTAGGCTTAACGCACACATTGGGTCAGAATATATCATTGGGCTTCAACCTTAAGTTATGGTCTCTGACATATTTATTTTGTGTACCAGAAAATCATATATTTGATATGGTGAATCATCCTTTGTTTTAAAAACAAATGCCATTTTCTTTTTGTGTGGTTCAGAGTAACCGAGCCCAGCAAACATATGGCTTCTGGAACCTGCCGTTGCCCCAGGTCTCATAATACTAGTTTGTGATGGTACTGAAATATGATTTTTCTTTTCTTTTTTGGTGTTCTTAGCATGGACCTCACATTATTTTATATCATTGTTCTCTGAACTATCAGCGCAAAACAAAAAAAATGAGCCCACAAAGGTATAAAACCTCACGTTATGAACTAAGAGCGGGAAGATTTGTAGCCTTGTATCATGTTCACAACAATATTTTTCTTGTCTTAACACAGTATCATTCCATCAAGCTTGGAATTTAGCTTCCTAGATTTCATACATATAATCATCGCATAATGTTCTACAGCCTACTTTTGAGCTGTGAACCCCAAGCTATCTATGAGATTGTTAATACTTGTTTTTCTTCCGGAATGTTGCTTGGCGGATCATATATATTTTCTGGAACACTAGTGTATCATAACTTTTATGTGGGTATGCTTGAGCTTATGCATAATTAGTGATTCAGATACATAACAGTAAAAAAATTCTGTTTGTATGAAAATAGTCGACAGTGTTTCATGCAGTTTGCAGGTGAATTCGATGCGCATGTTTGGGAAAATGAAGGATGGAGAAAGGCGTCCAGGACTGTTCCTTCCAGTCGCATTTGATTAGTGCTGATTTTTTATTTCACTAGACTACGGACTATAAAAATCATAATATGCCTAGTCAGGTACACGATGGCGTCTATTTGTCGAATTAATAAAGGGATATGAAGGTATGTAAGCTGTATAGCTGTAACGAATGTATTTCTTTATCTTTTGATCGCACGGAATATTCGATTTGTCTTTGTTCAGAGGCGAGGACTAAAATGCACTTTGTAGCCAGTTTCGAGCAGATCAGAAGCTAGTTATACTCTGTACCGGACTAGGATATACTATAGTATCAATGAATCATTACTGCTTGCGACCTGTATATGTCGGGAAGAAGAACTGTATACGATCAGCAATCTGCTTTTGCTGCAGAATTGTGGTTCCACTCTTTCTGCAGATCGATGCTTGTTTTGGCATTTGCAGAAGCCACTCTGTAAAATAACAAGAAAAAGAACAGAAAGACTTGTGAAAAACCTAAGCTTGATTCGTTGCTGATCTCAAGATAGTGGTCAGACAAATGAAAGCTGAGGATGCAGAGTCCAGTTAGGCTAGGTGTCGTTGACTGCGTGCACAAGGCATTTGGGTTCTGGACAGGAATGCATGATTCAGACAAATGACAAAAGATGTATATGTACTAGTGGAAAGAGCAGGGTATCAGCAACAGAGATGCATGACCCCCGAATTCAGAACCTGCAGTTTCTTCACTTCTTCACAGGCAAGAACACACTGATAAACAATCAAAGCGTGAAAGAGCAGGGCGTCAGTAATGCATGACCCCTAAATTTCAGTACCTGCAGTTTCTTCACTTCTTCACACACCTCTCTTCTCTTTGGCAAGCAAATAAACCACGTTGCCATTTCCCTTGCTATTCTCATCACCATCACCACAAGCAAACAACACACCAGAAATTCCTACTAGCAACTGAAGCTCTGTAAAAAAAATTATTCTTCCTTGCTAACACAAAATTCCATATGTACTATGTAGTGTGTATTATACTCTGTCTCAACAACCAAGCTTGAAAAGTTGAGGAAAATTGGAGCTTTAATGTATCAGAAGCTAGAAAACTACACCATATGAATCACGTATATATGATGTAACTGATTATCAGCAGATAGACAAGCAAATCGAAATTTTAGCAATAAGACATACTCCCTCTGTCCGAGAAAGCTTGTCACCAGGGCAGTGTATTTTTTTTTTTTTGCAAAAACACCCACAGAGTTTTAAACACGTCACAAAGAACTCCATCTCCTTCCTTCCTCCTCCCCCGTCGCCCGCGCCTTGCAGCCATCGTCGGCTACCCACCTGCGCCGCCGCCCGCCTGGACCTGCGCCGCGACCAACACCAGCGCCGCCGCCCAGTGCGCGACCAACAACAGCGCTGCCGCCCGCTTGGACCTGCGCCGCGGCTTCCCACCTGCACCGCCCGCCATGAAGGCGACCTGCGCCGGCGCCCGCCTCGAGCTACGCCGCCGGCCCCGTTGAAGCTCGCCGCCCACGGTCTCCCACCTGCGCCGCCAACGTCCACCCACCTTCGCCGCCCACCTGCGCCTCCGACTTCGTCCGCTTCGGCCGCCGGCGCCGTGGACAATTCTAGCCACTCCCGCCTCTCATGCTGCTACTGCTGGTGGGCGACGCCGACGCCGTGGACCTATGATGCTGCTTTTGCCTTTTCCCCTGCCCCGCCTCTGCTGCCACTCCCGCCTGTGCTGGTGAGTCTGCCCCGCCCGCCTCTGCTACTGCTGCTGTTCAATTTGTTGCTGTGAGTCTGAATTTGCTGTTCTCAGTACAGTAGCTTACACTGGTTCTCAAGCTGTAGAGGAAATTCAGTCAGTGGATACAAAGGCTGTACAAAGCTAGAGAAATCATCCAGGACAAAGGCTGTACAAAGATGCATTAGCATTGAAATCACATTTCTGTTCTGATGTAAAAACACCATCAGGGTCAGCCCCAAAAATGAAGTAATACAAAGATTCAGGTGGGGGAGTTCTCAGTACAGTAGTTTACACTGGATGATCTACTCCTTATGGTTTGAACAACAGCAGCATGAAGATAAAAATTGCAGTATCAATTCAGTTTGTCAATGAAGTACTCCATCAGCGTCAATTGCAGTGTTAATTGGAGTATTAAAATTGTCAATTGCAGTGTTAATCAACTGGTGTTGTTCTCTGAAATTTAAAATGTCCTGTGTCTGTCAATCATACTCCATTCAGTGCATGAGTATAAACAGATTGGTGCATTCAGTGCATGACAAACTGAATTCACTAGAAAATTACTCGTAGCATTCAGTAAAATGCAGTATCATGCACTGAATTTGCAAGTAAAACACGTAGCCGGACCGGATGCCGAATTGCCATGAATTTTCGAGGACATTCCCTCAAAGAGCATAAAGCACGGAGTATTGAAAATTCGAAATCTTGGACCATCTGGTTCTTTTCTTACCTGAGAATTGCATAGACAATTGGCGAGAATCTGATTACACTTGTCTGCCTCCCCATCCATTTCCATTGTTGGAGGTAGCCATCAACCACAGGGAAAATATGTGTGGCCGCCCGGCTTTAATGTTGTTCTTGGAATACCTTTTCTGCAAATAGAAAAGATGAAACCAAATAATTGTTGTCAAAAGCAGGCTGTTGCATTGCCATGGGAATGTGCACTCATGGAAGGTGAAAGGCTGGGATAGGGTTTTTCCTGGAACAGTAAGCCAACAGGGACTGGCTGGTGCATTCAGTGCATGATACTGCATTTTACTTGCAAATTCAGTTAAGTCTTTGCTTGCTTTAGTTTGAAAGAAATGCTGTCCTTGTAAACTTGCTGCAAGGTCAACATTGAGATATACTGCATTTTATTTGGATTAATTTGGAATTATTTGAATTAGCTAGATTTATTTGAATTAATTTGGAATTATTTGAATTAGCTAGATTTATTTGAATTAATTTGACAATAAAATCTTATGATAAGATGTAAAGATAAAACTCCAGTTGAGAGAAATAATATCTTCATTAATGGTCATTACAAGATGTACAAGGTCATTACAAGGAGTAAGAAGAAGAAGCTAAGAATTTGTAAGAAGAAGCTGTTAATATCTTATGATTAGATTCTTCTTCTCCTCCTTCTTCTCCCTCCTTCTTCTTCTCCTTCTTCTTCTCCTTCTCCTTCTTCTTCTTCTTCTTCTTCATTCTAAATCAATCTGAAGTTCACCTTGTTCTCCTACAACACCAGAAAACAAAGGATTTTGCAAATTGAAAACAGCAGTGGGGTTTGCATATCAGTCAAACAGCAGTGGGATTTGCATATCAGTCAAACAGCAGTGGGGTTTGCATACCAGTCAAACAGCAGTGGGGTTTGCATATTAGGGGGTTACAGCCCTAAACACCAGCATCAGTATTATCAATCCATTAACACCAGGTTAACTGAAGCAAGGAAGTGTTAACTGAACTGAAACTAAATGACCATTTAAAATGACAAACTACTCCTAACTGCGATGATTGCAACACAAATAGGAAACACAAAAAACATGAGTATTTTAAAATGGTTGCAGGAGTATTATCAATCCATCTTGGTAAGGTGCTTCTTCACCTTGTCGGCGCGCGCTTTGCAGTGCAGGGACACCTCCAGCACAACCACCTGCAACCATGACCAGCAAGTTAATTAAGGAGAGAGCTTAATTACTTCAGAGCAACCACATTGCTTCTTTTTTTTTCTTCAGAGTACAGTAATCCAAGAAGATGAAGGTGCGACCAATCCAAGAAGATGAAGAAGAAATTGCAAGAGATCCAAGTAAATATACTAACAAGATTTAATTTAGCACTGTTGGAACCTGAATTTTGTTCACAGGTTATTCAACACATGTAAAATGGGCTAAATCAAGCAACCCATTTTGTTGACAGTAGCCACTATCTACTCCATACAGTTTCAGTTAACCACAACTCCCGAATTTTATTGACAGTACCTGCTTAAATCTACTCCTGATTTACTACTCTTGAAGTTTGGCACATCAATTCAGAAACATTATTTCTCCCTTGTGTCAAATGTTATTCTAAGCAAGAAGCAACAATTTACTGATTTATGATGTGAGCATTGAACTGCAAAGAAATGTCATGTTTGGTCATTGTAATGTTCATTTCACAGCAAATTCAGAAGTTAACAACAATGTGAGCATTGAACAGGTGAGGGAGAAGCTCTGGTAGAAGAGCTCGTAGCTGTACAGGTTCAGAGACGCCAACCTCATCTATCTCTCCATGCTCAACCACTTGTACAGCGCCAGGATCGTCAGCCCGCCCACCACAACTGCAGGATTGGATTAGAACAAAAACAATCCAATTACAGTCTGTCAGAAGTGATCCAATCCAACCATGGCGTGGATATCTGAAGAAATACATTATTCAGACAAGAAAGCAGAGCAAAGAGAAGGCGTCCTGCCTGCGTAGCACAAGGTGGGGAGGTCGCGCGCAAGCCTGCCGAGCAGGGCGGCGATGGCGAGGTAGAGGAACACCCGGCCAGAGCCGGCCAGGCCCTGCGCCACGCGACGGAAAGCGGAGGCGAGGTCGGCGAGGCCGGAATGGATCAGCGCCGAGAGCTCGTCCGCCGCCGGCTGCAAGTCGGGGATGGGCGGGGCGGGGCGGGGCGGCCCTGGACCACGCGTACAGCGCCGCCAGCAGCAGGAGCAGCACGTCGGAGGCCAGCGAGACGGCTCTGTATTGCCCCCGTCGTGGAAGAGGATCCAGGAGGCGACGGCAGCCGCTAGCAGCAGCGCGGTCAGGTCCGCCCGGCCTCGGCGCCACAGCACCACATTGATGCCGGCGCGCTCAGGTCTCCCTTATGTCCTCGGCGCCCGATGGACATGAGCGCCGCCGCCGGAGCCGGCAAATCGAGTGCTTTGCAGAGAAGGGGATCCCTTTCCTCTTGATCTCCCCTCCCTTCCCCCCCTCGTCGGGATCAGGCAACGCGGACGAAGAAAGGCGGCGAGATGAGGGGGAGAAGGCAGCCGGCGCGCGGCGAGGCGACGGAGCAGGCGGCCGGGGGAGAGGATGTCGCCGTCGCCGTCGCAAAATCGAGGGGGAGAGGATGGGGGGACGCGGTGCGGGCTGGGTAGTTTGTCGGATTAAACAAAGGGGGTTTTCATAAATTGTCATAGGTGACGAGCTTTATCGGACGGAGGGAGTATAACACAAGCAGCCCCGGTGGCAAAATTCTAACACAAGCAGTAAATGATCCCTTCAAAGAGGAGATGTACTGCAGAGTGCTTCAGACAAATGAGTGGCAAAATTCCAAAATAGCGCTTCATAGAAAAGATTGAAGAACAAAAAATACGTGTATTAGTGAGCAACCAATGAATAAATAGCTCTGATATGACTGGAACAATAGAAATCTAATGAGTTAGTGTCGGTACTCACTGTGATTGAGCACCTCAATGGAGATTCATTTGTTGAACATGCAGACCTTTGATATAACAAATATTTATTTTAATATCTAAAACAAAAGAAGGCAGCTCTTTCTTCTGAAACTAACGGAATAATATTTCTCCTAAACGCTTCGTGCATTTCAATCATGATCGTTAAGTCAACAGAACATATATATTACCGTCTAAAAGCACATGGGTGGTCTCTCCTCCTTTTTCCGGGCTTGAGACCGGCTATGTGATTATAAGCGTCACCTTACAATGGCATAGGCGGAGTTCCCCACCCACCCTCCCCCAAAAAAAAACACACACCTAAAAAAATAATGAAGACATTTTTTGTTTTTTGTATTTATTGGAAAACAAATCAAATCTCTATGTACAAACCACGCAAACAGATCCTACTGCTCATCTGATCCTCCTGCTCATCGTACGTACTAATATTAATTACACATATACCAGTTTCTACGCACGTACTTCTGCTTGGTCGTCGTCGTAATAATATTCATCGTCATGGTCCTCCTGCTCATCCCCACTGCAAGTGGCTTCACAATAGTCTTCCTGGAGATTATTAATTACACATATACCAGCCGGCCAATCAGTCATCAGTAACACGATATGTGGTTTTCTATATAGCGTGTGAATAAATATGATGGAGTAGTTTCTACGCACGTACCTCTGCTTGGTCGGTAGCATCGTCGTCGTCGTCGTCGTAATAATAATCTTCATCGTCGTCGTCCTCACTATCCGTGGCATCACTTTTGCCCACCTGGAGATTTATTATAAAAAAACCGGCCAGCCGGCCATCAGCGACATTATAAACACACATGTATAAATACAGCGATCGATTGATCAATACGATGGACGGTGGTATGTACGTACCTCATCCTGGTCGGTGCCTGCATGATCATGTATGCCTGCATGATCATGTAGCCAAGCTATGATTGAGGACAACCGAATACTCAGCCTCACCACCATCATCCAAGACCGTCAGACTATGGATCTTGACATCTTGTGCAGGTTACGCAGAGATTCCATCAGAGCCTTGCCTGCGGACTCATCTATTTCAGCGAAATAGATCTCGAGCACCCTTAGCTTTGTCAGCTTCCCCACCTCCGTGCAGAAGTTTGGGCACTTCTCCACCGAATATAGCTGCAGCTCTTCAAGGCACGTCAGTTTACCTATCTCACCCTTCATCACTGTATCCTCATCAGCCCACAAGCACCTCAAATTCCTTAGCTCACCAACAGATGGCGGCAGCTCACTTATCAAACCTCCCCTTACATCCAATATCTCAAGAAGCTTCAGATCATATCCTATTCCTTCCGGGAGCTTGACTGACGTCCTCACTAGTCCTAGGTACCTCAGCTGGACCAACTTCCCAAGATGGTCAAGAATATGACCATCCGGAAAATTACAACCCTCTATAACTAGCACACGTAATACTTTGAAACCCAAAAGCAGGGGCCTAATATCGCTGCACATGATAACATTAAGTGTCCTCACATGTTCCCTTTCAATGCTAGAGTTGTGTTCCCCACTTCTCTTGTGAAGTGCTAATCTGCGAACCTTGTTGGTTGGCTTTCCTCTCAAACATGTACCAACTTACCAAGATGCTCAAGACTACAACCTTCCGAAAAAACACAGTCCTCAATAACTGGCACACGCAGTACTTTAAAGCTCAAAAGCAGGGGCATACTTTTGGCACTGCACTCGACGGCATTAAATGACCTTACATGCTCCATTGCAATGCTAGAGTTGTGTTCCCCACTTCTTCTGTGAACAGCTAATCTGCGAACCGAGTTGGTTCGTTTTCCTCGTGAACATGTGCCATGCTGCTCCATATCATGTACTGTAACAAAATTTACATCATTTGATATGGTGCGGATGAGATCGAGCACCATGTCATGGACACGACAACCACCTTGGCCATTCACATCATCAATAGGATCTATCCACCGTATCATGCTCTTGTTTACAAGCTTGTTGAAATAGATCTCTCCAAGTTCAAATGACTCCATCCCTTCTCTATATGGTATAAATCCTTCGGCAACCCACCTCCATATCAGTGATATTTTATCAATTAAATAATCTTCAGGAAACACACTAAGATACAATAAACAGGTCTTTAGATTGGAAGATAGATCATAATAGCTAAAAGATAATATCTTTCTTGTGTTATGAACATCGTCATTCTCTTCATGCCCAAAACCAATGGCATCATATACCTTATACCAGTCCTCACTGTGTTTACCAACAAGCAAGCTAGCTATTGTAGTGATAGCTAATGGCACACCACCACATTTCTTTAAAATTTTGGTAGTCACTTCAGCAGGTCCTTCACTACCAGATGTTCTTGTATAGAATAACATTTTGGAGTTATCATCAGAAAGTGGTTGCATGTGGTAGATACCACCAGCTTTTGTGGCAACATCAACAATACGGGTAGTCATGATTAATCTACCTTCCAGATGACTATCCACGAAAGCACACTTAATTGTTTCCCATGTTTGTGTATCCCATATGTCATCAATAACAATAAAGTACCTATTCACACGAGAAGGAAAATTGTTTAATTAGCAAACTATCTAATATACTACCCACCAGAACAAGAAGCACAACAATGCACCAGAACCAAAGAAAGGCGCTAATAATAAATAAAAAAGATAAGATAAAGTACATCTCAACTTTAGAAGTGTTCTTGTGATGTACCGAGTCGTGATGAGTAAATAGCATAAAACTACCATGATTCAGGGTAGGGTTCCAAAAATCTACCACTTTTTTAATTTTTTTGAAAAGCGTACCACAAAGATGGTTGGCTGTTTCAAAAAACCCTAGTTGTTTACTTGGTTAAAGTTAAGCTTGATTATGACATATTGGACCCAGTCATCAAGGCCACGTGGCAACTAAATTCAACATGTTAAGTTGGACTAGCACCCTGTCCCCGTCTCCTCCCCCCCCCCCCCCATCTCCACCCACCACCATCCCCTGCCCACTACCAGAAACTGAACTTTTCCCCACGGTGGCCCATTTTACTGTGAGGCCCGGAGCACCTCACAGGAGTATGGATTTTGCTGGCGGGCTTTCCCTGGCTACGAGGAAAATAGCTCATTTTACTGTAGGGTAGGATGCAACTCACAGGAAAATGCATTGTCCCGTGAGTTGGCCCACACGAAAATAGTCGGACCAGCCCGTTGCACCCAAACCCGTGTTCGCGCCAAAACAATTGCTGCGCGCGCGAATTTTTTTCATCTCCCGCGCCGAAAGACGAGAAGGTTCACGGGCCAAAAGACGGGAAGCTTCGCGCGGGTTCCATTTTCCTGTGTGGAAAGGCCCACGGGAGAAGAAAAGTATTAACGAGGCCCTCCCGAAAATCCCCATTCGTCCCTCCCAGATCGAGGCTTCTTCTAAAAAAAGAAAAAACTCACATCGCCCCCGGCCACACCCTCCACGCCCTGTGACCACCGCCGCCGCCGCCGCCCCCAACCCACCTGCACCGCCGCCCCCGCCCCACCCCACCCCGCCACCGCCGCCCCTAACCCACCTGCACAGCCGCTGTCCCACCACCGCCGCCCCACCTCACCTCCATCGCCGCCTCCTCCCACCACCACCGCCGGTCTCCACCGCGGCCCTCCCACCACCACCGCCGGTCTCCACCGCGGGCCCTCCCGCCACCACCGCCGGTCTCCACCGCGGGCCCTCCCGCCACCACCGCCGGTCTCCACCGCGGCCCTCCCGCCGCCATCACCGCACCCACCCCCACCGGTCTCTCTTCTCCCATCTCCATCGCCTCACCTCGTCAAGGCAAGTCTGCTCCCCCCTCTGCTATGCCTATTTCCATTAATTTCTTCTCTTTGGTCATCCCAGGCTGGGTACTTGTAGAAATCTTGCTTACCTGCTGCTGCTCTGTTCACCTCATTTCGCAGGATCCATTGGCCATCGTGGGTTTGTTTTTCATCCGGGAACTGCATCCTTGCTCCTTTTGTCCAGACCTACTACTCCCTTTGTTGTGGCAAGTCTCAACCTTGGTAGTCAAAAGTAAAGAATACATGATTTTATTGCTTGATTCACTTGCTTATATAATTTATTTAGAATCTAGTTCTGAGAACAGCAGGCTAATTCCTTTTTTTCTTGGCTCATTGGTGAAAAGACTAGTCTTATGCATGAGAATGCCTTTTTTGTTTACCTTCGAAGTGTATTGATTTTTCAATTTTGATGTTGCAAAAAAGGGCATTGCTCTCTGTTTGCTAGCTCAAAGTTTGGGTGGTACTGTTATGCGTGATGTTAGCAATCCCATTGGCAAGTCATTGAAAAACTGGAAAGGTTAATGTCCATGTAATTTTTTACCCTTTCTAGCTATGTGCCTTCTGGATATGCAGTATATGTATGAGAAGATGAGACCTATTATTTTCTCAGTGGTAGTTATGCACATTTGATCATGACTTTATGAGTGAATTGCAGTATAATGTCTTGAAACTCGATATCTCAAATGTTGACTCGTTTTCCATGCTTGATGTGTTGTAGCTTGAAGCTGCCGTATCATCCAGCCGTGGTTGAAGTTGTAGCCCACTGATAGAAGCCTCCTTTGACAAATCATTTTTGCGGTAAGCATTCAGTTTAAGAAGCAAGTCGCTCATCTTCTATTTTGAAGATGTAAGTAATGATTTTCTTAATGGTGCCAGCCTATTGTAGCTATTGCTTCACACCTTGAGAAATCTTTGTGGCAGAAGGAAGGAAGTCATATATCATAGCTGCAGTTAAGTGCAAGGCAAAACCTATATCAGGTAGCTCTTACACCTCAGCAATCTACATGCTTCTCTTGATGTGGTAATTAGCGCACAAATAATATGATGTGTTGGCTGTTATCTAATTATTAGCCGTTGTCATTTCTCAGTTGATGAACTGCTTGTTGTATGTTACATAAGCAAGTTATATTGTGTGTTGTGTCCCATTGTTGTGACATAATTTGTAACTGATGTATTTATATCTACGAACACAGAGCTATTTATGGCAGACCGTACATGGATGTATAGTGGCTGGCAACGTGGTAAAGCCCCCTCTAATGAATGGATTGAAAATAGTAAACAATTCTTAGATCATGCCTTCTCTACTGTCGGTGTAGCTGAAGGTAACACCATCAAGTGTCCATGCCCATGCATGAAGTGTCGGAACCACTTTAGTCATGAAAGGGACACAATAGAGTTGCACTTGTGTTACAATGTGTTTAAGGAAAACTATGAAATATGGACTGCACATGGTGAGAGCCGTGATGTTAGGGGTGAAGAGTCTGGGCCTTCGTTAGATCATGAGGATATCTTAATTGACCGGATGGACAGAATGTTAATTGACCTGGCTGGTCCGCACCCCCCACCTATTGAGGAGGAGCCATCTGCGTCTGCCCAAGCCTTCTATAGGATGGTTGCTAGTGCCGACGAACTAGTCCATGAGAACACAACACACTCACATCTTTCTGCTATTGCTCGTTTGCTAGCTTTAAAGTCACAGTACAACATGTCCATTGCAAACTATGATGCTGTCTTGCAACTTATCCATGAACTTCTCCCCGGAGAGTCTAATATGGCCAAGGACTTCTACCATTCCAAGAAATTAATCGAGGGCCTAGGTATGCCATATGTGAAAATTGATGTGTGTAAGAACAATTGTATGTTGTACTACAAAGACATCTTGTACCAAGCTCGTGTGGATGCAGTCAAGATATATTATGATGACCAAGGAGAGGAGCTTGATGACAAGCTGGCATGTGCAAGGGAACTTACGTTAGAACAATACTTAGCTAGCAGAGTTGATTGGTTTAGTCCTACTGTATGGCCTCACATTTGTAGTTATTGGTGCTCAAAAGAGTTCAAGGAAGCAAGGGGCAGAGGACAAAAATCCCGCTTGCAATCTGAAGATGTTGCTCAAAATCGCGGAGGTTCACGACCATTCACGGAGTATAGGCAATTTTTGGTAAGACATGAACTGAATATACATTTCACTACAATTTATCTTTAGTGGCTGTAGCATGCTTTCACTTAACTATCTGCTTGCACTTGTAGGAACATAAGTTTGGACCTGAGAAGGCCACCATAATGAACACATATGCTGTGATGAAATCTGGTATGAAAAACCTCGACGAAAATGGCAATAGTGGTGCAATCAGCAGCCAGAAAGCACAAAAACGCCTTGTATGTTTTGTCTCCTATCCCTTTTTTGTGTTAGCTTGTCATTTATGTGCCACATGAGTTTATTGTTGTTGTTCTAGGATGATTATTCTACTGGTATGAAGGAAGCATATCCAGAGAATTGGCAGGACATAGATTTGGATGAAAGGGTCTTGTACAACACATCGGGTGGCATGCCTCATGGCCGTGTAGCGATTGCATCTGGTGCTGTGAAGAAAGCTGCTGTTCTTTCCGCTGCTAGGGCAACAAATCTGAAGCCATCTATTTCCATTGCTTACCGGAATGCTATCCAAGAGAATGAACAATTACGTCATGCAAATGAGAGTCTAAAAAGGAAAACAGAAATGCACGACCAAATGTTCATGGTAATGTAAATATCCTTTACTAGAATCCTTGTTTAAGTTTGAATAAATATGTTTTACCATAATCCATGGTATACTTTATTCTTGGCAGATGCTTTTTGCGAAGATGGGAGAAGAGCTACCGGAGTGGTTCCTTCGGGGTCGATCTAATGCTCAGACACAGGTCAGTACATCCTACTGCTTGTTGACTCTCTGTTTGCTAGTGAAACTTACTACTTGTTGATTGCCTACTGCCAGTGAAACCTATCATTTATTGCTAGTAAAGAAACTTACTACTTGTTGATTGCCTACTGCCAGTGAAACCTATCATTTATTGCTAGTAAAACATCTTGCTTGCTGATTGCCTATAAAATTGGAACCTCGCATCGGTCCACACAATCTTCTACAGTAACCTGTTGCTGGTCTCTTTGGTAGTTAGCCAAGTTAGCTGTGACTATCATTTATAGCATCTTTTTTTAAGTTCTGATTAGCTGGAGCTTTTCTTGTTGGTTTAAGCTAGGAGTATTTCTAGATGTTTCTTTTGTATGAATGTGTACCAGCGTGCTAAGTAAGCTGTAGATCGGTTTTTCCTTTTCATATCATGGTTAGGAATTTTTAATTCTTTGGCTGTAAGTTATTCGTTTAATTAAGTGGTTATTCAGCAGGCTTAGCCATGTTCTTTTCTGCTGTTAGTAAACCTTGTATATTTTACTATGTTTGTTGGTGTATGCGATTATGAGATCTTACGGATTTTAGATAAAAGATTTAAGAAACGTGAAGCACAAGAGAAGGCAGAGATGTAAACAGAACTAAGTGCAGCTTGCTTCTATTGAAATTAATCGTAATATTGTAAATCTGGTTACTTTGAAAGCAAGACCTGCCATGTTATAAAATGGTTGGAGATTACTGAAATATCTACAAATCATGTGTTCTTATGTGCATGTTCTCATTAAGCTGTGTATGACTTCGTAGGGAAACACCGATTCATCTCATGTTAGTTCAGAGGATGGCCCTACGAAGTCGGGCATGGCAACATTGAAGGCGACAACGATGGTGAGAACATTGGTGGTGACGATAACAATTGTGGCTTCAATCTTGACGGTGCCTCTGGAGGAGGATCTTACTAGTCTACTTGCATGTCAACTAATGGTCTTTCTGGTATTTTGGATGTGTGTAGTAGTACCATATGCTACCGGTGAAACTTAGTTGCTTACCTTTTGTTGCATTCACTTGTGTGAAGTGATATGTATGCAAGTGATGTCCCTGATCATGAACCTAGAATGTTTTCTATCCATGTATTTTGCTATCAGTGCGTTGCCTTGTGCACTGTGATGCAACATAGTGGCATCCAAAAACATAGTGCTACTGGCCAAACTACCATCCATGTATTTTACTATCAGTGTCCCTGATAATTAGTGGTATGTAGTGTGTTGGTGGCTTGTAGGTGTGTAACATAGTTGTATGTTACTCTTGTTCAAATGTATATATGGAACTTTTATGTGACGTGTACAGATCGTTTTTGGATGCTTGGCTGTCATTGATATATCATGTGGACAGTTTTCCTTATTATGTAGTATTTAGCAGATGAATTTGTATTGATTGAACGCATCGTTAGTCACCTTCAGTTCAATTTCCTGTGAGCTATGATGTTTTCCTGTCGGCTGTCCATATATGTGATGCAACGCCATTTTCCTGGCGGCTACTGACACGAAATATAGTTTCCCTGACGGTTTTTTCCTGACGGACGCCGTCACATTAAGTTGATGTCTAAACCTGACGGAGCAACATTTTCCTGTGAGTGACCGTCAGGAAAAACCGTCAGGAAACTATTTCCTGTCGGTCCACCTTCAGGTATTTACACATTTCCCTGTCGCTTTATTCCTGACGGATTTTTCCTGTCGGTCAGCTGACAGGAAATATTTTCCTGACGGTAATATGCCTTTTCCTGTGGGTTTTTGGCCGTGGGGAAAAGTGTAGTTTCTGGTAGTGAACGTTGTACATGTTACACTTCGGAGTAGATGAATCTAAATAAAAATATCATTAAGAGAATAAATCAGATATTTCTTTCCTTCTTTTTTTTGACCAAAGCCCATAGTCACATTGTATTATTTTGGGTGTTTTGACATAGTATATATGCTAATAACTACACTCCTACTAGTGTTTTCACTAACATGTCACCACAACACAAAGCACAAGGTGATTTAACGCGTACCTCTTGCCTGCAAGGAACTTTTGCAACTCGTTGATCAGCTGCCTTGCATCCATTGTTGTTGCAGCTTTGTACAACTCCTTGTCATGTTCATGGACTATGTCCAGAAGAACTTTCCTTGGCTTTGGATTCTGACCCACTGGAACAACTTGATTCACATACCAAATGTGTGCATGCAATGATCAGCAGGATTATACGTGCACGTATTTGGATGAAGAATCCAAGAAATTGAAGAGCTTGCATACATCGGAATCAATAATGTACATTTCCCACCGATTTGAAATCAAAAAGTCGTCCGGTTTCCGTAACATCATAGTCGGTGAAGCGACAGGTATGGCTGGACACATACTCAATTGCATGCTAGAAGCCGGGCAATTGATTGTACTGAGTAATTTTGTGCATGTCATAGCTGCTGCATTACTGAATACAAACCACTGAAAAAAATAGCGCGCTATAGCCCACCGTGGCGCCCAGCCAGACGTTGGGGAGATCACCTTCCGTCTGCTCTTTCCTCGCCGCCTCCACTGGGGGCCGCCGGGCAAAGCCCAAGCGGTGCCGGCGATAGCGGGGCCTTCTCTCTTTGGTGCTAAGGCGCAAGACGGCGTGGTGTCTACATAGGTTTAGTGCTGTGTTTCGCAAGCAGCGGCTAGTCGGAGCGGCGGCCCGAGCGTTGATAGTAGCATGGCGGTGCAGTAGAATGCGGTGGCGTGGCAAGTCCTCCTGGACGGGAACAACTTCGGATCCCAGCGGCGTGGCAAGATCGACTGTGTTCTGCGGCGTCTCCCGGGCGGCAGCTTTCGGCTTGTTGCATGACCGTACTGCACAACACCGGCTGAGCGGTGTGCATCACGACCGGCAGCGGCTTCGGATACCGGTGGTATGGCATCGGGCATGCTTTGCGTGCGTCCCAAGCAACTCCGGTCGGGAGGCGTGATGGCGGGCGTGCGGCGCATGCACAATGCTCCGCTCGAGAAGCATCATCGATCTTGCGATTGTGCACCCCCGTTTCCAGCGGTGGTGATCTGTCTTTCGTGCTCCTGTTCTTGCCATGTAGGCCTTGGGCCGGCGGACCTGGGCAGAGCTCTCTCTAGCGAGGTGGTAGTCAGCGGTGGTGTACTCCATCGTTGGTTTTCCCGCAGCGGCGGTCTCTCTTCGGATTGTGGTGTCCAACGAAAGGTCTTCATGAGGATTCCTCCCTCCAGATATGTGATTGACTTCGACGGTCGGATACAAACAATGGACGATGACTTGACGCAGAGGGATGGTTGTGCAGCGGATGGTTGTGTAGCGGCTGCGGTCATACATCGCATGTAGCTGCTGGGATCGTAGAAAAGTGGTGGCGACAACACATGAGTGACGTCGATTGTGCTGGTACTTGAGTACTTGGCCTCGAGCTCCGGGGTGAAATCCTAGGTCAAACCCGAATTGGTTTTACCTGGCAATGGCAATGTTTTTACATCATTACCTTGTTGAAGACATTGTTTGGATATGCTCATACTGGTTCTTTGGGGTGAAAACCTAGATTCTGACTGGATCCGGTGACGGCATGATTGAGCGTCGCTCCCTTCTTGATGGTGTTGCTGTTGAAGAACCTTGTTGTTCATATGGTGTCTTGAGATGGTTGGCGCGGATACGGTCATTGTTAACTTGCCGATCACAGATCTGATCGCTTGGCTGTTTTTTAGTTTTTTTTTCTCGCCTACGCATAGCTTTGGTCTTGTATGACTTTGCTATTTGCTGGCATGTTGTGTGTGTGTGTGTTGGTGTTGGCTCTGTGCATCCTATCTATGCAGAGAGCGCGTGTGTGCTTATTATGTTTTGTATCTTCTTGATACTTCATTTTGTGCTAATAAAATCCACCTTTTGTAGAAAAATTAAGCTAAGCTTGTTACTCTTGTAGCTTACCACTCTTACAGCCATCCATGTTCTTCCTGTATTTCTAAAGCCAAGATGCAGCTAGTTTAATTTCTTTACCCGGATGCCAAGGTTTGTTATAGCTAATCTTTGACGAGAGTAATATATAGCACTTGATGAACTTGACGCGTCGGCACAAGTTGGCACGATTCCACGCGACAGCTCCTTAGATGCATGCATGTGCTAATTAAATTGCCTTGAAGACCTGATGAAAAACGACTGCATCCACGGCACAAAGAGTTGAGGAAACAAATTATAAGCAAGGCATATCTTGGAAGCCAACCCGGCTACAGACTGAGTCAGTCGTGGTTGGTATTTAAAAACAAAGGGCCAGCCTGGTGTGAAACTGCATATAACAACACCCTACGTGCAGATCTAGAGGAACTTTACACTCCCATAATGGAAAGATGCTTCAAAGCCAATCAGACTAGCTAGTACTCCATATATTCATACAAGCGGCAGCAACCTAGGCACAGCCAGCAAGAAAGAGCTTCTGAAAGGAGATAGAAACTGAGAGAGAGAAAAAGAGAGGAGAGGAGCCAGCAGGTTAGCAAAAGTGAGAGAGTGAGAGGGTGAGAGTCAGCATGCAGTTCGCCACAGGGGCGATGAGCTCCCTGATCCCCAAGCTGGGGGAGCTGCTCGTAGAGGAGTACAAGCTGAAGAAGAGTGTGAAGAAGGGGATCAAAGAACTCAAGGCCGAGCTCGAGAGCATGCAAGCAGCCCTTGTCAAGGTGTCCACCGTGCCGCTGGATCAACTTGACCCGCAAGTCCAGCTTTGGACTAATGAGGTCAGGGAGTTGTCCTTCGCCATCGAGGACAGCCTCGACTCATTCGTGATGCGCGTCGAGGGTAATGAGCCAACCAAGCCCAAAATCAAGCACTTGTTGAAGAAGGCCCGCAATGAGTTCAGCAATTTCAAGGCACGCCATGAAATAGCCAATGACATCAAAGACATTGAGAGCCAAGTTAGAAAGATCAAGGAACGGCGCGACAGGTACAAGATCGATGATGTTGTTGCAAATCCTGCAGCAACTACAGTTGACACTCGTCTCCCAGCTCTATACAAAAACCTATCTGACCTTGTGGGTATTGATAAGCCAATTAATGAGCTGATAAAGATCCTGTCCGAGGGGGTTCACATGCCTGATAAAAATCCCAAGATAGTCTCCATTGTTGGATTTGGAGGGTTGGGCAAGACCACCCTTGCAAAAGCATTGTATGAGAAGCTTAGCAAAACATATCAGTGTCAAGGTTTTGTTCCAGTGGGTCAGAATCCAAACACGAAGAAAGTTCTCAGGGACATTCTACTTGAACTTGACACTGAGCTATACAGAGCCGCAGCAACAATGGATGAAAGGCAGTTGATCAACCAGTTGCAAAAAATCCTTGCAGGCAAGAGGTACGCATTAACCTCAGTATAAACAACATTTGCCGTTAGTTTTCTTTTCACATATAAATTTATGATTTATATTATTCGACAAATATAATAAGTGCGTAAAAAGGAAAGCCAACACTATATTAGTATAATATAATATCTACAAGGGAACTAGGTAAGATATAGTAACAGGTTGATAGCTGCCCAATACAAATATTTATGAACGATCAGAGTATATATGCATTGAGAGGTAACTGTGGCACCACACTAATGGCTTGTGTTCTTTTATTTAGAATCCTGCAAATCAAGGAGGCTCTAAAGTTGATATGTATTTTATACAATCATTTTACCATTCTTAATGCCTCTTTTGTTCTGATATGTTGGTGTGCTTCTTGTTCTAGAGGCAGTACGTTATATAGTTTTCGCAAATTAAAGTTTTTGCCTTCTCATCTAAATAGGTACTTTATTGTTATCGATGACATATGGGATAAACCTACGTGGGAAATAATTAAGTGTGCTTTCATGGATAGTCATCCGGAAAGTAGATTAATCATAACTACCCGTATTGTTGAAGTTGCCATAGAAGTTGGTGGTGTCTATCACATGGACAAACTTTCTGATGATAACTCCAAAATATTATTCTATAAAAGAACATGTGGTAGTGAAGGAGTAAGTCAAGAGAACCAACCTGCTGAAGTGATTAACAAGATTTTAAAGAAGTGTGGTGGAGTGCCATTAGCTATCATTACAATAGCTAGCTTGCTTGTTGGTAAACAGAGTGATGACTGGTCTAAGGTATATGATGCCATTGGTTTTGGGCATAAAGACAACGAAGTTGTTCATAACACAAGAAAGATATTGTCCTTTAGCTATTATGATCTACCATCCCATCTAAAGACATGTTTATTGTATCTAAGTATGTTTCCTGAAGATAGCTTTATTGAGAAAACCACACTCATATGGAGGTGGGTCTCTGAAGGTTTTGTCCCAGACAAAGAAGGGGTGGGGTCATTTGAGTTAGGAGAGATGTATTTCGATGAGCTAGTAAATAAAAGCATGATCCAGTGGATAGATCCTGATGAAGAAGAGGATAAGCCATGTGGTTGTCATGTGCATGACATGGTAATCGATCTCATCCGCACCATATCAAATGAGGTAAACTTTGTTATAGTACATGATAAAGAGCATCATGGTACATGTTTGAGAGGAAAGCCAACCAACAAGGTTCGCAGATTAGCACTTCACAAGAGAAGTGGGGAACACAACTCTAGCATTGAAAGGGAACATGTGAGGACACTTAATGTTATCATGTGCAGCGATATTAGGCCCCTGCTTTTGGGTTTCAAAGTATTACGTGTGCTAGTTATAGAGGGTTGTAATTTTCCGGATGGTCATATTCTTGACCATCTTGGGAAGTTGGTCCAGCTGAGGTACCTAGGACTAGTGAGGACGTCAGTCAAGCTCCCGGAAGGAATAGGATATGATCTGAAGCTTCTTGAGATATTGGATGTAAGGGGAGGTTTGATAAGTGAGCTGCCGCCATCTGTTGGTGAGCTAAGGAATTTGAGGTGCTTGTGGGCTGATGAGGATACAGTGATGAAGGGTGAGATAGGTAAACTGACGTGCCTTGAAGAGCTGCAGCTATATTCGGTGGAGAAGTGCCCAAACTTCTGCACGGAGGTGGGGAAGCTGACAAAGCTAAGGGTGCTCGAGATCTATTTCGCTGAAATAGATGAGTCCGCAGGCAAGGCTCTGATGGAATCTCTGCGTAACCTGCACAAGACCCATAATCTGACGGTCATGGATGATGGTGGTTATGCTGAGTATTCGGTTGTCCTCAATCATAGCTTGGAAGACTTGGCACCCTGTACAAAGCTGTACTAGTTAGTTCTGCTTAGCATAGTTATACCGAGGGTGCCGTCATGGATCAATCATTTAAGTGTTCCACTCCTTTCTCGTCTATGGCTGCATGTGGATGCGGTAGAAGTTCGGGATGTTCAAACTATCGGCAGGTTGCCGTCGCTCCTCTTTCTTGTTCTCTGGAGTAAGGAGGAAAAGAACATATCATATACTTTTGGCAGCAATGAGTTTCACAAGCTGAGATGGTTGTTCACGAAGAAGATAGAGATTGCTGTTGGAGAAGGAGCATTGCCGATGCTTGAAGCGCTGGGATACAATGCAAGCGCTGAAAGAAAGGACGCTGCCAGCTTGGTGCCGTGGAGGAGAAATAGCTGCCCTTTGCTAAAGGACGTCATCTGTTGGCTTGACTGCACTAACAGAAGCTACAGGGAAGTAAAGGAAGGGAAGCAAGCGCTGAGGCAGGCTTTGGCACCTGTCCCAATGCTGAGTATCTTGAGCTCGACATAAGAAAAGAAAACTATGATAAGAAGGCAGGTAAATTCATTGATAATCTCGAGTGGATCATACATGGTTTGGACAGACCCGAGGATGTGGCCCGTCCTGCTGCATACCAGGAAGAAAGGACACGTCGCATGATTAGATCACTCGAGAGAAGATTACGTGACGCCGCGGAGCCTCGAGTAGGGAGGTATGGTTAACAAGAGATACGTGACCTTGTTACCAAATTCAAGAGTTTGGTACATGTTGATGCAGGTACCGACCAGGATGAGATACGTACATACCACTGTCCATCATATGGATCGATATATTACTGTATTTATATATACATGTGTATATATCATGTCGCTGATGGCCGGCTGGCCGGTTTATGTCTAATTCATCTACAGGTGGGCAAAATCGATGCCACGGATAGTGAGGACAACGACGATGAAGAAAGGATACGTCGCATGATTATATCACTCAAGAGAAGCGCTGCGGAGCCTCGGTTGGGGAGGTACCGCCAACAAAAGATACGTGGCCTTGTTACCAAATTCAAGAGTTGGCTACAAGAGAGAAGCTCTGTACGTACATATCACACCATCCATCATATCGATCGATCGCTGAATTTATACATGTGTAAACATCATGTCGCTGAGGACCGGCTGGACATTTTTTTTATTATAAATCTCCAGGCGGGCAAAAGTGATGCCACGGATGAAGATTATTATTACGACGACTACGACGATGGTACCGACCAATCAGAGGTGATGGTACACACTACATCATATTGATTCAGACGCTATATATATGGAAATCCACATATCATGTTACTGATGGTTGGCCGGCTGGTTTATGTGTAATTAATCCAGGCAGACGATGGTGAAGCCACTAGCAGTGGGGATCAGCAGGAGGAGGGGGGCAGCCAACCTTGAATCTCACTATTTCTCTTTCTTCCGTCATGCCATGTATCTCAAGCTGGTAAACTGGCAGCCTCTGTCTCTCGCTTTCTCCCACTTGTATCCACATATGTCCACTTCTTTATATTGGCGTTAGGCTGGATGCCACTTAACTAACTGCTCTTCTCATTTCGAATTTTAACAAATTAATACTGATAATTTTTCTAAGCAAGTCCCCAATGTAATTTCAATGTTTGTAAGCAGATTGTTTTTGGAGATTCCAATTCCCCAATTAAGAAATACATAGCTATCCATCTGTACGGTTTTACCTTTTAATTATGAATCCACACCCATAAACTTTCTGCTTACAGGATGCTGGACATCTTGAAGGCTTCTACGGTCTTATTGTCACCACTTGGAAGACAACATCAGCTTGTTTCGTCCATGGGTGCGACGAAAATCACAAAAGAAAATCGGTTTCTCCTTCAGCATTAGACTGGGATGCAAAAGAAAAAATGAAAAAAATATTCAAAATCATGAAAAAAATTATTTTATTTAGAGATAGAGAGCTTTTGGGGGGCGAATATTTTTTTTTACAAATTTATGTTTGTACCAAGAAAAATAAAATGAAAAAATGTTTATTATGTTTGTAGCTTATGGCTCGTACTTATTTGATAAATACAAAACCCAAAAAAAATGTCTTCATTATTTTTTCGGTGTTTTTTTCTTTTTTGGGAGGGTGGGTGGGGAACTCCGCCTATGCCATTGTAAGGTGACACTTATAATTACATATCCGGTCTCAAGCCCGGAAAAAGGAGGAGAGACCACCCATGTGCTTTTAGATGGTAATATATATGTTATGTTGACTTAACGATCATGGTTGAAATGCAAGAAGCATTTAGGAGAAATATTATTCCGTTAGTTTCAGATGAAAGAGCTGCCTTCTTTTTCGTTTAGATAATGAAATAAACATTTGTTGTATCAAAGGTCTGCATGTTCAAGCCAATGAATCTCCATTAAGGCGCTCAATCATAGTGAGTAAAGACACTAACTCACTCATTAGATTTCTATTATTCCGGTCATATCGAAGCTATTTATTCATTGGTTTCTCACTAATACATGTATTCTTTGTTCTTCAATCTTTTCTATGAAGCACTATTTTTGACTTTTCTATGAAGTACATCTCGTCTTTCAAGGAGTCGTTTACTTCTTTCCTGGCAGCTGCTTGTGTTATACTATGTCTTATTGTTCAAGTTTTGACTTGCTTGTGTATCTGCTGATAATCAGTTACAACATATATACGTGTTCCATACAGTGTACTTTTCTAGCTTCTGGAGCACAAGGATTCGAAGCGTATCGAAGACGTGAAGGATGGCGAAGATTTGAAGGATGCCAAAGGATTAGGTTTTTCTTTTTTTCTGTGGTAATAAATTCTAAGTTCAAAAATTGTTAATGCTCCAATATTCCTCAACTTTTACCGAAAAAGGCTTTCGCCCCGCTTTATATATAAAGCAACGAACAACAACAGCAGTCGGATACAAACACACGCACACACCCAAGGCTGGATACATAGGCGCTGAGCACCGCAACACCACCCCTAACACGAAGAGATGCAGCCGCATACGACGAACCGTGTACTGCAAGGCGGTGCCTTCAGGAAGGGAGCGACACCGGAGCGTCGTCACCGCCCGATCCGAGGATCAGAGTTTCCCCTGGAGCAACACGACGGGCAGTGATAGCCGCGACGACGCCTTCAAGAAGGGAACGAGCTTCGCCGCCGTCGGACAGTCCGAAGATAGCACAGGTTTTCACCCCGGCCAACATACACCGCCACCGAACGCCACACCCCGGCTACCACGCCGCCCACACGACCATGGCCACCGGGCAGCACCGAGCCACGGGCTCTGCCCAAGAGCACCGTGCTACCATCCCCAGGGCCGCCGCCCCGGCGTCCCAGACCTTGACACCACCTCACCCGACACGCGGCGCTACCCTAACCAAAGAGATGAGCGGAAAGGTCCCGTCTTTCGCACCCCTGGGCGGCCCCAAGCGCCGAGACCAACTAGGCCGGCCAAAACTGACCTCCATCGCTCCGTCCTGCAGCCCCAAGGGCGAACCAGGCTCGGTCCAGCAGCCGGGCGCGAGACAGACGCGGCCGACCACAACCGGGCACGAGACAGACGTGGTCCTGCTGCCGGGCGCGAGACAGATGCGGTCCTGCTGCCCGGCGCGAGACGAGCTCGGTCACGCATATCTTTCTACTAGTACATACACTTCTTTTGTCATTTGCCTGAAGCATGCATTCCGGTCCAGAACCCAAATGCCAGCTTTGCCTTATGCACTCATTCAACGACACCTAACATAACTGGACTCTGCATCCTTAGCTTTCATTTGTCTGACCACTATCTTGAGATCAGCAGCGAACCAAGCTTATGTTTTTCGGAAGTGTCTTTGTTCTTTTTCTTGTTATTTTACAGAGTGGCTTCTGCAAATGCCATAACAAGCACCAATCTTCAGAAAAAGTGGAACCACAATCCTGCAGCAGAAGCAGATTACTCAACATATACAGTTCTTTTCCCGACATATGCAAGTCGCAAGCAGTAATGATTCATTGATACTAGCTTCTGATCCGGTACAGAGTATAACTAGCTTCTGATCTGCTCGAAACTGGCTAGAAAATGAAAGTTAGTCCTCGCCTCTGAACAAAGACAAAGCGAATATTCCGTGCGATCAAAAGATAGAGCAATACATTCGTTACAACTATAGAGCTTACATACCTTCATATCCCTTCATTAATTCGAAGAAATAGATGCCATCGTGTACCTGACTGGGCATATTATGATTTGTGTAGTCAGTAGTCTAGTGAAATCAAAAAACCAGCACTAACTCAACAATTAGAAAGAAAGAAAATTGTATGCTCGATCAGTCTGAAGATGCATTTATTATTTAATTTCAATCTCTTGTAGTATCTTTCACTGCTTGCCTGCTTGTGTGTTTTTGGCATGGTTAATCTTCTGCTACTGCTAAGCTAATACTAGACAATTTGGTTTCAGAAACAAGCTAAGTGCACGTAACAGTACTGTGAAGGCCGCCCTGCACCATAGTAGGCGTCTCCTTCTCATTGGACTTTGTTGTTGCAGATGCCGCTGAATCAAATGCAACTGGAAGGAACAGTCCTGGACACCTTTCTCCTTCCTTCATTTCCCCAAACATGAGCATCGAATCCACCTGCAAACTGCATGAAGCACTGTCGACGATTTTCATACAAACAGAATTTTTTTACTTGTTATATATCTGAATCACAAATCATGCATAAGCTCAAGCATACCCACATAAAAGTTATGATACACTAGTGTTCTAGAAAATATATACGATCCGCCAGGCAACATTTGGGAAGAAAAAGAAGTATTAACAATCTCATAGATAGCTTGGGGTTCACAGCTCAAAAGTAGGCTGTAGAAAATTACGCGATGATTATATGTATGAAATAGGAAGCTAAATTCCAAGCTTGATGGAATGATACTGTGTCAAGACAAGAAAAATATTGTTTTCAACATGATAACAAGGCTACAAATCTTCCCGCTCTTAGTTCACAACGTGAAGTTTTATACCTTTGTGGGCTCATTTTTTGTTTTGTGCTGATAGTTCAGAGGACAATGATATAAAAGAATGTGAGGTCCATGCTAAGAACACCAGAAAAACCCTTTGGTTTTGGATGCTCATTACCGCTGGAAAATGATCTTGATTTTACTAAAGAATAAAAAACAAAAAACAAAAAAATCATATTTCAGTACCATCACAAACTAGTATTATGAGACCTTATAAGGGGGCAGCGGCAGGTTCCAGAAGCCTTATGTTTGCTCTGCTAGGTTACTCCGAACCACACAAAAGAAAATGGCATTTGTTTTGAAAACAGAGGATGATTCACCATATCAAATATATGATTTTCTGGTTCACAAAATAAATATGTCTGAGGCCATAACTTAAGGTTGCAGAAGCCCAATGATATATTTTGACCCAATGGGTGTCAGGAATAAGCCACGGTGGCCACAGCGACTGGTGTGTGTGCGCGCGCTGGACATGGCGAGCATCGTGGCGGCCGTGCGTGAGTGCGTGCGTGTGTGGCACGGGGGTGTGCGTGTGCGTGTGCGTGTGCATCCTGTGCCTGTGTGTAGGACTAGGTGGTTGGCGAACTGGACCGGACGACTGAGGCGATCCGTTGCGGGCTCGCCACGAACCGGGCGCGTGCGCGCGCATCGTGGGCGCGGCCAGAACGGGCCGGATCGTGCGCTCGGGTGGGTGGAGGCGTGGGGATCGTGCTCAGCGCCGGCCCATGGTAAAAAGCCCGCGTGGGGTTCGTTGTAATTGCTGTGGCCAGAGTTTGTGCTCAAGAAAAATTGCCATTCGAGCGGCGGGCGTTCGTGCGCAGAAAAACCACCGTGTCCCTGTTCTTCCTCCTTCCTCCTTCGGTTCGTGCCAGAGTGAGAGGTGTGCAGCGAGAGAGTGAGAGTTAGGGCAAGGTGCGACGCCAACAATGGTTGGGTTAGGCATATACCTGATCCTGGTGTCGATTGTCAAACGTGTGTATCTAAGACATAATAAACCATAACTTCCTTACCATAAACCGACGAAATGATAGAACTGAAATCGAATCGTCACCATAAACACGCACCAGTTTGATAAATAACCATATGAAGATCACAACTTTACCACCACAATCAGCGATGAATTATGTTTGCTCCATACCTGGAGGTCTTGACCAGCAGAGCCACTTAGTGCACTGTGACACCCCCGACTCAATCGTGCACTAATCATACACGTAAATGCACACGATCAAGATCAAAGACTCACGGAAAGATATCACAACACAACTCTAGACACAAATAAAAGTCATACAAGCTTTATATTACAAGCCAGGGGCCTCGAGGGCTCGAATACATAAGCTCGAATACAAGAGTCGGCGAAAGCATCAGTATCTGAGTACAGACATAATTAGACAAGTTTGCCTTACGAAGGCTAAGGAAAACAACGACACTAGATCGAAGAGGCACAGACCTCCTGCTTGGGAGCCTCCGAAC
The DNA here is from genome assembly GCA_039707655.1 of Elymus sibiricus. NCBI lineage: Eukaryota > Viridiplantae > Streptophyta > Magnoliopsida > Poales > Poaceae > Elymus > Elymus sibiricus. The sequence continues at coordinate 30,043,808 of CM077674.1, forward strand.
TACTCCTGGTCGTCGGTCTCCACGTAGTAGTAGGCTTCGTCGGTGTGGTAGTAGTCGTCAACGGGATCCGCTGTCTCCTGAGCTCCGTCATCTGATCGCAGCAACCGGGTAGGGGAAAAAAGGTAGCAAAGTAACCGTGAGTACTTATCCAAAGTACTCGCAAGACTTACATTAGAAATATGCTAATTATGAATCGGTATCAAAAGAAGGGGCTATATCTGTGGACTAGACTGCAGAAATGCCAGAAAAGAAAGAAATGCCTAGCCTATCGAAGACTAACATCTTGCATCATTAGAAGAGTGCAGATTAGCATGTTATAAAGTAATAAGTATATATAAGCACTGCCCAGAGATCCTTCCACGACTCCCTACGAGAAAGCAATCCCAGAGCTACCATATTATTTAAATACCACAAGTATCCAGTTCTATTTGTAGTAGATTGGGATACTACTCTGAGCGTCCGTTACCGTGGACACGGCTATTCGAATAGATTAACTTCCCTGCAGAGGTGCACCAACTTACCCAACACGCTCGATTAACTCCGGTCGGACACACTTTTAGGGTCATGCTCGGCCTCGGCTAATCGACACACCGTAGCCCCACTTAGGCTCAACAGAGAGGCCAGCACGCCGGTCTAAACCCTAAGCACTCAGGGGTCTGGGCCCATCGCCCTTTGCACTCCCGCGCGTTGCGTATGCGGCCGGGACCAAACCTAGACCCTGTATATACACACGCAGGCGTTCCAGTTCACCCGGGCGCGCACCGCACAACTGCTGACGTCTGAAGAACTTTCGGAAGAACGTACTACGCCGAGTGCCCATACTTATTCCCGCGTGGTGGTCAGTGCGTAAAAAGGCCAGATGCCTACTCAGACCACATATCCAAACCCATTAGTGTGTTGGGAGCTCGCGGTGATGCTACTTATGAGCTGCGTTGGGATTTCCCCGAAGAGGAGGGGATGATGCAGTACAGTATAGATAAGTATTTCTCTCAGTTAAGAATCAAGGTTATCAATCCAGTAGGAGAACCACACAGGACCTCGTTAGCAGCACCTATACACACAAAAGCAAATACTTGCACCCAACGCAAAACAAGGGGTTGTCAATCCCTTGGTGGTTAATTGTAAGGATCAAATCTCGTAGTGATATATAGATAAAATAAAACACAAAATAAAATAACAGTAAATAAATTACAGCAAATTATTTTTGGATTTTATATATGATGAAAGATAGACCCGGGGGCCATAGTGTTCACTAGAGACTTCTCTCTTGAAGATATCATACGGTGGGTAAACAAATTACTGTTGGGCAATTGATAGAAAAGCGCATAGTTATGATGATATTCAAGGCAATGATCATGTATAAAATAACAGTAAAACAAGAGCTTATTCAATTTTAACAGGGAAGGTGGAAACATGAGCCATTATTCTATAACTATTATGCAAAATTACACTTAGACAGAGTTCATAATTAATTGCACTAAGAATTAAAACAAGTTAATTCTAAAGTGCGCTCCCACTCAAATCAATATCTCTCATAATTGATTGTGAGTGATACAAGACCCATATTACAATTCAACGCCAAGGATGCATCCATCTCAAGTGACGAGAATTGCAATCGGTAGGCCAACTTGCCAATCACATCTCTATGTGACTCTTGTTCATCTTTTGATGGGCGTGTTCTGAGCTCAGGACGATCAAGCCAGAACGTCAAGACAACCAAGTGATCTCGCTGCGAGGTCTCAACTCACTCGCCTCACACTTCTCTAATCGTTCGTACCCATGCATCCATGTGATACCCCGAAGAGATAGGTGTCGTGACGGTGCTACACTTGGGATAACACTAACTACTTGATATTTTTGTGAGAGATCACCCTAATAAAAAGCGACTACCGCGCAATCAAGAAGGGTGCATCATAAGGGATAAACATTTCAGGCAATTCATAATAGCATGATATGGTATAGCCCTTTCTGACGGAGAAGTCTTTAATTTCTTCGTCTTCGGCATTCGCGTCGGTGTTCACCTTTGCGAAGATTGCCACCACCTTGTCGATGCACACAATAATATTGCTATCTCTATAGCTAATAAAATAAGTTCATTACAAAAGGTTGACACCCAGGTCATTAAACTGACAATCATATGGCTCCAGCCATCATGCCGAATCATGACACGCAGGTCATGTTAATTTACATCATATAGTCATCTCATACATAATCGAATTAATATGAGCACTGCTATACCACATCACATGCACATCCTGCAAACCATCCTGCAAAACCAAGTTAGACGCCTCTAATCGGTTCATACAAAATTTCATTTTACGTGGCTTCTAAGGTTTCGAAGCAAACCGAAGCTACCAACGTCCATCATCAAGTATGATTATTCAAGTCGCTAGATTAACTTTGCGGGGTGTATGAAACACGAGATAATAAAATCTCGAGCCCCATACTGAACTTCGTCATACGCATGACTCCCGTGCAGATCATATCTGCATTGCCCTTTTGTCTGTGAAATTTCATCTTTCTTTTTAACTATGGTGGAATTCAAAGAACTGTTAACACTTCATTGATCAATCAGGATCGCGGATTGCCAGAACTTTGAAACTCCACCATGCTGTTATCAAGATCAGAAATATGCAAATTCCAGGGAAGCAACAAGAACATCGGGTAACAGATTTCATCTGCTATCCGCACAATTAATTATCAGCAGTAGAACTCATCTACTACAAATTATATTGTGCAACACCCATACATCTCTATGTATTCTAGATCGTAATCTGCATCTACGCATAGCACGGCTCTTGATGCCACTGTAGGGTAACGCAGCAGAAAACAAAAAAAATTCGACTTACGCACCACTGCACACAAGGTTTGATCTTTTCATTACCGACTCGTAGCGCAGCGGAAGTAGAGTCGATGACGATCGGCGGTGCAGATCACCGCAGCTAGGATTTACAACCTCCCAACCGCGAGGATGTACTCCCTCGTTAGCTCACCGGACGGATCGCCTGACAGCCATTCGGGAGGCCTCTGGACAGTCCCTCGGATAGTCCCACCAGACGGATCCTCGGACAGCCCTTCGGGAGGCCTCTGGAGGGTCCCTCGGATAGTCCCACCGGACGGATCCTCGGACAGCCCTCCGGGAGGCCTCTAGACAATCCTTTGGATAGTCCCACCGGACGGATCCTCGGACAGCCCTCCGGGAAGCCTCATGGACAGTAACTCGGACAGCCCTTCGGGAGGACCCTCGAAAATCGGACGGTCACTCGGATAGCCCTTCGGGAGGCACTCTCGAACTAAGACCGAAACTACGATCTCTCTACAGAGTTGCACACATACGGTGTCATCTATCCGGCAGGGCTTCGCCGTCCAGAACTAGTTCCCACCGGAACCTAGACAGACTTTCGGCTCTACGAAACTATTTCGCTGGGAGGGAGAGAGAAGCCAGAAAAGTCATGGCATGTGTATGAGAGCAAGGGATGATCCTTTAGGCAGCCCCCTCCACCCCTATTTATAGGCCAAGCCCAAGGGTGGCTTCTCCAAGAAGACAAGGGGAAAATACCAAAAGCCTTCAAGGTGGCTTCTCCAAGAAGCCACCCAAAAAGCACATTCACTATTCACGAAAACATTTTTCCGCGACCGTTAAATCTGAAAATATTTCTGTGGGTGTTAGAATAATTCCAGTACCCACTAAAATGATTTTGGACGCGTTCTGAAACAATTCCGAATTAGTGATTTTCATCTGCGAAAAGCAACCAAACTGGTTCCAGCAGCTCCGGAACTTTTTCGGTTTTTATCCCGGAAAAATCCCAGAAGTTTCCAGAATAATTCTGGCACCCTCCAAGAATTTCCAGGCGTGTGCCGAAACCAATTTGACTTAATGGCATACCCCGAAACAACTTTTCAGTTTTACCGAAACTATTTCGGTGTTCTCTCCGGAACTTTTCCGTTGTCTCCAAAACTTTTCCGGTGACTTTCTCTCAGACTCCCTGTCTAGTATTCAGCAGATAGATGACCCTTAAGCGTGTGACCCTATAGGTTCGGTGAAGTATAGACATGACCCGGAACACTTTCCGATCAATGATCAACATCGGAGCCGTGGACACCCATATTGACCCCTATACCCACACGAATGAATATTCGAGTGAACCTCCAGTTGCCGTGTGCTATTCCTGTTGCTTCACGATATGTTACAAATACCCAAGGTGAGAATCATCGGCATCCCCGTGGATCAACACTTGTCCACAATGCCAGTTACCTCGTTACCGGTTTTGTTCTCTTTTCTCGTTCCCGTGTTCCGGCATCCCTGTGATCAAATCACAATGTGTCTGGCCAGACGATGGTGGATACCGTAACACCGAGAGGGCCCAGAGATATCTCTCCATCGTCGGAGGAACAAATCCCAATCTTGAGCTATCAAGTCCCTTGACATACTTTCCCATGAACCCGTAAGCCGCCGTAATAGCCACCCAGTTACGGATGATGTTTAACAAACCCCAAAGTTCATGAAGCAAGCATGAAGAAACTCGACACACTCATGGTCTAAGGAATTATGCAAACATTAACTTTCTCTGTGTTATTAACCATTAACTTGTGACGAATGAATCTCATAGCATAACATCAATTCGGGTCGATTCAACACAAGTGTTCTCCTAACATTGTGCCCTCAAAGTTGCCGGCATAGTCATGCCCATGATCAGGAAAACAGAACCATCATGCAACACTTGAGCTAGTCTTAGAGGCCAGACTAGGAATACTTTTTACCGTTTATTATTCCACACGTGCATATGAGTCTTCCTCCGAGCCTCGTGGTTATTGCAAACTCGAGAACCATAGCAGTTATAGCACGGAATATAAACTTAACTACAAACATGGAGATAAATAATAACACTTATTATTGCCTCTAGGGCATATCTCCTACACCATCCCATTCCACGCCTAGATGACATGCTTGATGAACTTAGTGGAGCCACCATTTTCTCTAAAATTGATCTTAAAAGTGGCTACTATCAAATACGCATGCAAGAAGGTGATGAATGGAAAACGGCTTTCGAAACCAAATTTGGCTTGTATGAATGGTTAGTCATGCCTATGGGTTTATCTCAAGCTCCTAGCACTTTTATGCGTGTGATGCATTATGTTCTTCGCAAATATATTGGCATTTGTGTTGTGGTTTACTTTGATGACATCCTTGTGTTTAGTGAAACTCTTGAAGATCATGTCAAACACCTTAGAGACGTATTGCAAGTTCTTAGAGATGAGCGACTTTATGCTAACATGGTAAAATGCACTTTCGGTGTTGATAAGCTTGTTTTCTTGGGCTTTGTTGTCTCCTCTAAGGGTGTTCAAGTGGATGAAACTAAAATTGATGCTATTAAGAATTGGCCACAACCAACCACTTTGCTCCAAGTGCGTAGTTTCCTTAGCCGGCTTTTATCGTCGCTTTGTGAAGGATTTTAGCACCATTGCATCACCATTGCACGCATTGAGTAAGAAGAATGCACCATTTGTTTGGGGTCCATCTCAAGATGCCGCATTTCATGAGCTTAAAACCTTGCTTACACATGCTCCATTACTTGCATTACCCAACTTTGACAAAACTTTTGAAGTGCATTGTGACGCTAGTGGTAATGGTATTGGTGGTGTGTTGATGCAAGAGAGGCGACCTATTGCATATTTTAGTGAGATGCTCTCCGGCGCGCAACTTAACTACCCCATCTATGACAAAGAGTTATATGCTTTAGTGAGAGTATTGCATGTGTGGGAACATTATCTCCGTCCACGTGAGTTTGTTATCCATACGGATAATGAAACGCTTAAGTACCTTAAGGGTCAAACCAAATTGAATAAGCGTCATGCTAAATGGAGTGAGTTCATTGAGTCATTTCCTTATGTTATCAAGTATATCAAAGGTAAGGAAAATGTTGTGGCGGACGCTCTCTCACGCAAATGCATGCTAGTTACTAAACTTGAATTGAATGTCATAGGATTTGAGCACATTAAAGACTTGTATGCGCATGATGCTTCATTTGCGATTCCATATGCCAAATGCTTATCACACAGCACTTGGGAGCGATACTATTTGAAAGATGATTATCTTATGCGAGCTAACAAACTTTGTATCCCCGAGTCTTCTCTTCGTTTGTTGCTTTTGCAAGAGGCTCACGGTGGAGGCCTCATGTGACATTTCGGACGCGACAAGACATTTGCTACGCTCTCCAAGAACTACTTTTGGCCTAAGATGTTTCGCGATGTGTCACGCTACACAAACCGGTGCTCTACATGCCGCAAAGCTAAGTCCAAAGCTCAATCTCATGGTCTATATATGCCACTTCCTATTCCATATCACCCATGGGAAGATATTAGTATGGATTTCGTGCTTGGTTTGCCTCGAACTCAAAACGGCAAAGATTCCGTATTTGTTGTTGTGGACCGTTTCTCTAAGATGGCACATTTCATTCCTTGCAACAAGATAGACGATGCTTCACATGTTGCAAATATCTTTTGTAGGGAAATCTTGCAATTGCATGGAGTGCCGAAGACGATCGTGTCGGACCGCGACGTCAAGTTCCTTAGCTATTTTTGGAAGACACTATGCGCCAAGCTCGGAATCAAGCTCCTATTCTCATCGGCATATAACCCTCAAACCGACGGCCAAACGGAGGTCACGAACCGGACTCTTTCCACACTACTCCGCCTGTTGATCAAGAAGAACATACGGGAGTGGGAGGAATGTCTACCCATCGCCGAGTACGCCTACAATCGAGCACGACACTCTACTACCGGCAAGTCCCCCTTCGAGGTCGTCTATGGATTCAATCTGTTGTCTCCATTGGACATTCTACCGCTACCTCTACAAGAGCGCATCGACATGGACGCGAGTGCACGAGCGAGCTACCTCAAGAAGATGCACGAAGATACAAGGCATGCAATCGAACGCCAAGTACAACGACTCGCGACCAAAGTCAACATCGACAAGCAGCCCATGCTGTTCAACCCCGGAGATCTTGTGTGGCTACACCTTCGCAAAGACCGCTTCCCCAACGAACGCAAGTCCAAACTACTACCCCGCGCCGACGGACCTTTCAAGGTGCTATCACGCTACAACAACAATGCCTACAAGATCGACATCCCTCACGACAAGTACAACGTGAGCGACACATTCAACGTCAAGGACTTATCTCCCTTCCATGGTGATGTGGATTCCGATCCGAGGACGGATCTTTTTCAAGGGGGGGGGGGAGATGATGAGGAGCATCCCACGGTCATCCCCATGGACCTACCTACGTCTCCTCAAGTGCCAAGTGGACCTATGACACGAGCACGTGCAAGAGCTCTCGAAACCGAGGTGACATCTCTCCTTAGTGAACTTCCATTCGACTCGGGTGAGACATGGCTATTACCTCAAGCCGAAGTGCTATGTGTGATCAGGTATGAAGAAGACCGCCTCGGTGATGCTCGAAACAAAGACCAAGTCGGCAAGTACACGGACGGACGTGCGTGAGGAGGAAGACCGCTGGAAGGCTACAGCGGCCGGACATCCGGCCCATGGCCCGGACATCCGGCCCCTGAAGAAGAAACGCAGCAACAGCAGCAGCAGCCGTGCAGATGCTACAGGGCCCGGACATCCGGCCAGAGGCCCGGACATCCGGCCCCCGCCCGGAAATCCGGCGCCCCATCACAGTAGCTGAGCCCTTTCAGGCCGGACATCCGGCACCCCCGCGAACCGCCGGACATCCGGCCCGACGCCCGGACATCCGGCCCGACGCCCGGACATCCGGCCCCCTGACAGCAGCTTTAGGCCCTTCGGCCGTGTAATCTCGTCCACTCATCCCCACTTCGTCCTAGACTATAAATAGACCTCCTCCTCATCCTTTCTAGGGTTAGCAAAGTATTTTGAGACATAGAGTAGAGCTTTGTTTCTTGTATCTCCTCTTGGAGAATCAAGACCTCTCTAAGGAGAAGGATCCCCATCATAGGATCATCAAGACCTCCTAAGGGAGAAGGATCTCACCTAGATCATCAAGACCTCACCTCCTTTGGAGTGGGAAGAACTTTACCTTGTGCTTGTTTCCTTGGATTGTCCTTGTATACTTGTGGATCTCATGTATGTTATCCTAGTGGATGTGTGATTGTATATGCTGGTGTAACTAAATTCATCCATCCAGCATTGGCATTGCAACATCTTCACCATATCGATCTTACAGCACAATCCAGGATTCACTAGTTTCAACTCTCACACAGATATACCGGTTTAGTTAATTAATTTGGATACAAAAAGAAAGACATGCACATGCAGATCGATCTTGCGATCACAATTTTTTCCTGAGACCTGCACTGCACGAATGCTAGCTGCAGCCAGTTACATTTTTTATTTTATTTTTGCATCGCTATCTCACAGCAGTCTCACACCGACCTAATTAAACTGGTTATATATATGGACACACATATTTGGTCGATATTTGTATCGATCTTCATCGACCGACCGAGCAGAATTAATCACTCAATTTGCTATTGCTGCTAACTAGACGTCCCGGGCCTCCCGATGACCAGCTCCGTCTCCACTTCCATGTACTGCCGCAGCTCCTCCTCCTCGTCGTCGTTCGGTACTTCTTCAGCTCCGGCGCCCGCGGACGATCTAGCAGCAGCAGTGGCCAGCTCTAGCAGAGGCAGCGCCATATACTCTTCATGGAGCACCGAGTTCTCCATCAACAGCTCCCTCTCCTGAATTAATGTATAAATATATATAACCACCATGTCACGTACGCACTTAATTACCTAGATCAAAGCTAATTTTCTTAAATTAACTAGCTGTATATACACCTTCTCCTTCAGCTCCAAAATTTGATCCAGAAACTTCTGTTCCTGCTCCTCCAGATCCATAAATTGACACACGAAACAAAAGATCTCATCAACGACTGAACGTAGCTCGGAATATACTGGATATATAGACATTGTGATATTGGCTAGAGCATAATTATATTTCTGCTTTGCTAGCTTGCCTTCCGTTGCCGGATGCGGCTGAGGCTCTTCTCCAGCTGCAGCTCCAGCTCTTGCAGCTCCTGCGCCGAACACGATTCCAGGCCTTCTCCAGACAGCTTCCTATACATGCGTACGTGCGTGTGTTCATTTCATTAATATATATATTCTTTCTTTTTGTGTCTAAGAACGAAGAACACTTGATAATTTAGCAGAAAATCAGATCTGTCGTCACGTACCTCTGGTAGGCCTTGATTGCGTCTATCTTGTGTTTCAAGACCGTAGCCTCAGATCTGCACATCTGTGCGCGTATATGTATATAATACATGAAATACACAATATAATGTGACACAATTAACTATATGTAATGTATCCACACTGCAGTAGTATAAGAGGGGTGGGGACTTGTACCTCCACGCCAGCAGCTGGTTGTTCAAGAGCTTTCTCATTGGCTGGTGTCCCTTTTGTGTGGTCCAGGTAGCGATCAATCGTCTTCTGCAAACTGAGAATTTCCAGATGTTAACAAAAGTTAATCAATAATTAACCCCGCAAAGAAAAGTTAATCAATAATGAAGTGCACGCGCATGCATGTATATTGTGAGCAGTGGTCATGGTTTAAAATTGTGAATACATCATTATTTTGCTTCTCATTGAAAGGACCGAAATTTCAGAATTCTTTCGACAAATTTAATGCAATTTTGATGACTTTTAAACCAGAATTTGGAACTTATTTGAATTAGTCTGAAGTTTTGAGATACAAGATATTTCAGTACCAACCAAAGTTTTGGTGAAGTTCCCAGCAGAAAGAAAAGGTGTTGGTGAAGTTCTAAACTCTGGCAGTCGGTACTCTTGGTTGTACAACCTTTTCCTTAACTGTAAGGAAGCACCTACAGTATAATAGGAATCTAAATTCATGTCCCCGAGGACTGCAATCCACTTGAATTCAGGTGGCAGAGGATTCTACATCCACAACCAAGTTTGCTAAGCTCACTTCCTTAGGACGTACACAGCTTCGGTCAGTGCATTAGATGTTAATGCATGGAATGGATATTTCAGCCGTGTATAGTTTGTGCACACGTACGGTATGCACATTTTCTGGTATTCAAATATGAATTAAATGTCACAGATTTAGAGTTTCAGCTTCCATTAGCAAAAATTGTTGAAGCCTCTGTTTTTATGGATAAGCTAAGAAAATGTCGCAAACATCTGGGATTTTGTTTTACAATTTCTGTTTGAATCAGTTAATCAACAAAACGCTCGAAATTTAAGTATCACATATATATTATCAGCATTTCGTTTGATACATGAGGAGATCACTCACCTGTTATACATGACAAAGATTCAACAAAAATCCATATATCGAACAATATTATTTTAACTTCGTACTTTTATTTTTTTTTGAGTAAAATACACTGGAGGTCCTAAAAGTATTCCAAGTGTGTCAAGTAGGTCCTAAAAGTTCGAAATCGTTCACCGCGGGTCCTATATGTGTATTTTACCCGCGACATTTAGGACCTACTTGACACACTTGGAATACTTTTAGGACCCGCGGTGAACGACTTACACACATTTAGGACACGCGGTGAACGATTTCAACCTTTTAGGACCTACTCCCTCCGTCCGAAAAAGCTTGTCCCAAGCTTGTCCCTCAAATGGATGTATCTAGCACCAACAAGCTTTTTCGGACGGAGGGAGTACTTGACACACTTGGAATACTTTTAGGACCTCCAGTGTATTATTTGCAAAAGAGGAATCAATGTGAGAGAACCGCATATCTGATATATCATATATTACAAAAAATATCCAAGGATGTATGTACAGAATCCTAATCAAACACATGCTTAACATTAATTAATATCATTCATCACCCTACTTTAGAAACTCTAAACACATTTTCCAACTAAGAAAATTCTAGAGCAAGAGATAAGATAAGATGCTAATTAAATAATGAGACAGAGAAAATGCTTAAAAAAACTAAGATTTGAAGGTTACACACAAATGGCCTTAACCATTTGGGGTATTTTGGAAAATTAATCACACAGCCCTCTTAAAAAATATTGGTATTTTCTCTAGTATGCTTCTGTAATTACATAACAGTGAGTAGTGAGAGAGATCAATCGTACTTAATGACGCAAACAAATGAAATATGCTACTTTAATTTGATCATCAAAATATTCCTCACGAAAAGGAAAATAGCTTGACATCAAATACAGAAAATAACTAACATCATTCCAATTTCCAAGCTATGCCTAAGAACCTGATAAAATGTGATAACAAGCATAATCATAGGTTTACATCACGTGGCGGCGGGTAATTTGTGGGAGGATTAGAGTGGAGGGATAATTGTGGAAAGTAATATGTTGATCCCCTGGACCTCCGTGACGCGACTATGGACGACTATGGATGCATACAGATTGACACCCCATTCATCCACTGCTGGATGCACCATCGGGAGCCTGTATGTTACAGTTTATTGCCTATGCTCAGTATTTTTTTTCATCGAACCACAGTAGCATGTCATGCAGAAACTTTCAAGTTCATTTGATAACACTAAGTATAAGAATAGATGATGGAATTAGTACAAGAAGCTTTTGTGTTCGTACGAGGAACCAACAAGTTAGGACTACTGAAAATAAGTAAAACTACAAGCAATCGACCAGTTAACCTTATATTACCCAGGACTTGAAAAATAAGAAATTCTAAAAAGCTAGGTAAATTATCTATTAAGTGTACTGATATATTTATTTATTTTGCTGTATTTGACTTGGTAAGTTCAAAACCAGACTGATTATGTTTCTGTTTTATATATGGAGGATATATTGTTATTTTGAGCGTAGTGCATAAATATTTGCCTGTATATCAATGTTAGGTTGGAGGCTTGCAAATGTAGGCCCCGGTTATATTGCAATCCATCACAAATACAAGGTTTATACTGGGGTTTCTAGTTACATTTCGACATCATAATAACAGTATGACATCTCTCCTGCTTAAAAAAAGAGTAAGGTTCTGTCGTACGTCGCGTTTTCATCCAACCCTCCACACCCCACCCTCACGTATGCTCTCTCTCCCCACCCACATCCTTCGTTTCCGGTTTTATTGATTTTTTTCCCACCGTTTTTCCTTAAAAACCGCCTCAACTGCCCCACATCTTATTGACTTACCAAATAAAAGTTTCTTTGGTAAGTCAATAAGTATTGATTCAATTGGCAGATAAAGTCTACTTTTAAGTATGTAATCACATTAATAATAAAATGACAGGTAAATCACGGCCATTACATACAAAATATTTATGCCCCTGTTGCAACGCACGGGCAATTATCTACTATATACTTAACAAAAGTAGCCTTAAAAATGAGAGTTATTTGCAGAAGAGAAGCGAATTAACAAGGGGAGTTTATCCCAAAGAAAAGGAACCTTATTGCAATGTTAGTCCCAAAATATATCAAATGAGCTGCCAAAACAATAAAATGCACAAGTTATTGGTGGAGAATTAGTGACGATATCATCATCTACAAAAATAATGACAATATGCATGACAATTCAACAATGTAGTATCATGCAAATAGAGATTTTTTAGCTCCAATCCAAAAATTAGCCTCACAATGATGTTAATGAAATCATGAATCATTTGAGTATCTTAAGAGGTTGTGGGTGGGCTTGGGAAACCCATGCGATGAGGAGGACAAGGATTTCTTCTACGCCTCGACCACTATCACCATTGGCAACGGGGCTCGCGCTCCCTTTTGGGAATCCCCGTGGCTCAATGGGTGCAAGCCAAAGGACATCGCCCCGCTGATTTTTGGGGCTTCCAAGAGGCAGAATAGGAAAGTCAAGGAGGCCTTGTTTGACGACGCTTGGATCAACAAGATTGATATGATGACCGCCTTCACCTATGACCATCTTCGGCAATCCGTTATCCTTTGGACTTGCCTGCGTGGGATCCACCTTTCCGAGGCGGAGGAAGATACCATTTTATGGAAGCATACTGCCAATGGGGATTACTCTGCGTCCTCTACGTATAACGTGCAATTCTTGACCATCACTTGTACCGACATGAACAAGGTGGTTTGGAAACCTTGGGCCCCTCCGAAAGTAAAATTCTTTGCTTGGCTTGCCATCCAAAATAGGCTTTGGACGTCTAACCGCTTGACCAAGGGGGCATGGCCAAACGATGGCCCTTGTCCGCTTTGCAAGAGAGAGCAAGAATCCGTTGAGCACCTCTTCTTCAAATGTCGATACACTCTGAGACTTTGGGCTTTGGTCAATGAATGGCTTCATGTTGAGAGTGTCGACACTTCCATTTGGGCAACTTGAAGGAGCATCAAAGATTGGTGGATCGACATGGCTTCTACCCGAAGAATTCATCTCACTATGCTTGTGAGTTCGACCATTTGGGGTAAAAGGAACGCGCGTGTCTTCCGGAACCACTGTGCCCCATTCGTTCATCCTCCTCGATGCCATCAAGAGAGGGGCAAGGCTTTGGGCCATTGCGGGTGAGAAATATTTGGGCCAAATCATGCCGCGAGAGTAGTGACTCTTGTCCTTTGATTTGTTTCTTGTAACTCTTGTCCAACTCCTCCTTAATTAATAGATGAGGCAAATCTTTTGCCTCTGTTTCGAAAAAAAAAGGGTCTGTGATCTCTCAATTCATGAATGATGTCGATCAGGCTAAACGAATGCATGTTCGTCATTAATTCCACATATATAACATGCATCCCAACTAAATATATGTATTTCATTACTCTTTTTCCCACAGAAGATCCGTCACAGGGGTACCAAAAGGGGCGGGAACTACTGTAGATGTTCACTGCATTGCATGTACTATGTGATTACCAGCGACATACTAGTGTACTACTCCCTCCGTTTCATAATGTAGTGCGTATAGATTTTTTGAAAAGACAAACTTTGCAAACTTTGACCAAGTTTATAGAGAAAACTATTTATATCTACAATATCAAATAAATAAAATATGAAACTAAGTCTTATGATGAATCTAACGATATATGTTTGGCATTCTAGATGTAAATGTTTATCTCCAAAAGTTTGGTCAAAGTTTGTGACGTTTGACTTTTCTAAAAATCTACATGCACTACATTATGGAACGGAGGGAGTATGAACTAGCTAGAGTTTGCAACCGCAAGTTAGATGCATATCGCTGACGCGCACTGTCAGCAACATTTGCATCTATACAAGTCGGGTAGTTGGGTGTGTTTGCAGACTAGTACAAGTGCATACATATGCATTAAAGTGAAGTAGTCAGTTCAAGATAGTGTTCGTTCGTACACAGCAAACTTTAACTATTTGTGACTGATGGATTGATGGGTGCTGGGCCAGCTCTTGTACGAACTAACAGCGTGTCCAAGATCCAAACAAAAGCAAGCTATAGGGATCACGTTGCCTCCACTGCTAGGTACTCCATTGTGAAAAAATTAACAAGTTCTTGAGAGAGAGAAAGAGTGGTAGTGGACATATCTATTTCATGTGTAGCCGGCCAGTGCTGCCCTTGATAAACAAATCTCGAAGCGAAACAGAGATTAAGCAGAAAAAATTAACAAGTTCTTGAGAGAGAGAGGGGTAGTGGCCATATGTATTTCATGTGTACGGCCGGCCAGTGCTGCCGTTGATAAACAAATCTCGAAGCGAAACAGAGATTAAGCAGAAGCGGAGAGCCGGTAGAGGCGGTGGTGGACATATGTATGGATGGAGGGATTGGCTACGTACTCTGCCGCGGAGGCGTACTCGTAGAGGCGGCCGCGCGGGGAGAAGACGACGAGAGCGACCTCGGCGTCGCAGAGCACGCCCAGCTCGAACGCCTTCTTCATCAGCCCTCTCCGCCGCTTCGAGAACGTCACCTGCCGGCTGGTCGCGTCCTCGATCCGCCGCATCTCCCGCCGACCCCTCCTTCCAGTCGTCGTGTTCCTCGCTACCGCGGCCGTATCCACGATCCGCTGCTGCTGGACGCCTTCGCCTCCCTCAACAGGCGCCATGGACGGACGGACGGATGGATGGATCTAGGAAGTGGAGTATAGCAGCGGCGGCCGCCAGAGACGAGGGATTTTTTGGGGGTGAAAAGGAGGGGATTTTGTTACTTAGAAAGGAAAGGCTCCGAGGACGGGGGAAGGAGGCCGCCCCACAAATGGCCACACCTGGTTGGACCGGACGACACTACCACGTACGTAGTACTCTAGTACTACTCCTCGTCTCCTCCCACTCATATGTGTAGGTATATGTGTACCTCAGATTGATTCCCCACACTCTCTCCTTTCCCAATTGGCTCTTATATATTGCTATCCCTATTTCCTTCGTCCAGATTTATTGCGCTCCCTTTATTTTGGGTTAAACTTTGATCATCTATGTAATTAACAATATGAGATATATGCTTAAAAAGTATACTATTGGATTTGTGTTCGAAAGAGATTTCGCACAGTATAATTTTTGTGACGTATAATTCATATTTTATTAGTGAAACTTATGATTAAAATTTGACCGAAAATAAGAGCAGGCCTAATAAACCCGGACGGAGAATGCACCTCGTTGGTCTCCACAAAAGTGAAGACTACTGCCAACACAGAACTTAGTCCCATGCTAATTTGATTATGGGGGAAGAACTATTCTAGCAAAGACTAGATTAGGTTTACCTAGGAAAGATTTCGTTAGGATATTGTACTAGATAATGTCTAATAATGCGTGACATGACCCGTCAACACGCCGACGGGTGACCACAGACTGATATTAATGTCAGTAGCAATAGATGACCGTAGAGAGGCGCATATATACATCTCTATATGCTCCCGGTGGTTGCGGAGTTAACATATCATGTACTTTATTTTTAAGATTCGTGTACGTGGTCCCGATAAGATAAGAGCAAAACTATTCAGAAGATTCTGCACAAACATTTTTTTTTAATTACTTATTTCGTGCTTTTAGTCTTTTTTTATGAGAGGGCCTATATTGCTTCGGCCAATGCCTTGTTATACCACTACTCGTCGCCTGACCAACTCGAGCCCACATAATGCCCAACAAAACTATTAAAAAAGGTAGAGTGAGAGTTGAGCTTGTTCAGCTCTTTGAGGGGCAATGAATCTATTTATGAATATGATAATTGCTACTCCCTCCGTTCCATAATTCTCGTCGTGGTTTTAGTTTTTATGGAATGGAGGGAATACCATCCAACGCGACACCCAGTGCGACGAGGACACTATTGGATCATTTATTTTAGCGAGTTTTTTTTATCAAAGATGTTATCAAGTTAACAATAACTGAAAAAAAAGGTTAGTACTACTCCCTCCGTTCTACAATGTAGTGCATATAGATTCTTTGGAAAGTCAAACCTCACAAACTTTGACTAAGTTTGTGAAGAAAAACATTTACATCTAGAATGTCAAACATATATCATTAGATTCATCATAAGATAGTTTCATATTATATATATTTTGTATTGTACATATAAAATAGTTTTCTCTATAAACTTGATCAAAGTTTGCAAAATTTGACTTTTTAAAAAATCTATGCGCACTGCATTATGGAACGGAGGGAGTACTAAAACTGTACGAAGGCATGCATGCATCTAGGCTACTTTTTTAAAGTAGGCTGATGCAGCTAGACTGGACCAACGCCTGCATGCTGTGCTAGCATGCTCGTCCCAAAATAATTTCAGTACGAATTCAACGTTCATGCACCGCAACCTCAAAAGACAAGCATCTGACTTGACTTGGATAGATGCAGCGTGTCTGTGTACAGTGTGCACGTGGTTTACTACTCCCCAGAAAGGGCAACTGGTTGTCACCCACTCGCAGCGGCCACCAGCCATTGCAGGCGGCTGAGGCGGGACCCTTGTCCGTACGACGGCGCGTGGTTCTGTACGGAGGGGCGAACCTTCGGTCGACACGCAAGGGCGTACTAGCCAATTTTTTTTAAATAATACATTTTTTTTATAAATTACAGAAATAATACACGAATTTGAAAATTTTCAAAAATAGAATCCAGTCGGCTGGAGCTAAGCCGATAGGCCACGTGGCAGGTTCAGTCGGCTACGGCTAAGCCGACAGGCCACGTGGCAGCTTCTGATTTGCCCGAACACGTCGACCGTCGCGTTGGATTCGCCAGTAGGCCTGGCGCGCTGCAGTCGGCTGCGGCCCAGCCGACAGGGTTCCAGTCGGCCCCGGCGCAGCCGACAGGCCGTCCAATCGGCCGGGGCGTGGCCGACAGGGGCCTGCCAGCCCACCGCGCCTTTTCTCCTTCCCTTCTTCTCCTTATCTCCTTCCTCCTGCGCCCGTGAGCTCTCCTTCTTCCTCTTCTTGCTCTCTCTCTCATTTCTCTCTCAGTCTCTCGCAACCCCCCGTCGATCTCCTCGCTGGTCCATCCATTTTTGCATCCAACCCACAGAAAGAGTAGATCATAGCCAACTCCGGTGGCCTACGGTATTTTTTTCCCAATAGGATAGTTTTTTTTCTCGTTCAAGTGAGGTGAGGAGGAGGCATGGTGGAGGTGGTTGAACCATGGTTGAGGTGGTGGTGAGGAGGAGTTGCTGCTGGGGAGGAAGAGGTGGTGAGGAGGAGGAGGAGGTGCGGCTGAGTTGAAGAGAGGAGCAAGAAGCAGTGGCACACGCGTCGAAGGTATACCTATGTCGTCAAATAATTTCTCTGAGTTGTACATATTTTGAAAAATTAATGTCAGTATTTTTAGTTGCTCCGGGTAATATTTCGTGTTATATGTGCATGTCAAATATTTAGGTCTGTTAGTATTTTTAGTTGCTCCGGTAATATTTCGTGTTATATGTGCATGTCAAATATTTAGGTCTGTTAGTATTTTTAGTTGCTCCGGTAATATTTCGTGTTATATGTGCATGTCAAATATTTAGGTCTGTTAGTATTTTTAGTTGCTCCGGTAATATTCCGTGTTATATGTGCATGTCAAATATTTAGGTCAGTCAATATTTTTAGTTGCTCCGGTAATATCCCGTGTTATATGTGCATGTCAAATATTTAGGTCTGTCAGTATTTTTAGTTGCTCCGGTAATATCCCGTGTTATATGTGCATGTCAAATATTTAGGTCTGTCAAATATTTAGGTATGTCAGTATTTTTAGTTGCTCCGGTAATATCCATAATATATTAAGTTGTTTCAATATTTAGCTTCGTTAATATTCCCTAATCTATGTACTTGTCAAATATTTAGGAGTGTGAATATATGTAGTTTGTCATGTTGTTTAACAGTTGTCTGTCCATGTTAAAAAAAATTATAGGTGAGCCGAGATGTCTGATATAGTGAAGTTCATATTTTTCTACGGTCCTGGTAATGTCCAAACAAATGAGATTGGGGTTGATCTGAGTGAATTTGAGCACATAGAGGTGGCACTGACCGACCCTCAAACATGGTCTCTTAGTCAGTTGAAAGAATGGGTGACAGCATGTTTAGGGCTGAATACTGAAACACAGACCGTGGGTGTTCATGCATTGTGGACCCGGTCAAGTTCGAATGTCTTCTTCTATTTGAGGCCAGTAGAGAGGGATTCTCAGTGGGTGCGCTGGTTACAAGGTTGCGAAACAAGGGGATGCAATCCTTGTGCCTTAGTGCTTCCCGTTCTGAAGGAGGTAATTGCGCCTGAAGGCCAGGGTGGTAACGATCCTGG
The DNA here is from genome assembly GCA_039707655.1 of Elymus sibiricus. NCBI lineage: Eukaryota > Viridiplantae > Streptophyta > Magnoliopsida > Poales > Poaceae > Elymus > Elymus sibiricus. The sequence continues at coordinate 30,062,414 of CM077674.1, forward strand.
GCAAAGCAGTGACGGGATGATGTTATCTGTGTCAAATGCTGGAGATGATGGTTACGAACAAGGGCAGAGTAGTCAGGTAGAAGGAGGAAATGGCGATGGTTATTACAGTGGCGAGGCGGACGCGGACGAGGTAGATGGGCACATGCAGAACATCATGGAAGAAGAAGACACCGATATTGAAAGTGGTCATGCAGATAATTCCGACGAGTCAGATGAAGAAGAAAATGCAGAGGAGGTCCCGATTCCTGCTTCTTGGAATCATGACTTCTCATCTGCAATGACCGTGAACGATGGTCATGATTCTGCCTGGCAATATCACCAAAACAACATTGCGACCGGTGCTATGTATCCCAACAAAGAAGCTCTGAAGGACGCAATAATAAATTGGGCAATGTCCACGCAAAGGGTTTTCATAGCTGAGGTGTCCAGTCAGAAATACTTGACAATGGTATGCAAGAATGCAGGTTGTCCTGCCAGGGTGCACGGCTATCTCCCTAAGTATGGCACAAGTTGGGTGATCAGTGACCTAGTTCATCACACATGTCTTATTCCCTGCATCCCTCAAGATCATCCCAACCTTTCATCCACGCTTATTGCGAGGTTGTTTTACAGTGAGATAGTGGAGAGCAAAGCGATGGAAGTTAAGGCTATCCAGACAAAAGTATTCGTCAGGTTCAGGTATAGAATTTCTTACGGCAAGGCTTGGAGGGCTAAGCAAAAGGCGCTTGAGAGCAGATTTGGTTCTTATTTCGATGCATATGACTCAGTTGTCCGGCTCCTCCAGACGCTGAAGGACAGGAATCCGGGCACCTATGTCGACATCGAAGACCTCTTCATGCCAGAGTTCCCAACTGTGAGGGTGCTGCATCGACTGTTCTTCTCTTTCGGTGTATGCATCGAAGCTTTCAGGCACTGTCGACCGGTGATATGTGTAGATGGCACTTTTCTGACTGGCAAGTACAAGGGTCAGATCCTGACAGCCATTGGTCAAGACGGCCAAAATCAAATAGTCCCACTGGCATTTGCTTTTGTTGAGAGTGAGAACATTGGAAGTTGGACATGGTTCTTCAGGCAACTGAAAATATCAGTTGTGAAGGATAAGCCCAATGTGTGCATCCTTCATGACAGGCATGCAGGTATACTCAGTGCGATAAAGACACTGACAAACCCTGGCCCTGAGGAACAAACTCCATGGCAGGACTTGCAGAGCCGTTGGTGCATGCGCCATCTGGGGGCTAATTTCTTCTCGCAGTTCAGAAATAAGAGCCTGATGAATCTATTAAAAAAACTATGCTAGCAGAACCAGCTATGGAAGTACAATTTGATACGTGACAGACTTAATGTGTGCATGCGGAGACACGTTAGGGACAGGAAAGCTGCAAGAGATGCAGCGGTCAGGGCACATGTTGAAGCAGTAGCAGCACAGTTAGCAACAGGACCAGCTGCCGTGGAGGAGGAGTCTGTTGGGCTTTGTGACTTGCCAGGATTTGACCCACCTGGTACTAGGAGAAGGCTCGGGAGGTCGATTAAAACCTTCGAGCAGTGGATAGAGCATGAGCCTCTGGAGAGGTGGTCTTTGCTGCATGACACACATGGAGCAAGGTACGGTGTCATGACTACCAACCTCGCAGAAACATACAACTTTGTCCTCAGAGGAAACCGGGCATTGCCACTTACAGCCATCGTTGAGGGTATTTTCTATGGCACCGTGAAGTACTTCAGAGATAGACGTCAAAAGGCAGAGCAACATATGTTGAACAACCCAAACACACGTTACTGTGAAAGGATTATGAAGTACATGGAAGAAAAGATGGAAAAAGCCAGGTCACACACTGTAGTCCCCATTGGTAATCAAGAAAGAAGGTTTGAGGTCCGCTTAGCTAACAACAAATTCGGCTGTGCAAATGAGCTGAGGACGCATGAGGTGAAAATTGGAAATGAAGTCTGGCCAACGTGTGAGTGCACATGCAACAAACCGAAGTTGCTTCACCTACCATGCTCCCATGTACTTGCTGCTTGCGGGCAGCTTGGAATGGACGCAATCTCGTTTGTGACTCCATATTTTCTGAAAGAGTCCGTCCTCAATACCTGGACAGGTGAGTTGCTTGGATTTCGCTCAATGGGTAACTTCAGCACCGTTAATCCTGATGAAAGGAGGTACATTCCAGACCCAGAGAATATGCGAACAAGTAGAGGCAGACGACAATGTCATCGCATCCGGAATGATATGGATGAATCTGAAGCGGGAGGCCCCACTATGCAATGCATTTTATGCAATGAAATTGGCCATAGGGACACTAATTGTCCCACTTTCGTCACTGCCAGTGGTACTGGGCGTGGACGAGGCAACCGGGGACGAGGAAGCAGAGGAGGAAGAGGAGGAAGAGGAGGAAGAGGGAGAGGAAGAACCTAGGCTGCACTAAGTTCTAAATTTGTATTCAGTGTGGCATTAACTTCTAAATTTGTATTAAGTGTGACACTAAGTTCTAAATTTGTATTCAATGTGGAACTATGTTGAACTTTGTATTAAGTGTGGCACTATGTTTGAAATTTGTATAAGTTGTGATATTATGTTGCAAATTGTATTAAGTGTGGACTATGTTTAAAATTTGTATTAAATATGCCACTAAGTTTGAAATTTGTATTAATTGTGGCAATATGTTTGAAATTTGTATGTGCAGAAATGACAGAAATGTCGTTGCTTAATCCGGAAATTGATAGTAAACATCGTGCCACGGTAGGTTATGAGCGACAGCTTGAGCCCCTGTGCACTCGCACTCAAAGGGAAGACTGGATGATACACGAGGGATGGGTTGAACGGTACGTGCTTTATTTATTTGTTTCAATCACGTATATTGATGGGACGCACTAACTGAATTGCCCTAACATGCAGGTTGAAATGGGCTGGCCTATTACCTTTCGCGCGGCTGGTTGAGCGCACGGATACCTCCAGACGCGTCGCCATCGACACCTCTTTGCTCACGTGCTTAGTGGACCGGTGGAGGCCTGAGACCCACACGTTTCACTTCCGCTGGGGAGAGATGGCTCCTACTCTGCAGGATGTGTCACTTTTGCTGGGACTACCGTTGGCAGGTCATGCCATCGGACCATTGGAGGCAGCGGCTCGTTGGCAGGAAGATTTTGCACAACGTTTCGCGGGTCTTTATGACGGTGCTCCGGCTCTGGCATCGGAGCATCACGGACCTAAGTATGATTGGTTGCTCCATTTCCAGGTTAGTTCCCCTGCCTCATATCTTTCAGTTGTCGCTATGTACTAATGCTTTATCTTTGCTCAATACAGATCCAGAAGTTCCCGGGGTATCCGCAGGTCCCGTTGAATGCGACACAGATCACTCGCAGCCTGGAGGCATATATACTATGGCTTCTCGGTAAGGTGATGTTCACAGAGAACCATGTCACCACTATAAGCGCGCTCTACATCCCTATTGCACTAGAGATCGCGAGAGCTCAGACGCTGGCTCAGATCACACAGAGGAGTTGGGGTTCGGCGGTCTTAGCGGCTACATATCGAGGTATGTGCAACGCCTGCCAGCTGACAGCACCCACGTCAGCTCTTCTTGGATGCCCTCTATTTCTACAACTGTGGTCGTGGGAGAGGTTCTCTATAGGACGACCGGACGTACGTATTCAAGAGCCTATGCCCGTAATGTTCGATGCTGAAGGCATCGATATGCCTACTTTCGGTCTGTGTTGGACACGTCGCAAGGTATGTCCCGTGTTATAATTTTCTTCTTTGTGTACACTATGGCTGAAACTAACTTGTGTTTGCCGCAGAGACGCTATGCTGGTGATCAGACTAGGCGAGCATACAGGGCATTAAACGAGCAGTTTGATTTGTACACTGGGGTGATCTGGCAGCCGTACACGCAAGGAGTCATGAATGCAAGATACCCCGGCGGTATGTCTGAGCTATGCTTCAGAGATAGTGATTACTGGATGACGAAAGCGAAGATCATATTCGACGTCTTCGTCGAGGAGATGGCCCAGCAGAGGGTTATGAGGCAATTTGGTCTTCAACAGTTGGAGGTGCCTCCCCCTACAGAGCACCCGGTGCCAGCACACATCCACAGGTATTGTCTTGTTATTCAATATTGAATTGTCTTTCACAATTGTCCATAGTGAAGCATTACTTAATTGTTTAACAACATAATTTTAGGATCACAAGGAAGGGGATTCACAGGACTGCTGCTGAGTGGCTACAACGTGTTCAGCCGTACGTTACACAATGGGAGACCGCGAACACACTTGTGTGGCAGGAGAATGTCGAGTTTGATCTCGATGAATTCGATCTCTATTTGCAGCGGTACATGAGCAGAACACGGTTATGCATCGTTCAACACACTCACCCAGATGAGTTACCTGCCCCTAGTGTGTACGATATGTACCCGAGCTATGATATTTCAGGCTCTAGGCAATTGGCGGTAAGATATATTCTCTTTGTGTAATGCATCTAGTTGTTACATACTTTGCCGTGCATACTTAATAATCGTCGTGACAATTTCAGGCTGAGTTGACTATCGGACTTGGCGAGGAGGTGTCCAACTATCGGCGTTCACTTTCGGATGCACCACTACTCGTTGCTCGGCCTCAGGTGCAGAACTTTATGGCGCGCATTGAGGGGAGGCTACGAGCTGTGTATCGGGCTATCACGTGCAGACGCACTTCGGACGTTCTTCATCAGCAGCCCGTACAACGCCCCCCGCGTCACTCGACTGGTCAGGTAGACCCCACGCATCACCGACATGACCCGCGTCCACGTCTAGCAGAGCAGTGGACGCCCAGGCCAGCACGTCCTGACCAGGCTGGTAGTTCGGCGTGGCATCAGCAGCAGGATCCCACGTCAGGCTACGTGTTTCGGCCAGGACCACAGCAGCAGGGTCCCACGCCAGGCTACGTGATGCAACCCCCCCTACAGGTATGTTTCTTCATATTAATTCTTTCCAATATCGATTGCGACTACGTATTTCGTCCGTACTTATGTTCCATCCCTCCCGCAGCAGGCTACGGATATATGGCGTCTATGTCCGGACATGACGCGTCTATGTCCGAATCCAGGTGGGAGAGTGAGCCTGACGATGGGCATAACACACAGGAATACTTGTCGCAGCACAACGAGTGGGTGGACATGTATTCGACTCCTGCACCACCTCCCACACAGGAAACACAGTATGACCTGGACGGGTCCGAGCTTCCTCCCCGTATCATCCGGCCACCCCACAGGTATATGTGGCCGACGCCGGAGACACCACCTCAACGACGTGGCGGACGAGGTGGCTGATGATTGTGTGTCACTTATATCTAGCTATGTATGCGATAGACATATATCTGCCTATGTATGCGAGAGACATATTCTACCTATGTATGCGAGAGACATATTTCTGTTCATTCGCTTTGTTAATCGAGTTACATTTCCGGAGAGACTGCTGCAGATAATTAAGATACAAGTACATCTGAATTAAACGGTACGACTGACCATAAATAATACTGCATACAAACTACATGAAGACATCATCGTGCTTCTCGCTAACACTACATAAAGTCATCATCACTATTCTCACTAACATGTTTCTTCGACTTAGATTTTTTATTGGCTGACATAAACTCATCGCTGGAAGAGTAACCATCATCACCGGGCTTTGGTGATGCATCGCTGCATTTCTTCTTCTTCGAGCTTGAGCCATCATGAGTTGATACATATTTCGGCGGCGGAACGGACCCAAATAAAAGCTTGAACCATGCCAACATACTGACATCGTGGTTCATTTCTTTAGCGTCCACATTGTATCTCTACAATTCACAAAATGAACAAAAATGAATTAAAACGACAAACATATTAAATATGTAAATCAAATACGAAATTTAAATTACCTTTTGAAACGCAATATATTCATCAACTGGCAAATCTATCACATGATGATCTAAATCATCAAATGATCGTGTGAATCGCGCTGATTCATATATTAGTTCACAAAGTCTTTCCCACCTTGCACGCAACCGAAAAAGTTCTAGTCGAATGTCCTCTGTGTTTCTACTATGACAAGCTGTTTGTCTAAACCTCCGCAAGTTACTCTCACTGCTAACTAATTCATCGAAAGATACACCTGGAGTTCCATGAAGCCCGGACTTCATGGAAACCGCACCCATCAAGACATCACGAGATGCCTCTCGTGAAAATGGACGAGGATCACCCATCACTGCGGATTTGTTAATGCTACCACAACAAGTAGTGAGGAGAAGAGGAAGTGAGGAGAAGTATTGTGAGGACAAGAGGCAGAGAAGAGCTCTTTTTAAATAACCGTCGAGGCTCAGTGCGCTGCTGTTTTCCAGTCACACTCACCACCGAAAGCAACACTTCCAGTCAAACTCACCACCGAAAGCAACACTGCCAGTCAAACTCACCACCGAAAGTAGCACTGCCAGTCACACTCACCACCGAAAGCAACACTGCCAGTCAAACTCACCACCGAAAGTAGCACTGCCAGTCACACTCAGCACCGAAAGCAACACTGCCAGTCACTTCCTGTCACACTCACCACCGAAAGTAGCACTTTTTCGTTGCCTTGCGGCGGCCACACCCGACAGCATCAATTTTCCCTCACTTTCGGTGGTGAGTATGACTGGCAGTGTTGCTTTCGGTGGTGAGTGTGACTGGCAGCGCACTGAGCCTCACAACACTTCTCGTCACTGCCTCTTCTCCTCACTGCCTCCTCTCATCACAGCCTGTAAACCGTCTAAATCAGCATATGGGCAACGAGAAAAGAGAAAGGGCTTGTGGGGCTACTCTGCCTTGCCGCTAGAATTGCATTGCATTGTGGATGGTGGCCGCAGAAGGTCAGATGAGCCGGATGGCGGCTGCGGGCATCACCGGCATCACCGAAAGGGGGGTAAAAAAAAACCCAGTCGGCTTAGCACCAGCCGACTGGCCAGTCGGCTTAGCCGTAGCCGACAGGAGCCCCAGTCGGCTGGGGGGGGGCATGCAGTCGGCGGGGGGCATGCAGTCGGCTATGCTGGGCCCAGTCGGCTTAGCCGCAGACGACTGAATCCAGTCGGCTTAGCTCCAGCCGACTGGATTCTATTTTTGAAAATTTTCAAATTCGTATATTATTTCTGTAATTTATAAAAAAAATGTATTATTTAAAAAAAATTAGCGGCGTACTAGGACCACCGCGAGCGGCCCGGAGACCGATCCAGACCCGTGGTCCGGTCTGCTAAACAATAAAAAAATAAAAGGCACGCTGTGTTAAAAAAAAAAGTACATCGGAAGTGCCGTACCTGCAAACACACCAATGATCATAGACGCGGACTGAATTCAGACGGATCCGCTGGAGACCAACGCCGGCCTGTTCCAAGCAAATCCGATGGAGACCAACACCAACCGGATCCAAGACACTAAGGGCCCGTTCGGATCCTCTCCACGAGCCAGCTTCCCAGAATACCTGCATGAATCGATCCCGAACGCTCCAGCTTCGCGGAGACGAGGATCCAGCCAATGCAAATTTCGCGGAGACGAGAAAGCTTCGCTAAAATGAGAAGTTGGAGTTCGATGAAATTACATGGGAATGTCACCGCTAAGTTGCGTACCAGTTCGATGAGCCTCCCGATTTCTTTTCTCCCGAGCTCTCGTACGAACCAGCCAGTAGACGTGGGCGCATCAGGGTCATCCACATCCTTCACTCCGAATTGGGCCTGCAGCCCATGTCACCATCTGTGTTCCCTAATAGCCCATGTCCACACCATTCGCTCCAAACAGCCCTGTACCCCAGCGCTAGCCCATGAGAAGCTGGCCACAGCCTCCCGAACGCACGCAGCTCCTCACGGGAAGCTGGAAGCATGGATTTCCTAAACCTGGAGAGGTTCAGAACGGGGCATAAAACTCCCTAAAGAAAGGACGTGAGCCTCCCGCCAGCGAGGGACCGGAGTCCGCCGCACCTCCAAGACACATAGAGCCACCGGAGGCGGGGTGGACCGCCGACGGCGTTGACAAGAGGGGCGAAAACTCTAATCGCATCTAGATCGCCCGTGAAGGGGGAGGGGAGGGGTGAAACAAATCACAAACTATGAATGCTTTTCTGATTGCCGAATTTTATTGGACGCAAGAACTCCTAGTTAAACAAGTTTGTTTTATTTTCTACTTTCAAAAAAATTGTTTTGTTTCCTTTATGTTAGTACTCCTAGTCTCTTCTTCTTTTTGTGGAAAGGACCTCAGAATTCTATTGAAACCAAGCAATGGAACAAAGCACCCCAACATAGAAGAAAATAGCAAACAAGTCCCTGGAGAACCAACCCACCTCTCCATCCACCGCGGGCTGCCGGCGCGACCCCGCTACCACTGCCGCCGCTCTCACCCAGAGTCGGCGTGACCTTAGAATCTGCAGCCTGATTGAATGCGGCCGGGAAATCTTCAGCCTCGCCCCTAGAGGACCAGCACACCGGAGAGATAGGAAGGCTGGCCATCGCTTCACCACGCCAGCGACCACACATCCCTGAAGTCCTCGGAAAGCTCCTGTACAGGCGATGAAGACAGCTAGCGCCAGCCACTAGCTCCTCACCGCACCACCCCCAGCACCCCCAAAGCATGGCCAGGATCAGCCATAGCATGGCGAAGACGGGATCGAGGGACAAAATCTCCACCAGCCAGCCGTCGCCTCCGCCGCGAAGACCGCACCTGGAGCACTAGAGCCCCCCGAATCGACGAATCTGGGAGCAGAAGGACCTCACACTAGTAGAAAACAGGGCATAATCCCGGTTCTGCAACCGGGATTAAGCAATCGAGACTAAGCAATCGGGACTAAAGGCCCCCACTTTTAGTCCCGGTTGTGTTACGAACCGGGACTAAAGGAGCTCCACGTGGCCGCTGTGGGGCGCCCAGGCAGGAGGACCTTTAGTCCCGGTTGGTAACACCGACCAGGACTAAAAGGCAGCCACGCGTCAGCACCTGCCAAGCGCTGGGGTTTTTGTTTTTGTTTTTGTTTTGAAATGAGGGGTTTAGGGTTTTGGAGGGTTTAGGGGTTTCATATTGTGTTTCCCCCTTTTCTTTTTGTGTTTACCATTCAATTCTTTTACATTTAGGGTTTTCGTTTTTATTTTACGTTTTCCATTCAACTCGACGCTAGCTACTACATATAGCAATGAAGGAACCATTACACAAATCGTCATGAATATAGAGAGAAGTGACCTCTCTTTCTCCGTGCTTGGTCGAACAACAAGTTTTCGTATATCTATTCGACGCTACTACGTATAGTACACGTTCATGCATATATACAATGTAACATCTCTTACGATCCCTAATATCTAATTACCAACATTCACTACCAATTCTCGATGGTATTCTCCGGTTTTATTTATGATCTCTTGAAGGAAGAGTCCCGCCAATTCCTCTTGAATTGCTCGTATGCGAGCCTTTGGTAGGAGTTCGTCCCGCTTCCGTTCGATCTAATTTAAAAAAGGGGGTCAATATATATATATATATATATATATATATATATATATATGAATGAAACTCAACACAATTGATGGTAATAAAATAAATTTGTGAATATTGTTTACGTACTTCAAGTTTTTCAAGAAATCTGCCCGTCTCAGAGGTCGTCTGGCGAATGAACTCGCAAACGTAGTATCCACATAAGTTATTCCCGGATCCCTACCTCGAGCACTTTACGAGAATAGAGTTCAATCAAAATAATAATCAAGCATGATAGTGGTATTGAAAGTAGAATCAAAGAGATGCGCGGACCTAGCTAGTACTACTTACACTGACTTGTTCAAATCGCAGCTCCTCTCTTCATTCACCCCTAATCTGCTTGGTGAACTCTTTACAAACCCTGCCCGGCAAAGAAAATGAAAAAAGGAGTTATTAATTACTTGATATCAGGAAATGAACGATAGTTGCTGATATAGTGCGATAATGATTGAAATTATCTCTGGAGAATTTTTTTCAGGTCCGCCCACATCTCAGGATCTTTACGTAACGAGTCCATGACAAGTACTTTTCCTGCGTCAAACTGAATGACTAGCAGAATAAAGTGGAACCTGCGCATGCATAGCTCATCAATTACACTTAACATCGAGTAAGCGAAACAGAATGATGTGTACAAGACAGTATAACACTCACTGGAAGTTGTAAGGAAATAGTATTTCCCTTTTGGTTTGTTGTTTAATTAACGTCCTTAGCAAGTTCTTCTCTGTATCCTTGGCGTTCCATTTTACAGTATATTCATGAATAGTATTTGGGTTAATGAACCCAATGTCATAGATTTGTCTTCTTTTGCATTCGAGGATCTTCTTTCTGCATAATATATATAGTGAGGATAATTATACATGCAATGAACGAGCTGAGCTAGAGACTTAATTACAGAAATGATACTTACAAACAATAGCAACCGACGATAGATTTGTCGATGGCGTCTTGATTGTATAACTGAAATAATTCTTCAAATTCAATGAAAATCTCCTCGTCTCCATTGAAGTAATGCTCATCTTTAATTCCCACAATGATATAGCTGCTCCCTTGCTTTGAGGCTTCCAAGTACCAGTCATGCAATATTTGCATCATCGTTGGTAGATGCGGGAGCTCCTCAGGTCTGACGAGAGGCTTCCCGTGCTCGAATTTAAAGGCTAACTCAGCCATTTCGAACTGTACCTGATCGCCTAAGTAATCACCAAGAGTGAAACCAGGATCAGCGGCCGCTACCCCCGGATCATTAGCGATATCGGTAAACACTTTGAGCGGGGGGCACGATTGGTTTTTCTGTTAGCCGAGCTAGGGAATTGTTTTCCCCCTTGCACTACTGCTACTTCCCGACCGCTGCTGTGGATCTCTATATGACTTTACAATAGAGCGGTCATAGTTTCATAGCAGCGGAGGCGGCGGTGGTTTTGTAAGGTTTTCCAGCAAGCGCCTCGCTTTTACCGGATCTATTTTCTCCGTTGGATCTGGACGGGTCGGTGCAAGCTGGCGTTTCACGTCGGCAGCCACGATCTCCTTGGTTTCCTCCTCAGTCATGTCGTATGGTAACTTGGCAAGAGCCTTCTTGATGCTACCTGCTCTGGATTTCTTCGCTGTTGTACTACTAGCCGCCGGAGCGGCGGCGGATCTCTTCCGCCAGTACTAAGGCGGCGGAGGAGGCGGAGTCAGCTAACGCGGCGGATTCTGCTGAGGGGCCTCCTCCGGCGGAGTCCGATGACGCGGCGGAGACAGCTGAGGCGGCGTAGTGTGCTGACGCGGCGGAGATGGTGAGGCAGCGGAGACGGCTGAGGCACCGGAGATAGAGCTGGACTGTGAGGAGTCTGCTGAGGGGCCTCCTCCGGCTGAGTCTGCTGACGCGGCGTCCAGTATGGAAGCACGATGCGTTCCTTTCTCCATAGAATGGAAGTCCTTATGGCATCTCCCAGATGAGTCTCCCCTTCACCTGTAGGGTACTCAAGCTCGAGCTGCTCAAATCCGTTGGTAACTTCATCCACCCCGACAACAGCATAGCCATCTGGAATCGGAGAGCAATGGTAAGTTCCATCAGGTACACGAGGTAAGGCATAGTGATACGTCTCCAACGTATCTATAATTTATGAAGTATTCATGCCATATTTATAACAATTCTATATGGTTTTGGTATGATTTGATTAGAACTAACCCGGACTGACGCTGTTTTCAGCAGAACTACCGTGGTGTTGTTTTTTGTGTAGAAATGAAAGTTTTCCAAATGAGCTGAAACTTTTTGGAGATTTTTTATTGGATAAATAAAAAATATTGGCACCAAGACCCACTTGAGGGGGGCCACCCAGTGCCCACGAGGCACCAGGGCGTGCCACCCCCCAGGCGCGCCCTAGTACCTCGTGGGGCCCACGTGGCTCCGTTTCGCGTGATTCCAACGCTGAAAAATCATATATATTCAGAAACCCCCGAAAGTTAACCTAGATGAGTTTTTACGCCGCCGCAAGCCTCTGTACCAGAGAGATCCCATCTACAGCCCTTTTCCGGCAAACTGCCGGAGGGGGGAAGGCATCACCGGAGGCCATCTTCATCATCCCGGCGGTCTCCTTGATGAGGAGGGAGTAGTTCACCCTCGGGGCTGAGGGTTTGTACCAGTATCTATGTGTTTGATCTCTCTCTCTCTCGTGTTCTTGAGATGGCACGATCTTGATGTATCGCGAGCTTTGTTGATATAGATTAATCATATGGAGTTTTCCCCTCTCTATCTTCTTGTGATGAATTGAGTTTTCCCTTTGAAGTTTTCTTATCAGATTGAGTCTTTAAGGATTTGAGAACACTTGATGTATGTCTTGCATATGGAATATCTGTGGTGACAATGGGATATTCACTTGATGTATGTTTTGGTGATCAACTTGCGGGTTCCGTGACCTTGGGGATCTATGCATAAGGGTTGGCACACGTTTTCGTCTTGACTTTCCGGTAGAAACTTTGGGGCACTCTTTGAAGTTCTTTGTGTTGGTTTGAATAGATGAATCTGAGATTGTGTGATGCATATCGTATAATCAAACCCGTGGGGTACTCGTGGTGACATTGGAGTGCCTAGGTGACATTAGGGTTTTGGTTGATGTGTATCTTAAGGTGTTATTCTAGTACGAACTCTATGGCTGTTCGTGACAATTAATGGGGATGGCTCATAAGATTGATCGGGAAGGATAACTTTGAGGTGGTTTCGTACCCTACAACAATTTCTTCGTTTGTTCTCCGCTATTTGTGACTTTGGAGTGAACTCTTTGTCGCACGTGAGGGATTTACATATGATTCAACTATGTCAACAATGTTGGGAGATCGCACTAGTGAAAGTATGAACCCTCGGCCTTGTTTCTAAGCATTGCAATACCGTTTTTATACCCGTTTACTATTTGCTACCTTGCTGTTTTTATATTTTTAGATTACAAAAACCTATATCTACTATCCATACTACACTTTTATCACCATCTCTTCGCCGAACTAGTGCACCTATACAATTTACCATTGTATTGGGTGTGTTGGGGACACAAGAGATTTCTTGTATTTGGTTGCAGGGTTGTTTGAGAGATACCATATTCAACCTACGCCTCCCACGGATTGATAAACCTTAGGTCATCCACTTGAGGGAAAATTGCTACTGTCCTACAAAACTCTGCGCTTGGAGGCCCAACACGAGTCTACAAGAATAAGTTGTGTAGTAGACATCAAGTTCTTTTCTGGCGCCGTTGCCGGGGAGGTGAGTGCTTGAAGGTATATCTTTAGATCTTGCAATTGAATCTTTTAGTTTCTTGTTTTATCACTAGTTTGGTTTATAAAAGAAAACTACAAAAAAATGGAATTGAGGTTGCCTCATGTTATTCATCTTTATAATGTCTTTCTTGAAAATAAGGATTCCGATAATTGTGCTCAATTGATAGAAGAAGAATTCAATGAAATGTTTGGCATAAAATCTTTGAATGATGAGCATGATTGCAATGTTGTTAATATGAATTCTTTGAATACCCATGATGCTAATGATATGCAAACCTACAAGCTTGGGGATGCTATGTGTGATGAAGATGATATTTTTACTCCCCCAAGTTTTGATGAGAAAATTTATTATGATGATAACATGCCTCCTATTTATGATGATCATTGTGATGACTTGTATGCTATAAAGAATAATGATAACCATGAAACTTGTCATCATGATTTTAATGTTCAATTTGATTATGCCAATCAAGTATCTCATGACAATTATTTTGTTGAGTTTGCTCCCACTATTATGAATGAGAAGAAAATTGCTTATGTGAGAGTAGTAAGATTTCTATGCTTATGTATCATGACAAGAATGCTTTGTGTGATGGATATATTGTTGAATTTCTTCATGATGCTACTGAAAATTATTTTGAGAGAGGAATATATGCTTCTACATATTTTAATAATATCAAGTTTCCTCTCTATGCGTTGAAAGTTTTGAAGTCATGCTTGTTTGGCCTTCCTATGCTAGTTGATTCTTGCTCCCATAAACTATTTTCTCACAAAATCCCTATGCATAGGAAGTGGGTTAGGCTTAAATGTGCTAGTCATATGCTTCATGATGCTCTCTTCGTGTTTCAATTCTTTACTTTTATGTGAGCATCATTAAAATTATCATGCCTAGCTAAAAAAGGCATTAAAGAAAAGCGCTTGTTGGGAGACAACCCAATATATATCCTTTCTGTTTTAGTGTGTTCACATGATTAAGCTACTGTTTTAATCATGTTTTATATGTTTTGTTTCAATAAAGTGCCAAGTAAAACCTTTGGGATAGTGTGGATACTTGTTGATTCAATTCTGTGCAAAAACAGAAACTTTTGCCTCCAGTGTTTAATTTCTCACATTTTACTGGAGCGTCAAAAAATTCTGAAATTTTTATACAGCATTTATATGCAAATTTTGACATTGTCCTAATTTTTCAGAATTTTTATAGTTCCATAAATATGGTAGTTGCTCAGATCATTACAGACTGTTCTGTTTTTGACAGATTCTGTTTTCAATGCATAGTTTGCTTGTTTTAATGTTTCCATAGCTTATATTATGAGATATAAATTGTGGAAATGATAGAATACAGCAGGCATTATATGGGAAAAATTGTGAATCTTGTCTTGGACAGTACCTAAGTGATGGTTTATTCTTTATCATACTAACCGTTCTCACGAAGTTCCGTTAAGTTTTGTGTGATTGAAGTTTTCAAGTTTTGGGTGAGATATCGATATGAGGAAAATAAGGAGCGGCAAGACCCTAAGCTTGGGGATGCCCAAGTCACCCCAAGGTAATATTCAAGGAAGACCCAAGCAACTAAGCTTGGGGATGCCCCGGAAGGCATCCCCCCTTTCGTCTTCAACACTATCGATAACCTCACTTGGAGCTATATTTTTATTCGTCACATAATATGAGTTTTGCTTGGAGCGTCATTTTCTTCTGTTGATATTTGTTTTGTGTTATCAATAATTATGTTTTGTATCTTTTAGTTCAATAAAATGCCAATTGTAGCCTTTACCATGCTTAGTTTACAAGTTCATGTGTTGCTGTTTGAAAACAGAAAGTTTTCTGTTATGTCCAGAATATTCCTGTATAGTCAGAACATGATAAAAATCTGAAATTTTTACACAGTAAGAATGAATGAGTTCTCTGTCACGTGGTAAGTTTTCAGAATTTTTGGAGTTAGGGAAGTATGGATTCTTATTCACCTTTTACAGACTGTTCTGTTTTGGCAGATTGCTGTTATAGTTGCATTGTTTGCATATGTTTGCATGTTTAATGTTTCTATTTGAGGATAGGAGTATTAAATATGAAGAGGCATTTAGTATGCAATGTTTAATTATAATTTTTGTGATTTGCTACAGTAGAGAATGTTAAGGTTTGGAGTTGATTTATACTAACTTATCTCACGAGTTCTTGTTGAGTTTTGTGTGGATGAAGTTTTTAAGATTTATAGAAACCGTGATATGAGAGGAATTAAGGAGACACAAAAGCTCAAGCTTGGGGATGCCCAAGGCATCCCAATATAATATTTCAAGAAGTCTCAAGCATCTAAGCTTGGGGATGCCCCGGTTGGCATCCCACCTTTCTTCTTCAACAACTATCGGTCAGTTTTGGTTGAGCCTAAGTTTTTGCTTCTTCACATGATATGTGCTATTCTTGGAATGTCATTTTATTTTGTTTTCTTTGCTGTTTGAATAAAATAATAAGACCTGAAATTTTTAAATGAGAGATAGTCCTTACATAGCTACTTAATTGTTTCACTACTCATTGATCTTCGCTTATATATTTTGGAGTAGTTTGTCTTTAATTCTCATGCTTCACTTATATCTTTTTGAGAGTAAATAATAGTAATGGTAATTTGCACAAGATATGAATATTCGAGAGGGATATAATAAAAACTTTCAAATAGATCATTGGATATGATAAGTGTGATCCCTTGCAATGAAAATAATGAAAGAGATCATATGCTAATCTTATGGAAAGTAATAACATTACATAAAGAAAAGTATAAGTGGTAAAATTTATTGGAGGTTAACAAGCATAGCATTAGTCAATGATGCAATTCATGAAAAAGTTAATAAGGGAAGAGAAGATTCACATGCAAATATACTATCTTGGACATCTTTTATGATTGTGAGCCCCCATTAAGTATTTTATGTCAAAGTGTTGACGTTGGACAAGGAAGACAACGTAATGAATTATGTTTGTTCATATTCACATAGAAGTTATATTGTTATAGATCCTCCAACATGTGGTGCTTGCCCAATATCTTTGCTATCCAAAAATCCGCACTAAGTAGAAATACTACTTGTGCATCCAAAAACCCTTAAACCCAGTTTCTTGCCATGAGAGTCCACCATATCTACCTATGGATTGAATAAGATCCTTCAAGTAAGTTGTCATCGGTGCAAAAAAGCAATAAAAATTGCTCCTAAAATATGTATGATCTTTTATTGTAATGGAAATAAGCGTTGTATGAACTTGTGATGGTAAAGAAATAAAAGCGACGGACTGCATAATAAAGGTTGCTATCACAAGGGGCAATATAACGTGACGTTCCTTTGCATTAAGGGCTTGTGCATCCAAAAATAAAAAGCGCATGACAACCTCTTCTTCCCTCTGTGAAGGGCCTATCTTTTACTTTTATGCATTTACTTTTATGTATTTACTTTTTATGCAAGAGTCAATAGTGTTCTCCTCTACTTCCTTTTTATTTTTCTCTTTTGCAAGCATCATGTGGTGGGGAAAGATCTAGGCACATATATCCAGTTGGATATGAGTGATCATGAGTTATTATTGTTGACATCACCCTTGAGGTGAATAAGTTGGGAGGCGAAATCACAAGCCCCTATCTTTCTATGTGTCTGGCTGAAACTTTTGCTCCATATATATGTCGTGAGTGTTAGAAATCATAGAAGACTAAATGATGGTTGAGTATGTGAACTTGCTAAAAAGCTCCTACATGAGACCCTTCCTGAAAATATGATGAATTGCAATTGCATTGTTGACTAGAATAGTTTGTTAGTTTCCAAGAAAGTTTATGCCTTATACTTCATTGTTGTGATGAATTGTTACTTGCTCATGAGAAGTTTTATGATAATAAATATTGCTGTTATAATAATGATCTTGCTTTGAATCATTCAAGTCCAATGTCCATGCTATAAAAGAAAAGATTATATGATGATTATGATAGGTAGCATTCCACATCAAAATTTCTGTTTTTTAATTGCTACTTTATCATGATGACTTTTATGAGAGAAAGTTGTTGTTATGATGCTAGGAAAAGTGATTGAAATTATCATTGATCAAACTTATGCACTATGCTAGCATTCACACTTCATAAATTATTTCTTTTATCATTTACCTACTCGAGGACGAGTAGGAATTAAGCTTGGGGATGCTGATACGTCTCCAATGTATCTATAATTTATGAAGTATTCATGCCATATTTATAACAATTCTATATGGTTTTGGTATGATTTGATTAGAACTAACCCGGACTGACGCTGTTTTCAGCAGAACTACCGTGGTGTTGTTTTTTGTGCAGAAATGAAAGTTTTCCAAATGAGCTGAAACTTTTTGGAGATTTTTTATTGGACAAATAAAAAATATTGGCACCAAGACCCACTGGAGGGGGGCCACCCAGTGCCCACGAGGCACCAGGGCGCGCCACCCCCCCAGGCGCGCCCTGGTACCTCGTGGGGCCCACGTGGCTCCGTTTCGCGTGATTCCAACGCTGAAAAATCATATATATTCAGAAACCCCCGAAAGTTAACCTAGATGAGTTTTTACGCCGCCGCAAGCCTCTATACCAGAGAGATCCCATCTACAACCCTTTTCCGTCACCCTGCCGGAGGGGGGAAGGCATCACCGGAGGCCATCTTCATCATCCCGGCGGTCTCCTTGATGAGGAGGGAGTAGTTCACCCTCGGGGCTGAGGGTTTGTACCAGTAGCTATGTGTTTGATCTCTCTCTCTCTCTCTCGTGTTCTTGAGATGGCACGATCTTGATGTATCGCGAGCTTTGTTGATATAGATTAATCATATGGAGTTTTCCCCTCTCTATCTTCTTGTGATGAATTGAGTTTTCCCTTTGAAGTTTTCTTATCGGATTGAGTCTTTAAGGATTTCAGAACACTTGATGTATGTCTTGCATATGGAATATCTGTGGTGACAATGGGATATTCACTTGAGTCACTTGATGTATGTTTTGGTGCACTAGTGCAGAATCGGCCTATAGTGTCGGTTCGTAAGGGCCTTTAGTCCCGGTTCAGGAACCGGCACTAAAGGGTGGGGACTAAAGCGCCCCCCCCCCTTTAGTCCCGGTTCAACACGGCCCGGGACCAAAGGCCCACCACGTGGCACGAGCCGGCGCCGGGGGCTGGGGGACCTTTAGTCCCGGTTGGTAACACCAACCGGGACTAAAAGTATTTCATTTAATTCTGGGTTTATGAATTATGGTTTATTTTTCCTTTTAATTTTGTGTTTTCCATTTAATTCTTTTTCATTTCAAACATATTTTACGCTACTACATACTGTACACGTTATGCATATATATATAAATAGAATTTCTCGTAGAACCGATCATATATATATCATCGAATTTCTCGTACGACCATTCACATACACATATATATATACAATTTGGTATATACAATTTCTTCTACAATTTGCGTATCATTACATGCAGGCATTACAGCTTGTAATGGTATTCTCCTTTGGGATCTATGACCTGGTCGAGCAAAAATCCCGCTATTTCCTCTTGAATTGCTCGTATGCGATCCGTTGGTAGGAGCTTGCCCCGCATCTCCGACAGCTTTAAAGGAGATCAAGATGAATATATTAGTTGTGTGTATATATATTAGATCATGATAAAAAAATTGTGGATAGTGTTCTGGCAAACGTACCCAAAGTTGTCTTTCAGATTTTTCCATTTCGGACGTCATCATGCGAATGGTCTCGCAAACGTAGTATGCGCATAAATTATTCCCCGGCGCCTGGCTCAGCCACTTTACGAGAATAAAATTCAATCAGATAATAATTAATCAAGCATGATAATGGTATTGAAACTAGAATTAATCAAGCCAGCTAGTAGCCCCTTCGTCCGAAAAAGCTTGTCCCAAGCTTGTGCCTCAAATGGATGTATCTAGCACTAACTTGGTGCTAGATACATCCATTTGAGAGACAAGCTTTTTCGGACGGAGGGAGTACTACTTAATTACCTTGGGTCACACCCATTTCAGCTGTTGTTTCCATTCGCCGGTGACCTCTTTGATGAACTTTTGCCAAGCCCTGCCCGCCGGCAAAGAAAATGAATAAAGGAGTTATTAATTAGTTGATATCAGGAAATGAACTAAAGAGGCCGACATAGTGCGATAATGATTGAAATTACCTGTCGACCATCCCCTTCACGATTTCGTATTCGGATGGGTCTTTATATAGTGAGTCCAGTACTTGAACTTTTCCCTTGTCAACTTCAATGATTAACAAGATCCAGTGGAAACTGCATGCGCACATGTTTGTATAATTAAGCGGGCATGTGCATAACTCATCAACTACACTTATTAACATCTAGTAAGCAAAAATAGAATTTGTAGTACAAGATATAGTAACACTCACCCGAAGTTGTAAGGAAGTAGTATTTCTGGTTGGGTGTTTAGTCGCTTCAAAAACTCTAGCAAGCTGATCTCTGTGTCTTTTCTCGACCATTCAATTGACCATGTCTCTTGATTAATCGTATTTGGGTCAATGAACCCAATGCCATAGCGTCTAGCTTTTTTCATTTCATACATCTTCATTCTGCATAATACCACAGAAAAGAATATAGTGAGGATAATTACAGGTAATGAACGAGCACAGCTAGCTAGAGACTTAAATTACAGAAAGAAATCACTTACAGACAATAGCAACTGACGATAGATTTGTCGAGTGCGTCTTGATTGAATAACTGAAACATCTCTTCAAACTCAACCCACAAATCTTTTGCATTGAAGTAATGCTCTTCCTTGACTTTCACCATGAGGGACTCTCGATCGGTCTTTGCTGCTTCTATCATGTACCACTTATGCAAATTGTACATTCTCGTTGGTAGAAGCGGGACCTGCTCAGGCTTGACCAGAGGTTGGCCGCGGGCATATTTCCATCTTAGTTCCTCCTCTTTAAACACGGGGAGTTCCTCGGTGCCTAGGAGTTGTTCAACAGTGAGACCGGCCTCTTTAGCCTGCCTTCTATGATCGTCGGTTATTACCAGATGATGGGCGGTACTCACATGTGTTTGTACAATGAGCGGGGGGATCGATTGCACTGCCTGTTCTCCCAGCTGGGGAACAGTTTTCCCGCTTTTTTTGCCAACTGCTTGGCTCGAGCTCGAGCTCGACTCCTTTTGTTGTGCCTAATATAACTTCTTGATACAAGGCTCATAGTCTGAGTCCATATGCTTGACAGCCGGTTGAGCATTATCAATAAAGTGTCGTATGACATCCTCACGTACTTTCTCCTTTGGCGGCGGGGGCGGTTTCGGTCCAAAATGGGCCTTCAATTGGGCAGCCACTTCGGCTTTGGTTTCCTCTTCAGTCAGGTGGTAAGGCAATTTCGGAAGAGGCTTGAGGCTTGGACCATATTTGTATTTCTTGCCTGTTGTACCGCTAGCCGCCGTAGCTGCGGCGCCTCTCTTCTGCTGTTGCCTAGGCGGCGGAGACGGCTGACGCGGTGCTGGACTTGGAGGAGGAGGAGTCGGCTGACTCGGTGCCGGACTTGGAGGAGGAGGAGTCGGCTGACGCGGTGCCGGACTTGGAGGAGGAGGAGTCGGCTGACGCGGTGCCGGACTTGGAGGAGGAGGAGGAGGAGTCGACTGACGCGGCGGCGGACTTGGAGGAGTAGGAGTCGGCTGACGCGGTGGCGGACTTGTTGCAGCAGGATTCGGTGGCCTTGGAAAGACGATGCAATCCTTTTTCCATAGAATGATACGATGTATGGCCTCTCCCAGTGTGCTCTCCTCGTCACCTCCAGGAATGTCAAGCTGTAGCTCGTAATATCCTGACATCACTTCATCAACCCCGACACGAGCATAGCCAGCTGGAATTGGATTGCAATGGAAGGTTGCTTCAGGGGGATTTGTTAAAGCATAGCCGTCCGCCACCTTCATGTATAGGTTCTTCACTTTCATGTGTAGCTCACAAGTAGTCCTATCTTTGATATCATCCACAGGGTATCTAGCCAGCAGTGCATCATCGGCCGGGGTGGAACCCACGCTGCTTCTCGGCATAGATGGGACGGTGCTATCCAATGCTGGATCGATCTGCTCCTGCTGCCGCTGAGACGCCCTTTCCTGGCTAAGTGAGTCGATCTGCTCCTGCTGCCGCCTGAAAGCGCGTTCCAACTCCAAGTGCTTTGATTCCAGGCCTTCAAGGCGGAGTGCTTTCTTCTTCCTCTGCTCCTCCTCCAGCTTCCTCTTCTGCTCCTCCTGCTGCTTCTTTCTCGCACGGCTTCTGTAATCGGCATTCCAATCCGCAAACCCCTCAAACCACGGAACAACGCCTTTGCCTCGTGTTCTTCCCGGGTGTTCAGGATTCTTCAGGGCGCGCGTAAGCTCGTCGTTCTCTCTGTTGGGCGTGAACACCCCCGTTCGAGCTTCTTCTATTGCAACAAGTAAATTGTCCTGAGCTTTTTTAAGACTTGCCCGCTCCATAATCAGCCCTGTCTCTGGGTCCAACTTCCCCCCATGCGCATAAAACCAAGTCCTGCACCTGGGGGGCCAGTCCAATGTAACTGGAGTGACCCCTGCATCCATCATCTTTTGCTGAGCGAGATCCCACTTAGGCAGGGCCACCTGGTAGCCACCTGGCCCCAGAGTATGGTGCCACTTCTTTTTCGCAGCATTAATCTTGTTTTGTCTCGACCGTTCCTGAGCTAGTTCCGATTCCTTGAACTTCACGAAATCGTCCCAGTGATCTCTTGCCTTCTCCAGTGTTCCATTGAATTCTGGAGTCTGCTTTCCTGCTCTGACATACGCGGCCCATATATTTTTCTTGTGGTTGTTGAATGCTATCGCCATCTTCTTAAGAGCACTCTTCCTGACTTTCGCCAGATCTGCATCTGTCAAATGATCTGGTAGGGTGAAATGTGACATGAGCGATTCCCAAAGCAGATCTTTTGCTCTTTCGTCGACAAAAGTAACTCCTGGATCTCCCTTTGCTGGCTTTTTCCATTCTTGAACGGAGATCGGGATTTGGTCCCTGACAATAACTCCGCATTGACGAGTGAACTTGGTCGCATTCTTCTTAGGTTCAAGCGGTTCGCCATTTGATTTGATGGCATCGATGTTGTACTTTACGCCAGCCTGCAACCTTTTGGTCGGGCCTCGAACTGCCCTGCCGCTTGTAGAAGATTTGCTCGATCCGGAGGGCTAAAAGAAGAAAGATCGATTCGTTAATATATACAAATCAATTAATACATGTAATGATCACCGGATGGCTTATATAATAAATATACCTCGTCGGTCTTTGTTATTTGAAGAACATTTCCTTCGTCATCATTGTTGTCACCTTCATCTATTCGTTCGTCTTCATGAAACATCATACCCTCACCCGTAGTGTTCAGATATTGCGGGCCGTCATCATGATCATCTGGGCTCGGGGAGCGTATGATGTCGAACAGAGCCTCTTCTCCTTCTCTGCCGGTATTGTCCATAGCTTTTTATTTAACTAATCCAGAAGAAAGATAAAACAATTTAGTATTCAAATTAGAATGCATGCAATCAATAAGGAAAAACTGAATCATAATAGATAATATGCATCTCGAATAATCCAGATAATACACATCATCGAATATAATCTCGAATACATCGTCTAGAATATTATCGAATAATATAATCTCGAATACATCGTCTCGAATATAATCTCGAATACATCTCGAGTATTATCACTAATACATCACGGATATTATCATATATATAACATCACTAGCTAATACAGATCGAATATTATTGAAGAATCTAGTTCACTCGCGGTTCCTGAGGCGCGGGCGGTGGACACCCAAAGAGAAGGAACCATCACAGGATCATAGCTCGGGTGAGATCCCTGAAGAACCTGCCAGGTATTGGAGAACCTGACGTCCAACGCATCCATGTAGCGACGGACGTGCTCGTCCTCCTCCCTGACACGGCGACGTACCACCTCCGGCGGGGCCGGCTGCCTCCGCACCGAAAGTGGCCCACGCGAACGCCACCAAAGAAGCTCCGGGTCGACGACGGGACCCGGGGCCGGGTTCCTCACCAAGCTGCGCGCCCCTGAAGGTAGCACCTCCCAGTGCCAGCCCGGCGGAGCCCAGTCCCGAATGTGGCGCCTCTGAAGCAGGACGTCGTCGCGAACGAGTCGACGACGAGGATGCGGGCCGGGCATCGTTGACGTCGAGAACAAATTCTTATGAAAAAAAATTCCTATATATGCAATGTCATTTTATTAGGAAATTTTGAGCAAAATATCCTGTTTTCAATTATAATGTCCCATGCCTAGGTTATAACTACCCTAATAATTAATATTCCTTTCTCAAAAAATTCCGAAACTTTTCCCACTTATATATAGTCCTTCTAACAAATATATATATGGTCAACTTTTTCCTATGCAACTTTTTTATATGCAATTTTTTTCTATACTATGATATACAACATTATATAAAATTAAAAAACAGAAAAAGAAACACTAATTAAGCATACTTCTATACATCCATTAAAAAACAGAAAAACAACATTATATAAAAAAAATTCTATACTAATTAAACACTAATTATATCCATCTAACATGCATTCATATATACATATATAATAGTGAAAAAATAATCATCTAAAACAACTAAAACATCTAAATAAAACATCAAACATTCATGCATACATGTATAAAAAAAACTAGTGAAAAAAAAATCGCCGGAGGGGGCGGCCGCGCGAGCTCACAGCGGACGGACGGCGGCGTCGAGGTGCAGGGGCGCGGACGGACGGCGACGGCGACGGCGAGGTGTGCAGGGGCGCGGCGGCAACGACATTGAGGTGCGGCAGAGGCGCGGACGGACGGCGGCGTTGAGGTGCGGTAGGGGCGCGGACGGACGGACGGCAGCGTCGAGGTGCAGTAGGGGCGCGGACGGACGGACGGCGACGTCGAGGGGCAGGGGCACGCGGACGGACGGCGATGGCGAGCTCCGGCAGCCTGGCGGCGTGGTGGTACGTTCGGTGTCGTCGAGAAGAAAGGCAGATTTGGGGAAAAATTCGTAAGTGTTGTATATATAGGGCGCACCTTTAGTCCCGGTTGGAGCCACCAACCGTGACTAAAGGGTGAAATTTGGCCAGGCAGAGCGGCGGGAAGACAAGCCTTTAGTCGCGGTTGGTGGCTCCAACCGCGACTAAAGGGGGGTCTGTAGTCGCGGTTGGAGCCACCAACCACGACTAAAGGTGGTGTGCCAGGCGAGGGGCGCGGTGGATGTTTAGTCCCACCTCGCTAGTTGAGAGGAGCTCGCACCGGTTTATAAGCCCCGCCGCGGCTACGGTGTCGAGCTCCTCTCTAATGCAGGCCTTCTGGGCCTACCGCACCTGTGCCGGCCAGTGGGGCCTACGGGCCGTACGGGCCTGCATCCTGGCCCAACTAGAGGTATGGTTTCTAGTCGTATGCAGGCCGTGGCGGCCCAATAGGCGGGCTTTTTTTTAATTTATTTATTTTTTTGTATTTTTTGTTTTCTGCTTTATTTATTTTCTTTTGTTTCTGAGTTGTTTTTTGCTTTATTTAGAGTTTCTTTGTGAATCTTTTTGCTTTAGGTAATTTTTTTTATAAACTTTCTGTTAGTGCCAGTAGTCTTCAAATTTGAATAGTTTAAATTTGAATTATTTGAAATTTGTGTGAATCACTAGTTTGTGAATAACTTTACTTTAAAAATAGATTTTTCAGTGATTCTTTTTTCTGCTGTTTAATATTAGTGTGTTTTATCATTATATTCAATTTGGTAATTCTTAGGTTATTGAAAAAAACGAAATGCCTTTGTAACAGACGAGTTTTCGTCAGAAACCCTGATACTTTGAAAGAGATTGTCCAGTTTGTACACGAAGTGCATCCAGATTTTGCCGTAACCCTCTCAACTTTTTAGCACATGCTATGTGGGTGAAATGATGATACCATGCCAACTTTCAACCTTTTCAGAGTTCATTTGTAGTGCTTTTCAATTTCAGGGTCATTTAGCTCAAAAAAATCAGTAAATGCATGAAAAATAGCAAATGAAGTCAGAAAGGGTTGAATATTGATGACGTGGCTTCGAATGGTGCATGCTGAACGCACAAAAAGTCTGGTGTTGAAATAAGTTTAAAAAAATGAAATGCCTTTGTAACAGATGAGTTTTCGTCTGAAACCCTGATACTTCGAAAGAGATTGTCCATTTTGTACACGAAGTGCATCCAGTTTTTGCCGTAACCCTCTCAACTTTTTAGCACATGCTATGTGGGTGAAATGATGATACCATGCCAACTTTCAACCTTTTCAGAGTTCATTTGTAGTGCTTTTCAATTTCAGGGTCATTTAGCTCAAAAAATCAGTAAATGCATGAAAAATAGCAAATGAAGTGAGAAAGGGTTGAAAATTGATGACGTGGCTTTGGACATAATATTTCTTCGCGTTTCAAATGCCAAAACACATAAGTACCCTAACTATTTCAAAGATTCCCTCCGGTTTGTCCGAAGTGGGACTTTCCAGATATATAAGTCCGGAAACTCACTAGAGAAGAAAGTGATGACAGTGAAGCCGGTCACATCCCAGAGTGGGATCTTTGGGTATAAAACTTTTTCTTCGCGTGTGTCCCTTTGCGCCGTAACCATGGACAATCTTCATCGTTTAACTTGATGCTCGGGTCAATCTTCACTGTGAAGGGAGCAATTTCATGAAACTTTTCATAATCTTCTGACATGTCTGTCTTGTCCTCCACTCCGATGATGTTTCTTTTCCCTGAAAGAACTATGTGGCGCTTTGGCTCATCGTATGATGTATTCGCTTCCTTCTCTTTTCTTTTTCTCGGCTTGGTAGACATGTCCTTCACATAGAAAACCTGCGCCACATCATTGGCTAGGACGAATGGTTCGTCTGCGTACCCAAGATTGTTGAGATCCACTGTTGTCATTCCGTACTGCGGGTCTTCCTTTACCCGGCCTCCTGTCAGATTGACCCATTTGCACCGAAACAAAGGGACCTTCAAACCACGTCCATAGTCAAGTTCCCATATCTCCTCTATGTAACCATAATATGTGTCCTTTGGCCTATTGGTGTTTGCTGCATCAAAGCTGACACCACTGTTTTGGTTGGTGCTCTTTTTATCTTGGGCGTCGTGTAAAATGTATTCCCATTTATCTCGTACCTTTTGAAAGTCAATATAGTCGAAGATGGTAACTTGGACAGCAAGTACAGCTCATCTGCAACAGTGTCGTCATGCATGAGACGTGTCTGCAACCAACCGGCGAAAGTCCTCGTTTGTTCATGTGTAATCCAGTCGTCAGACTGCTCCGGGTGTTTGGAGCGTAGAATATTCTTGTGTTCCTCGATATACGGAGCCACCAAGAATGCCCGTCATGGCATATTACTGAATTCTTTCCTAGCGTGCCTTTTCCACCTAGTCTGCCCTCATGCCGCGATTCAGGAACACCAATCGGCTTAAGGTCAGGAATAAAGTCAACACAAAACTCAATGACCTCCTCTGTTTCATGGCCCTTGGAGATGCTTCCTTCTGGCCTAGCACGGTTATGAACATATTTATTTAAGACTCCCATGAACCTCTCAAAGGGTAACATATTGTGTAGAAATATAGGACCCAGAATGGCAATCTCTTCGACTAGGTGAACTAGGACGTGCGTCATGATATTGAAGAAGGATGGTGGGAACACCAACTCGAAACTGACAAGACATTGCACCAAATCATTCTCTAACCTTGGTATGATTTCTGGATCGATTACCTTCTGAGAGATTGCATTGAGGAATGCACATAGCTTCACAATGGCTAATCGAACGTTTTCCGGTAGAAGCCCCCTCAATGCAAACGGAAGCAGTTGCGTCATAATCACGTGGCAGTCATGAGACTTTAGGTTCTAGAACTTTTTCTCTTCCATATTTATTATTCCCTTTATATTCGACGAGAAGCCAGACGGGACCTTCATACTGAGCAGGCATTCGAAGAAGATTTCCTTCTCTTCTTTGGTAAGAGCGTAGCTGGCATGACCCTGATACTTCTTTGGATCCATGCCGTCTTTTCCGTGCATACGTTGCTGGTCCTCCCGTGCCTCCGGTGTATCTTTTGTCTTCCCATACACGCCCAAGAAGCCTAGCAGGTTCACGCAAAGATTCTTCGTCACGTGCATCACGTCAATTGCAGAGCGGACATCTAGGTCTTTCCAATAGGGTAGGTCCCAAAATATAGATTTCTTCTTCCACATGGGTGCGCGTCCGTCAGCGTCATTCGGAACAGATTGTCCGCCAGGACCCTTTCTAAAGATTACTTTTAAATCCTTGACCATATCAAGTATATCATCACCAGTACGGTGGCGAGGCTTCTTCCGGTGATCTGCCTCACCTTTGAAATGCTTGCCTTTCTTTCTTACGGGATGCCTGCTCGGAAGAAATCGATGATGTCCCAGGTACACATTCTTCTTACATTTATCCAAATATATACTGTCGGTATCATCTAAACAGTGCGTGCATGCGTGGTATCCCTTGTTTGTCTGTCCTGAAAGGTTACTGAGAGCAGTCCAATCATTGATGGTTACAAACAGCAACGCTCGCAGGTCAAATTCCTGCTGTTTGCGCTCATCCCACGCACGTACACCTTCTGTACTCCACAGCTCTAAAAGTTCTTCAACTAATGGCCTTAGGTACACATCAATGTCGTTGCCGGGTTGCTTGGGGCCTTGGATGAGCACTGGCATCATAATGAACTTCCGCTTCATGCACAACCAAGGAGGAAGGTTATAGATACATAGAGTCACAGGCCATGTGCTATGATTGCTGCTCTGCTCCCCAAAAGGATTAATGCCATCTGCAGTTAAACCAAACCATATGTTCCTTGCGTCATCTGCAAAGTCCTTCCACTTTCTCTCGATTTTTCTCCACTGCGATCCGTCAGCGGGTACTCTCAACTTCCCGTCTTTCTTGCGGTCTTCTTTGTGCCATCGCATCAACTTGGCATGCTCTTTGTTTTGAAACAAACGTTTCAACCGTGGCATTATAGGAGCATACCACATCACCTTGGCAGGAATCTTCTTCCTGGGGCGCTCGCCCTCAACATCACCAGGGTCATCGTGGCTGATCTTATAGCGCAATGCACCGCATACCAGGCATGCATTCAAATCCTCGTACTCACCGCGGTAGAGGATGCAGTCATTAGGGCATGCATGTATCTTCTGCACCTCTAATCCTAGAGGGCAGACAGCCTTCTTTGCTTCGTACATACTGTTGGGCAATTCGTTGTCCTTTGGAAGCTTCTTCTTTAACATTATCAACAACTTTTCAAATCCCTTATCAGATACACCATTCGGACGAGGGCCCACGGGGACGGATATCAAAACCATGCCACTATGTATAACAAACAACGTACGGGTAAGAAAATTATACAAGTAACTATCTAAATCACACAAACATGATTTTATTTTTATAAAAAGGATAAGAACAAGAGGCTCACCAAGGTGGTGCCGGCGACGGGACGGTGCGGGCGATCGACGGTGGTTAGGACGAGGACGGGAAGACACTAAGTAAACCACACCTACACATCCAAACTAAGAAGTTAATTTGAGCTCAAATTGCATATAAATCAAATAAACTACCACATATAAATACTCCCAAACTAAAACCCACAAATCACTATATTTATAGAGCATTGCAAGACCTCGAGCAATGAGAGATGAAAGGACAAAGTTGCTAACCTTTGTGAACACTTGGATGGATGGGGTGCCTCCAAATCTTGACAAATTTTGGCAAAAATGGAGGATGAGCTCGAGGAAGAGGGGAAGAACAGAGAGGAGAGGAAAGGGGAAGAACAGAGAGCTAGGGCTGGATGAAGGGTTTATATAGGAGCATCTTTAGTCCCGGTTCGTTACACAAACCGGGACTAAAGGTGAGCCTCTAGTACCGGTTCGTGACACGAACCGGGACTAAAGGTGATCGTGGGGCCCTAGCCTGACACCAGCCTGCCACCACCCCTTTAGTCCCGGTTCGTGTCACGAACCGGTACTAGAGGTTCAACACGAACCGGGACTAATGATGCCCGCCCCCCTAGCCGTTGGAACCGGGACTAATGGTCACATTAGTACCGGTCCATTTCCAAACCGGGACTAATGGGGCTCACGTAAAGTCCTTTTTCTACTAGTGGTGATCAACTTGCGGGTTCCGTGACCTTGGGGATCTATGCATAAGGGTTGGCACACGTTTTCGTCTTGACTTTCCGGTAGAAACTTTGGGGCACTCTTTGAAGTTCTTTGTATTGGTTTGAATAGATGAATCTGAGATTGTGTGATGCATATCCTATAATCAAACCCGTGGGTACTCGTGGTGACATTGGAGTGCCTAGGTGATATTAGGGTTTTGGTTGATGTGTATCTTAAGGTGTTATTCTAGTACGAACTCTAGGGCTGTTCGTGACAATTAATGGGGATGGCTCATAAGATTGATCGGGAAGGATAACTTTGAGGTGGTTTCGTACCCTACAACAATTTCTTCGTTTGTTCTCCGCTATTTGTGAATTTGGAGTGAACTCTTTGTCGCACGTGAGGGATTTACATATGATTCAACTATGTCAACAATGTTGGGAGATCGCACAAGTGAAAGTATGAACCCTAGGCCTTGTTTCTAAGCATTGCAATACCGTTTTTATACCCGTTTACTATTTGCTACCTTGCTGTTTTTATATTTTCAGATTACAAAAACCTATATGTACTATCCATACTACACTTTTATCACCATCTCTTCGCCGAACTAGTGCACCTATACAATTTACCATTGTATTGGGTGTGTTGGGGACACAAGAGATTTCTTGTATTTGGTTGCAGGGTTGTCTGAGAGATACCATCTTCAACCTACACCTCCCACAGATTGATAAACCTTAGGTCATCCACTTGAGGGAAAATTGCTACTGTCCTACAAAACTCTGCGCTTGGAGGCCCAACACGAGTCTACAAGAATAAGTTGTGTAGTAGACATCACATAGCCGACCGCCACCTTCAAGGTTATGTTCATGCATTTCGCATGTTGATCACAATGTTCCCTCTCCGTGATATCATCCACGGGGTAGCGATCAGGAGCCGTGATATCATCTATGGGCGGCCGAATGAGCTCTGTGGAAGCCACGCTGCTTTTCCGCTGAGATGGTGGGGTAGCTCCGTGGGAAGTATCGAATGAAGGATCTTCGTGCCGCTGAGATGATGGGCCGGTAGCTCGCTGGCTGTTAAGTCCCTCTATTTGCTTCTCCTGCAACGCTAATCTTTCTTCTACCTTCTGCAGCCGGTCTGCATCCTCTTTCTTCTTTCTCCCTCGGCCTCTATAAGTGTCTCTGCTGTCAGGAAACCCAACCTTCCACGGAACAGAGCCTGATGTGCCTCGTGTTCGTCTAGGGTCTTTAGGATTCCCGAGGGCGCGTGACAGCTCGTCCTTCTCTCTGTCGGGATGGAACTTCCCTTCCTGCACGTCCTGGATTGCATCCTGAATGTTTTTGACGGGTGTTGCAAGTTAAGCTTTCGTATAAACACACTTCCCTGTTTCTGGGTGCAAAGTTCCCCCATGCCCGAAGAACCAAGTCCTTGCCCATTCGGGCCAGTTCAATGTCTCTGGATGGATCCCTTTATCAAGCAGGTCGTTCTCAGCTTTGTCCCACGTAGGCCGGGCAACCTTGTAGCCACCTGACCCCGTAACATGATGATATTCCTTCTTTGCAGCATTTTACTTATTTATCAGTGATCTTTTCTTACCTTTCTCCGATGTCTTGTACGCCACAAATGCGGGCCAGTGATCTTTCATCTTCTCATATTGACTGGTGAATGTTGGAGTCTTCTCTTTCAGGACAAACTTTTCGTGCAATCTTTTCTTCCAGTTCTTCAATTGTTCGGCCATCTTCTTAAGAGCCCACGCCTTGACTTTTCGCTCTACAACATTGCTATTTGGATCCACCTCTGGCGGTAGGCTGAAATTTGTCATGAGCGTATTCCAAAGCTCATCTTTGGATCTATCGTCGACATAAGAAACTCCATCGTCCGCCTTTGGCTTATTCCATTCTTGAGTGCTGATCGGGATGCTGTCCCTAACAACAACTCCGCACTGACTTATAAATCGGTCTGCGGTCCGCTTGGGAGCAGTCGGTTTGCCATCTGCAGCGATTTCTTTGATCGTGAACCTTTCATTCTCGCCCAACCTTTTCTTCGGGCCTCGTCTCTTTACAGAAGGTTGGCTCGATCCAGAGGGCTAAAAGAAGAAAGAAGCGTTAACATATGTACATACAAATCAATTAATGCATCTAGTCAGCAGGCTTAATTAATATACCTCGCCGGACTTTGTAACAGTTAAGGATCCAACACCGCCGGAGCCATCATCTTCTCCCTCCATTCGATCACTGGAGCCGTCATCCTCTCTTCCCTCACCATCGGAGTCGTTGAGAAACTGTGAGGTGATATCATCACCTCCGTCGCGGATTATATCCCCCAACATCTCTTCTTGTTCTAAGTCTCTGTCGTGTTCTATAGTTTCTACAAATATTACAACATGGCAATTTTTAACCATGGGAGATAAGCTGTTTTTCAGACTTAATGAAATCTGGGAATGCAAAACAGTAACATTATGATGACAACTTGAGAGCAAGATTGAGTCATGCTACAGCAACTTTACATGGCAACCAAGGGCGTGGCATCAATGTACACATTACATAGACCAAATCACAAGAAGGAATCATATGCATATGAGCAATGGATTAGTGGCAAACATCATGCAAAGTTGACAAGTTTTATAACAGTCAGTTTTAGACTTAGCAGTTTTTCAGCAAATGTAAAACAAAGTTTATTCATTAAATACCAGCAGCAAATAGACATTAAAATGCACCAAACACATGTACAAAGTTTATTCATGTCGATCGTCGGGGACGACTCCTCCGGCGATCGTCGGGGACGACTCCTCCGGCGATCGTCGAGGACTCCTCCCCCCTCATGTCAAAGTTATACCGAAGTTATCGGGGTTATGTTTTAACGCCCCCCCCATCATGTCGAAGTTATACCGAAGTTATCGGGGTTATGTTTTAACGACCCCCCACACCATGTCTAAGTCAATGAACAACATGAAAATTTCTAAGTCAATGAACAACTCTGAAATTTTTTACATGTACTCCTACAACATGAAAATTTCTAATTGATTGCTAAACTGTTTGCTAAACTTTTATGCTTCATTTATATCAAGATCAATTATCGAATATAACTATGTTCGCGATATGAGGCATTGGACATCTATCTATCACATTGAGTATATGTATCTAAAAACCTAGTAAAACTACACAAAACAAACAAAAAAATTCAGCCATCTCCATCTAATCTCATCCATCTCCATCTCATCTCATCTCAATGAACAAAAATTTATATTACACATGAAAATATCACAAATTCATTACATGCGCTGGGAACAAAAATTTATATTACACATGAAAAAAATGAGTTTGATCATGATTAATGCTATAAAACATTTGCATAAATATTACACATGAATAATATCAATGACTTTGAGAACATGAATAATGCTATAAAAATGACTTTGATCAAAAATAAATTTTGCGGGGATATTTTTGCACATCTGAAACTATCAATTATGTTCTCAACATGATCTGAAACAAATATCACTAATTAAAAAAAAATGCCGGCGTCGGCCAGCAGAGGGGAATTGAACGGCGGCAGCTCACACAGCGGGGGCGGCGTTGCCGGGGAGCGGGGGCGGCGAGGCTCGGGGAGGAGGGCGATCGAGGAGGTCAGGCGAGCGGGGGCGGCGACGACGAGGACGGGCTCGGGGGCGGCGACGAGGAGCGGGCTCGGGGGCGGCGATGCTCGGGGAGGAGGGCGAGGAGGTCCGGCGACGGTCAGCGGGCTCGGGGACGGCTCGGAGGCGACGGCGATCTCCGGCAGCCTGGCGGCGTCGTGGTGTGGTTCAGCATCGGGGGTTGGACTGGAGAGGAAGATTGGGGGGGAGGGAGAAGGCGCAGTTAAATACCCACAGCTTTAGTCCCGGTTGTTGCCCCCAACCAGGACTAAAGGCCTCCCTTTAGTCCCGGTCCGAGCCACCAACCGGGACTAAAGCTAAATTTGAGCAGCCCAAAGGGCGCGAAACCCAGGCCTTTAGTCCCGGTTGGTGCCACGGACCGGGACTAAAGGGAGGCCTTTAATCCCGGTTGGTGGCACCAACCGGGACTAATTCTCGTTCGGCACCGCCCCACGCCAGCGCGTCGCAAGTTTAGTCCCACCTCGCCGAGCGACGGGCGCGCCGACCAGCTTAAATAGCCGCGTCGTGCAGCCGTTCCGAACTCCTCGAAACACAATGCCGCCGCTTGCCCTGTGGTTGACCCAGCCGCTGGGCCGTTCGTGTGCCCGATTCACCGCCCGAGTCGCCAGCGGGCTTGATTTGGACTGTTTATTCGCTGGTTGAACGGCGGTCCAGCAGCTGGGGTCGGGCTTCTTTTTTTATTTTTTTTACTTTTTTTAATTTTTTAATTTTTTTACTTTTTTTAGTACTTAATGAAAAATCGTTCAAATAATCAGTATTAAAAATCAGTGAAGTAAAATAAACAGTATAGAATATCTGTGAACTAAAATAACCTCATTCAGAAAACAACCTCATTGACATAACATCATAAAAATATGCCATTAGAATATAAATAAAAATTCCGAAAGAGTGCCATTACAAAATCAAAATTGTACGAAGTACCGAGCACGGAACTTTTATTTAGTTGCCAATAATGAAAAATCATCTGCCATTACAATATCAAAATGGGACAAAGTACCGACCACGACACTTTTATTTAGTTGCCAAAAATGAAAAATCATGTGGCATTACAATAAAGAAAGAACGTAATATCCAACACCACATCCTCCCATTAATATCTTCGGCATGATTTTAAGAATCCTTTCCTTCACCGTTTCCATCGTGTTGCACTCTGAAAATAGTATTTCAGCGAGAATGCGTCCCCTTAAAGAATTAATCTCGTTATGGTCAAAGTCATATGTCCACTCATCTCCGTCCCAGTGTTCAACGCATTTGATCGTGAAAAGACCATAAGAGACTCTGAAAAAATAACGCAAGTCAAGTAATGATGGAGCACACAATTACATATGCATCTGAAACTGCATTTGCATTCTGTTTTTGGTTTTAGACCTTTTTTGGATATTTTAGTTTTAGTTTTTTTTAAACAGATTCAAAAACAGTAGCATACATGCCTAGTTTTCATTTAATTTTTTTTGCTATTAAAGTTTTTAACAAAAAATACTTTATGAAAATTTTAGTTGCATAAATTTTATATAGTTTTAAGTTAATATTATTTTGATCATAGCTAGAGTTTTATAAAAACTTTTTAGTTGATTCTTTTTGCTATTGAAGAATATTATAGTTTTGTTTTAGTTGATCATAACTAAAATTCTAGCATGTCACAAATGCCATGTTTGATGATCTTGCCAAGTCTCATGGCTTGGAGAACAAGATAACATCATCAAATTCCCTTGAAACCATCTCTGTCCATTTTCTAATTTGAGCAACTTAACATTGCTAAACATGTCTAAATGAGCTCAAACTTGGTACACCTGCTAAAATGGTCTAAATATTTGCATTGATTAACTCCTCTGTATAATTAAAATACTAAAAGGATATGAATAATTGAAATTTCATAACATAATAAATAATTATTCTAAAATCATGTTTCAAATGACAAAATGTCCTATCTAGCTCTTACAAGGATTCCCTCCGGTTTGTCCGAAGTGGCACTTTCCAGCTATAAGTCCGGACAACTCACAGTAGAGAGAAAGTGATGGCGGTGAAGCCGGTCACATCCCAGAGTGGGATCTTTTGGGGTATAAAACTATTTCTTCGCGTGTGTCCCTTGCTTATTGCGCCGTAACCATGGATAATATTCATCATTTAACAGGATGCTTGGGTCAGTCTTCACTGTGAAGGAAGGAATTTCATGAAACTTTTCATAATCTTCTGACATGTCTGTCTTGTCCTCCACTCCCACAATGTTTCTTTTCCCTGAAAGAACTATGTGGCGCTTTGGCTCATCGTATGATGTATTCGCTTTCTTATCTTTTCTTTTTCTCGGTTTGGTAGACATGTCCTTCACATAGAAAACCTGTGCCACATCATTGGCTAGGACGAATGGTTCGTTTGTGTACCCAAGATTGTTGAGATCCACTATTGTCATTCCGTACTGTGGGTCTACCTGTACCCCGCCTCCTGTCAGATTGACCCATTTGCACCGAAACAAATGGACCTTAAAATCACGTCCATAGTCAAGTTCCCATATCTCTTCTATGTAACCATAATATGTGTCCTTTGCCCTATTGGTGTTTGCTGCATCAAAGCGGACACCACTGTTTTGGTTGGTGCTCTTTTTATCTTGGGCGATCGTGTAAAATGTATTCTCATTTATCTCGTACCCTTGGAAAGTCAATACAGTCGAAGATGGTGTCCTGGCCAACAAGTACAGCTCATCTCCAACAGTGGTGTTACCCATGAGATGTGTTTGCAACCAACCGCCGAAAGTCCCCATGTGTTCACGTGTAATCCAGTCGTCAGACTGCTCCGGGTGTTTGGAGCGTAAAATATTCTTGTGTTCATTGATATACGGGGCCACCAAGGTAGAATTTTGTAGAACTGTGTAGTGTGCTTGCGCCCAAGAATGCCCGTCCCTACATATTATTGCTTTCGGTCCTAGCGTGCCTTTTCCACCCAGTTTCCCCTCATGCCGCGATTCAGGAACACCAATCGGCTTAAGGTCAGGAATAAAGTCAAAACAAAACTCAATGACCTCCTCTGTTTCGTGGCCCTTGGAGATGCTTCCTTCTGGCCTAGCACGGTTATGAACATATTTATTTAAGACTCCCATGAACCTCTCAAAGGGGAACATATTGTGTAGAAATACAGGACCCAGAATGGAAATCTCTTCGACTAGGTGAACTAGGACGTGCGTCATGATATTGAAGAAGGATGGTGGGAACACCAACTCGAAACTGACAAGACATTGCACCAAATCATTCTGTAACCTTGGTAGGATTTCTGGATCGATTACCTTCTTTGCTTCGTATGTAC
Source organism: Elymus sibiricus (assembly GCA_039707655.1). NCBI lineage: Eukaryota > Viridiplantae > Streptophyta > Magnoliopsida > Poales > Poaceae > Elymus > Elymus sibiricus. The sequence continues at coordinate 30,098,713 of CM077674.1, forward strand.
TGTCAGGCAATTCGTTATCCTTTGGAAGCTTCTTCTTCATTATTTTCAGTAGCTTCCCAAATCCCTTGTCGGATAAACCATTCTCTGCCTTCCATTGCAGCAATTCCAGTGTGGTACCGAGCTTTGTGTTGCCATCTTCGCAATTTGGGTACAACCGTTTTTTGTGATGCTCTAACATGCGATCGAACTTCAACTTCTCCCTTTCACTTTCGCATTCTCTCTGTGCATCAACAATGACCCGGCGAAGATCATAAGCGGGCACATCTGGTGCCTCTTGATCTTCAGATTCCCCCGTTGCAGTATCACCGTATTCAGGGAACATAGAATAGTTGTCATCATCCTCTTCTTCTTCATTGTCTTCCATCATAACCCCTCTTTCTCCGTGCTTGGTCCAATAATTATAGTGGGGCATGAAACCCTTCTCAAGCAGGTGGAAGTGAAGGGTTTTCGAGGAAGAGTAATCCTTCGTATTCTCACAGACAACACATGGATAGTACATAAAACCATTCTGCTTGTTTGCCTTAGCTACATCGATAAAATTATGCAGGCCCGTAATGTATTCGGAAGTGCGTCGGTCACCGTACATCCATTGCCGGTTCATCTGCATTATGTAATTAAGTATATCAAAAACCATTACAGAACATCATGAATAGAAAAATGACCAAATTAATACAAGTTCATCATCACATTAAAACCAAAGTACAGTAGTGATCAAATGTTATTAGTGCAAAAATAAATACATAAAGTTCATACATAGTTCTCATAAAACAACATACAACTATGTAAAACATTTAAATGCAACAACAAATGCGATCAAAATCGCAACTAAGGTAGCAATTGATCCAACAGCATAATGATACAAAGCCTCTTTATCAATGACATATTTTCTAATCTTTCTAATCTTCAAGCGCATTGCATCCATCTGGATCTTGTGTAGATCGACGACATCGGCAACATGCAACTCCAATTTCATCTTCTCTTCTTCAATTCATTTCAATTTTTCTTTCAAATAATTGTTTTCTTTTTCAACTAAATTTAACCTCTCGACAAGAGGGTCGGTTGGAATTTCCGGTTCACATACTTCCTAGATAAAAACATCTATGTCAAGTTGGTCGGTATAATTGTCATAAACACTAAATGAAACAAATAGTTATAAAATATAATATACCACATCCGAATCATAGACCGGACGAGAGCCGACGGGGGCGGATATCAAAACCATGGCACTATATAATAACAAACAATAATACAAGTAAGAAAATTATACAAGTAGCTATGTAAATCATACAAGTAAGAATTTGTTCTTTAAAAAAAAGATAAGAACAAGAGGCTCACCACGGTGGTGCCGGCGACGAGATCGGCGCAGGCGATCGACGGCGGTGAGGACAGGGACGGGGACGGGACGGCACCCTACACATGAGCAAACTAAGAAATTAATTTGAGCTCAAATTGTGCATCTAAATCAAATAAACTCCCACATACACTCCTCCACTAAAACCCACAAACCACTCTACTTTTAGAGCATATGAAATGAGCTAAACTAGCAGTGAGAGATGAAAGGATGAAGTTGCTAACCTTTTAGAACACTTGGATAGTTGGTGCACCGCCAAATCTAGACAAATCTTGAGGAAAATGGAGCTTGGAGGTCGAGCTTGGAGGAAAAACAAAGGAGAAAGTTTAAATGTGGCTCGGGCATTTCATCGAACACCTCATGTGCATAAGAAGTGAGAACATAGTAGCACACACACCTCCCACCTTCTACGGAAAAAAACAGAGGAGAGGGCGGGCAGGGACGAGGATATATATAGGCATCTTTTTAGCCCCGGTTGGTGTCTAGAACCGGGACTGAAGACTAACCTTTAGTCCCGATTGGAGACACCAACCGGGACTAAAGGGAGCGAGGCCCTTTAGTCCCGGTTGGTGTCTGGAACCGGGACTAAAGGTCCCAGTCGAACCGGGACTGATGCCTGCCGAGGCCCGGCCGGCGTCCTAGCCGCTCGAACCGGGACTGATGCTCACATTAGTCCCAGTTCGTAACATGACCGGGACTATTGCTCTGATCTGGCCAGAACCAAAGCCCTGTTTTTTACTAGTGTCAAGCTCCAAGAGAATGGCCACCAGACGATGCACCGACATCGGAAACACCGCCACCCTGAGAGCCATCAGCCACAAACCACGACCACACCACCTCATACACCCCACACCGTCGTTGGATGAAGCTTCGGTGCGACGACAATAGTGCAGGAGGACAAAATCTCCAAGGCGCACGGCCGCCGGCGTCGCCACGGCAACCACCCGAGGGGCACCAGTACACGCCGGACCACCAGATCCGCGCGCACCACGAGCCGTCAACTCCCCGACGAATCGAACCACCTCGCCGGAAAGGGGCCAGAGCGACAACACCCTTAATCTTTCGAGTATTTTACTGTGTTTTTAGGATCAAGGAGGTTAGTATGAAGTTTTTTTTTTGAAGGCAGGTTAGTATGAAGTTAACCATAACCTGCTAACGAAAAAACCAAAGCTTAGTACTACTAAACTGAACTGAACCAACGCATGCATGCATTAATCAATTTGTCATGCGCCGTCGATTCGGTCATCGAACCGAACCAACGCGTGGATGCAACTAAGACGCATGCATGCTGTGCTAGTATGCTCGTCTCAAAAGGATTTTAGTAGCAAATTAAACGTGCATGCATCGCGGCCTCAAAAGACAAGCATCTGATCTGACTTATTCTAGTAGTATATCTGTGTGTGCACTTTGTTTACTACTCCCCAGAAAACCCATTCGCAACGGGCACAAAAGAGAAGCATTGCAGGCGGCTGAGGTGGGACCCTTGTCCGTACGACCGGGCGCGTGGTTCTTTTTTTTTTTCTTTTTTTTGTGGCAATTCAGAGAGCTTTATTAAAAGAAAGCACTTCTAGGACAATCAGCCAAAAGATTGGTCACTGAAAAGCTTGGGGTATCGTCAAGCCAGCATTCGGTCACATTCAAAAGTCAAGCCAGCATTCGGTCACATTCAAAGTGCAAGCACGCTTAGCACAAAGATGAGCCGGAATGTTTGCTGTCCTGATTACATGAAGAATATCAAACAGGATAAAATCCCTAGCTAGCTCTCCAATTTCATCTAAGATAGGAGCCACAATTGAACGAGAATTGTGGCAAGTGTCCCAGAGTGAAACAAACTCTAGACAATCAATCTCCATGATCACATGAGAAAAACCTCTCAGCTTGGCGAATTTGACACCAAAGACATTGAGAGCCGAGTTAGAAAGATCAAGGAACGGCGCGACAGGTACAAGGTCGATAATGTTGTTGCAAAACCTGTAGCAACTACAGTTGACCCTCATCTCCTAGCTCTATACAAAAAGCTATCTGACCTTGTGGGTATTGATAAGCCAATTAATGAGCTGATAAAGATCCTGTCCAAGAGGATTCACATGCCTGATAAAAATCCCAAGATAGTCTCCATTGTTGGATTTGGAGGGTTGGGCAAGACAACCCTTGCAAAAGCATTGTATGAGAAGCTTAGCAAAACATGCCAGTGTCAAGGTTTTGTTCCAGTGGTTCAGAATCTAAAGCCAAGGAAAGTTCTTATGGACATAGTCCATGAACATGACAAGGAGTTGTACAAAGCTGCAAAAACAATGGATGAAAGGCAGCTGATCAACGAGTTGCAAAAGTTCCTTGCAGGCAAGAGGTACGCGTTAAATCACCTTGTGCTTTGTGTTGTGGTGACATGTTAGTGAAAACACTAGTAGGAGTGTAGTTATTAGCATATATACTATGTCAAAGCACCCAAAATAATACACTGTGACTATGGGCTTTGGTCAAAAAAAAAGAAGGAAAGAAATATCTGATTTATTCTCTTAATGATATTTTTATTTAGATTCATCTACTCCGAAGTGTAACATGTACAACAGTATAAACAACATTTGCCGTTAGTTTTCTTTTCACATATAAATTTATGATTTATATTATTCGACAAATATAATAAGTGCGTAAAAAGGAAAGCCAACACTATATTAGTATAATATAATATCTACAAGGGAACTAGGTAAGATATAGTAACAGGTTGTGCCCAGTACAAATATTTATGCACGATCAGAGTATATATGCATTGAGAGGTAACTGTGGCACCACACTAATGGCTTGTGTTCTTTTATTTAGAATCCTGCAAATCAAGGAGGCTCTAAAAGTTGACATGTATTTTATACAATCATTTTACCATTCTTAATGCCTCTTTTGTTCTGATATGTTGGTGTGCTTCTTGTTCTAGAGGCAGTACGTTATATAGTTTTCGCAAATTAAAGTTTTTGCCTTCTCATCTAAATAGGTACTTTATTGTTATCGATGACATATGGGATAAACCTACATGGGAAATAATTAAGTGTGCTTTCATGGATAGTCATCCGGAAAGTAGAATAATCATAACTACCTGTATTGTTGAAGTTGCCATAGAAGTTGGTGGTGTCTATCACATGGACAAACTTTCTGATGATAAGTCCAAAATATTATTCTATAAAAGAACATGTGGTAGTGAAGGAGTAAGTCAAGAGAACCAACCTGCTGAAGTGATTAACAAGATTTTAAAGAAGTGTGGTGGAGTGCCATTAGCTATCATTACAATAGCTAGCTTGCTTGTTGGTAAACAGAGTGATGACTGGTCTAAGGTATATGATGCCATTGCTTTTGGGCATAAAGACAACGAAGTTGTTCATAACACAAGAAAGATATTGTCCTTTAGCTATTATGATCTACCATCCCATCTAAAGACATGTTTATTGTATCTAAGTATGTTTCCTGAAGATAGCTTTATTGAGAAAACCACACTCATATGGAGGTGGGTCTCTGAAGGTTTTGTCCCAGACAAAGAAGGGGTGGGGTCATTTGAGTTAGGAGAGATCTATTTCAATGAGCTAGTAAATAAAAGCATGATCCAGTGGATAGATCCTGATGAAGAAGAGGATAAGCCATGTGGTTGTCATGTGCATGACATGGTAATCGATCTCATCCGCACCATATCAAATGAGGTAAACTTTGTTATAGTACATGATAAAGAGCATCATGGTACATGTTTGAGAGGAAAGCCAACCAACAAGGTTCGCAGATTAGCACTTCACAAGAGAAGTGGGGAACACAACTCTAGCATTGAAAGGGAACATGTGAGGACACTTAATGTTATCATGTGCAGCGATATTAGGCCCCTGCTTTTGGGTTTCAAAGTATTACGTGTGCTAGTTATAGAGGGTTGTAATTTTCCGGATGGTCATATTCTTGACCATCTTGGGAAGTTGGTCCAGCTGAGGTACCTAGGACTAGTGAGGACGTCAGTCAAGCTCCCGGAAGGAATAGGATATGATCTGAAGCTTCTTGAGATATTGGATGTAAGGGGAGGTTTGATAAGTGAGCTGCCGCCATCTGTTGGTGAGCTAAGGAATTTGAGGTGCTTGTGGGCTGATGAGGATACAGTGATGAAGGGTGAGATAGGTAAACTGACGTGCCTTGAAGAGCTGCAGCTATATTCGGTGGAGAAGTGCCCAAACTTCTGCACGGAGGTGGGGAAGCTGACAAAGCTAAGGGTGCTCGAGATCTATTTCGCTGAAATAGATGAGTCCGCAGGCAAGGCTCTGATGGAATCTCTGCGTAACCTGCACAAGACCCATAATCTGACGGTCATGGATGATGGTGGTTATGCTGAGTATTCGGTTGTCCTCAATCATAGCTTGGAAGACTTGGCACCCTGTACAAAGCTGTACTAGTTAGTTCTGCTTAGCATAGTTATACCGAGGGTGCCATCATGGATCAATCATTTAAGTGTTCCACTCCTTTCTCGTCTATGGCTGCATGTGGATGCGGTAGAAGTTCGGGATGTTCAAACTATCGGCAGGTTGCCGTCGCTCCTCTTTCTTGTTCTCTGGAGTAAGGAGGAAAAGAACATATCATATACTTTTGGCAGCAATGAGTTTCACAAGCTGAGATGGTTGTTCACGAAGAAGATAGAGATTGCTGTTGGAGAAGGAGCATTGCCGATGCTTGAAGCGCTGGGATACAGTGCAAGCGCTGAAAGAAAGGACGCTGCCAGCTTGGTGCCGTGGAGGAGAAATAGCTGCCCTTTGCTGAAGGACGTCATCTGTTGGCTTGACTGCACTAACAGAAGCTACAGGGAAGTAAAGGAAGGGAAGCAAGCGCTGAGGCAGGCTTCTGGCACCCGTCCCAATGCTGAGTATCTTGAGCTCGACATAAGAAAAGAAAACTATGATAAGAAGGCAGGTAAATTCATTGATAATCTCGAGTGGATCATACATGGTTTGGACAGACCCGAGGATGTGGCCCGTCCTGCTGCATACCAGGAAGAAAGGACACGTCGCATGATTAGATCACTCGAGAGAAGATTATGTGACGCCGCGGAGCCTCGAGTCGGGAGGTATGGTTAACAAGAGATACGTGACCTTGTTACCAAATTCAAGAGTTTGGTACATGTTGATGCAGGTACCGACCAGGATGAGATACGTACATACCACTGTCCATCATATGGATCGATATATTACTGTATTTATATATACATGTGTATATATCATGTCGCTGATGGCCGGCTGGCCGGTTTATGTCTAATTCATCTACAGGTGGGCAAAATCGATGCCACGGATAGTGAGGACAACGACGATGAAGAAAGTATACGTCGCATGATTATATCACTCAAGAGAAGCGCTGCGGAGCCTCGGTTGGGGAGGTACCGCCAACAAAAGATACGTGGCCTTGTTACCAAATTCAAGAGTTGGCTACAAGAGAGAAGCTCTGTACGTACATATCACACCATCCATCATATCGATCGATCGCTGAATTTATACATGTGTAAACATCATGTCGCTGAGGACCGGCTGGACATTTTTTTTATTATAAATCTCCAGGCGGGCAAAAGTGATGCCACGGATGAAGATTATTATTACGACGACTACGACGATGGTACCGACCAATCAGAGGTGATGGTACACACTACATCATATTGATTCAGACGCTATATATATGGAAATCCACATATCATGTTACTGATGGTTGGCCGGCTGGTTTATGTGTAATTAATCCAGGCAGACGATGGTGAAGCCACTAGCAGTGGGGATCAGCAGGAGGAGGGGGGCAGCCAACCTTGAATCTCACTATTTCTCTTTCTTCCGTCATGCCATGTATCTCAAGCTGGTAAACTGGCAGCCTCTGTCTCTCGCTTTCTCCCACTTGTATCCACATATGTCCACTTCTTTATATTGGCGTTAGGCTGGATGCCACTTAACTAACTGCTCTTCTCATTTCGAATTTTAACAAATTAATACTGATAATTTTTCTAAGCAAGTCCCCAATGTAATTTCAATGTTTGTAAGCAGATTGTTTTTGGAGATTCCAATTCCCCAATTAAGAAATACATAGCTATCCATCTGTACGGTTTTACCTTTTAATTATGAATCCACACCCATAAACTTTCTGCTTACAGGATGCTGGACATCTTGAAGGCTTCTACGGTCTTATTGTCACCACTTGGAAGACAACATCAGCTTGTTTCGTCCATGGGTGCGACGAAAATCACAAAAGAAAATCGGTTTCTCCTTCAGCATTAGACTGGGATGCAAAAGAAAAAATGAAAAAAATATTCAAAATCATGAATTTTTTTATTTTGTTTAGAGATAGAGAGCTTTTGGGGGGCGAATATTTTTTTTTACAAATTTATGTTTGTACCAAGAAAAATTAAATGAAAAAATGTTTATTATGTTTGTAGCTTATGGCTCGTACTTATTTGATAAATACAAAACCCAAAAAAAATGTCTTCATTATTTTTTCGGTGTTTTTTTCTTTTTTGGGAGGGTGGGTGGGGAACTCCGCCTATGCCATTGTAAGGTGACACTTATAATCACATAGCCGGTCTCAAGCCCGGAAAAAGGAGGAGAGACCACCCATGTGCTTTTAGATGGTAATATATATGTTATGTTGACTTAACGATCATGGTTGAAATGCAAGAAGCATTTAGGAGAAATATTATTCCGTTAGTTTCAGATGAAAGAGCTGCCTTCTTTTTCGTTTAGATAATGAAATAAACATTTGTTGTATCAAAGGTCTGCATGTTCAAGCCAATGAATCTCCATTAAGGCGCTCAATCATAGTGAGTAAAGACACTAACTCACTCATTAGATTTCTATTATTCCGGTCATATCGAAGCTATTTATTCATTGGTTTCTCACTAATACATGTATTCTTTGTTCTTCAATCTTTTCTATGAAGCACTATTTTTGACTTTTCTATGAAGTACATCTCGTCTTTCAAGGAGTCGTTTACTTGCTTTCCTGGCAGCTGCTTGTGTTATACTATGTCTTATTGTTCAAGTTTTGACTTGCTTGTGTATCTGCTGATAATCAGTTACAACATATATACGTGTTCCATACAGTGTACTTTTCTAGCTTCTGGAGCACAAGGATTCGAAGCGTATCGAAGACGTGAAGGATGGCGAAGATTTGAAGGATGCCAAAGGATTAGGTTTTTCTTTTTTTCTGTGGTAATAAATTCTAAGTTCAAAAATTGTTAATGCTCCAATATTCCTCAACTTTTACCGAAAAAGGCTTTCGCCCCGCTTTATATATAAAGCAACGAACAACAACAGCAGTCGGATACAAACACACGCACACACCCAAGGCTGGATACATAGGCGCTGAGCACCGCAACACCACCCCTAACACGAAGAGATGCAGCCGCATACGACGAACCGTGTACTCCAAGGCGGTGCCTTCAGGAAGGGAGCGACACCGGAGCGTCGTCACCGCCCGATCCGAGGATCAGAGTTTCCCCTGGAGCAACACGACGGGCAGTGATAGCCGCGACGACGCCTTCAAGAAGGGAACGAGCTTCGCCGCCGTCGGACAGTCTGAAGATAGCACAGGTTTTCACCCCGGCCAACATACACCGCCACCGAACGCCACACCCCGGCTACCACGCCGCCCACACGACCATGGCCACCGGGCAGCACCGAGCCACGGGCTCTGCCCAAGAGCACCGTGCTACCATCCCCAGGGCCGCCGCCCCGGCGTCCCAGACCTTGACACCACCTCACCCGACACCCGGCGCTACCCTAACCAAAGAGATGAGCGGAAAGGTCCCGTCTTTCGCACCCCTGGGCGGCCCCCAGCGCCGAGACCAACTAGGCCGGCCAAAACTGACCTCCATCGCTCCGTCCTGCAGCCCCAAGGGCGAACCAGGCTCGGTCCAGCAGCCGGGCGCGAGACAGACGCGGCCGACCACAACCGGGCGCGAGACAGACGTGGTCCTGCTGCCGGGCGCGAGACAGATGCGGTCCTGCTGCCCGGCGCGAGACGAGCTCGGTCCAGCGGCCCCGGACGCGAGACAAACGATGGACCGCAACTGGGAGAGGGCCAGCCCTTCGACGAAGGTAACACGCGAACGACGAGGAGATGGATCAAAGGCCGATGCAAACCGCCGACGGACGAGCCGACACCGGGACATGCCACCCGCCGCCGTCGCCGACCTGCCAAGCTGTCGTGGAGCCATCCACGGCCGGAGCAGCCACCACACCGGGCCACTGCCCATCCCACGCCGCCCGACGAGGTCCACGTGGCGGAGTCGACGGGCACGCACCGCCCTCGTCCAGATCTGGAGAGCCGGGCGCCTGCAGCCGCGACCCGCCGCACCCAGCGCATGCCCGACGCAGCCGACCACCAGCTCCGCCGCCGGCCGCCCCTGCCGGAGAGCCGCCGCACGCCGCCAACGGCCAGCCCGCCAGATCTGGCCGAGCCCAGACCAGGCCGCCACCGCAGCCCCAGGCACGAGCCTGTCCCGAGGAGCCCACCGCGCCGCCACCAAGCATCCGCGACCCCGCCGCCAGAGCCCGCCGCCGCGCCACCGCGCCCCCCACCAGCACGATGCGATGCCGGAAGCCGTTGGCCCGCACCAACCTTCCCCGCGCGCCGGGTGAAGGAGCCCCGCCGCCACCGGCGCCGGCGGGCTTTGCCCGTCAGCGTGGCCCGGCAGCGGCGAGGGAGGGAAGGGAGGGAGGGGGGCCGAGGCCGGCGGCGAGGGTTTTCCCCCCCGGTCGCCTCACGGGAGCGACGCGGGAGGGGAGGGAGGTTCCTCAACTTTTCAAGCTCGGTTGTTGAGACAGAGTATAATATACACTACTCTGGTAGACTGGTACAGAAGGAGCACTACATATGGAATTTTGTGTTTGCAACTAAGAATGTTTTTAACAAAGCTTTTTATAAAACTAAAGAATTGTAATACTACAATAATTTAGCCTGTAGGTACAAAATACCGCGGTTTTGACATAACAGAGTATTTTGGAGTGTTGAGAATACCGTGGACCTGTTTGGCAAGTTTTTATGCACCAACGTATAAATAGCTATCTAGCCATTTGAAGTAGTTTTCAAACGTGCGCATTGCTATCTAGTTTCAGACGTGCCGCATTGCTAGCTAGCCAGATGTTGCAAACTGATGAACAGCCATGCACAGAACACTCACATGCACAAGCTAGATAAGTGAAATACTCTGCTTACTGCAGTAGTTGCGTGTGAAGAAGTAAAGGAACTGCAGGTACTGAATTTAGAAGTCACGCATATCTTTCTACTAGTACATACACTTCTTTTGTCATTTGCCTGAAGCATGCATTCCGGTCCAGAACCCAAATGCCAGCTTTGCCTTATGCACTCATTCAACGACACCTAACATAACTGGACTCTGCATCCTTAGCTTTCATTTGTCTGACCACTATCTTGAGATCAGCAGCGAACCAAGCTTATGTTTTTCGGAAGTGTCTTTGTTCTTTTTCTTGTTATTTTACAGAGTGGCTTCTGCAAATGCCATAACAAGCATCAATCTTCAGAAAAAGTGGAACCACAATCCTGCAGCAGAAGCAGATTACTCAACATATACAGTTCTTTTCCCGACATATGCAAGTCGCAAGCAGTAATGATTCATTGATACTAGCTTCTGATCCGGTACAGAGTATAACTAGCTTCTGATCTGCTCGAAACTGGCTAGAAAATGAAAGTTAGTCCTCGCCTCTGAACAAAGACAAAGCGAATATTCCGTGCGATCAAAAGATAGAGCAATACATTCGTTACAACTATAGAGCTTACATACCTTCATATCCCTTCATTAATTCGAAGAAATAGATGCCATCGTGTACCTGACTGGGCATATTATGATTTGTGTAGTCAGTAGTCTAGTGAAATCAAAAAACCAGCACTAACTCAACAATTAGAAAGAAAGAAAATTGTATGCTCGATCAGTCTGAAGATGCATTTATTATTTAATTTCAATCTCTTGTAGTATCTTTCACTGCTTGCCTGCTTGTGTGTTTTTGGCATGGTTAATCTTCTGCTACTGCTAAGCTAATACTAGACAATTTGGTTTCAGAAACAAGCTAAGTGCACGTAACAGTACTGTGAAGGCCGCCCTGCACCATAGTAGGCGTCTCCTTCTCATTGGACTTTGTTGTTGCAGATGCCGCTGAATCAAATGCAACTGGAAGGAACAGTCCTGGACACCTTTCTCCTTCCTTCATTTCCCCAAACATGAGCATCGAATCCACCTGCAAACTGCATGAAGCACTGTCGACGATTTTCATACAAACAGAATTTTTTTACTTGTTATATATCTGAATCACAAATCATGCATAAGCTCAAGCATACCCACATAAAAGTTATGATACACTAGTGTTCTAGAAAATATATACGATCCGCCAGGCAACATTTGGGAAGAAAAACAAGTATTAACAATCTCATAGATAGCTTGGGGTTCACAGCTCAAAAGTAGGCTGTAGAAAATTACGCGATGATTATATGTATGAAATAGGAAGCTAAATTCCAAGCTTGATGGAATGATACTGTGTCAAGACAAGAAAAATATTGTTTTCAACATGATAACAAGGCTACAAATCTTCCCGCTCTTAGTTCACAACGTGAAGTTTTATACCTTTGTGGGCTCATTTTTTGTTTTGTGCTGATAGTTCAGAGGACAATGATATAAAAGAATGTGAGGTCCATGCTAAGAACACCAAAAAACAAAAAACAAAAAAATCATATTTCAGTACCATCACAAACTAGTATTATGAGACCTTATAAGGGGGCAGCGGCAGGTTCCAGAAGCCTTATGTTTGCTCTGCTAGGTTACTCCGAACCACACAAAAGAAAATGGCATTTGTTTTGAAAACAGAGGATGATTCACCATATCAAATATATGATTTTCTGGTTCACAAAATAAATATGTCTGAGGCCATAACTTAAGGTTGCAGAAGCCCAGTGATATATTTTGACCCAATGGGTGTCAGGAATAAGCCACGGTGGACACAGCGACTGGTGTGTGTGCGCGCGCTGGACATGGCGAGCACCGTGGCGGCCGTGCGTGAGTGCGTGCGTGTGTGGCACGGGGGTGTGCGTGTGCGTGTGCGTGTGCATCCTGTGCCTGTGTGTAGGACTAGGTGGTTGGCGAACTGGACCGGACGACTGAGGCGATCCGTTGCGGGCTCGCCACGAACCGGGCGCGTGCGCGCGCATCGTGGGCGCGGCCAGAACGGGCCGGATCGTGCGCTCGGGTGGGTGGAGGCGTGGGGATCGTGCCCAGCGCCGGCCCATGGTAAAAAGCCCGCGTGGGGTTCGTTGTAATTGCTGTGGCCAGAGTTTGTGCTCAAGAAAAATTGCCATTCGAGCGGCGGGCGTTCGTGCGCGGAAAAACCACCGTGTCCCTGTTCTTCCTCCTTCCTCCTTCGGTTCGTGCCAGAGTGAGAGGTGTGCAGCGAGAGAGTGAGAGTTAGGGCAAGGTGCGACGCCAACAATGGTTGGGTTAGGCATATACCTGATCCTGGTGTCGATTGTCAAACGTGTGTATCTAAGACATAATAAACCATCACTTCCTTACCATAAACCGACGAAATGATAGAACTGAAATCGAATCGTCACCATAAGCACGCACCAGTTTGATAAATAACCATATGAAGATCACAACTTTACCACCACAATCAGCGATGAATTATGTTTGCTCCATACCTGGAGGTCTTGACCAGCAGAGCCACTTAGTGCACTGTGACACCCCCGACTCAATCGTGCACTAATCATACACGTAAATGCACACGATCAAGATCAAAGACTCACGGAAAGATATCACAACACAACTCTAGACACAAATAAAAGTCATACAAGCTTTATATTACAAGCCAGGGGCCTCGAGGGCTCGAATACATAAGCTCGAATACAAGAGTCGGCGAAAGCATCAGTATCTGAGTACAGACATAATTAGACAAGTTTGCCTTACGAAGGCTAAGCAAAACAACGACACTAGATCGAAGAGGCGCAGACCTCCTGCTTGGGAGCCTCCGAACTACTCCTGGTCGTCGGTCTCCACGTAGTAGTAGGCTTCGTCGGTGTGGTAGTAGTCGTCAACGGGATCCGCTGTCTCCTGAGCTCCGTCATCTGATCGCAGCAACCGGGTAGGGGAAAAAAGGTAGCAAAGTAACCGTGAGTACTTATCCAAAGTACTCGCAAGACTTACATTAGAAATATGCTAATTATGCATCGGTATCAAAAGAAGGGGCTGTATCTGTGGACTAGACTGCAGAAATGCCAGAAAAGAAGAAAATGCCTAGCCTATCGAAGACTAACATCTTGCATCATTAGAAGAGTGTAGATTAGCATGTTATAAAGTAATAAGTATATATAAGCACTGCCCAGAGATCCTTCCACGACTCCCTACGAGAAAGCGATCCCGGAGCTACCATATTATTTAAATACCACAAGTATCCAGTTCTATTTGTAGTAGATTGGGATACTACTCTGAGCGTCCGTTACCGTGGACACGGCTATTCGAATAGATTAACTTCCCTGCAGAGGTGCACCAACTTACCCAACACGCTCGATTAACTCCGGTCGGACACACTTTTAGGGTCATGCTCGGCCTCGGCTAATCGACACACCGTAGCCCCACTTAGGCTCAACAGAGAGGCCAGCACGCCGGTCTAAACCCTAAGCACTCAGGGGTCTGGGCCCATCGCCCTTTGCACTCCCGCGCGTTGCGTATGCGGCCGGGACCAAACCTAGACCCTGTATATACACACGCAGGCGTTCCAGTTCACCCGGGCGCGCACCGCACAACTGCTGACGTCTGAAGAACTTTCGGAAGAACGTACTACGCCGAGTGCCCATACTTATTCCCGCGTGGTGGTCAGTGCGTAAAAATGCCAGATGCCTACTCAGACCACATATCCAAACCCATTAGTGTGTTGGGAGCTCGCGGTGATGCTACTTATGAGCTGCGTTGGGATTTCCCCGAAGAGGAGGGGATGATGCAGTACAGTATAGATAAGTATTTCTCTCAGTTAAGAATCAAGGTTATCAATCCAGTAGGAGAACCACACAGGACCTCGTTAGCAGCACCTATACACACAAAAGCAAATACTTGCACCCAACGCAAAACAAGGGGTTGTCAATCCCTTGGTGGTTAATTGTAAGGATCAAATCTCGTAGTGATATATAGATAAAATAAAACACAAAATAAAATAACAGTAAATAAATTACAGCAAAGTATTTTTGGATTTTATATATGATGAAAGATAGACCCGGGGGGCATAGTGTTCACTAGAGACTTCTCTCTTGAAGATATCATACGGTGGGTAAACAAATTACTGTTGGGCAATTGATAGAAAAGCGCATAGTTATGATGATATTCAAGGCAATGATCATGTATAAAATAACAGTAAAACAAGAGCTTATTCAATTTTAACAGGGAAGGTGGAAACATGAGCCATTATTCTATAACTATTATGCAAAATTACACTTAGACAGAGTTCATAATTAATTGCACTAAGAATTAAAACAAGTTAATTCTAAAGTGCGCTCCCACTCAAATCAATATCTCTCATAATTGATTGTGAGTGATACAAGACCCATATTACAATTCAACGCCAAGGATGCATCCATCTCAAGTGACGAGAATTGCAATCGGTAGGCCAAATTGCCAATCACATCTCTATGTGACTCTTGTTCATCTTTTGATGGGCGTGTTCCGAGCTCAGGACGATCAAGCCAGAACGTCAAGACAACCAAGTGATCTCTCTGCGAGGTCTCAACTCACTCGCCTCACACTTCTCTAATCGTTCGTACCCATGCATCCATGTGATACCCCGAAGAGATAGGTGTCGTGACGGTGCTACACTTGGGATAACACTAACTACTTGATATTTTTGTGAGAGATCACCCTAATAAAAAGCGACTACCGCGCAATCAAGAAGGGTGCATCATAAGGGATAAACATTTCAGGCAGTTCATAATAGCATGATATGGTATAGCCCTTTCTGACGGAGAAGTCTTTAATTTCTTTGTCTTCGGCATTCGCGTCGGTGTTCACCTTTGCGAAGATTGCCACCACCTTGTCGATGCACACAATAATATTGCTATCTCTATAGCTAATAAAATAAGTTCATTACAAAAGGTTGACACGCAGGTCATTAAACTGACAATCATATGGCTCCAGCCATCATGCCGAATCATGACACGCAGGTCATGTTAATTTACATCATATAGTCATCTCATACATAATCGAATTAATATGAGCACTGCTATACCACATTACATGCACATCCTACAAACCATCCTGCAAAACCAAGTTAGACGCCTCTAATCGGTTCATACAAAATTTCATTTTACGTGGCTTCTAAGGTTGCGAAGCAAACCGAAGCTACCAACGTCCATCATCAAGTATGATTATTCAAGTCGCTAGATTAACTTTGCGGGGTGTATGAAACACGAGATAATAAAATCTCGAGCCCCATACTGAACTTCGTCATACGCATGACTCCCGTGCAGATCATATCTGCATTGCCCTTTTGTCTGTGAAATTTCATCTTTCTTTTTAACTATGGTGGAATTCAAAGAACTGTTAACACTCCATTGATCAATCAGGATCGCGGATTGCCAGAACTTTGAAACTCCACCATGCTGTTATCAAGATCAGAAATATGCAAATTCCAGGGAAGCAACAAGAACATCGGGTAACAGATTTCATCTGCTATCCGCACAATTAATTATCAGCAGTAGAACTCATCTACTACAAATTATATTGTGCAACACCCATACATCTCTATGTATTCTAGATCGTAATCTGCATCTACGCATAGCACGGCTCTTGATGCCACTGTAGGGTAACGCAGCAGAAAACAAAAAATTTCCGACTTACGCACCACTGCACACAAGGTTTGATCTTTTCATTACCGACTCGTAGCGCGGCGGAAGTAGAGTCGATGACGATCGGCGGTGCAGATCCCCGCAGCTAGGATTTACAACCTCCCAACTGCGAGGATGTACTCCCTCGTTAGCTCACCGGACGGATCGCCTGACAGCCATTCGGGAGGCCTCTGGACAGTCCCTCAGATAGTCCCACCAGACGGATCCTCGGACAGCCCTTCGGGAGGCCTCTGGAGGGTCCCTCGGATAGTCCCACCGGACGGATCCTCGGACAGCCCTTCGGGAGGCCTCTGGACAGTCCTTCGGATAGTCCCACCGGACGGATCCTCGGACAGCCCTCCGGGAAGCCTCATGGACAGTAACTCGGACAGCCCTTAGGGAGGACCCTCGAAAATCGGACGGTCACTCGGATAGCCCTTCGGGAGGCACTCTCGAACTAAGACCGAAACTACGATCTCTCTACAGAGTTGCACACATACGGTGTCATCTATCCGGCAGGGCTTCGCCGTCCAGAACTAGTTCCCACCGGAACCTAGACAGACTTTCGGCTCTACGAAACTATTTCCCTGGGAGGGAGAGAGAAGCCAGAAAAGTCATGGCATGTGTATGAGAGCAAGAGATGATCCTTTAGGCAGCCCCCTCCACCCCTATTTATAGGCCAAGCCCAAGGGTGGCTTCTCCAAGAAGACAAGGGGAAAATACCAAAAGCCTTCAAGGTGGCTTCTCCAAGAAGCCACCCAAAAAGCACATTCACTATTCACGGAAACATTTTTCCGCGACCGTTAAATCTGAAAATATTTCTGTGGGTGTTAGAATAATTCCAGTACCCACTAAAATGATTTTGGACGCGTTCTGAAACAATTCCGAATTAGTGATTTTCATCTGCGAAAAGCAACCAAACTGGTTCCAGCAGCTCCAGAACTTTTTCGGTTTTTATCCCGGAAAAATCCCAGAAGTTTCCAGAATAATTCTGGCACCCTCCAAGAATTTCCAGGCGTGTGCCGAAACCAATTTGACTTAATGGCATACCCCGAAACAACTTTTCAGTTTTACCGAAACTATTTCGGTGTTCTCTCCGGAACTTTTCCGTTGTCTCCAAAACTTTTCCTGTGACTTTCTCTCAGACTCCCTGTCTAGTATTCAGCAGATAGATGACCCTTAAGCGTGTGACCCTATAGGTTCGGTGAAGTATAGACATGACCCGGAACACTTTCCGATCAATGATCAACATCGGAGCCGTGGACACCCATATTGACCCCTATACCCACACGAATGAATATTCGAGTGAACCTCCAGTTGCCGTGTGCTATTCCTGTTGCTTCACGATATGTTACAAATACCCAAGGTGAGAATCATCGGCATCCCCGTGGATCAACACTTGTCCACAATGCCAGTTACCTCGTTACCGGTTTTGTTCTCTTTTCTCGTTCCCGTGTTCTGGCATCCCTGTGATCAAATCACAATGTGTCTGGCCAGACGATGGTGGATACCGTAACACCGAGAGGGCCCAGAGATATCTCTCCATCGTCGGAGGAACAAATCCCAATCTTGAGCTATCAAGTCCCTTGACATACTTTCCCATGAACCCGTAAGCCGCCGTAATAGCCACCCAGTTACGGATGACGTTTAACAAACCCCAAAGTTCATGAAGCAAGCATGAAGAAACTCGACACTCTCATGGTCTAAGGAATTATGCAAACATTAACTTTCTCTGTGTTATTAACCATTAACTTGTGACGAATGAATCTCATAGCATAACATCAATTCGGGTCGATTCAACACAAGTGTTCTCCTAACATTGTGCCCTCAAAGTTGCCGGCATAGTCATGCCCATGATCAGGAAAACAGAACCATCATGCAACACTTGAGCTAGTCTTAGAGGCCAGACTAGGAATACTTTTTACCGTTTATTATTCCACACGTGCATATGAGTCTTCCTCCGAGCCTCGTGGTTATTGCAGACTCGAGAACCATAGCAGTTATAGCACGGAATATAAACTTAACTACAAACATGGAGATAAATAATAACACTTATTATTGCCTCTAGGGCATATCTCCTACACCATCCCATTCCACGCCTAGATGACATGCTTGATGAACTTAGTGGAGCCACCATTTTCTCTAAAATTGATCTTAAAAGTGGCTACTATCAAATACGCATGCAAGAAGGTGATGAATGGAAAACGGCTTTCGAAACCAAATTTGGCTTGTATGAATGGTTAGTCATGCCTATGGGTTTATCTCAAGCTCCTAGCACTTTTATGCGTGTGATGCATTATGTTCTTCGCAAATATATTGGCATTTGTGTTGTGGTTTACTTTGATGACATCCTTGTGTTTAGTGAAACTCTTGAAGATCATGTCAAACACCTTAGAGACGTATTGCAAGTTCTTAGAGACGAGCGACTTTATGCTAACATGGTAAAATGCACTTTCGGTGTTGATAAGCTTGTTTTCTTGGGCTTTGTTGTCTCCTCTAAGGGTGTTCAAGTGGATGAAACTAAAATTGATGCTATTAAGAATTGGCCACAACCAACCACTTTGCTCCAAGTGCGTAGTTTCCTTAGCCGGCTTTTATCGTTGCTTTGTGAAGGATTTTAGCACCATTGCATCACCATTGCACGCATTGAGTAAGAAGAATGCACCATTTGTTTGGGGTCCATCTCAAGATGCCGCATTTCATGAGCTTAAAACCTTGCTTACACATGCTCCATTACTTGCATTACCCAACTTTGACAAAACTTTTGAAGTGCATTGTGACGCTAGTGATAATGGTATTGGTGGTGTGTTGATGCAAGAGAGGCGACCTATTGCATATTTTAGTGAGATGCTCTCCGGCGCGCAACTTAACTAACCCATCTATGACAAAGAGTTATATGCTTTAGTGAGAGTATTGCATGTGTGGGAACATTATCTCCGTCCACGTGAGTTTGTTATCCATACGGATAATGAAACGCTTAAGTACCTTAAGGGTCAAACCAAATTGAATAAGCGTCATGCTAAATGGAGTGAGTTCATTGAGTCATTTCCTTATGTTATCAAGTATATCAAAGGTAAGGAAAATGTTGTGGCGGACGCTCTCTCACGCAAATGCATGCTAGTTACTAAACTTGAATTGAATGTCATAGGATTTGAGCACATTAAAGACTTGTATGCGCATGATGCTTCATTTGCGATTCCATATGCCAAATGCTTATCACACAGCACTTGGGAGCGATACTATTTGAAAGATGATTATCTTATGCGAGCTAACAAACTTTGTATCCCCGAGTCTTCTCTTCGTTTGTTTCTTTTGCAAGAGGCTCACGGTGGAGGCCTCATGTGACATTTCAGACGCGACAAGACATTTGCTACGCTCTCCAAGAACTACTTTTGGCCTAAGATGTTTCGCGATGTGTCACGCTACACAAACCGGTGCTCTACATGCCGCAAAGCTAAGTCCAAAGCTCAATCTCATGGTCTATATATGCCACTTCCTATTCCATATCACCCATGGGAAGATATTAGTATGGATTTCGTGCTTGGTTTGCCTCGAACTCAAAACGGCAAAGATTCCGTATTTGTTGTTGTGGACCGTTTCTCTAAGATGGCACATTTCATTCCTTGCAACAAGATAGACGATGCTTCACATGTTGCAAATATCTTTTGTAGGGAAATCTTGCAATTGCATGGAGTGCCGAAGACGATCGTGTCGGACCGCGACGTCAAGTTCCTTAGCTATTTTTGGAAGACACTATGCGCCAAGCTCGGAATCAAGCTCCTATTCTCATCGGCATATCACCCTCAAACCGACGGCCAAACGGAGGTCACGAACCGGACTCTTTCCACACTACTCCGCCTGTTGATCAAGAAGAACATACGGGAGTGGGAGGAATGTCTACCCATCGCCGAGTACGCCTACAATCGAGCACGACACTCTACTACCGGCAAGTCCCCTTTCGAGGTCGTCTATGGATTCAATCTGTTGTCTCCATTGGACATTCTACCGCTACCTCTACAAGAGCGCATCGACATGGACGCGAGTGCACGAGCGAGCTACCTCAAGAAGATGCACGAAGATACAAGGCATGCGATCGAACGCCAAGTACAACGACTAGCGACCAAAGTCAACATCGACAAGCAGCCCATGCTGTTCAACCCCGGAGATCTTGTGTGGCTACACCTTCGCAAAGACCGCTTCCCCAATGAACGCAAGTCCAAACTACTACCCCGCGCCGACGGACCTTTCAAGGTGCTAGCACGCTACAACAACAATGCCTACAAGATCGACATCCCTCACGACAAGTACAACGTGAGCGACACATTCAACGTCAAGGACTTATCTCCCTTCCATGGTGATGTGGATTCCGATCCGAGGACGGATCTTTTTCAAGGGGGGGGAGATGATGAGGAGCATCCCACGGTCATCCCCATGGACCTACCTACGTCTCCTCAAGTGCCAAGTGGACCTATGACACGAGCACGTGCAAGAGCTCTCGAAACCGAGGTGACATCTCTCCTTAGTGAACTTCCATTCGACTCGGGTGAGACATGGCTATTACCTCAAGCCGAAGTGCTATGTGTGATCAGGTATGAAGAAGACCGCCTCGGGGATGCTCGGAACAAAGACCAAGTCGGCAAGTACACGGACGGACGTGCGTGAGGAGGAAGACCGCTGGAAGGCTACAGCGGCCGGACATCCGGCCCATGGCCCGGACATCCGGCCCCTGAAGAAGAAACGCAGTAGCAGCAGCAGCAGCCGTGCAGATGCTACAGGGCCCGGACATCCGGCCAGAGGCCCGGACATCCGGCCCCCGCCCGGAAATCCGGCGCCCCATCACAGTAGCTGAGCCCTTTCAGGCCGGACATCCGGCACCCCCGCGAACCGCCGGACATCCGGCCCGACGCCCGGACATCCGGCCCCCTGACAGCAGCTTTAGGCCCTTCGGCCGTGTAATCTCGTCCACTCATCCCCACTTCGTCCTAGACTATAAATAGACCTCCTCCTCATCCTTTCTAGGGTTAGCAAAGTATTTTGAGACATAGAGTAGAGCTTTGTTTCTTGTATCTCCTCTTGGAGAACCAAGACCTCTCTAAGGAGAAGGATCCCCATCATAGGATCATCAAGACCTCCTAAGGGAGAAGGATCTCACCTAGATCATCAAGACCTCACCTCCTTTGGAGTGGGAAGAACTTTACCTTGTGCTTGTTTCCTTGGATTGTCCTTGTATACTTGTGGATCTCATGTATGTTATCCTAGTGGATGTGTGAATGTATATGCTGGTGTAACTAAATTCATCCATCCAGCATTGGCATTACAACATCTTCACCATATCGATCTTACAGCACAATCCAGGATTCACTAATTTCAACTCTCACACAGATATACCGGTTTAGTTAATTAATTTGGATACAAAAAGAAAGACATGCACATGCAGATCGATCTTGCGATCACAATTTTTTCCTGAGACCTGCACTGCACGAATGCTAGCTGCAGCCAGTTACATTTTTTATTTTATTTTTGCATCGCTATCTCACAGCAGTCTCACACCGACCTAATTAAACTGGTTATATATATGGACACACATATTTGGTCGATATTTGTATCGATCTTCATCGACCGACCGAGCAGAATTAATCACTCAATTTGCTATTGCTGCTAACTAGACGTCCCGGGCCTCCCGATGACCAGCTCCGTCTCCACTTCCATGTACTGCCGCAGCTCCTCCTCCTCGTCGTCGTTCGGTACTTCTTCAGCTCCGGCGCCCGCGGACGATCTAGCAGCAGCAGTGGCCAGCTCTAGCAGAGGCAGCGCCATATACTCTTCATGGAGCACCGAGTTCTCCATCAACAGCTCCCTCTCCTGAATTAATGTATAAATATATATAACCACCATGTCACGTACGCACTTAATTACCTAGATCAAAGCTAATTTTCTTAAATTAACTAGCTGTATATACACCTTCTCCTTCAGCTCCAAAATTTGATCCAGAAACTTCTGTTCCTGCTCCTCCAGATCCATAAATTGACACACGAAACAAAAGATCTCATCAACGACTGAACGTAGCTTGGAATATACTGGATATATAGACATTGTGATATTGGCTAGAGCATAATTATATTTCTGCTTTGCTAGCTTGCCTTCCGTTGCCGGATGCGGCTGAGGCTCTTCTCCAGCTGCAGCTCCAGCTCTTGCAGCTCCTGCGCCGAACACGATTCCAGGCCTTCTCCAGACAGCTTCCTATACATGCGTACGTGCGTGTGTTCATTTCATTAATATATATATTCTTTCTTTTTGTGTCTAAGAACGAAGAACACTTGATAATTTAGCAGAAAATCAGATCTGTCGTCACGTACCTCTGGTAGGCCTTGATTGCGTCTATCTTGTGTTTCAAGACCGTAGCCTCAGATCTGCACATCTGTGCGCGTATATGTATATAATACATGAAATACACAATATAATGTGACACAATTAACTATATGTAATGTATCCACACTGCAGTAGTATAAGAGGGGTGGGGACTTGTACCTCCACGCCAGCAGCTGGTTGTTCAAGAGCTTTCTCATTGGCTGGTGTCCCTTTTGTGTGGTCCAGGTAGCGATCAATCGTCTTCTGCAAACTGAGAATTTCCAGATGTTAACAAAAGTTAATCAATAATTAACCCCGCAAAGAAAAGTTAATCAATAATGAAGTGCACGCGCATGCATGTATATTGTGAGCAGTGGTCATGGTTTAAAATTGTGAATACATCATTATTTTGCTTCTCATTGAAAGGACCGAAATTTCAGAATTCTTTCGACAAATTTAATGAAATTTTGATGACTTTTAAACCAGAATTTGGAACTTATTTGAATTAGTCTGAAGTTTTGAGATACAAGATATTTCAGTACCAACCAAAGTTTTGGTGAAGTTCCCAGCAGAAAGAAAAGGTGTTGGTGAAGTTCTAAACTCTGGCAGTCGGTACTCTTGGTTGTACAACCTTTTCCTTAACTGTAAGGAAGCACCTACAGTATAATAGGAATCTAAATTCATGTCCCCGAGGACTGCAATCCACTTGAATTCAGGTGGCAGAGGATTCTACATCCACAACCAAGTTTGCTAAGCTCACTTCCTTAGGACGTACACAGCTTCGGTCAGTGCATTAGATGTTAATGCATGGAATGGATATTTCAGCCGTGTATAGTTTGTGCACACGTACGGTATGCACATTTTCTGGTATTCAAATATGAATTAAATGTCACAGATTTAGAGTTTCAGCTTCCATTAGCAAAAATTGTTGAAGCCTCTGTTTTTATGGATAAGCTAAGAAAATGTCGCAAACATCTGGGATTTTGTTTTACAATTTCTGTTTGAATCAGTTAATCAACAAAACGCTCGAAATTTAAGTTTCACATATATATTATCAGCATTTCGTTTGATACATGAGGAGATCACTCACCTGTCATACATGACAAAGATTCAACAAAAATCCATATATCGAACAATATTATTTTAACTTCGTACTTTTATTTTCTTTTGAGTAAAATACACTGGAGGTCCTAAAAGTATTCCAAGTGTGTCAAGTAGGTCCTAAAAGTTCGAAATCGTTCACCGCGGGTCCTATATGTGTATTTTACCCGCGACATTTAGGACCTACTTGACACACTTGGAATACTTTTAGGACCCGCGGTGAACGACTTACACACATTTAGGACACGCGGTGAACGATTTCAAACTTTTAGGACCTACTCCCTCCGTCCGAAAAAGCTTGTCCCAAGCTTGTCCCTCAAATGGATGTATCTAGCACCAACAAGCTTTTTCGGACGGAGGGAGTACTTGACACACTTGGAATACTTTTAGGACCTCCAGTGTATTATTTGCAAAAGAGGAATCAATGTGAGAGAACCGCGTATCTGATATATCATATATTACAAAAAATATCCAAGGATGTATGTACAGAATCCTAATCAAACACATGTTTAACATTAATTAATATCATTCATCACCCTACTTTAGAAACTCTAAACACATTTTCCAACTAAGAAAATTCTAGAGCAAGAGATAAGATAAGATGCTAATTAAATAATGAGACAGAGAAAATGCTTAAAAAAACTAAGATTTGAAGGTTACACACAAATGGCCTCAACCATTTGGGGTATTTTGGAAAATTAATCACACAGCCCTCTTAAAAAATATTGGTATTTTCTCTAGTATGCTTCTGTAATTACATAACAGTGAGTAGTGAGAGAGATCAATCGTACTTAATGACGCAAACAAATGAAATATGCTACTTTAATTTGATCATCAAAATATTCCTCATGAAAAGGAAAATAGCTTGACATCAAATACAGAAAATAACTAACATCATTCCAATTTCCAAGCTATGCCTAAGAACCTGATAAAATGTGATAACAAGCATAATCATAGGTTTACATCACGTGGCGGCGGGTAATTTGTGGGAGGATTAGAGTGGAGGGATAATTGTGGAAAGTAATATGTTGATCCCCTGGACCTCCGTGACGCGACTATGGACGACTATGGATGCATACAGATTGACAACCCATTCATCCACTGCTGGATGCACCATCGGGAGCCGGTATGTTACAGTTTATTGCCTATGCTCAGTATTTTTTTTCATCGAACCACAGTAGCATGTCATGCAGAAACTTTCAAGTTCATTTGATAACACTAAGTATAAGAATAGATGATGGAATTAGTACAAGAAGCTTTTGTGTTCGTACGAGGAACCAACAAGTTAGGACTACTGAAAATAAGTAAAACTACTAGCAATCGACCAGTTAACCTTATATTACCCAGGACTTGACAAATAAGAAATTCTAAAAAGCTAGGTAAATTATCTATTAAGTGTACTGATATATTTATTTATTTTGCTGTATTTGACTTGGTAAGTTCAAAACCAGACTGATTATGTTTCTGTTTTATATATGGAGGATATATTGTTATTTTGAGCGTAGTGCATAAATATTTGCCTGTATATCAATGTTAGGTTGGAGGCTTGCAAATGTAGGCCCCGGTTATATTGCAATCCATCACAAATACAAGGTTTATACTGGGGTTTCTAGTTACATTTCGACATCATAATAACAGTATGACATCTCTCCTGCTTAAAAAAAGAGTAAGGTTCTGTCGTACGTCGCGTTTTCATCCAACCCTCCACACCCCACCCTCACGTATGCTCTCTCTCCCCACCCACATCCTTCGTTTCCGGTTTTATTGATTTTTTTTCCCACCGTTTTTCCTTAAAAACCGCCTCAACTGCCCCACATCTTATTGACTTACCAAATAAAAGTTTCTTTGGTAAGTCAATAAGTATTGATTCAATTGGCAGATAAAGTCTACTTTTAAGTATGTAATCACATTAATAATAAAATGACAGGTAAATCACGGCCATTACATACAAAATATTTATGCCCCTGTTGCAACGCACGGGCAATTATCTACTATATACTTAACAAAAGTAGCCTTAAAAATGAGAGTTATTTGCAGAAGAGAAGCGAATTAACAAGGGGAGTTTATCCCAAAGAAAAGGAACCTTATTGCAATGTTAGTCCCAAAATATATCAAATGAGCTGCCAAAACAATAAAATGCACAAGTTATTGGTGGAGAATTAGTGACGATATCATCATCTACAAAAATAATGACAATATGCATGACAATTCAACAATGTAGTATCATGCAAATAGAGATTTTTTAGCTCCAATCCAAAAATTAGCCTCACAATGATGTTAATGAAATCATGAATCATTTGAGTATCTTAAGAGGTTGTGGGTGGGCTTGGGAAACCCATGCGATGAGGAGGACAAGGATTTCTTCTACGCCTCGACCACTATCACCATTGGCAACGGGGCTCGCGCTCCCTTTTGGGAATCCCCGTGGCTCAATGGGTGCAAGCCAAAGGACATCGCCCCACTGATTTTTGGGGCTTCCAAGAGGCAGAATAGGAAAGTCAAGGAGGCCTTGTTTGACGACGCTTGGATCAACAAGATTGATATGATGACCGCCTTCACCTATGACCATCTTCGGCAATCCGTTATCCTTTGGACTTGCCTGCGTGGGATCCACCTTTCCGAGGCGGAGGAAGATACCATTTTATGGAAGCATACTGCCAATGGGGATTACTCTGCGTCCTCTACGTATAACGTGCAATTCTTGACCATCACTTGTACCGACATGAACAAGGTGGTTTGGAAACCTTGGGCCCCTCCGAAAGTAAAATTCTTTGCTTGGCTTGCCATCCAAAATAGGCTTTGGACGTCTAACCGCTTGACCAAGAGGGCATGGCCAAACGATGGCCCTTGCCCGCTTTGCAAGAGAGAGCAAGAATCCGTTGAGCACCTCTTCTTCAAATGTCGATACACTCTGAGACTTTGGGCTTTGGTCAATGAATGGCTTCATCTTGAGAGTGTCGACACTTCCATTTGGGCAACTTGAAGGAGCATCAAAGATTGGTGGATTGACATGGCTTCTACCCGAAGAATTCATCTCACTATGCTTGTGAGTTCGACCATTTGGGGTAAAAGGAACGCGCGTGTCTTCCGGAACCACTGTGCCCCATTCGTTCATCCTCCTCGATGCCATCAAGAGAGGGGCAAGGCTTTGGGCCATTGCGGGTGCGAAATATTTGGGCCAAATCATGCCGCGAGAGTAGTGACCTTGTACTTTATCCTTTGATTTGTTTCTTGTAACTCTTGTCCAACTCCTCCTTAATTAATAGATGAGGCAAATCTTTTGCCTCTGTTTCGAAAAAAAAAAGGGTCTGTGATCTCTCAATTCATGAATGATGTCGATCAGGCTAAACGAATGCATGTTCGTCATTAATTCCACATATATAACATGCATCCCAACTAAATATATGTATTTCATTACTCTTTTTCCCACAGAAGATCCGTCACAGGGGTACCAAAAGGGGCGGGAACTACTGTAGATGTTCACTGCATTGCATGTACTATGTGATTACCAGCGACATACTAGTGTACTACTCCCTCCGTTTCATAATGTAGTGCGTATAGATTTTTTGAAAAGTCAAACTTTGCAAACTTTGACCAAGTTTATAGAGAAAACTATTTATATCTACAATATCAAATAAATAAAATATGAAACTACGTCTTATGATGAATCTAACGATATATGTTTGGCATTCTAGATGTAAATGTTTATCTCCAAAAGTTTGGTCAAAGTTTGTGACGTTTGACTTTTCTAAAAATCTACATGCACTACATTATGGAACGGAGGGAGTATGAACTAGCTAGAGTTTGCAACCGCAAGTTAGATGCATATCGCTGACGCGCACTGTCAGCAACATTTGCATCTATACAAGTCGGGTAGTTGGGTGTGTTTGCAGACTAGTACAAGTGCATACATATGCATTAAAGTGAAGTAGTCAGTTCAAGATAGTGTTCGTTCGTACACAGCAAACTTTAACTATTTGTGACTGATGGATTGATGGGTGCTGGGCCAGCTCTTGTACGAACTAACAGCGTGTCCAAGATCCAAACAAAAGCAAGCTATAGGGATCACGTTGCCTCCACTGCTAGGTACTCCCTTGTGAAAAAATTAACAAGTTCTTGAGAGAGAGAAAGAGTGGTAGTGGACATATCTATTTCATGTGTAGCCGGCCAGTGCTGCCCTTGATAAACAAATCTCGAAGCGAAACAGAGATTAAGCAGAAAAAATTAACAAGTTCTTGAGAGAGAGAGGGGTAGTGGCCATATGTATTTCATGTGTACGGCCGGCCAGTGCTGCCGTTGATAAACAAATCTCGAAGCGAAACAGAGATTAAGCAGAAGCGGAGAGCCGGTAGAGGCGGTGGTGGACATATGTATGGATGGAGGGATTGGCTACGTACTCTGCCGCGGAGGCGTACTCGTAGAGGCGGCCGCGCGGGGAGAAGACGACGAGAGCGACCTCGGCGTCGCAGAGCACGCCCAGCTCGAACGCCTTCTTCATCAGCCCTCTCCGCCGCTTCAAGAACGTCACCTGCCGGCTGGTCGCGTCCTCGATCCGCCGCATCTCCCGCCGACCCCTCCTTCCAGTCGTCGTGTTCCTCGCTACCGCGGCCGTATCCACGATCCGCTGCTGCTGGACGCCTTCGCCTCCCTCAACAGGCGCCATGGACGGACGGACGGATGGATGGATCTAGGAAGTGGAGTATAGCAGCGGCGGCCGCCAGAGACGAGGGATTTTTTGGGGGTGAAAAGGAGGGGATTTTGTTACTTAGAAAGGAAAGGCTCCGAGGACGGGGATGGAGGCCGCCCCACAAATGGCCACACCTGGTTGGACCGGACGACACTACCACGTACGTAGTACTCTAGTACTACTCCTCGTCTCCTCCCACTCATATGTGTAGGTATATGTGTACCTCAGATTGATTCCCCACACTCTCTCCTTTCCCAATTGGCTCTTATATATTGCTATCCCTATTTCCTTCGTCCAGATTTATTGCGCTCCCTTTATTTTGGGTTAAACTTTGATCATCTATGTAATTAACAATATGAGATATATGCTTAAAAAGTATACTATTGGATTTGTGTTCGAAAGAGATTTCGCACAGTATAATTTTTGTGACGTATAATTCATATTTTATTAGTGAAACTTATGATTAAAATTTGACCAAAAATAAGAGCAGGCCTAATAAACCCGGACGGAGAATGCACCTCGTTGGTCTCCACAAAAGTGAAGACTACTGCCAACACAGAACTTAGTCCCATGCTAATTTGATTATGGGGGAAGAACTATTCTAGCAAAGACTAGATTAGGTTTACCTAGGAAAGATTTCGTTAGGATATTGTACTAGATAATGTCTAATAATGCGTGACATGACCCGTCAACACGCCGACGGGTGACCACAGACTGATATTAATGTCAGTAGCAATAGATGACCGTAGAGAGGCGCATATATACATCTCTATATGCTCCCGGTGGTTGCGGAGTTAACATATCATGTACTTTATTTTTAAGATTCGTGTACGTGGTCCCGATAAGATAAGAGCAAAACTATTCAGAAGATTCTGCACAAACATTTTTTTTAATTACTTATTTCGTGCTTTTAGTCTTTTTTATGAGAGGGCCTATATTGCTTCGGCCAATGCCTTGTTATACCACTACTCGTCGCCTGACCAACTCGAGCCCACATAATGCCCAACAAAACTATTAAAAAAGGTAGAGTGAGAGTTGAGCTTGTTTAGCTCTTTGAGGGGCAATGAATCTATTTATGAATATGATAATTGCTACTCCCTCCGTTCCATAATTCTCGTCGTGGTTTTAGTTTTTATGGAATGGAGGGAATACCATGCAACGCGACACCCAATGCGACGAGGACACTATTGGATCATTTATTTTAGCGAGTTTTTTTTATCAAAGATGTTATCAAGTTAACAATAACTGAAAAAAAAGCTTAGTACTACTCCCTCCGTTCTACAATGTAGTGCATATAGATTCTTTGGAAAGTCAAACCTCACAAACTTTGACTAAGTTTGTGAAGAAAAACATTTACATCTAGAATGTCAAACATATATCATTAGATTCATCATAAGATAGTTTCATATTATATATATTTTGTATTGTACATATAAAATAGTTTTCTCTATAAACTTGATCAAAGTTTGCAAAGTTTGACTTTTTAAAAAATCTATGCGCACTGCATTATGGAACGGAGGGAGTACTAAAACTGTACGAAGGCATGCATGCATCTAGGCTACTTTTTTAAAGTAGGCTGATGCAGCTAGACTGGACCAACGCCTGCATGCTGTGCTAGCATGCTCGTCCCAAAATAATTTCAGTACGAATTCAACGTTCATGCACCGCAACCTCAAAAGACAAGCATCTGACTTGACTTGGATAGATGCAGCGTGTCTGTGTACAGTGTGCACGTGGTTTACTACTCCCCAGAAAGGGCAACTGGTTGTCACCCACTCGCAGCGGCCACCAGCCATTGCAGGCGGCTGAGGCGGGACCCTTGTCCGTACGACGGCGCGTGGTTCTGTACGGAGGGGCGAACCTTCGGTCGACACGCAAGGGCGTACTAGGACCACCGCGAGCGGCCCGGAGACCGATCCAGACCCGTGGTCCGGTCTGCTAAACAATAAAAAAATAAAAGGCACGCAGTGTTAAAAAAAAAAGTACATCGGAAGTGCCGTACATGCAAACACACCAACGATCATAGCCGCGGACTGAATTCAGACGGATCCGCTGGAGACCAACGCCGGCCTGTTCCAAGCAAATCCGATGGAGACCAACACCAACCGGATCCAAGACACTAAGGGCCCGTTCGGATCCTCTCCACGAGCCAGCTTCCCAGAATACCTGCATGAATCGATCCCGAACGCTCCAGCTTCGCGGAGACGAGGATCCAGCCAATGCAAATTTCGCGGAGACGAGAAAGCTTCGCTAAAACGAGAAGTTGGAGTTCGATGAAATTACATGGGAATGCCACCGCTAAGTTGCGTACCAGTTCGATGAGCCTCCCGATTTCTTTTCTCCCGAGCTCTCGTACGAACCAGCCAGTAGACGTGGGCGCATCAGGGTCATCCACATCCTTCACTCCGAATTGGGCCTGCAGCCCATGTCACCATCTGTGTTCCCTAATAGCCCATGTCCACACCATTCGCTCCAAACAGCCCTGTACCCCAGCGCTAGCCCATGAGAAGCTGGCCACAGCCTCCCGAACGCACGCAGCTCCTCACGGGAAGCTGGAAGCGTGGATTTCCTGAACCTGGAGAGGTTCAGAACGGGGCGTAAAACTCCCTAAAGAAAGGACGTGAGCCTCCCGCCAGCGAGGGACCGGAGTCCGCCGCACCTCCAAGACACATAGAGCCACCGGAGGCGGGGTGGACCGCCGACGGCGTTGACAAGAGGGGCGAAAACTCTAATCGCATCTAGATCGCCCGTGAAGGGGGAGGGGAGGGGTGAAACAAATAACAAACTATGAATGCTTTTCTGATTGCCGAATTTTATTGGACGCAAGAACTCCTAGTTAAACAAGTTTGTTTTATTTTCTACTTTCAAAAAAATTGTTTTGTTTCCTTTATGTTAGTACTCCTAGTCTCTTCTTCTTTTTGTGGAAAGGACCTCAGAATTCTATTGAAACCAAGCAATGGAACAAAGCACCCCAACATAGAAGAAAATAGCAAACAAGTCCCTGGAGAACCAACCCACCTCCCCATCCACCGCGGGCTGCCGGCGCGACCCCGCTACCACTGCCGCCGCTCTCACCCAGAGTCGGCGTGACCTTAGAATCTGCAGCCGGATTGAATGCGGCCGGGAAATCTTCAGCCTCGCCCCTAGAGGACCAGCACACCGGAGAGAGAGGAAGGCTGGCCATCGCTTCACCACGCCAGCGACCACACATCCCTGAAGTCCTCGGAAAGCTCCTGTACAGGCGACGAAGACAGCTAGCGCCAGCCACTAGCTCGTCACCGCACCACCCCCAGCACCCCCAAAGCATGGCCAGGATCAGCCATAGCATGGCGAAGACGGGATCGAGGGACAAAATCTCCACCAGCCGGCCGTCGCCTCCGCCGCGAAGACCGCACCTGGAGCACTAGAGCCCCCCGAATCGACGAATCTGGGAGCAGAAAGACCTCACACTAGTAGAAAATAGGGCATTAGTCCCGGTTTTGCAACCGGGATTAAGCAATCGAGACTAAGCAATCGGGACTAAAGGCCCCCACTTTTAGTCCTGGTTGTGTTACGAACCGGGACTAAAGGAGCTCCACGTGGCCGCTGTGGGGCGCCCAGGCAGGAGGACCTTTAGTCCCGGTTGGTAAAACCGACCGGGACTAAAAGGCAGCCACGCGTCAGCACCTGCCAAGCGCTGGGGTTTTTGTTTTTGTTTTTGTTTTTGTTTTGAAATGAGGGGTTTAGGGTTTTGGAGGGTTTAGGGGTTTCATATTGTGTTTCCCCCTTTTCTTTTTGTGTTTACCATTCAATTCTTTTACATTTAGGGTTTTCGTTTTTATTTTACGTTTTCCATTCAACTCGACGCTAGCTACTACATATAGCAATGAAGGAACCATTACACAAATCGTCATGAATATAGAGAGAAATGACCTCTCTTTCTCCGTGCTTGGTCGAACAACAAGTTTTCGTATATCTATTCGACGCTACTACGTATAGTACACGTTCATGCATATATACAATGTAACATCTCTTACGATCCCTAATATCTAATTACCAACATTACTACCAATTCTCGATGGTATTCTCCGGTTTTATTTATGATCTCTTGAAGGAAGAATCCCGCCAATTCCTCTTGAATTGCTCGTATGCGAGCCTTTGGTAGGAGTTCGTCCCGCTTCCGTTCGATCTAATTTAAAAAAGGGGGTCAATATATATATATATATATATATGAATGAAACTCAACACAATTGATGGTAATAAAATAAATTTGTGAATATTGTTTACGTACTTCAAGTTTTTCAAGAAATCTGCCCGTCTCAGAGGTCGTCTGGCGAATGAACTCGCAAACGTAGTATCCACATAAGTTATTCCCGGATCCCTACCTCGAGCACTTTACGAGAATAGAGTTCAATCAAAATAATAATCAAGCATGATAGTGGTATTGAAACTAGAATCAAAGAGATGCGCGGACCTAGCTAGTACTACTTACACTGACTTGTTCAAATCGCAGCTCCTCTCTTCATTCACCCCTAATCTGCTTGGTGAACTCTTTACAAACCCTGCCCGGCAAAGAAAATGAATAAAGGAGTTATTAATTACTTGATATCAGGAAATGAACGATAGTTGCTGATATAGTGCGATAATGATTGAAATTATCTCTGGAGAATTTTTTTCAGGTCCGCCCACATCTCAGGATCTTTACGTAACGAGTCCATGACAAGTACTTTTCCTGCGTCAAACTGAATGACTAGCAGAATAAAGTGGAACCTGCGCATGCATAGCTCATCAATTACACTTAACATCGAGTAAGCGAAACAGAATGATGTGTACAAGACAGTATAACACTCACTGGAAGTTGTAAGGAAATACTATTTCCCTTTTGGTTTGTTGTTTAATTAACGTCCTTAGCAAGTTCTTCTCTGTATCCTTGGCGTTCCATTTTACAGTATATTCATGAATAGTATTTGGGTTAATGAACCCAATGTCATAGATTTGTCTTCTTTTGCATTCGAGGATCTTCTTTCTGCATAATATATATAGTGAGGATAATTATACATGCAATGAACGAGCTGAGCTAGAGACTTAATTACAGAAATGATACTTACAAACAATAGCAACCGACGATAGATTTGTCGATGGCGTCTTGATTGTATAACTGAAATAATTCTTCAAATTCAATGAAAATCTCCTCGTCTCCATTGAAGTAATGCTCATCTTTAATTCCCGCAATGATATAGCTGCTCCCTTGCTTTGAGGCTTCCAAGTACCAGTCATGCAATATTTGCATCATCGTTGGTAGATGCGGGAGCTCCTCAGGTCTGACGAGAGGCTTCCCGTGCTCGAATTTAAAGGCTAACTCAGCCATTTCGAACTGTACCTGATCGCCTAAGTAATCACCAAGAGTGAAACCAGGATCAGCGGCCGCTACCCCCGGATCATTAGCGATATCGGTAAACACCTTGAGCGGGGGGCACGATTGGTTTTTCTGTTAGCCGAGCTAGGGAATTGTTTTCCCCCTTGCACTACTGCTACTTCCCGACCGCTGCTGTGGATCTCTATATGACTTTACAATAGAGCGGTCATAGTTTCATAGCAGCGGAGGCGGCGGTGGTTTTGTAAGGTTTTCCAGCAAGCGCCTCGCTTTTACCGGATCTATTTTCTCCGTTGGATCTGGACGGGTCGGTGCAAGCTGGCGTTTCACGTCGGCAGCCACGATCTCCTTGGTTTCCTCCTCAGTCATGTCGTATGGTTACTTGGCAAGAGCCTTCTTGATGCTACCTGCTCTGGATTTCTTCGCTGTTGTACTACTAGCCGCCGGAGCGGCGGCGGATCTCTTCCGCCAGTGCTAAGGCGGCGGAGGAGGCGGAGTCAGCTAATGCGGCGGATTCTGCTGAGGGGCCTCCTCCGGCGGAGTCCGCTGACGCGGCGGAGACAGCTGAGGCGGCGTAGTGTGCTGACGCGGCGGAGATGGCTGAGGCAGCGGAGACGGCTGAGGCACCGGAGATAGAGCTGGACTGTGAGGAGTCTGCTGAGGGGCCTCCTCCGGCTGAGTCTGCTGACGCGGCGTCCAGTATGGAAGCACGATGCGTTCCTTTCTCCATAGAATGGAAGTCCTTATGGCATCTCCCAGATGAGTCTCCCCTTCACCTGTAGGGTACTCAAGCTCGAGCTGCTCAAATCCGTTGGTAACTCATCCACCCCGACAACAGCATAGCCATCTGGAATCGGAGAGCAATGGTAAGTTCCATCAGGTACACGAGGTAAGGCATAGTGATACGTCTCCAACGTATCTATAATTTATGAAGTATTCATGCCATATTTATAACAATTCTATATGGTTTTGGTATGATTTGATTAGAACTAACCCGGACTGACGCTGTTTTCAGCAGAACTACCGTGGTGTTGTTTTTTTTGCAGAAATGAAAGTTTTCCAAATGAGCTGAAACTTTTTGGAGATTTTTTATTGGACAAATAAAAAATATTGGCACCAAGACCCACTTGAGGGGGGCCACCCAGTGCCCACGAGGCACCAGGGCGTGCCACCCCCCAGGCGCGCCCTAGTACCTCGTGGGGCCCACGTGGCTCCGTTTCGCGTGATTCCAACGCTGAAAAATCATATATATTCAGAAACCCCCGAAAGTTAACCTAGATGAGTTTTTACGCCGCCGCAAGCCTCTGTACCAGAGAGATCCCATCTACAGCCCTTTTCCGGCAAACTGCCGGAGGGGGGAAGGCATCACCGGAGGCCATCTTCATCATCCCGGCGGTCTCCTTGATGAGGAGGGAGTAGTTCACCCTCGGGGCTGAGGGTTTGTACCAGTATCTATGTGTTTGATCTCTCTCTCTCTCGTGTTCTTGAGATGGCACGATCTTGATGTATCGCAAGCTTTGTTGATATAGATTAATCATATGGAGTTTTCCCCTCTCTATCTTCTTGTGATGAATTGAGTTTTCCCTTTGAAGTTTTCTTATTAGATTGAGTCTTTAAGGATTTGAGAACACTTGATGTATGTCTTGCATATGGAATATCTGTGGTGACAATGGGATATTCACTTGATGTATGTTTTGGTGATCAACTTGCGGGTTCCGTGACCTTGGGGATCTATGCATAAGGGTTGGCACACGTTTTCGTCTTGACTTTCCGGTAGAAACTTTGGGGCACTCTTTGAAGTTCTTTGTGTTGGTTTGAATAGATGAATCTGAGATTGTGTGATGCATATCGTATAATCAAACCCGTGGGTACTCGTGGTGACATTGGAGTGCCTAGGTGACATTAGGGTTTTGGTTGATGTGTATCTTAAGGTGTTATTCTAGTACGAACTCTAGGGCTGTTCGTGACAATTAATGGGGATGGCTCATAAGATTGATCGGGAAGGATAACTTTGAGGTGGTTTCGTACCCTACAACAATTTCTTCGTTTGTTCTCCGCTATTTGTGACTTTGGAGTGAACTCTTTGTCGCACGTGAGGGATTTACATATGATTCAACTATGTCAACAATGTTGGGAGATCGCACTAGTGAAAGTATGAACCCTAGGCCTTGTTTCTAAGCATTGCAATACCGTTTTTATACCCGTTTACTATTTGCTACCTTGCTGTTTTTATATTTTTAGATTACAAAAACCTATATCTACTATCCATACTACACTTTTATCACCATCTCTTCGCCGAACTAGTGCACCTATACAATTTACCATTGTATTGGGTGTGTTGGGGACACAAGAGATTTCTTGTATTTGGTTGCAGGGTTGTTTGAGAGATACCATATTCAACCTACGCCTCCCATGGATTGATAAACCTTAGGTCATCCACTTGAGGGAAAATTGCTACTGTCCTACAAAACTCTGTGCTTGGAGGCCCAACACGAGTCTACAAGAATAAGTTGTGTAGTAGACATCAAGCTCTTTTCTGGCGCCGTTGCCGGGGAGGTGAGTGCTTGAAGGTATATCTTTAGATCTTGCAATTGAATCTTTTAGTTTCTTGTTTTATCACTAGTTTGGTTTATAAAAGAAAACTACAAAAAAATGGAATTGAGGTTGCCTCATGTTATTCATCTTTATAATGTCTTTCTTGAAAATAAGGATTCCGATAATTGTGCTCAATTGATAGAAGAAGAATTCAATGAAATGTTTGGCATAAAATCTTTGAATGATGAGCATGATTGCAATGTTGTTAATATGAATTCTTTGAATACCCATGATGCTAATGATATTCAAACCTACAAGCTTGGGGATGCTATGTGTGATGAAGATGATATTTTTACTCCCCCAAGTTTTGATGAGAAAATTTATTATGATGATAACATGCCTCCTATTTATGATGATCATTGTGATGACTTGTATGCTATAAAGAATAATGATAACCATGAAACTTGTCATCATGATTTTAATGTTCAATTTGATTATGCCAATCAAGTATCTCATGACAATTATTTTGTTGAGTTTGCTCCCACTATTATGAATGAGAAGAAAATTGCTTATGTGGAGAGTAGTAAGATTTCTATGCTTATGTATCATGACAAGAATGCTTTGTGTGATGGATATATTGTTGAATTTCTTCATGATGCTACTGAAAATTATTTTGAGAGAGGAATATATGCTTCTACATATTTTAATAATATCAAGTTTCCTCTCTATGCGTTGAAAGTTTTGAAGTCATGCTTGTTTGGCCTTCCTATGCTAGTTGATTCTTGCTCCCATAAACTATTTTCTCACAAAATCCCTATGCATAGGAAGTGGGTTAGGCTTAAATGTGCTAGTCATATGCTTCATGATGCTCTCTTCGTGTTTCAATTCTTTACTTTTATGTGAGCATCATTAAAATTATCATGCCTAGCTAAAAAAGGCATTAAAGAAAAGCGCTTGTTGGGAGACAACCCAATATATATCCTTTCTGTTTTAGTGTTTTCACATGATTAAGCTACTGTTGTAATCATGTTTTATATGTTTTGTTTCAATAAAGTGCCAAGTAAAACCTTTGGGATAGTGTGGATACTTGTTGATTCAATTCTGTGCAAAAACAGAAACTTTTGCCTCCAGTGTTTAATTTCTCAGATTTTACTGGAGCATCAAAAAATTCTGAAATTTTTATACAGCATTGATATGCAAATTGTTGACATTGTCCTAATTTTTCAGAATTTTTAGAGTTCCATAAATATGGTAGTTGCTCAGATCATTACAGACTGTTCTGTTTTTGACAGATTCTGTTTTCAATGCATAGTTTGCTTGTTTTAATGTTTCCATAGCTTATATTATGAGATATAAATTGTGGAAATGATAGAATACAGAAGGCATTATATGGGAAAAATTGTGAATCTTGTCTTGGACAGTACCTAAGTGATGGTTTATTCTTTATCATACTAACCGTTCTCACGAAGTTCCGTTAAGTTTTGTGTGATTGAAGTTTTCAAGTTTTGGGTGAGATATCGATATGAGGAAAATAAGGAGCGGCAAGACCCTAAGCTTGGGGATGCCCAAGTCACCCCAAGGTAATATTCAAGGAAGACCCAAGCAACTAAGCTTGGGGATGCCCCGGAAGGCATCCCCCCTTTCGTCTTCAACACTATCGGTAACCTCACTTGGAGCTATATTTTTATTCGTCACATAATATGAGTTTTGCTTGGAGCGTCATTTTCTTCTGTTGATATTTGTTTTGTGTTATCAATAATTATGTTTTGTATCTTTTAGTTCAATAAAATGCCAATTGTAGCCTTTACCATGCTTAGTTTACAAGTTCATGTGTTGCTGTTTGAAAACAGAAAGTTTTCTGTTATGTCCAGAATATTCCTGTATAGTCAGAACATGATAAAAATCTGAAATTTTTACACAGTAAGAATGAATGAGTTCTCTGTCACGTGGTAATTTTTCAGAATTTTTGGAGTTAGGGAAGTATGGATTCTTATTCACCTTTTACAGACTATTCTGTTTTGGCAGATTGCTGTTATAGTTGCATTGTTTGCATATGTTTGCATGTTTAATGTTTCTATTTGAGGATAGGAGTATTAAATATGAAGAGGCATTTAGTATGCAATGTTTAATTATAATTTTTGTGATTTGCTACAGTAGAGAATGTTAAGGTTTTGAGTTGATTTATACTAACTTATCTCACGAGTTCTTGTTGAGTTTTGTGTGGATGAAGTTTTTAAGATTTATAGAAACCGTGATATGAGAGGAATTAAGGAGACACAAAAGCTCAAGCTTGGGGATGCCCAAGGCATCCCAATATAATATTTCAAGAAGTCTCAAGCATCTAAGCTTGGGGATGCCCCGGTTGGCATCCCACCTTTCTTCTTCAACAACTATCGGTCAGTTTTGGTTGAGCCTAAGTTTTTGCTTCTTCACATGATATGTGCTATTCTTGGAATGTCATTTTATTTTGTTTTCTTTGCTGTTTGAATAAAATAATAAGACCTGAAATTTTTAAATGAGAGAGAGTCCTTACATAGCTACTTAATTGTTTCACTACTCATTGATCTTCGCTTATATATTTTGGAGTAATGGTAATGGTAATGGTAATTTGCACAAGATATATTTTGGAGTAATGGTAATGGTAATGGTAATGGTAATTTGCACAAGATATATTTTGGAGAGAGTCTTTAATTCTCATGCTTCACTTATATCTTTTTGAGAGTTAATAATAGTAATGGTAATTTGCACAAGATATGAATATTCGAGAGGGATATAATAAAAACTTTCACATAGATCATTGGATATGATAAGTGTGATCCCTTGCAATGAAAATAATGAAAGAGATCATATGCTAATCTTATGGAAAGTAATGACATTACATAAAAAAAGTATAAGTGGTAAAATTTATTGGAGGTTAACAAGCATAGCATTAGTCAATGATGCAATTCATGAAAAAGTTAATAAGGGAAGAGAAGATTCACATGCAAATATACTATCTTGGATATCTTTTATGATTGTGAGCCCCCATTAAGTATTTTATGTCAAAGTGTTGACGTTGGACAAGGAAGAAAACGTAATGAATTATGTTTGTTCATATTCACATAGAAGTTATATTGTTATAGATCCTCCAACATGTGGTGCTTGCCCAATATCTTTGCTAGCCAAAAATCCGCACTAAGTAGAAATACTACTTGTGCATCCAAAAACCCTTAAACCCAGTTTCTTGCCATGAGAGTCCACCATATCTACCTATGGATTGAATAAGATCCTTCAAGTAAGTTGTCATCGGTGCAAAAAAGCAATAAAAATTGCTCCTAAAATATGTATGATCTTTTATTGTAATGGAAATAAGCGTTGTACGAACTTGTGATGGTAAAGAAATAAAAG
The DNA here is from genome assembly GCA_039707655.1 of Elymus sibiricus. Lineage (NCBI taxonomy): Eukaryota > Viridiplantae > Streptophyta > Magnoliopsida > Poales > Poaceae > Elymus > Elymus sibiricus. The sequence goes on from CM077674.1 coordinate 30,138,327, forward strand.
CGACGGACTGCATAATAAAGGTTGCTATCACAAGGGGCAATATAACGTGACGTTCCTTTGCATTAAGGGCTTGTGCATCCAAAAATAAAAAGCGCATGACAACCTCTTCTTCCCTCTGTGAAGGGCCTATCTTTTACTTTTATGCATTTACTTTTATGTATTTACTTTTTATGCAAGAGTCAATAGTGTTCTCCTCTACTTCCTTTTTATTTTTCTCTTTTGCAAGCATCATGTGGTGGGGAAAGATCTAGGCACATATATCCAGTTGGATATGAGTGATCATGAGTTATTATTGTTGACATCACCCTTGAGGTGAATAAGTTGGGAGGCGAAATCACAAGCCCCTATCTTTCTATGTGTCTGGCTGAAACTTTTGCTCCATATATATGTCGTGAGTGTTAGAAATCATAGAAGACTAAATGATGGTTGAGTATGTGCACTTGCTAAAAAGCTCCTACATGAGACCCTTCCTGAAAATATGATGAATTGCAATTGCATTGTTGACTAGAATAGTTTGTTAGTTTCCAAGAAAGTTTATGCCTTATACTTCATTGTTGTGATGAATTGTTACTTGCTCATGAGAAGTTTTATGATAATAAATATTGCTGTTATAATAATGATCTTGCTTTGAATCATTCAAGTCCAATGTCCATGCTATAAAAGAAAAGATTATATGATGATTATGATAGGTAGCATTCCACATCAAAATTTCTGTTTTTAATTGCTACTTTATCATGATGACTTTTATGAGAGAAAGTTGTTGTTATGATGCTAGGAAAAGTGATTGAAATTATCATTGATCAAACTTATGCACTATGCTAGCATTCACACTTCATAAATTATTTCTTTTATCATTTACCTACTCGAGGACGAGTAGGAATTAAGCTTGGGGATGCTGATACGTCTCCAACGTATCTATAATTTATGAAGTATTCATGCCATATTTATAAAAATTCTATATGGTTTTGGTATGATTTGATTAGAACTAACCCGGACTGACGCTGTTTTCAGCAGAACTACCGTGGTGTTGTTTTTTGTGCAGAAATGAAAGTTTTCCAAATGAGCTGAAACTTTTTGGAGATTTTTTATTGGACAAATAAAAAATATTGGCACCAAGACCCACTGGAGAGGGGCCACCCAGTGCCCACGAGGCACCAGGGCGCGCCACCCCCCCAGGCGCGCCCTGGTACCTCGTGGGGCCCACGTGGCTCCGTTTCGCGTGATTCCAACGCTGAAAAATCATATATATTCAGAAACCCCCGAAAGTTAACCTAGATAAGTTTTTACGCCGCCGCAAGCCTCTATACCAGAGAGATCCCATCTACAACCCATTTCCGGCACCCTGCCGGAGGAGGGAAGGCATCACCGGAGGCCATCTTCATCATCCCGGCGGTCTCCTTGATGAGGAGGGAGTAGTTCACCCTCGGGGCTGAGGGTTTGTACCAGTAGCTATGTGTTTGATCTCTCTCTCTCTCTCGTGTTCTTGAGATGGCACGATCTTGATGTATCGCGAGCTTTGTTGATATAGATTAATCATATGGAGTTTTCCCCTCTCTATCTTCTTGTGATGAATTGAGTTTTCCCTTTGAAGTTTTCTTATCGGATTGAGTCTTTAAGGATTTCAGAACACTTGATGTATGTCTTGCATATGGAATATCTGTGGTGAGAATGGGATATTCACTTGAGTCACTTGATGTATGTTTTGGTGCACTAGTGCAGAATCGGCCTATAGTGCCGGTTCGTAAGGGCCTTTAGTCCCGGTTCAGGAACCGGCACTAAAGGGTGGGGACTAAAGCCCCCCCCCCCCTTTAGTCCCGGTTCAACACGGCCCGGGACCAAAGGCCCACCACGTGGCACGAGCCGGCGCCGGGGGCTGGGGGACCTTTAGTCCCGGTTGGTAACACCAACCGGGACTAAAAGTATTTCATTTAATTCTGGGTTTATGAATTATGGTTTATTTTTCCTTTTAATTTTGTGTTTTCCATTTAATTCTTTTTCATTTCAAACATATTTTACGCTACTACATACTGTACACGTTATGCATATATATAAATAGAATTTCTCGTAGAACCGATCATATATATATCATCGAATTTCTCGTACGACCATTCACATACACATATATATACAATTTGGTATATACAATTTCTCCTACAATTTGCGGATCATTACATGCAGGCATTACAGCTTGTAATGGTATTCTCCTTTGGGATCTATGACCTGGTCGAGCAAAAATCCCGCTATTTCCTCTTGAATTGCTCGTATGCGATCCGTTGGTAGGAGCTTGCCCCGCATCTCCGACAGCTTTAAAGGAGATCAAGATGAATATATTAGTTGTGTGTATATATATTAGATCATGATAAAAAAAATTGTGGATAGTGTTCTGGCAAACGTACCCAAAGTTGTCTTTCAGATTTTTCCATTTCGGACGTCATCATGCGAATGGTCTCGCAAACGTAGTATGCGCATAAATTATTCCCCGGCGCCTGGCTCAGCCACTTTACGAGAATAAAATTCAATCAGATAATAATTAATCAAGCATGATAATGGTATTGAAACTAGAATTAATCAAGCCAGCTAGTACTCCCTTCGTCCGAAAAAGCTTGTCCCAAGCTTGTGCCTCAAATGGATGTATCTAGCACTAACTTGGTGCTAGATACATCCATTTGAGAGACAAGCTTTTTCGGACGGAGGGAGTACTACTTAATTACCTTGGGTCACACCCATTTCAGCTGTTGTTTCCATTCGCCGGTGACCTCTTTGATGAACTTTTGCCAAGCCCTGCCCGCCGGCAAAGAAAATGAATAAAGGAGTTATTAATTAGTTGATATCAGGAAATGAACTAAAGAGGCCGACATAGTGCGATAATGATTGAAATTACCTGTCGACCATCCCCTTCACGATTTCGTATTCGGATGGGTCTTTATATAGTGAGTCCAGTACTTGAACTTTTCCCTTGTCAACTTCAATGATTAACAAGATCCAGTGGAAACTGCATGCGCACATGTTTGTATAATTAAGCGGGCATGTGCATAACTCATCAACTACACTTATTAACATCTAGTAAGCAAAAATAGAATTTGTAGTACAAGATATAGTAACACTCACCCGAAGTTGTAAGGAAGTAGTATTTCTGGTTGGGTGTTTAGTCGCTTCAAAAACTCTAGCAAGCTGATCTCTGTGTCTTTTCTCGACCATTCAATTGACCATGTCTCTTGATTAATCGTATTTGGGTCAATGAACCCAATGCCATAGCGTGTAGCTTTTTTCATTTCATACATCTTCATTCTGCATAATACCACAGAAAAGAATATAGTGAGGATAATTACAGGTAATGAACGAGCACAGCTAGCTAGAGACTTAAATTACAGAAAGAAATCACTTACAGACAATAGCAACTGACGATAGATTTGTCGAGTGCGTCTTGATTGAATAACTGAAACATCTCTTCAAACTCAACCACAAATCTTTTGCATTGAAGTAATGCTCTTCCTTGACTTTCACCATGAGGGACTCTCGATCGGTCTTTGATGCTTCTATCATGTACCACTTATGCAAATTGTACATTCTCGTTGGTAGAAGCGGGACCTGCTCAGGCTTGACCAGAGGTTGGCCGCGGGCATATTTCCATCTTAGTTCCTCCTCTTTAAACACGGGGAGTTCCTCGGTGCCTAGGAGTTGTTCAATAGTGAGACCGGCCTCTTTAGCCTGCCTTCTATGATCGTCGGTTATTACCAGATGATGGGCGGTACTCACATGTGTTTGTACAATGAGCGGGGGGATCGATTGCACTGCCTGTTCTCCCAGCTGGGGAACAGTTTTCCCGCTTTTTTTGCCAACTGCTTGGCTCGAGCTCGAGCTCGACTCCTTTTGTTGTGCCTAATATAACTTCTTGATACAACGCTCATAGTCTGAGTCCATATGCTTGACAGCCGGTTGAGCATTATCAATAAAGTGTCGTATGACATCCTCACGTACTTTCTCCTTTGGCGGCGGGGGCGGTTTCGGTCCAAAATGGGCCTTCAATTGGGCAGCCACTTCGGCTTTGGTTTCCTCTTCAGTCAGGTGGTAAGGCAATTTCGGAAGAGGCTTGAGGCTTGGACCATATTTGTATTTCTTGCCTGTTGTACCGCTAGCCGTCGTAGCTGCGGCGCCTCTCTTCTGCTGTTGCCTAGGCGGCGGAGACGGCTGACGCGGTGCCGGACTTGGAGGAGGAGGAGTCGGCTGACTCGGTGCCGGACTTGGAGGAGGAGGAGTCGGCTGACGCGGTGCCGGACTTGGAGGAGGATGAGTCGGCTGACGCGGTGCCGGACTTGGAGGAGGAGGAGGAGGAGTCGACTGACGCGGCGGCGGACTTGGAGGAGTAGGAGTCGGCTGACGCGGTGGCGGACTTGTTGCAGCAGGAGTCGGTGGCCTTGGAAAGACGATGCAATCCTTTTTCCATAGAATGATACGATGTATGGCCTCTCCCAGTGTGCTCTCCTCGTCACCTCCAGGAATGTCAAGCTGTAGCTCGTAATATCCTAACATCACTTCATCAACCCCGACACGAGCATAGCCAGCTGGAATCGGATTGCAATGGAAGGTTGCTTCAGGGGGATTTGTTAAAGCATAGCCGTCCGCCACCTTCATGTATAGGTTCTTCACTTTCATGTGTAGCTCACAAGTAGTCCTATCTTTGATATCATCCACAGGGTATCTAGCCAGCAGTGCATCATCGGCCGGGGTGGAACCCACGCTGCTTCTCGGCATAGATGGGACGGTGCTATCCAATGCTGGATCGATCTGCTCCTGCTGCCGCTGAGACGCCCTTTCCTGGCTAAGTGAGTCGATCTGCTCCTGCTGCCGCCTGAAAGCGCGTTCCAACTCCAAGTGCTTTGATTCCAGGCCTTCAAGGCGGAGTGCTTTCTTCTTCCTCTGCTCCTCCTCCAGCTTCCTCTTCTGCTCCTCCTGCTGCTTCTTTCTCGCACGGCTTCTGTAATCGGCATTCCAATCCGCAAACCCCTCAAACCACGGAACAACGCCTTTGCCTCGTGTTCTTCCCGGGTGTTCAGGATTCTTCAGGGCGCGCGTAAGCTCGTCGTTCTCTCTGTTGGGCGTGAACACCCCCGTTCGAGCTTCTTCTATTGCAACAAGTAAATTGTCCTGAGCTTTTTTAAGACTTGCCCGCTCCATAATCAGCCCTGTCTCTGGGTCCAACTTCCCCCCATGCGCATAAAACCAAGTCCTGCACCTGGGGGGCCAGTCCAATGTAACTGGAGTGACCCCTGCATCCATCATCTTTTGCTGAGCGAGATCCCACTTAGGCAGGGCCACCTGGTAGCCACCTGGCCCCAGAGTATGGTGCCACTTCTTTTTCGCAGCATTAATCTTGTTTTGTCTCGACCGTTCCTGAGCTAGTTCCGATTCCTTGAACTTCACGAAATCGTCCCAGTGATCTCTTGCCTTCTCCAGTGTTCCATTGAATTCTGGAGTCTGCTTTCCTGCTCTGACATACGCGGCCCATATATTTTTCTTGTGGTTGTTGAATGCTATCGCCATCTTCTTAAGAGCACTCTTCCTGACTTTCGCCAGATCTGCATCTGTCAAATGATCTGGTAGGGTGAAATGTGACATGAGCGATTCCCAAAGCAGATCTTTTGCTCTTTCGTCGACAAAAGTAACTCCTGGATCTCCCTTTGCTGGCTTTTTCCATTCTTGAACGGAGATCGGGATTTGGTCCCTGACAATAACTCCGCATTGACGAGTGAACTTGGTCGCATTCTTCTTAGGTTCAAGCGGTTCGCCATTTGATTTGATGGCATCGATGTTGTACTTTACGCCAGCCTGCAACCTTTTGGTCGGGCCTCGAACTGCCCTGCCGCTTGTAGAAGATTTGCTCGATCCGGAGGGCTAAAAGAAGAAAGATCGATTTGTTAATATATACAAATCAATTAATACATGTAATGATCACCGGATGGCTTATATAATAAATATACCTCGTCGGTCTTTGTTATTTGAAGAACATTTCCTTCGTCATCATTGTTGTCACCTTCATCTATTCGTTCGTCTTCATGAAACATCATACCCTCACCCGTAGTGTTCAGATATTGCGAGCCGTCATCATGATCATCTGGGCTTGGGGAGCGTATGATGTCGAACAGAGCCTCTTCTCCTTCTCTGCCGGTATTGTCCATAGCTTTTTATTTAACTAATCCAGAAGAAAGATAAAACAATTTAGTATTCAAATTAGAATGCATGCAATCAATAAGGAAAAACTGAATCATAGTAGATAATATGCATCTCAAATAATCCAGATAATATGCATCATCGAATATAATCTCGAATACATCGTCTCGAATATTATCGAATAATATAATCTCGAATACATCGTCTCGAATATAATCTCGAATACATCTCGAGTATTATCACTAATACATCTCGAATATTATCATATATATATATATAACATCACTAGCTAATACAGATCGAATATTATCGAAGAATCTAGTTCACTCGCGGTTCCTGAGGCGCGGGCGGTGGACACCCAAAGAGAAGGAACCATCACAGGATCATAGCTCGGGTGAGATCCCTGAAGAACCTGCCAGGTATTGGAGAACCTGACGTCCAACGCATCCATGTAGCGACGGACGTGCTCGTCCTCCTCCCTGACACGGCGACGTACCACCTCCGGCGGGGCCGGCTGCCTCCGCACCGAAAGTGGCCCACACGAACGCCACCAAAGAAGCTCCGGGTCGACGACGGGACCCGGGGCCGGGTTCCTCACCAAGCTGCGCGCCCCTGAAGGTAGCACCTCCCAGTGCCAGCCCGGCGGAGCCAAGTCCCGAACGTGGCGCCTCTGAAGCAGGACGTCGTCGCGAACGAGTCGACGACGAGGATGCGGGCCGGGCATCGTTGACGTCGAGAACAAATTCTTATGAAAAAAATTTCCTATATATGCAATGTCATTTTATTAGGAAATTTTGAGCAAAATATCCTCTTTTCAATTATAATGTCCCATGCCTAGGTTATAACTACCCTAATAATTAATATTCCTTTCTCAAAAAATTCCGAAACTTTTCCCACTTATATATAGTCCTTCTAACAAATATATATATGGTCAACTTTTTCCTATGCAACTTTTTTATATGCAATTTTTTTCTATACTATGATATACAACATTATATAAAATTAAAAAACAGAAAAAGAAACACTAATTAAGCATACTTCTATACATCCATTAAAAAACAGAAAAACAACATTATATAAAAAAAATTCTATACTAATTAAACACTAATTATATCCATCTAACATGCATTCATATATACATATATAATAGTGAAAAAATAATCATCTAAAACAACTAAAACATCTAAATAAAACATCAAACATTCATGCATACATGTATAAAAAAAACTAGTGAAAAAAAATCGCCGGAGGGGGCGGCCGCGCGAGCTCACAGCGGACGGACGGCGGCGTCGAGGTGCAGGGGCGCGGACGGACGGCGACGGCGACGGCGAGGTGTGCAGGGGCGCGGCGGCAACGACGTCGAGGTGCGGCAGAGGCGCGGACGGACGGCGGCGTCGAGGTGCGGTAGGGGCGCGGACGGACGGACGGCGGCGTCGAGGTGCGGTAGGGGCGCGGACGGACGGACGGCGACGTCGAGGGGCAGGGGCACGCGGACGGACGGCGATGGCGAGCTCCGGCAGCCTGGCGGCGTGGTGGTACGTTCGGTGTCGTCGAGAAGAAAGGCAGATTTGGGGAAAAATTCGTAAGTGTTGTATATATAGGACGCACCTTTAGTCCCGGTTGGAGCCACCAACCGTGACTAAAGGGTGAAATTTGGCCAGGCAGAGCGGCGGGAAGACAAGCCTTTAGTCGCGGTTGGTGGCTCCAACCGCGACTAAAGGGGGGTCTGTAGTCGCGGTTGGAGCCACCAACCACGACTAAAGGTGGTGTGCCAGGCGAGGGGCGCGGTGGATGTTTAGTCCCACCTCGCTAGTTGAGAGGAGCTCGCACCGGTTTATAAGCCCCGCCGCGGCTACGGTGTCGAGCTCCTCTCTAATGCAGGCCTTCTGGGCCTACCGCACCTGTGCCGACCAGTGGGGCCTACGGGTCGTACGGGCCTGCATCCTGGCCCAACTAGAGGTATGGTTTCTAGTCGTATGCAGGCCGTGGCGGCCCAATAGGCGGGCTTTTTTTTAATTTATTTATTTTTTTGTATTTTTTGTTTTCTGCTTTATTTATTTTCTTTTGTTTCTGAGTTGTTTTTTGCTTTATTTAGAGTTTCTTTGTGAATCTTTTTGCTTTAGGTAATTTTTTTTATAAACTTTCTGTTAGTGCCAGTAGTTTTCAAATTTGAATAGTTTAAATTTGAATTATTTGAAATTTGTGTGAATCACTAGTTTGTGAATAACTTTACTTTAAAAATAGATTTTTCAGTGATTCTTTTTTCTGCTGTTTAATATTAGTGTGTTTTATCATTATATTCAATTTTGTAATTCTTAGGTTATTGAAAAAAACGAAATGCCTTTGTAACAGACGAGTTTTCGTCAGAAACCTTGATACTTTGAAAGAGATTGTCCAGTTTGTACACGAAGTGCATCCAGATTTTGCCGTAACCCTCTCAACTTTTTAGCACATGCTATGTGGGTGAAATGATGATACCATGACAACTTTCAACCTTTTCAGAGTTCATTTGTAGTGCTTTTCAATTTCAGGGTCATTTAGCTCAAAAAAATCAGTAAATGCATGAAAAATAGCAAATGAAGTCAGAAAGGGTTGAAAATTGATGACGTGGCTTCGAATGGTGCATACTGAACGCACAAAAAGTCTGGTGTTGAAATAAGTTTAAAAAAATGAAATGCCTTTGTAACAGATGAGTTTTCGTCTGAAACCCTGATACTTCGAAAGAGATTGTCCATTTTGTACACGAAGTGCATCCAGTTTTTGCCGTAACCCTCTCAACTTTTTAGCACATGCTATGTGGGTGAAATGATGATACCATGCCAACTTTCAACCTTTTCAGAGTTCATTTGTAGTGCTTTTCAATTTCAGGGTCATTTAGCTCAAAAAATCAGTAAATGCATGAAAAATAGCAAATGAAGTCAGAAAGGGTTGAAAATTGATGACGTGGCTTCGAATGGTGCATACTGAACGCACAAAAAGTCTGGTGTTGAAATAAGTTTAAAAAAATGAAATGCCTTTGTAACAGATGAGTTTTCGTCTGAAACCCTGATACTTCGAAAGAGATTGTCCATTTTGTACACGAAGTGCATCCAGTTTTTGCCGTAACCCTCTCAACTTTTTAGCACATGCTATGTGGGTGAAATGATGATACCATGCCAACTTTCAACCTTTTCAGAGTTCATTTGTAGTGCTTTTCAATTTCAGGGTCATTTAGCTCAAAAAATCAGTAAATGCATGAAAAATAGCAAATGAAGTGAGAAAGGGTTGAAAATTGATGACGTGGCTTTGGACATAATATTTCTTCGCGTTTCAAATGCCAAAACACATAAGTACCCTAACTATTACAAAGATTCCCTCCGGTTTGTCCGAAGTGGGACTTTCCAGATATATAAGTCCGGAAACTCACTAGAGAAGAAAGTGATGACAGTGAAGCCGGTCACATCCCAGAGTGGGATCTTTGGGTATAAAACTTTTTCTTCGCGTGTGTCCCTTTGCGCCGTAACCATGGACAATCTTCATCGTTTAACTTGATGCTCGGGTCAATCTTCACTGTGAAGGGAGCAATTTCATGAAACTTTTCATAATCTTCTGACATGTCTGTCTTGTCCTCCACTCCGATGATGTTTCTTTTCCCTGAAAGAACTATGTGGCGTTTTGGCTCATCGTATGATGTATTCGCTTCCTTCTCTTTTCTTTTTCTCGGCTTGGTAGACATGTCCTTCACATAGAAAACCTGCGCCACATCATTGGCTAGGACGAATGGTTCGTCTGCGTACCCAAGATTGTTGAGATCCACTGTTGTCATTCCGTACTGCGGGTCTTCCTTTACCCCGCCTCCTGTCAGATTGACCCATTTGCACCGAAACAAAGGGACCTTCAAACCACGTCCGTAGTCAAGTTCCCATATCTCCTCTATGTAACCATAATATGTGTCCTTTGGCCTATTGGTGTTTGCTGCATCAAAGCTGACACCACTGTTTTGGTTGGTGCTCTTTTTATCTTGGGCGATCGTGTAAAATGTATTCCCATTTATCTCGTACCCTTTGAAAGTAAATATAGTCGAAGATGGTAACTTGGACAACAAGTACAACTCTTCTGCAACAGTGTCGTCATGCATGAGACGTGTGTGCAACCAACCGGCGAAAGTCCCCGTTTGTTCATGTGTAATCCAGTCGTCAGACTGCTCCGGGTGTTTGGAGCGTAGAATATTCTTGTGTTCCTCGATATACGGTGCCACCAAGGCAGAACTTTGTAGAACTGTGTAGTGTGCTTGCGCCCAAGAATGCCCGTCATGGCATATTACTGAATTCTTTCCTAGCGTGCCTTTTCCACCCAGTCTGCCCTCATGCCGCGATTCAGGAACACCAATCGGCTTAAGGTCAGGAATAAAGTCAACACAAAACTCAATGACCTCCTCTGTTTCATGGCCCTTGGAGATGCTTCCTTCTGGCCTAGCACGGTTATGAACATATTTATTTAAGACTCCCATGAACCTCTCAAAGGGGAACATATTGTGTAGAAATACAGGACCCAGAATGGCAATCTCTTCGACTAGGTGAACTAGGACGTGCGTCATGATATTGAAGAAGGATGGTGGGAACACCAACTCGAAACTGACAAGACATTGCACCAAATCATTCTCTAACCTTGGTATGATTTCTGGATCGATTACCTTCTGAGAGATTGCATTGAGGAATGCACATAGCTTGACAATGGCTAATCGAACGTTTTCCGGTAGAAGCCCCCTCAATGCAACCGGAAGCAGTTGCGTCATAATCACGTGGCAGTCATGAGACTTTAGGTTCTAGAACTTTTTCTCTGCCATATTTATTATTCCCTTTATATTCGACGAGAAGCCAGACGGGACCTTCATACTGAGCAGGCATTCGAAGAAGATTTCCTTCTCTTCTTTGGTAAGAGCGTAGCTGGCATGACCCTGATACTTCTTTGGATCCATGCCGTCTTTTCCGTGCATACGTTGCTGGTCCTCCCGTGCCTCCGGTGTATTTTGTCTTCTCATACACGCCCAAGAAGCCTAGCAGGTTCACGCAAAGATTCTTCGTCACGTGCATCACGTCAATTGCAGAGCGGACATCTAGGTCTTTCCAATAGGGTAGGTCCCAAAATATAGATTTCTTCTTCCACATGGGTGCGCGTCCGTCAGCGTCATTCGGAACAGATTGTCCGCCAGGACCCTTTCCAAAGATTACTTTTAAATCCTTGACCATATCAAGTATATCATCACCAGTACGGTGGCGAGGCTTCTTCCGGTGATCTGCCTCACCTTTGAAATGCTTGCCTTTCTTTCTTACGGGATGCCTGCTCGGAAGAAATCGATGATGTCCCAGGTACACATTCTTCTTACATTTATCCAAATATATACTGTCGGTATCATCTAAATAGTGCGTGCATGCGTGGTATCCCTTGTTTGTCTGTCCTGAAAGGTTACTGAGAGCAGTCCAATCATTGATGGTTACAAACAGCAACGCTCGCAGGTCAAATTCCTGCTGTTTGCGCTCATCCCACGCACGTACACCTTCTGTACTCCACAGCTCTAAAAGTTCTTCAACTAATGTCCTTAGGTACACATCAATGTCGTTGCCGGGTTGCTTGGGGCCTTGGATGAGCACTGGCATCATAATGAACTTCCGCTTCATGCACAACCAAGGAGGAAGGTTATAGATACATAGAGTCACAGGCCATGTGCTATGATTGCTGCTCTGCTCCCCAAAAGGATTAATGCCATCTGCACTTAAACCAAACCATATGTTCCGTGCGTCATCTGCAAAGTCCTTCCACTTTCTCTCGATTTTTCTCCACTGCGATCCGTCAGCGGGTACTCTCAACTTCCCGTCTTTCTTACGGTCTTCTTTGTGCCATCGCATCAACTTGGCATGCTCTTTGTTTTGAAACAAACGTTTCAACCGTGGCATTATAGGAGCATACCACATCACCTTGGCAGGAATCTTCTTCCTGGGGCGCTCGCCCTCAACATCACCAGGGTCATCGTGGCTGATCTTATAGCGCAATGCACCACATACCGGGCATGCATTCAAATCCTCGTACTCACCGCGGTAGAGGATGCAGTCATTAGGGCATGCATGTATCTTCTGCACCTCTAATCCTAGAGGGCAGACAGCCTTCTTTGCTTCGTACATACTGTTGGGCAATTCGTTGTCCTTTGGAAGCTTCTTCTTTAACATTATCAGCAACTTTTCAAATCCCTTATCAGATACACCATTCGGACGAGGGCCCACGGGGACGGATATCAAAACCATGCCACTATGTATAACAAACAACGTACGGGTAAGAAAATTATACAAGTAACTATCTAAATCACACAAACATGATTTTATTTTTATAAAATGGATAAGAACAAGAGGCTCACCAAGGTGGTGCCGGCGACGGGACGGTGCGGGCGATCGACGGTGGTTAGGACGAGGACGGGAAGGCACTAAGTAAACCACACCTACACATCCAAACTAAGAAGTTAATTTGAGCTCAAATTGCATATAAATCAAATAAACTACCACATATAAATACTCCCAAACTAAAACCCACAAATCACTATACTTATAGAGCATTGCAAGACCTCGAGCAATGAGAGATGAAAGGACAAAGTCGCTAACCTTTGTGAACACTTGGATGGATGGGGTGACTCCAAATCTTGACAAATTTTGGCAAAAATGGAGGATGAGCTTGAGGAAGAGGGGAAGAACAGAGAGGAGAGGAAAGGGGAAGAACAGAGAGCTAGGGCTGGATGAAGGGTTTATATAGGAGCATCTTTAGTCCCGGTTCGTTACACAAACCGGGACTAAAGGTGAGCCTCTAGTACCGGTTCGTGACACGAACCGGGACTAAAGGTGATCGTGGGGCCCCAGCCTGACACCAGCCTGCCACCACCCCTTTAGTCCCGGTTCGTGTCACGAACCGGTACTAGAGGTTCAACACGAACCGGGACTAATGATGCCCGCCCCCCTAGCCATTGGAACCGGGACTAATGGTCACATTAGTACCGGTCCATTTCCAAACCGGGACTAATGGGGCTCACGTAAAGTCCTTTTTCTACTAGTGGTGATCAACTTGCGGGTTCCGTGACCTTGGGGATCTATGCATAAGGGTTGGCACACGTTTTCGTCTTGACTTTCCGGTAGAAACTTTGGGGCACTCTTTGAAGTTCTTTGTATTGGTTTGAATAGATGAATCTGAGATTGTGTGATGCATATCCTATAATCAAACCCGTGGGTACTCGTGGTGACATTGGAGTGCCTAGGTGATATTAGGGTTTTGGTTGATGTGTATCTTAAGGTGTTATTCTAGTACGAACTCTAGGGCTGTTCGTGACAATTAATGGGGATGGCTCATAAGATTGATCGGGAAGGATAACTTTGAGGTGGTTTCGTACCCTACAACAATTTCTTCGTTTGTTCTCCGCTATTTGTGACTTTGGAGTGAACTCTTTGTCGCACGTGAGGGATTTACATATGATTCAACTATGTCAACAATGTTGGGAGATCGCACAAGTGAAAGTATGAACCCTAGGCCTTGTTTCTAAGCATTGCAATACCATTTTTATACCCGTTTACTATTTGCTACCTTGCTGTTTTTATATTTTCAGATTACAAAAACCTATATGTACTATCCATACTACACTTTTATCACCATCTCTTCGCCGAACTAGTGCACCTATACAATTTACCATTGTATTGGGTGTGTTGGGGACACAAGAGATTTCTTGTATTTGGTTGCAGGGTTGTCTGAGAGATACCATCTTCAACCTACGCCTCCCACAGATTGATAAACCTTAGGTCATCCACTTGAGGGAAAATTGCTACTGTCCTACAAAACTCTGCGCTTGGAGGCCCAACACGAGTCTACAAGAATAAGTTGTGTAGTAGACATCACATAGCCGACCGCCACCTTCAAGGTTATGTTCATGCATTTCGCATGTAGATCACAATGTTCCCTCTCCGTGATATCATCCACGGGGTAGCGATCAGGAGCCGTGATATCATCTATGGGCGGCCGAATGAGCTCTGTGGAAGCCACGCTGCTTTTCCGCTGAGATGGTGGGGTAGCTCCGTGGGAAGTATCGAATGAAGGATCTTCGTGCCGCTGAGATGATGGGCCGGTAGCTCGCTGGCTGTTAAGTGCCTCTATTTGCTTCTCCTGCAACGCTAATCTTTCTTCTACCTTTTGCAGCCGGTCTGCATCCTCTTTCTTCTTTCTCCCTCGGCCTCTATAAGTGTCTCTGCTGTCAGGAAACCCAACCTTCCACGGAACGGAGCCTGATGTGCCTCGTGTTCGTCTAGGGTCTTTAGGATTCCCGAGGGCGCGTGACAGCTCGTCCTTCTCTCTGTCGGGATGGAACTTCCCTTCCTGCACGTCCTGGATTGCATCCTGAATGTTTTTGACGGGTGTTGCAAGTTAAGCTTTCGTATAAACACACTTCCCTGTTTCTGGGTGCAAAGTTCCCCCATGCCCGAAGAACCAAGTCCTTGCCCATTCGGGCCAGTTCAATGTCTCTGGATGGATCCCTTTATCAAGCAGGTCGTTCTCAGCTTTGTCCCACGTAGGCCGGGCAACCTTGTAGCCACCTGACCCCGTAACATGATGATATTCCTTCTTTGCAGCATTTTACTTATTTATCAGTGATCTTTTCTTACCTTTCTCCGATGTCTTGTACGCCACAAATGCGGGCCAGTGATCTTTCATCTTCTCATATTGACTGGTGAATGTTGGAGTCTTCTCTTTCAGGACAAACTTTTCGTGCAATCTTTTCTTCCAGTTCTTCAATTGTTCGGCCATCTTCTTAAGAGCCCATGCCTTGACTTTTCGCTCTACAACATTGCTATTTGGATCCACCTCTGGCGGTAGGCTGAAATTTGTCATGAGCGTATTCCAAAGCTCATCTTTGGATCTATCGTCGACATAAGAAACTCCATCGTCCGCCTTTGGCTTATTCCATTCTTGAGTGCTGATCGGGATGCTGTCCCTAACAACAACTCCGCACTGACTTATAAATCGGTCTGCGGTCCGCTTGGGAGCAGTCGGTTTGCCATCTGCAGCGATTTCTTTGATCGTGAACCTTTCATTCTCGCCCAACCTTTTCTTCGGGCCTCGTCTCTTTACAGAAGGTTGGCTCGATCCAGAGGGCTAAAAGAAGAAAGAAGCGTTAACATATGTACATACAAATCAATTAATGCATCTAGTCAGCAGGCTTAATTAATATACCTCGCCGGACTTTGTAACAGTTAAGGATCCAACACCGCCGGAGCCATCATCTTCTCCCTCCATTCGATCACTGGAGCCGTCATCCTCTCTTCCCTCACCATCGGAGTCGTTGAGAAACTGTGAGGTGATATCATCACCTCCGTCGCGGATTATATCCCCCAACATCTCTTCTTGTTCTAAGTCTCTGTCGTGTTCTATAGTTTCTACAAATATTACAACATGGCAATTTTTAACCATGGGAGATAAGCTGTTTTTCAGACTTAATGAAATCTGGGAATGCAAAACAGTAACATTATGATGACAACTTGAGAGCAAGATTGAGTCATGCTACAGCAACTTTACATGGCAACCAAGGGCGTGGCATCAATGTACACATTACATAGACCAAATCACAAGAAGGAATCATATGCATATGAGCAATGGATTAGTGGCAAACATCATGCAAAGTTGACAAGTTTTATAACAGTCAGTTTTAGACTTAGCAGTTTTTCAGCAAATGTAAAACAAAGTTTATTCATTAAATACCAGCAGCAAATAGACATTAACATGCACCAAACACATGTACAAAGTTTATTCATGTCGATCGTCGGGGACGACTCCTCCGGCGATCGTCGGGGACGACTCCTCCGGCGATCGTCGAGGACTCCTCCCCCCTCATGTCAAAGTTATACCCAAGTTATCGGGGTTATGTTTTAACGCCCCCCCCCTCATGTCGAAGTTATACCAAAGTTATCGGGGTTATGTTTTAACGACCCCCCCCCCCCCCATGTCTAAGTCAATGAACAACATGAAAATTTCTAAGTCAATGAACAACTCTGAATTTTTTTACATGTACTCCTACAACATGAAAATTTCTAATTGATTTCTAAACTGTTTGCTAAACTTTTATGCTTCATTTATATGAAGATCAATTATCGAATATAACTATGTTCGCGATATGAGGCATTGGACATCTATCTATCACATTGAGTATATGTATCTAAAAACCTAGTAAAACTACACAAAACAAACAAAAAAATTCAGCCATCTCCATCTCATCTCATCCATCTCCATCTCATCTCACCTCAATGAACAAAAATTTATATTACACATGAAAATATCACAAATTCATTACATGCGCTGGGAACAAAAATTTATATTACACATGAAAAAAATGAGTTTGATCATGATTAATGCTATAAAACATTTGCATAAATATTACACATGAATAATATCAATGACTTTGAGAACATGAATAATGCTATAAAAATGACTTTGATCAAAAATAAATTTTGCGGGGATATTTTTGCACATCTGAAACTATCAATTATGTTCTCAACATGATCTGAAACAAATATCACTAATTAAAAAAAAAATGCCGGCGTCGGCCAGCAGAGGGGAATTGAACGGCGGCAGCTCACACAGCGGGGGCGGCGTTGCCGGGGAGCGGGGGCGGCGAGGCTCGGGGAGGAGGGCGATCGAGGAGGTCAGGCGAGCGGGGGCGGCGACGACGATGACGGGCTCGGGGGCGGCGACGAGGAGCGGGCTCGGGGGCGGCGATGCTCGGGGAGGAGGGCGAGGAGGTCCGGCGACGGTCAGCGGGCTCGGGGATGGCTCGGAGGCGACGGCGATCTCCGGCAGCCTGGCGGCGTCGTGGTGTGGTTCAGCGTCGGGGGTTGGACTGGAGAGGAAGATTGGGGGGGAGGGAGAAGGCGCAGTTAAATACCCACAGCTTTAGTCCCGGTTGTTGCCCCCAACCAGGACTAAAGGCCTCCCTTTAGTCCCGGTCCGAGCCACCAACCGGGACTAAAGCTAAATTTGAGCAGCCCAAAGGGCGCGAAACCCAGGCCTTTAGTTCCGGTTGGTGCCACGGACCGGGACTAAAGGGAGGCCTTTAATCCCGGTTGGTGGCACCAACCGGGACTAATTCTCGTTCGGCACCGCCCCCCGCCAGCGCGTCGCAAGTTTAGTCCCACCTCGCCGAGCGACGGGCGCGCCGACCAGCTTAAATAGCCGCGTCGTGCAGCCGTTCCGAACTCCTCGAAACACAATGCCGCCGCTTGCCCTGTGGTTGACCCAGCCGCTGGGCCGTTCGTGTGCCCGATTCACCGCCCGAGTTGCCTGCGGGCTTGATTTGGACGGTTTATTCGCTGGTTGAACGGCGGTCCAGCAGCTGCGGTCGGGCTTCTTTTTTTATTTTTTTTACTTTTTTTTAATTTTTTAATTTTTTTACTTTTTTTAGTACTTAATGAAAAATCGTTCAAATAATCAGTATTAAAAATCAGTGAAGTAAAATAAACAGTATAGAATATCTGTGAACTAAAATAACCTCATTCAGAAAACAACCTCATTGACATAACATCATAAAAATATGCCATTAGAATATAAATAAAAATTCCGAAAGAGTGCCATTACAAAATCAAAATTGTACGAAGTACCGAGCACGGCACTTTTATTTAGTTGCCAATAATGAAAAATCATCTGCCATTACAATATCAAAATGGGACAAAGTACCGACCGCGACACTTTTATTTAGTTGCCAAAAATGAAAAATCATGTGGCATTACAATAAAGAAAGAACGTAATATCCAACACCACATCCTCCCATTAATATCTTCGGCATGATTTTAAGAATCCTTTCCTTCACCGTTTCCATCGTGTTGCACTCTGAAAATAGTATTTCAGCGAGAATGCGTCCCCTTAAAGAATTAATCTCGTTATGGTCAAAGTCATATGTCCACTCGTCTCCGTCCCAGTGTTCAACGCATTTGATCGTGAAAAGACCACAAGAGACTCTGAAAAAATAACGCAAGTCAAGTAATGATGGAGCACACAATTACATATGCATCTGAAACTGCATTTGCATTCTGTTTTTGGTTTTAGACCTTTTTTGGATATTTTAGTTTTAGTTTTTTTTAAACAGATTCAAAAACAGTAGCATACATGCCTAGTTTTCATTTAATTCTTTTTGCTATTAAAGTTTTTAACAAAAAATACTTTATGAAAATTTTAGTTGCATAAATTTTATATAGTTTTAAGTTAATATTATTTTGATCATAGCTAGAGTTTTATAAAAACTTTTTAGTTGATTCTTTTTGCTATTGAAGAATATTATAGTTTTGTTTTAGTTGATCATAACTAAAATTCTAGCATGTCACAAATGCCATGTTTGATGATCTTGCCAAGTCTCATGGCTTGGAGAACAAGATAACATCATCAAATTCCCTTGAAACCATCTCTGTCCATTTTCTAATTTGAGCAACTTAACATTGCTAAACATGTCTAAATGAGCTCAAACTTGGTACACCTGCTAAAATGGTCTAAATATTTGCATTGATTAACTCCTCTGTATAATTAAAATACTAAAAGGATATGAATAATTGAAATTTCATAACATAATAAATAATTATTCTAAAATCATGTTTCAAATGACAAAATGTCCTATCTAGCTCTTACAAGGATTCCCTCCGGTTTGTCCGAAGTGGCACTTTCCAGCTATAAGTCCGGACAACTCACAGTAGAGAGAAAGTGATGGCGGTGAAGCCGGTCACATCCCAGAGTGGGATCTTTTGGGGTATAAAACTATTTCTTCGCGTGTGTCCCTTGCTTATTGCGCCGTAACCATGGATAATATTCATCATTTAACAGGATGCTTGGGTCAGTCTTCACTGTGAAGGAAGGAATTTCATGAAACTTTTCATAATCTTCTGACATGTCTGTCTTGTCCTCCACTCCCACAATGTTTCTTTTCCCTGAAAGAACTATGTGGCGCTTTGGCTCATCGTATGATGTATTCGCTTTCTTATCTTTTCTTTTTCTCGGTTTGGTAGACATGTCCTTCACATAGAAAACCTGTGCCACATCATTGGCTAGGACGAATGGTTCGTTTGTGTACCCAAGATTGTTGAGATCCACTATTGTCATTCCGTACTGTGGGTCTACCTGTACCCCGCCTCCTGTCAGATTGACCCATTTGCACCGAAACAAATGGACCTTAAAATCACGTCCATAGTCAAGTTCCCATATCTCTTCTATGTAACCATAATATGTGTCCTTTGCCCTATTGGTGTTTGCTGCATCAAAGCGGACACCACTGTTTTGGTTGGTGCTCTTTTTATCTTGGGCGATCGTGTAAAATGTATTCTCATTTATCTCGTACCCTTGGAAAGTCAATACAGTCGAAGATGGTGTCCTGGCCAACAAGTACAGCTCATCTCCAACAGTGGTGTTACCCATGAGATGTGTTTGCAACCAACCGCCGAAAGTCCCCATGTGTTCACGTGTAATCCAGTCGTCAGACTGCTCCGGGTGTTTGGAGCGTAAAATATTCTTGTGTTCATTGATATACGGGGCAACCAAGGTAGAATTTTGTAGAACTGTGTAGTGTGCTTGCGCCCAAGAATGCCCGTCCCTACATATTATTGCTTTCGGTCCTAGCGTGCCTTTTCCACCCGGTTTCCCCTCATGCCGCGATTCAGGAACACCAATCGGCTTAAGGTCAGGAATAAAGTCAAAACAAAACTCAATGACCTCCTCTGTTTCGTGGCCCTTGGAGATGCTTCCTTCTGGCCTAGCACGCTTATGAACATATTTTTTTAAGACTCCCATGAACCTCTCAAAGGGGAACATATTGTGTAGAAATACAGGACACAGAATTGCAATCTCATCGACTAGGTGAACTAGGACGTGCGTCATAATATTGAAGAAGGATGGTGGGAACACCAACTCGAAACTGACAAGACATTGGACCAAATCATTCTGTAACCTTGGTAGGATTTCTGGATCGATTACCTTCTTTGCTTCGTATGTACTGTCAGGCAATTCGTTATCCTTTGGAAGCTTCTTCTTCATTATTTTCAGTAGCTTCCCAAATCCCTTGTCGGATAAACCATTCTCTGCCTTCCATTGCAGCAATTCCAGTGTGCTACCGAGCTTTGTGTTGCCATCTTCGCAATTTGGGTACAACCGTTTTTTGTGATGCTCTAACATGCGATCGAACTTCAACTTCTCCCTTTCACTTTCGCATTCTCTCTGTGCATCAACAATGACCCGGCGAAGATCATCAGCGGGCACATCTGGTGCCTCTTGATCTTCAGATTCCCCCGTTGCAGTATCACCGTATTCAGGGAACATAGAATAGTTGTCATCATCCTCTTCTTCTTCATTGTCTTCCATCATAACCCCTCTTTCTCCGTGCTTGGTCCAATAATTATAGTGGGGCATGAAACCCTTCTCAAGCAGGTGGAAGTGAAGGGTTTTCGAGGAAGAGTAATCCTTCGTATTCTCACAGACAACACATGGATAGTACATAAAACCATTCTGCTTGTTTGCCTTAGCCACATCGATAAAATTATGCAGGCCCGTAATGTATTCGGAAGTGCGTCGGTCACCGTACATCCATTGCCGGTTCATCTGCATTATGTAATTAAGTATATGAAAAACCATTACAGAACATCATGAATAGAAAAATGACCAAATTAATACAAGTTCATCATCACATTAAAACCAAAGTACAGTAGTGATCAAATGTTATTACTGCAAAAATAAATACATAAAGTTCATACATAGTTCTCATAAAACAACATACAACTATGTAAAACATTTAAATGCAACAACAAATGCGATCAAAATCGCAACTAAGGTAGCAATTGATCCAACAGCATAATGATACAAAGCCTCTTTATCAATGACATATTTTCTAATCTTTCTAATCTTCAAGCGCATTGCATCCATCTGGATCTTGTGTAGATCGACGACATCGGCAACATGCAACTCCAATTTCATCTTCTCTTCTTCAATTCATTTCAATTTTTCTTTCAAATAATTGTTTTCTTTTTCAACTAAATTTAACCTCTCGACAAGAGGGTCGGTTGGAATTTCCGGTTCACATACTTCCTAGATAAAAACATCTATGTCAAGTTGGTCGGCATAATTGTCATAAACACTAAATGAAACAAATAGTTATAAAATATAATATACCACATCCGAATCATAGACCGGACGAGAGCCGACGGGGGCGGATATCAAAACCATGGCACTATATAATAACAAACAATAATACAAGTAAGAAAATTATACAAGTAGCTATGTAAATCATACAAGTAAGAATTTGTTCTTTAAAAAAAAGATAAGAACAAGAGGCTCACCACGGTGGTGCCGGCGACGAGATCGGCGCAGGCGATCGACGGCGGTGAGGACAGGGACGGGGACGGGACGGCACCCTACACATGAGCAAACTAAGAAATTAATTTGAGCTCAAATTGTGCATCTAAATCAAATAAACTCCCACATACACTCCTTCACTAAAACCCACAAACCACTCTACTTTTAGAGCATATGAAATGAGCTAAACTAGCAGTGAGAGATGAAAGGATGAAGTTGCTAACCTTTTAGAACACTTGGATAGTTGGTGCACCGCCAAATCTAGACAAATCTTGAGGAAAATGGAGCTTGGAGGTCGAGCTTGGAGGAAAAACAAAGGAGAAAGCTTAAATGTGGCTCGGGCATTTCATCGAACACCTCATGTGCATAAGAAGTGAGAACAGAGTAGCACACACACCTCCCACCTTCTACGGCCAAAAAACAGAGGAGAGGGCGGGCAGGGACGAGGATATATATAGGCATCTTTTTAGCCCCGGTTGGTGTCTAGAACCGGGACTGAAGACTAACCTTTAGTCCCGATTGGAGACACCAACCGGGACTAAAGGGAGCGAGGCCCTTTAGTCCCGGTTGGTGTCTGGAACCGGGACTAAAGGTCCCAGTCGAACCGGGACTGATGCCTGCCGAGGCCCGGCCGGCGTCCTAGCCGCTCGAACCGGGACTGATGCTCACATTAGTCCCGGTTCGTAACATGACCGGGACTATTGCTCTGATCTGGTCAGAACCAAAGCCCTGTTTTTTACTAGTGTCAAGCTCCAAGAGAATGGCCACCAGACGATGCACCGACATCGGAAACACCGCCACCCTGAGAGCCATCAGCCACAAACCACGACCACACCACCTCATACACCCCACACCGTCGTTGGATAAAGCTTCGGTGCGACGACAACAGTGCAGGAGGACAAAATCTCCAAGGCGCACGGCCGCCGGCGTCGCCACGGCAACCACCCGAGGGGCACCAGTACACGCCGGACCACCAGATCCGCGCGCACCACGAGCCGTCAACTCCCCGACGAATCGAACCACCTCGCCGGAAAGGGGCCAGAGCGACAACACCCTTAATCTTTCGAGTATTTTACTGTGTTTTTAGGATCAAGGAGGTTACTATGAAGTTTTTTTTTTGAAGGCAGGTTAGTATGAAGTTAACCATAACCTGCTAACGAAAAAACCAAAGCTTAGTACTACTAAACTGAACTGAACCAACGCATGCATGCATTAATCAATTTGTCATGCGCCGTCGATTCGGTCATCGAACCGAACCAACGCGTGGATGCAACTAAGACGCATGCATGCTGTGCTAGTATGCTCGTCTCAAAAGGATTTTAGTAGCAAATTAAACGTGCATGCATCGCGGCCTCAAAAGACAAGCATCTGATCTGACTTATTCTAGTAGTATATCTGTGTGTGCACTTTGTTTACTACTCCCCAGAAAACCCATTCGCAACGGGCACAAAAGAGAAGCATTGCAGGCGGCTGAGGTGGGACCCTTGTCCGTACGACCGGGCGCGTAGTTCTTTTTTTTTTTTCTTTTTTTACTGGCAATTCAGCTTTATTAAAAGAAAGCACTTCTAGGACAATCAGCCAAAAGATTGGTCACTGGAAAGCTTGGGGTATCGTCAAGCCAGCATTCGGTCACATTCAAAAGTCAAGCCAGCATTCGGTCACATTCAAAGTGCAAGCACGCTTAGCACAAAGATGAGCCGGAATGTTTGTTGTCTTGATTACATGAAGAATATCAAACAGGATAAAATCCCTAGCTAGCTCTCCAATTTCATCTAAGATAGGAGCCACAATTGAACGAGAATTGTGGCAAGTGTCCCAGAGTGAAACAAACTCTAGACAATCAATCTCCATGATCACATGAGAAAAACCTCTCAGCTTCGCGAATTTGACACCAAAGACATTGAGAGCCGAGTTAGAAAGATCAAGGAACGGCGCGACAGGTACAAGGTCGATGATGTTGTTGCAAAACCTGTAGCAACTACAGTTGACCCTCATCTCCTAGCTCTATACAAAAAGCTATCTGACCTTGTGGGTATTGATAAGCCAATTAATGAGCTGATAAAGATCCTGTCCAAGGGGATTCACATGCCTGATAAAAATCCCAAGATAGTCTCCATTGTTGGATTTGGAGGGTTGGGCAAGACAACCCTTGCAAAAGCATTGTATGAGAAGCTTAGCAAAACATGTCAGTGTCAAGGTTTTGTTCCAGTGGTTCAGAATCTAAAGCCAAGGAAAGTTCTTATGGACATAGTCCATGAACATGACAAGGAGTTGTACAAAGCTGCAAAAACAATGGATGAAAGGCAGCTGATCAACGAGTTGCAAAAGTTCCTTGCAGGCAAGAGGTACGCGTTAAATCACCTTGTGCTTTGTGTTGTGGTGACATGTTAGTGAAAACACTAGTAGGAGTGTAGTTATTAGCATATATACTATGTCAAAGCACCCAAAATAATATAATGTGACTATGGGCTTTGGTCAAAAAAAAAGAAGGAAAGAAATATCTGATTTATTCTCTTAATGATATTTTTATTTAGATTCATCTACTCCGAAGTGTAACCTGTACAACAGTATAAACAACATTTGCCGTTAGTTTTCTTTTCACATATAAATTTATGATTTATATTATTCGACAAATATAATAAGTGCGTAAAAAGGAAAGCCAACACTATATTAATATAATATAATATCTACAAGGGAACTAGGTAAGATATAGTAACAGGTTGTGCCCAGTACAAATATTTATGCACGATCAGAGTATATATGCATTGAGAGGTAACTGTGGCACCACACTAATGGCTTGTGTTCTTTCATTTAGAATCCTGCAAATCAAGGAGGCTCTAAAGTTGACATGTATTTTATACAATCATTTTACCATTCTTAATGCCTCTTTTGTTCTGATATGTTGGTGTGCTTCTTGTTCTAGAGGCAGTATGTTATATAGTTTTCGCAAATTAAAGTTTTTGCCTTCTCATCTAAATAGGTACTTTATTGTTATCGATGACATATGGGATAAACCTACATGGGAAATAATTAAGTGTGCTTTCATGGATAGTCATCCGGAAAGTAGAATAATCATAACTACCTGTATTGTTGAAGTTGCCATAGAAGTTGGTGGTGTCTATCACATGGACAAACTTTCTGATGATAACTCCAAAATATTATTCTATAAAAGAACATGTGGTAGTGAAGGAGTAAGTCAAGAGAACCAACCTGCTGAAGTGATTAACAAGATTTTAAAGAAGTGTGGTGGAGTGCCATTAGCTATCATTACAATAGCTAGCTTGCTTGTTGGTAAACAGAGTGATGACTGGTCTAAGGTATATGATGCCATTGCTTTTGGGCATAAAGACAACGAAGTTGTTCATAACACAAGAAAGATATTGTCCTTTAGCTATTATGATCTACCATCCCATCTAAAGACATGTTTATTGTATCTAAGTATGTTTCCTGAAGATAGTACATGATAAAGAGCATCATGGTACATGTTTGAGAGGAAAGCCAACCAACAAGGTTCGCAGATTAGCACTTCACAAGAGAAGTGGGTAACACAACTCTAGCATTGAAAGGGAACATGTGAGGACACTTAATGTTATCATGTACAGCGATATTAGGCCCCTGCTTTTGGGTTTCAAGTATTACGTGTGCTAGTTATAGAGGGTTGTAATTTTCCGGATGGTCATATTCTTGACCATCTTGGGAAGTTGGTCCAGCTGAGGTACCTAGGACTAGTGAGGACGTCAGTCAAGCTCCCGGAAGGAATAGGATATGATCTGAAGCTTCTTGAGATATTGGATGTAAGGGGAGGTTTGATAAGTGAGCTGCCGCCATCTGTTGGTGAGCTAAGGAATTTGAGGTGCTTGTGGGCTGATGAGGATACAGTGATGAAGGGTGAGATAGGTAAACTGACGTGCCTTGAAGAGCTGCAGCTATATTCGGTGGAGAAGTGCCCAAACTTCTGCACGGAGGTGGGGAAGCTGACAAAGCTAAGGGTGCTCGAGATCTATTTCGCTGAAATAGATGAGTCCGCAGGCAAGGCTCTGATGGAATCTCTGCGTAACCTGCACAAGACCCATAATCTGACGGTCATGGATGATGGTGGTTATGCTGAGTATTCGGTTGTCCTCAATCATAGCTTGGAAGACTTGGCACCCTGTACAAAGCTGTACTAGTTAGTTCTGCTTAGCATAGTTATACCGAGGGTGCCGTCATGGATCAATCATTTAAGTGTTCCACTCCTTTCTCGTCTATGGCTGCATGTGGATGCGGTAGAAGTTCGGGATGTTCAAACTATCGGCAGGTTGCCGTCGCTCCTCTTTCTTGTTCTCTGGAGTAAGGAGGAAAAGAACATATCATATACTTTTGGCAGCAATGAGTTTCACAAGCTGAGATGGTTGTTCACGAAGATAGAGATTGCTGTTGGAGAAGGAGCATTGCCGATGCTTGAAGCGCTGGGATACAGTGCAAGCGCTGAAAGAAAGGACGCTGCCAGCTTGGTGCCGTGGAGGAGAAATAGCTGCCCTTTGCTGAAGGACGTCATCTGTTGGCTTGACTGCACTAACAGAAGCTACAGGGAAGTAAAGGAAGGGAAGCAAGCGCTGAGGCAGGCTTCTGGCACCCGTCCCAATGCTGAGTATCTTGAGCTCGACATAAGAAAAGAAAACTATGATAAGAAGGCAGGTAAATTCATTGATAATCTCAAGTGGATCATACATGGTTTGGACAGACCCGAGGATGTGGCCCGTCCTGCTGCATACCAGGAAGAAAGGACACGTCGCATGATTAGATCACTCGAGAGAAGATTACGTGACGCCGCGGAGCCTCGAGTAGGGAGGTATGGTTAACAAGAGATACGTGACCTTGTTACCAAATTCAAGAGTTTGGTACATGTTGATGCAGGTACCGACCAGGATGAGATACGTACATACCACTGTCCATCATATGGATCGATATATTACTGTATTTATATATACATGTGTATATATCATGTCGCTGATGGCCGGCTGGCCGGTTTATGTCTAATTCATCTACAGGTGGGCAAAATCGATGCCACGGATAGTGAGGACAACGACGATGAAGAAAGGATACGTCGCATGATTATATCACTCAAGAGAAGCGCTGCGGAGCCTCGGTTGGGGAGGTACCGCCAACAAAAGATACGTGGCCTTGTTACCAAATTCAAGAGTTGGCTACAAGAGAGAAGCTCTGTACGTACATATCACACCATCCATCATATCGATCGATCGCTGAATTTATACATGTGTAAACATCATGTCGCTGAGGACCGGCTGGACATTTTTTTTATTATAAATCTCCAGGCGGGCAAAAGTGATGCCACGGATGAAGATTATTATTACGACGACTACGACGATGGTACCGACCAATCAGAGGTGATGGTACACACTACATCATATTGATTCAGACGCTATATATATGGAAATCCACATATCATGTTACTGATGGTTGGCCGGCTGGTTTATGTGTAATTAATCCAGGCAGACGATGGTGAAGCCACTAGCGGTGGGGATCAGCAGGAGGAGGGGGGCAGCCAACCTTGAATCTCACTATTTCTCTTTCTTCCGTCATGCCATGTATCTCAAGCTGGTAAACTGGCAGCCTCTGTCTCTCGCTTTCTCCCACTTGTATCCACATATGTCCACTTCTTTATATTGGCGTTAGGCTGGATGCCACTTAACTAACTGCTCTTCTCATTTCGAATTTTAACAAATTAATACTGATAATTTTTCTAAGCAAGTCCCCAATGTAATTTCAATGTTTGTAAGCAGATTGTTTTTGGAGATTCCAATTCCCCAATTAAGAAATACATAGCTATCCATCTGTACGGTTTTACCTTTTAATTATGAATCCACACCCATAAACTTTCTGCTTACAGGATGCTGGACATCTTGAAGGCTTCTACGGTCTTATTGTCACCACTTGGAAGACAACATCAGCTTGTTTCGTCCATGGGTGCGACGAAAATCACAAAAGAAAATCGGTTTCTCCTTCAGCATTAGACTGGGATGCAAAAGAAAAAATGAAAAAAATATTCAAAATCATGAAATTTTTTATTTTATTTAGAGATAGAGAGCTTTTGGGGGGCGAATATTTTTTTTTACAAATTTATGTTTGTACCAAGAAAAATTAAATGAAAAAATGTTTATTATGTTTGTAGCTTATGGCTCGTACTTATTTGATAAATACAAAACCCAAAAAAAATGTCTTCATTATTTTTTCGGTGTTTTTTTTTTCTTTTTTGGGAGGGTGGGTGGGGAACTCCGCCTATGCCATTGTAAGGTGACACTTATAATCACATAGCCGGTCTCAAGCCCGGAAAAAGGAGGAGAGACCACCCATGTGCTTTTAGATGGTAATATATATGTTATGTTGACTTAACGATCATGGTTGAAATGCAATAAGCATTTAGGAGAAATATTATTCCGTTAGTTTCAGATGAAAGAGCTGCCTTCTTTTTCGTTTAGATAATGAAATAAACATTTGTTGTATCAAAGGTCTGCATGTTCAAGCCAATGAATCTCCATTAAGGCGCTCAATCATAGTGAGTAAAGACACTAACTCACTCATTAGATTTCTATTATTCCGGTCATATCGAAGCTATTTATTCATTGGTTTCTCACTAATACATGTATTCTTTGTTCTTCAATCTTTTCTATGAAGCACTATTTTTGACTTTTCTATGAAGTACATCTCGTCTTTCAAGGAGTCGTTTACTTGCTTTCCTGGCAGCTGCTTGTGTTATACTATGTCTTATTGTTCAAGTTTTGACTTGCTTGTGTATCTGCTGATAATCAGTTACAACATATATACGTGTTCCATACAGTGTACTTTTCTAGCTTCTGGAGCACAAGGATTCGAAGCGTATCGAAGACGTGAAGGATGGCGAAGATTTGAAGGATGCCAAAGGATTAGGTTTTTCTTTTTTTCTGTGGTAATAAATTCTAAGTTCAAAAATTGTTAATGCTCCAATATTCCTCAACTTTTACCGAAAAAGGCTTTCGCCCCGCTTTATATATAAAGCAACGAACAACAACAGCAGTCGGATACAAACACACGCACACACCCAAGGCTGGATACATAGGCGCTGAGCACCGCAACACCACCCCTAACACGAAGAGATGCAGCCGCATACGACGAACCGTGTACTCCAAGGCGGTGCCTTCAGGAAGGGAGCGACACCGGAGCGTCGTCACCGCCCGATCCGAGGATCAGAGTTTCCCCTGGAGCAACACGACGGGCAGTGATAGCCGCGACGACGCCTTCAAGAAGGGAACGAGCTTCGCCGCCGTCGGACAGTCCGAAGATAGCATAGGTTTTCACCCCGGCCAACATACACCGCCACCGAACGCCACACCCCGGCTACCACGCCGCCCACACGACCATGGCCACCGGGCAGCACCGAGCCACGGGCTCTGCCCAAGAGCACCGTGCTACCATCCCCAGGGCCGCCGCCCCGGCGTCCCAGACCTTGACACCACCTCACCCGACACCCGGCGCTACCCTAACCAAAGAGATGAGCGGAAAGGTCCCGTCTTTCGCACCCCTGGGCGGCCCCCAGCGCCGAGACCAACTAGGCCGGCCAAAACTAACCTCCATCGCTCCGTCCTGCAGCCCCAAGGGCGAACCAGGCTCGGTCCAGCAGCCGGGCGCAAGACAGACGCGGCCGACCACAACCGGGCGCGAGACAGACGTGGTCCTGCTGCCGGGCGCGAGACAGATGCGGTCCTGCTGCCCGGCGCGAGACGAGCTCGGTCCAGCGGCCCCGGACGCGAGACAAACGATGGACCGCAACTGGGAGAGGGCCAGCCCTTCGACGAAGGTAACACGCGAACGACGAGGAGATGGATCAAAGGCCGATGCAAACCGCCGACGGACGAGCCGACACCGGGACATGCCACCCGCCGCCGTCGCCGACCTGCCAAGCTGCCGTGGAGCCATCCACGGCCGGAGCAGCCACCACACCGGGCCACTGCCCATCCCATGCCGCCCGACGAGGTCCACGCGGCGGAGTCGACGGGCACGCACCGCCCTCGTCCAGATCTGGAGAGCCGGGCGCCTGCAGCCGCGACCCGCCGCACCCAGCGCATGCCCGACGCAGCCGACCACCAGCTCCGCCGCCAGACACCGCCCGCACCGCCGCCGGCCGCCCCTGCCGGAGAGCCGCCGCACGCCGCCAACGGCCAGCCCGCCAGATCTGGCCGAGCCCAGACCAGGCCGCCACCGCAGCCCCAGGCACGAGCCTGTCCCGAGGAGCCCACCGCGCCGCCACCAAGCATCCGCGACCCCGCCGCCAGAGCCCGCCGCCGCGCCACCGCGCCCCCCACCAGCACGATGCGACGCCGGAAGCCGTTGGCCCGCACCAACCTTCCCCGCGCGCCGGGTGAAGGAGCCCTGCCGCCACCGGCGCCGGCGGGCTTTGCCCGTCAGCGTGGCCCGGCAGCGGCGAGGGAGGGAAGGGAGGGAGGGGGGCCGAGGCCGGCGGCGAGGGTTTTCCCCCCCGGTCGCCTCACGGGAGCGACGCGGGAGGGGAGGGAGGTTCCTCAACTTTTCAAGCTCGGTTGTTGAGACAGAGTATAATATACACTACTCTGGTAGACTGGTACAGAAGGAGCACTACATATGGAATTTTGTGTTTGCAACTAAGAATGTTTTTAACAAAGCTTTTTATAAAACTAAAGAATTGTAATACTACAATAATTTAGCCTGTAGGTACAAAATACCGCGGTTTTGACATAACAGAGTATTTTGGAGTGTTGAGAATACCGTGGACCTGTTTGGCAAGTTTTTATGCACCAACGTATAAATAGCTATCTAGCCATTTGAAGTAGTTTTCAAACGTGCGCATTGCTATCTAGTTTCAGACGTGCCGCATTGCTAGCTAGCCAGATGTTGCAAACTGATGAACAGCCATGCACAGAACACTCACATGCACAAGCTAGATAAGTGAAATACTCTGCTTACTGCAGTAGTTGCGTGTGAAGAAGTAAAGGAACTGCAGGTACTGAATTTAGAAGTCACGCATATCTTTCTACTAGTACATACACTTCTTTTGTCATTTGCCTGAAGCATGCATTCCGGTCCAGAACCCAAATGCCAGCTTTGCCTTATGCACTCATTCAACGACACCTAACATAACTGGACTCTGCATCCTTAGCTTTCATTTGTCTGACCACTATCTTGAGATCAGCAGCGAACCAAGCTTATGTTTTTCGGAAGTGTCTTTGTTCTTTTTCTTGTTATTTTACAGAGTGGCTTCTGCAAATGCCATAACAAGCACCAATCTTCAGAAAAAGTGGAACCACAATCCTGCAGCAGAAGCAGATTACTCAACATATACAGTTCTTTTCCCGACATATGCAAGTCGCAAGCAGTAATGATTCATTGATACTAGCTTCTGATCCGGTACAGAGTATAACTAGCTTCTGATCTGCTCGAAACTGGCTAGAAAATGAAAGTTAGTCCTCGCCTCTGAACAAAGACAAAGCGAATATTCCGTGCGATCAAAAGATAGAGCAATACATTCGTTACAACTATAGAGCTTACATACCTTCATATCCCTTCATTAATTCGAAGAAATAGATGCCATCGTGTACCTGACTGGGCATATTATGATTTGTGTAGTCAGTAGTCTAGTGAAATCAAAAAACCAGCACTAACTCAACAATTAGAAAGAAAGAAAATTGTATGCTCGATCAGTCTGAAGATGCATTTATTATTTAATTTCAATCTCTTGTAGTATCTTTCACTGCTTGCCTGCTTGTGTGTTTTTGGCATGGTTAATCTTCTGCTACTGCTAAGCTAATACTAGACAATTTGGTTTCAGAAACAAGCTAAGTGCACGTAACAGTACTGTGAAGGCCGCCCTGCACCATAGTAGGCGTCTCCTTCTCATTGGACTTTGTTGTTGCAGATGCCGCTGAATCAAATGCAACTGGAAGGAACAGTCCTGGACACCTTTCTCCTTCCTTCATTTCCCCAAACATGAGCATCGAATCCACCTGCAAACTGCATGAAGCACTGTCGACGATTTTCATACAAACAGAATTTTTTTACTTGTTATATATCTGAATCACAAATCATGCATAAGCTCAAGCATACCCACATAAAAGTTATGATACACTAGTGTTCTAGAAAATATATACGATCCGCCAGGCAACATTTGGGAAGAAAAACAAGTATTAACAATCTCATAGATAGCTTGGGGTTCACAGCTCAAAAGTAGGCTGTAGAAAATTACGCGATGATTATATGTATGAAATAGGAAGCTAAATTCCAAGCTTGATGGAATGATACTGTGTCAAGACAAGAAAAATATTGTTTTCAACATGATAACAAGGCTACAAATCTTCCCGCTCTTAGTTCACAACGTGAAGTTTTATACCTTTGTGGGCTCATTTTTTGTTTTGTGCTGATAGTTCAGAGGACAATGATATAAAAGAATGTGAGGTCCATGCTAAGAACACCAAAAAACAAAAAACAAAAAAATCATATTTCAGTACCATCACAAACTAGTATTATGAGACCTTATAAGGGGGCAGCGGCAGGTTCCAGAAGCCTTATGTTTGCTCTGCTAGGTTACTCCGAACCACACAAAAGAAAATGGCATTTGTTTTGAAAACAGAGGATGATTCACCATATCAAATATATGATTTTCTGGTTCACAAAATAAATATGTCTGAGGCCATAACTTAAGGTTGCAGAAGCCCAATGATATATTTTGACCCAATGGGTGTCAGGAATAAGCCACGGTGGACACAGCGACTGGTGTGTGTGCGCGCGCTGGACATGGCGAGCACCGTGGCGGCCGTGCGTGAGTGCGTGCGTGTGTGGCACGGGGGTGTGCGTGTGCGTGTGCGTGTGCATCCTGTGCCTGTGTGTAGGACTAGGTGGTTGGCGAACTGGACCGGACGACTGAGGCGATCCGTTGCGGGCTCGCCACGAACCGGGCGCGTGCGCGCGCATCGTGGGCGCGGCCAGAACGGGCCGGATCGTGCGCTCGGGTGGGTGGAGGCGTGGGGATCGTGCCCAGCGCCGGCCCATGGTAAAAAGCCCGCGTGGGGTTCGTTGTAATTGCTGTGGCCAGAGTTTGTGCTCAAGAAAAATTGCCATTCGAGCGGCGGGCGTTCGTGCGCGGAAAAACCACCGTGTCCCTGTTCTTCCTCCTTCCTCCTTCGGTTCGTGCCAGAGTGAGAGGTGTGCAGCGAGAGAGTGAGAGTTAGGGCAAGGTGCGACGCCAACAATGGTTGGGTTAGGCATATACCTGATCCTGGTGTCGATTGTCAAACGTGTGTATCTAAGACATAATAAACCATCACTTCCTTACCATAAACCGACGAAATGATAGAACTGAAATCGAATCGTCACCATAAGCACGCACCAGTTTGATAAATAACCATATGAAGATCACAACTTTACCACCACAATCAGCGATGAATTATGTTTGCTCCATACCTGGAGGTCTTGACCAGCAGAGCCACTTAGTGCACTGTGACACCCCCGACTCAATCGTGCACTAATCATACACGTAAATGCACACGATCAAGATCAAAGACTCACGGAAAGATATCACAACACAACTCTAGACACAAATAAAAGTCATACAAGCTTTATATTACAAGCCAGGGGCCTCGAGGGCTCGAATACATAAGCTCGAATACAAGAGTCGGCGAAAGCATCAGTATCTGAGTACAGACATAATTAGACAAGTTTGCCTTACGAAGGCTAAGCAAAACAACGACACTAGATCGAAGAGGCGCAGACCTCCTGCTTGGGAGCCTCCGAACTACTCCTGGTCGTCGGTCTCCACGTAGTAGTAGGCTTCGTCGGTGTGGTAGTAGTCGTCAACGGGATCCGCTGTCTCCTGAGCTCCGTCATCTGATCGCAGCAACCGGGTAGGGGAAAAAAGGTAGCAAAGTAACCGTGAGTACTTATCCAAAGTACTCGCAAGACTTACATTAGAAATATGCTAATTATGCATCGGTATCAAAAGAAGGGGCTGTATCTGTGGACTAGACTGCAGAAATGCCAGAAAAGAAGGAAATGCCTAGCCTATCGAAGACTAAAATCTTGCATCATTAGAAGAGTGCAGATTAACATGTTATAAAGTAATAAGTATATATAAGCACTGCCCAGAGATCCTTCCACGACTCCCTACGAGAAAGCGATCCCGGAGCTACCATATTATTTAAATACCACAAGTATCCAGTTCTATTTGTAGTAGATTGGGATACTACTCGGAGCGTCCGTTACCGTGGACACGGCCATTCGAATAGATTAACTTCCCTGCAGAGGTGCACCAACTTACCCAACACGCTCGATTAACTCCGGTCGGACACACTTTTAGGGTCATGCTCGGCCTCGGCTAATCGACACACCGTAGCCCCACTTAGGCTCAACAGAGAGGCCAGCACGCCGGTCTAAACCCTAAGCACTCAGGGGTCTGGGCCCATCGCCCTTTGCACTCCCGCGCGTTGCGTATGCGGCCGGGACCAAACCTAGACCCTGTATATACACACGCAGGCGTTCCAGTTCACCCGGGCGCGCACCGCACAACTGCTGACGTCTGAAGAACTTTCGGAAGAACGTACTACGCCGAGTGCCCATACTTATTCCCGCGTGGTGGTCAGTGCGTAAAAATGCCAGATGCCTACTCAGACCACATATCCAAACCCATTAGTGTGTTGGGAGCTCGCGGTGATGCTACTTATGAGCTGCGTTGGGATTTCCCCGAAGAGGAGGGGATGATGCAGTACAGTATAGATAAGTATTTCTCTCAGTTAAGAATCAAGGTTATCAATCCAGTAGGAGAACCACACAGGACCTCGTTAGCAGCACCTATACACACAAAAGCAAATACTTACACCCAACGCAAAACAAGGGGTTGTCAATCCCTTGGTGGTTAATTGTAAGGATCAAATCTCGTAGTGATATATAGATAAAATAAAACACAAAATAAAATAACAGTAAATAAATTACAGCAAAGTATTTTTGGATTTTATATATGATGAAAGATAGACCCGGGGGCCATAGTGTTCACTAGAGACTTCTCTCTTGAAGATATCATACGGTGGGTAAACAAATTACTGTTGGGCAATTGATAGAAAAGCGCATAGTTATGATGATATTCAAGGCAATGATCATGTATAAAATAACAGTAAAACAAGAGCTTATTCAATTTTAACAGGGAAGGTGGAAACATGACCCATTATTCTATAACTATTATGCAAAATTACACTTAGACAGAGTTCATAATTAATTGCACTAAGAATTAAAACAAGTTAATTCTAAAGTGCGCTCCCACTCAAATCAATATCTCTCATAATTGATTGTGAGTGATACAAGACCCATATTACAATTCAACGCCAAGGATGCATCCATCTCAAGTGACGAGAATTGCAATCGGTAGGCCAAATTGCCAATCACATCTCTATGTGACTCTTGTTCATCTTTTGATGGGCGTGTTCCGAGCTCAGGACGATCAAGCCAGAACGTCAAGACAACCAAGTGATCTCGCTGCGAGGTCTCAACTCACTCGCCTCACACTTCTCTAATCGTTCGTACCCATGCATCCATGTGATACCCCGAAGAGATAGGTGTCGTGACGGTGCTACACTTGGGATAACACTAACTACTTGATATTTTTGTGAGAGATCACCCTAATAAAAAGCGACTACCGCGCAATCAAGAAGGGTGCATCATAAGGGATAAACATTTCAGGCAGTTCATAATAGCATGATATGGTATAGCCCTTTCTGACGGAGAAGTCTTTAATTTCTTTGTCTTCGGCATTCGCGTCGGTGTTCACCTTTGCGAAGATTGCCACCACCTTGTCGATGCACACAATAATATTGCTATCTCTATAGCTAATAAAATAAGTTCATTACAAAAGGTTGACACGCAGGTCATTAAACTGACAATCATATGGCTCCAGCCATCATGCCGAATCATGACACGCAGGTCATGTTAATTTACATCATATAGTCATCTCATACATAATCGAATTAATATGAGCACTGCTATACCACATCACATGCACATCCTACAAACCATCCTGCAAAACCAAGTTAGACGCCTCTAATCGGTTCATACAAAATTTCATTTTACGTGGCTTCTAAGGTTTCGAAGCAAACCGAAGCTACAAACGTCCATCATCAAGTATGATTATTCAAGTCGCAAGATTAACTTTGCGGGGTGTATGAAACACGAGATAATAAAATCTCGAGCCCCATACTGAACTTCGTCATATGCATGACTCCCGTGCAGATCATATCTGCATTGCCCTTTTGTCTGTGAAATTTCATCTTTCTTTTTAACTATGGTGGAATTCAAAGAACTGTTAACACTTCATTGATCAATCAGGATCGCGGATTGCCAGAACTTTGAAACTCCACCATGCTGTTATCAAGATCAGAAATATGCAAATTCCAGGGAAGCAACAAGAACATCGGGTAACAGATTTCATCTGCTATCCGCACAATTAATTATCAGCAGTAGAACTCATCTACTACAAATTATATTGTGCAACACCCATACATCTCTATGTATTCTAGATCGTAATCTGCATCTACGCATAGCACGGCTCTTGATGCCACTGTAGGGTAACGCAGCAGAAAACAAAAAATTTCCGACTTACGCACCACTGCACACAAGGTTTGATCTTTTCATTACCGACTCGTAGCGCAGCGGAAGTAGAGTCGATGACGATCGGCGGTGCAGATCCCCGCAGCTAGGATTTACAACCTCCCAACCGCGAGGATGTACTCCCTCGTTAGCTCACCGGACGGATCGCCTGACAGCCATTCGGGAGGCCTCTGGACAGTCCCTCAGATAGTCCCACCAGACGGATCCTCGGACAGCCATTCAGGAGGCCTCTGGAGGGTCCCTCGGATAGTCCCACCGGACGGATCCTCGGACAGCCCTCCGGGAGGCCTCTGGACAGTCCTTCGGATAGTCCCACCGGACGGATCCTCGGACAGCCCTCCGGGAAGCCTCATGGACAGTAACTCGGACAGCCCTTCGGGAGGACCCTCGAAAATCGGACGGTCACTCGGATAGCCCTTCGGGAGGCACTCTCGAACTAAGACCGAAACTACGATCTCTCTACAGAGTTGCACACATACGGTGTCATCTATCCGGCAGGGCTTCGCCGTCCAGAACTAGTTCCCACCGGAACCTAGACAGACTTTCGGCTCTACGAAACTATTTCCCTGGGAGGGAGAGAGAAGCCAGAAAAGTCATGGCATGTGTATGAGAGCAAGAGATGATCCTTTAGGCAGCCCCCTCCACCCCTATTTATAGGCCAAGCCCAAGGGTGTCTTCTCCAAGAAGACAAGGGGAAAATACCAAAAGCCTTCAAGGTGGCTTCTCCAAGAAGCCACCCAAAAAGCACATTCACTATTCACGGAAACATTTTTCCGCGACCGTTAAATCTGAAAATATTTCTGTGGGTGTTAGAATAATTCCAGTACCCACTAAAATGATTTTGGACGCGTTCTGAAACAATTCCGAATTAGTGATTTTCATCTGCGAAAAGCAACCAAACTGGTTCCAGCAGCTCCAGAACTTTTTCGGTTTTTATCCCGGAAAAATCCCAGAAGTTTCCAGAATAATTCTGGCACCCTCCAAGAATTTCCAGGCGTGTGCCGAAACCAATTTGACTTAATGGCATACCCCGAAACAACTTTTCAGTTTTACCGAAACTATTTCGGTGTTCTCTCCGGAACTTTTCCGTTGTCTCCAAAACTTTTCCTGTGACTTTCTCTCAGACTCCCTGTCTAGTATTCAGCAGATAGATGACCCTTAAGCGTGTGACCCTATAGGTTCGGTGAAGTATAGACATGACCCGGAACACTTTCCGATCAATGATCAACATCGGAGCCGTGGACACCCATATTGACCCCTATACCCACACGAATGAATATTCGAGTGAACCTCCAGTTGCCGTGTGCTATTCCTGTTGCTTCACAATATGTTACAAATACCCAAGGTGAGAATCATCGGCATCCCCGTGGATCAACACTTGTCCACAATGCCAGTTACCTCGTTACCGGTTTTGTTCTCTTTTCTCGTTCCCGTGTTCTGGCATCCCTGTGATCAAATCACAATGTGTCTGGCCAGACGATGGTGGATACCGTAACACCGAGAGGGCCCAGAGATATCTCTCCATCGTCGGAGGAACAAATCCCAATCTTGATCTATCAAGTCCCTTGACATACTTTCCCATGAACCCGTAAGCCGCCGTAATAGCCACCCAGATACGGATGACGTTTAACAAACCCCAAAGTTCATGAAGCAAGCATGAAGAAACTCGACACTCTCATGGTCTAAGGAATTATGCAAACATTAACTTTCTCTGTGTTATTAACCATTAACTTGTGACGAATGAATCTCATAGCATAACATCAATTCGGGTCGATTCAACACAAGTGTTCTCCTAACATTGTGCCCTCAAAGTTGCCGGCATAGTCATGCCCATGATCAGGAAAACAGAACCATCATGCAACACTTGAGCTAGTCTTAGAGGCCAGACTAGGAATACTTTTTACCGTTTATTATTCCACACGTGCATATGAGTCTTCCTCCGAGCCTCGTGGTTATTGCAGACTCGAGAACCATAGCAGTTATAGCACGGAATATAAACTTAACTACAAACATGGAGATAAATAATAACACTTATTATTGCCTCTAGGGCATATCTCCTACACCATCCCATTCCACGCCTAGATGACATGCTTGATGAACTTAGTGGAGCCACCATTTTCTCTAAAATTGATCTTAAAAGTGGCTACTATCAAATACGCATGCAAGAAGGTGATGAATGGAAAACGGCTTTCGAAACCAAATTTGGCTTGTATGAATGGTTAGTCATGCCTATGGGTTTATCTCAAGCTCCTAGCACTTTTATGCGTGTGATGCATTATGTTCTTCGCAAATATATTGGCATTTGTGTTGTGGTTTACTTTGATGACATCCTTGTGTTTAGTGAAACTCTTGAAGATCATGTCAAACACCTTAGAGACGTATTGCAAGTTCTTAGAGACGAGCGACTTTATGCTAACATGGTAAAATGCACTTTCGGTGTTGATAAGCTTGTTTTCTTGGGCTTTGTTGTCTCCTCTAAGGGTGTTCAAGTGGATGAAACTAAAATTGATGCTATTAAGAATTGGCCACAACCAACCACTTTGCTCCAAGTGCGTAGTTTCCTTAGCCGGCTTTTATCGTCGCTTTGTGAAGGATTTTAGCACCATTGCATCACCATTGCACGCATTGAGTAAGAAGAATGCACCATTTGTTTGGGGTCCATCTCAAGATGCCGCATTTCATGAGCTTAAAACCTTGCTTACACATGCTCCATTACTTGCATTACCCAACTTTGACAAAACTTTTGAAGTGCATTGTGACGCTAGTGGTAATGGTATTGGTGGTGTGTTGATGCAAGAGAGGCGACCTATTGCATATTTTAGTGAGATGCTCTCCGGCGCGCAACTTAACTACCCCATCTATGACAAAGAGTTATATGCTTTAGTGAGAGTATTGCATGTGTGGGAACATTATCTCCGTCCACGTGAGTTTGTTATCCATACGGATAATGAAACGCTTAAGTACCTTAAGGGTCAAACCAAATTGAATAAGCGTCATGCTAAATGGAGTGAGTTCATTGAGTCATTTCCTTATGTTATCAAGTATATCAAAGGTAAGG
The DNA here is from genome assembly GCA_039707655.1 of Elymus sibiricus. NCBI lineage: Eukaryota > Viridiplantae > Streptophyta > Magnoliopsida > Poales > Poaceae > Elymus > Elymus sibiricus. Next base: position 30,177,583 of record CM077674.1, read on the forward strand.
AAAATGTTGTGGCGGACGCTCTCTCACGCAAATGCATGCTAGTTACTAAACTTGAATTGAATGTCATAGGATTTGAGCACATTAAAGACTTGTATGCGCATGATGCTTCATTTGCGATTCCATATGCCAAATGCTTATCACACAGCACTTGGGAGCGATACTATTTGAAAGATGATTATCTTATGCGAGCTAACAAACTTTGTATCCCCGAGTCTTCTCTTCGTTTGTATCTTTTGCAAGAGGCTCACGGTGGAGGCCTCATGTGACATTTCGGACGCGACAAGACATTGGCTACGCTCTCCAAGAACTACTTTTGGCCTAAGATGTTTCGCGATGTGTCACGCTACACAAACCGGTGCTCTACATGCCGCAAAGCTAAGTCCAAAGCTCAATCTCATGGTCTATATATGCCACTTCCTATTCCATATCACCCATGGGAAGATATTAGTATGGATTTCGTGCTTGGTTTGCCTCGAACTCAAAACGGCAAAGATTCCGTATTTGTTGTTGTGGACCGTTTCTCTAAGATGGCACATTTCATTCCTTGCAACAAGATAGACGATGCTTCACATGTTGCAAATATCTTTTGTAGGGAAATCTTGCAATTGCATGGAGTGCCGAAGACGATCGTGTCGGACCGCGACGTCAAGTTCCTTAGCTATTTTTGGAAGACACTATGCGCCAAGCTCGGAATCAAGCTCCTATTCTCATCGGCATATCACCCTCAAACCGACGGCCAAACGGAGGTCACGAACCGGACTCTTTCCACACTACTCCGCCTGTTGATCAAGAAGAACATACGGGAGTGGGAGGAATGTCTACCCATCGCCGAGTACGCCTACAATCGAGCACGACACTCTACTACCGGCAAGTCCCCTTTCGAGGTCGTCTATGGATTCAATCTGTTGTCTCCATTGGACATTCTACCGCTACCTCTACAAGAGCGCATCGACATGGACGCGAGTGCATGAGCGAGCTACCTCAAGAAGATGCACGAAGATACAAGGCATGCGATCGAACGCCAAGTACAACGACTCGCGACCAAAGTCAACATCGACAAGCAGCCCATGTTGTTCAACCCCGGAGATCTTGTGTGGCTACACCTTCGCAAAGACCGCTTCCCCAACGAACGCAAGTCCAAACTACTACCCCGCGCCGACGGACCTTTCAAGGTGCTAGCACGCTACAACAACAATGCCTACAAGATCGACATCCCTCACGACAAGTACAACGTGAGCGACACATTCAACGTCAAGGACTTATCTCCCTTTCATGGTGATGTGGATTCCGATCCGAGGACGGATCTTTTTCAAGGGGGGGGGGGAGATGATGAGGAGCATCCCACGGTCATCCCCATGGACCTACCTACGTCTCCTCAAGTGCCAAGTGGACCTATGACACGAGCACGTGCAAGAGCTCTCGAAACCGAGGTGACATCTCTCCTTAGTGAACTTCCATTCGACTCGGGTGAGACATGGCTATTACCTCAAGCCGAAGTGCTATGTGTGATCAGGTATGAAGAAGACCGCCTCGGGGATGCTCGGAACAAAGACCAAGTCGGCAAGTACACGGACGGACGTGCGTGAGGAGGAAGACCGCTGGAAGGCTACAGCGGCCGGACATCCGGCCCATGGCCCGGACATCCGGCCCCTGGAGAAGAAACGCAGTAGCAGCAGCAGCAGCCGTGCAGATGCTACAGGGCCCGGACATCCGGCCAGAGGCCCGGACATCCGGCCCCCGCCCGGAAATCCGGCGCCCCATCACAGTAGCTGAGCCCTTTCAGGCCGGACATCCGGCACCCCCGCGAACCGCCGGACATCCGGCCCGACGCCCGGACATCCGGCCCCCTGACAGCAGCTTTAGGCCCTTCGGCCGTGTAATCTCGTCCACTCATCCCCACTTCGTCCTAGACTATAAATAGACCTCCTCCTCATCCTTTCTAGGGTTAGCAAAGTATTTTGAGACATAGAGTAGAGCTTTGTTTCTTGTATCTCCTCTTGGAGAATCAAGACCTCTCTAAGGAGAAGGATCCCCATCATAGGATCATCAAGACCTCCTAAGGGAGAAGGATCTCACCTAGATCATCAAGACCTCACCTCCTTTGGAGTGGGAAGAACTTTACCTTGTGCTTGTTTCCTTGGATTGTCCTTGTATACTTGTGGATCTCATGTATGTTATCCTAGTGGATGTGTGATTGTATATGCTGGTGTAACTAAATTCATCCATCCAGCATTGGCATTGCAACATCTTCACCATATCGATCTTACAGCACAATCCAGGATTCACTAATTTCAACTCTCACACAGATATACCGGTTTAGTTAATTAATTTGGATACAAAAAGAAAGACATGCACATGCAGATCGATCTTGCGATCACAATTTTTTCCTGAGACCTGCACTGCACGAATGCTAGCTGCAGCCAGTTACATTTTTTATTTTATTTTTGCATCGCTATCTCACAGCAGTCTCACACCGACCTAATTAAACTGGTTATATATATGGACACACATATTTGGTCGATATTTGTATCGATCTTCATCGACCGACCGAGCAGAATTAATCACTCAATTTGCTATTGCTGCTAACTAGACGTCCCGGGCCTCCCGATGACCAGCTCCGTCTCCACTTCCATGTACTGCCGCAGCTCCTCCTCCTCGTCGTCGTTCGGTACTTCTTCAGCTCCGGCGCCCGCGGACGATCTAGCAGCAGCAGTGGCCAGCTCTAGCAGAGGCAGCGCCATATACTCTTCATGGAGCACTGAGTTCTCCATCAACAGCTCCCTCTCCTGAATTAATGTATAAATATATATAACCACCATGTCACGTACGCACTTAATTACCTAGATCAAAGCTAATTTTCTTAAATTAACTAGCTGTATATACACCTTCTCCTTCAGCTCCAAAATTTGATCCAGAAACTTCTGTTCCTGCTCCTCCAGATCCATAAATTGACACACGAAACAAAAGATCTCATCAACGACTGAACGTAGCTTGGAATATACTGGATATATAGACATTGTGATATTGGCTAGAGCATAATTATATTTCTGCTTTGCTAGCTTGCCTTCCGTTGCCGGATGTGGCTGAGGCTCTTCTCCAGCTGCAGCTCCAGCTCTTGCAGCTCCTGCGCCGAACACGATTCCAGGCCTTCTCCATACAGCTTCCTATACATGCGTACGTGCGTGTGTTCATTTCATTAATATATATATTCTTTCTTTTTGTGTCTAAGAACGAAGAACACTTGATAATTTAGCAGAAAATCAGATCTGTCGTCACGTACCTCTGGTAGGCCTTGATTGCGTCTATCTTGTGTTTCAAGACCGTAGCCTCAGATCTGCACATCTGTGCGCGTATATGTATATAATACATGAAATACACAATATAATGTGACACAATTAACTATATGTAATGTATCCACACTGCAGTAGTATAAGAGGGGTGGGGACTTGTACCTCCACGCCAGCAGCTGGTTGTTCAAGAGCTTTCTCATTGGCTGGTGTCCCTTTTGTGTGGTCCAGGTAGCGATCAATCGTCTTCTGCAAACTGAGAATTTCCAGATGTTAACAAAAGTTAATCAATAATTAACCCCGCAAAGAAAAGTTAATCAATAATGAAGTGCACGCGCATGCATGTATATTGTGAGCAGTGGTCATGGTTTAAAATTGTGAATACATCATTATTTTGCTTCTCATTGAAAGGACCGAAATTTCAGAATTCTTTCGACAAATTTAATGAAATTTTGATTACTTTTAAACCAGAATTTGGAACTTATTTGAATTGGTCTGAAGTTTTGAGATACAAGATATTTCAGTACCAACCAAAGTTTTGGTGAAGTTCCCAGCAGAAAGAAAAGGTGTTGGTGAAGTTCTAAACTCTGGCAGTCGGTACTCTTGGTTGTACAACCTTTTCCTTAACTGTAAGGAAGCACCTACAGTATAATAGGAATCTAAATTCATGTCCCCGAGGACTGCAATCCACTTGAATTCAGGTGGCAGAGGATTCTACATCCACAACCAAGTTTGCTAAGCTCACTTCCTTAGGACGTACACAGCTTCGGTCAGTGCATTAGATGTTAATGCATGGAATGGATATTTCAGCCGTGTATAGTTTGTGCACACGTACGGTATGCACATTTTCTGGTATTCAAATATGAATTAAATGTCACAGATTTAGAGTTTCAGCTTCCATTAGCAAAAAATGTTGAAGCCTCTGTTTTTATGGATAAGCTAAGAAAATGTCCCAAACATCTGGGATTTTGTTTTACAATTTCTGTTTGAATCAGTTAATCAACAAAACGCTCGAAATTTAAGTTTCACATATATATTATCAGCATTTCGTTTGATACATGAGGAGATCACTCACCTGTCATACATGACAAAGATTCAACAAAAATCCATATATCGAACAATATTATTTTAACTTCGTACTTTTATTTTCTTTTGAGTAAAATACACTGGAGGTCCTAAAAGTATTCCAAGTGTGTCAAGTTGGTCCTAAAAGTTCGAAATCGTTCACCGCGGGTCCTATATGTGTATTTTACCCGCGACATTTAGGACCTACTTGACACACTTGGAATACTTTTAGGACCCGCGGTGAACGACTTACACACATTTAGGACACGCGGTGAACGATTTCAACCTTTTAGGACCTACTCCCTCCGTCCGAAAAAGCTTGTCCCAAGCTTGTCCCTCAAATGGATGTATCTAGCACCAACAAGCTTTTTCGGACGGAGGGAGTACTTGACACACTTGGAATACTTTTAGGACCTCCAGTGTATTATTTGCAAAAGAGGAATCAATGTGAGAGAACCGCATATCTGATATATCATATATTACAAAAAATATCCAAGGATGTATGTACAGAATCCTAATCAAACACATGCTTAACATTAATTAATATCATTCATCACCCTACTTTAGAAACTCTAAACACATTTTCCAACTAAGAAAATTCTAGAGCAAGAGATAAGATAAGATGCTAATTAAATAATGAGACAGAGAAAATGCTTAAAAAAACTAAGATTTGAAGGTTACACACAAATGGCCTTAACCATTTGGGGTATTTTGGAAAATTAATCACACAGCCCTCTTAAAAAATATTGGTATTTTCTCTAGTATGCTTCTGTAATTACATAACAGTGAGTAGTGAGAGAGATCAATCGTACTTAATGACGCAAACAAATGAAATATGCTACTTTAATTTGATCATCAAAATATTCCTCACGAAAAGGAAAATAGCTTGACATCAAATACAGAAAATAACTAACATCATTCCAATTTCCAAGCTATGCCTAAGAACCTGATAAAATGTGATAACAAGCATAATCATAGGTTTACATCACGTGGCGGCGGGTAATTTGTGGGAGGATTAGAGTGGAGGGATAATTGTGGAAAGTAATATGTTGATCCCCTGGACCTCCGTGACGCGACTATGGACGACTATGGATGCATACAGATTGACACCCCATTCATCCACTGCTGGATGCACCATCGGGAGCCTGTATGTTACAGTTTATTGCCTATGCTCAGTATTTTTTTTCATCGAACCACAGTAGCATGTCATGCAGAAACTTTCAAGTTCATTTGATAACACTAAGTATAAGAATAGATGATGGAATTAGTACAAGAAGCTTTTGTGTTCGTACGAGGAACCAACAAGTTAGGACTACTGAAAATAAGTAAAACTACAAGCAATCGACCAGTTAACCTTATATTACCCAGGACTTGAAAAATAAGAAATTCTAAAAAGCTAGGTAAATTATCTATTAAGTGTACTGATATATTTATTTATTTTGCTGTATTTGACTTGGTAAGTTCAAAACCAGACTGATTATGTTTCTGTTTTATATATGGAGGATATATTGTTATTTTGAGCGTAGTGCATAAATATTTGCCTGTATATCAATGTTAGGTTGGAGGCTTGCAAATGTAGGCCCCGGTTATATTGCAATCCATCACAAATACAAGGTTTATACTGGGGTTTCTAGTTACATTTCGACATCATAATAACAGTATGACATCTCTCCTGCTTAAAAAAAGAGTAAGGTTCTGTCGTACGTCGCGTTTTCATCCAACCCTCCACACCCCACCCTCACGTATGCTCTCTCTCCCCACCCACATCCTTCGTTTCCGGTTTTATTGATTTTTTTCCCACCGTTTTTCCTTAAAAACCGCCTCAACTGCCCCACATCTTATTGACTTACCAAATAAAAGTTTCTTTGGTAAGTCAATAAGTATTGATTCAATTGGCAGATAAAGTCTACTTTTAAGTATGTAATCACATTAATAATAAAATGACAGGTAAATCACGGCCATTACATACAAAATATTTATGCCCCTGTTGCAACGCACGGGCAATTATCTACTATATACTTAACAAAAGTAGCCTTAAAAATGAGAGTTATTTGCGGAAGAGAAGCGAATTAACAAGGGGAGTTTATCCCAAAGAAAAGGAACCTTATTGCAATGTTAGTCCCAAAATATATCAAATGAGCTGCCAAAACAATAAAATGCACAAGTTATTGGTGGAGAATTAGTGACGATATCATCATCTACAAAAATAATGACAATATGCATGACAATTCAACAATGTAGTATCATGCAAATAGAGATTTTTTAGCTCCAATCCAAAAATTAGCCTCACAATGATGTTAATGAAATCATGAATCATTTGAGTATCTTAAGAGGTTGTGGGTGGGCTTGGGAAACCCATGCGATGAGGAGGACAAGGATTTCTTCTACGCCTCGACCACTATCACCATTGGCAACGGGGCTCGCGCTCCCTTTTGGGAATCCCCGTGGCTCAATGGGTGCAAGCCAAAGGACATCGCCCTGCTGATTTTTGGGGCTTCCAAGAGGCAGAATAGGAAAGTCAAGGAGGCCTTGTTTGACGACGCTTGGATCAACAAGATTGATATGATGACCGCCTTCACCTATGACCATCTTCGGCAATCCGTTATCCTTTGGACTTGCCTGCGTGGGATCCACCTTTCCGAGGCGGAGGAAGATACCATTTTATGGAAGCATACTGCCAATGGGGATTACTCTGCGTCCTCTACGTATAACGTGCAATTCTTGACCATCACTTGTACCGACATGAACAAGGTGGTTTGGAAACCTTGGGCCCCTCCGAAAGTAAAATTCTTTGCTTGGCTTGCCATCCAAAATAGGCTTTGGACGTCTAACCGCTTGACCAAGGGGGCATGGCCAAACGATGGCCCTTGCCCGCTTTGCAAGAGAGAGCAAGAATCCGTTGAGCACCTCTTCTTCAAATGTCGATACACTCTGAGACTTTGGGCTTTGGTCAATGAATGGCTTCATGTTGAGAGTGTCGACACTTCCATTTGGGCAACTTGAAGGAGCATCAAAGATTGGTGGATCGACATGGCTTCTACCCGAAGAATTCATCTCACTATGCTTGTGAGTTCGACCATTTGGGGTAAAAGGAACGCGCGTGTCTTCCGGAACCACTGTGCCCCATTCGTTCATCCTCCTCGATGCCATCAAGAGAGGGGCAAGGCTTTGGGCCATTGCGGGTGAGAAATATTTGGGCCAAATCATGCCGCGAGAGTAGTGACTCTTGTCCTTTGATTTGTTTCTTGTAACTCTTGTCCAACTCCTCCTTAATTAATAGATGAGGCAAATCTTTTGCCTCTGTTTCGAAAAAAAAGGGTCTGTGATCTCTCAATTCATGAATGATGTCGATCAGGCTAAACGAATGCATGTTCGTCATTAATTCCACATATATAACATGCATCCCAACTAAATATATGTATTTCATTACTCTTTTTCCCACAGAAGATCCGTCACAGGGGTACCAAAAGGGGCGGGAACTACTGTAGATGTTCACTGCATTGCATGTACTATGTGATTACCAGCGACATACTAGTGTACTACTCCCTCCGTTTCATAATGTAGTGCGTATAGATTTTTTGAAAAGACAAACTTTGCAAACTTTGACCAAGTTTATAGAGAAAACTATTTATATCTACAATATCAAATAAATAAAATATGAAACTAAGTCTTATGATGAATCTAACGATATATGTTTGGCATTCTAGATGTAAATGTTTATCTCCAAAAGTTTGGTCAAAGTTTGTGACGTTTGACTTTTCTAAAAATCTACATGCACTACATTATGGAACGGAGGGAGTATGAACTAGCTAGAGTTTGCAACCGCAAGTTAGATGCATATCGCTGACGCGCACTGTCAGCAACATTTGCATCTATACAAGTCGGGTAGTTGGGTGTGTTTGCAGACTAGTACAAGTGCATACATATGCATTAAAGTGAAGTAGTCAGTTCAAGATAGTGTTCGTTCGTACACAGCAAACTTTAACTATTTGTGACTGATGGATTGATGGGTGCTGGGCCAGCTCTTGTACGAACTAACAGCGTGTCCAAGATCCAAACAAAAGCAAGCTATAGGGATCACGTTGCCTCCACTGCTAGGTACTCCATTGTGAAAAAATTAACAAGTTCTTGAGAGAGAGAAAGAGTGGTAGTGGACATATCTATTTCATGTGTAGCCGGCCAGTGCTGCCCTTGATAAACAAATCTCGAAGCGAAACAGAGATTAAGCAGAAAAAATTAACAAGTTCTTGAGAGAGAGAGGGGTAGTGGCCATATGTATTTCATGTGTACGGCCGGCCAGTGCTGCCGTTGATAAACAAATCTCGAAGCGAAACAGAGATTAAGCAGAAGCGGAGAGCCGGTAGAGGCGGTGGTGGACATATGTATGGATGGAGGGATTGGCTACGTACTCTGCCGCGGAGGCGTACTCGTAGAGGCGGCCGCGCGGGGAGAAGACGACGAGAGCGACCTCGGCGTCGCAGAGCACGCCCAGCTCGAACGCCTTCTTCATCAGCCCTCTCCGCCGCTTCGAGAACGTCACCTGCCGGCTGGTCGCGTCCTCGATCCGCCGCATCTCCCGCCGACCCCTCCTTCCAGTCGTCGTGTTCCTCGCTACCGCGGCCGTATCCACGATCCGCTGCTGCTGGACGCCTTCGCCTCCCTCAACAGGCGCCATGGACGGACGGACGGATGGATGGATCTAGGAAGTGGAGTATAGCAGCGGCGGCCGCCAGAGACGAGGGATTTTTTGGGGGTGAAAAGGAGGGGATTTTGTTACTTAGAAAGGAAAGGCTCCGAGGACGGGGGAAGGAGGCCGCCCCACAAATGGCCACACCTGGTTGGACCGGACGACACTACCACGTACGTAGTACTCTAGTACTACTCCTCGTCTCCTCCCACTCATATGTGTAGGTATATGTGTACCTCAGATTGATTCCCCACACTCTCTCCTTTCCCAATTGGCTCTTATATATTGCTATCCCTATTTCCTTCGTCCAGATTTATTGCGCTCCCTTTATTTTGGGTTAAACTTTGATCATCTATGTAATTAACAATATGAGATATATGCTTAAAAAGTATACTATTGGATTTGTGTTCGAAAGAGATTTCGCACAGTATAATTTTTGTGACGTATAATTCATATTTTATTAGTGAAACTTATGATTAAAATTTGACCGAAAATAAGAGCAGGCCTAATAAACCCGGACGGAGAATGCACCTCGTTGGTCTCCACAAAAGTGAAGACTACTGCCAACACAGAACTTAGTCCCATGCTAATTTGATTATGGGGGAAGAACTATTCTAGCAAAGACTAGATTAGGTTTACCTAGGAAAGATTTCGTTAGGATATTGTACTAGATAATGTCTAATAATGCGTGACATGACCCGTCAACACGCCGACGGGTGACCACAGACTGATATTAATGTCAGTAGCAATAGATGACCGTAGAGAGGCGCATATATACATCTCTATATGCTCCCGGTGGTTGCGGAGTTAACATATCATGTACTTTATTTTTAAGATTCGTGTACGTGGTCCCGATAAGATAAGAGCAAAACTATTCAGAAGATTCTGCACAAACATTTTTTTTTAATTACTTATTTCGTGCTTTTAGTCTTTTTTTATGAGAGGGCCTATATTGCTTCGGCCAATGCCTTGTTATACCACTACTCGTCGCCTGACCAACTCGAGCCCACATAATGCCCAACAAAACTATTAAAAAAGGTAGAGTGAGAGTTGAGCTTGTTCAGCTCTTTGAGGGGCAATGAATCTATTTATGAATATGATAATTGCTACTCCCTCCGTTCCATAATTCTCGTCGTGGTTTTAGTTTTTATGGAATGGAGGGAATACCATCCAACGCGACACCCAGTGCGACGAGGACACTATTGGATCATTTATTTTAGCGAGTTTTTTTTATCAAAGATGTTATCAAGTTAACAATAACTGAAAAAAAAGGTTAGTACTACTCCCTCCGTTCTACAATGTAGTGCATATAGATTCTTTGGAAAGTTAAACCTCACAAACTTTGACTAAGTTTGTGAAGAAAAACATTTACATCTAGAATGTCAAACATATATCATTAGATTCATCATAAGATAGTTTCATATTATATATATTTTGTATTGTACATATAAAATAGTTTTCTCTATAAACTTGATCAAAGTTTGCAAAGTTTGACTTTTTAAAAAATCTATACGCACTGCATTATGGAACGGAGGGAGTACTAAAACTGTACGAAGGCATGCATGCATCTAGGCTACTTTTTTAAAGTAGGCTGATGCAGCTAGACTGGACCAACGCCTGCATGCTGTGCTAGCATGCTCGTCCCAAAATAATTTCAGTACGAATTCAACGTTCATGCACCGCAACCTCAAAAGACAAGCATCTGACTTGACTTGGATAGATGCAGCGTGTCTGTGTACAGTGTGCACGTGGTTTACTACTCCCCAGAAAGGGCAACTGGTTGTCACCCACTCGCAGCGGCCACCAGCCATTGCAGGCGGCTGAGGCGGGACCCTTGTCCGTACGACGGCGCGTGGTTCTGTACGGAGGGGCGAACCTTCGGTCGACACGCAAGGGCGTACTAGCCAATTTTTTTTAAATAATACATTTTTTTTATAAATTACAGAAATAATACACGAATTTGAAAATTTTCAAAAATAGAATCCAGTCGGCTGGAGCTAAGCCGATAGGCCACGTGGCAGGTTCAGTCGGCTACGGCTAAGCCGACAGGCCACGTGGCAGCTTCTGATTTGCCCGAACACGTCGACCGTCGCGTTGGATTTGCCAGTAGGCCTGGCGCGCTGCAGTCGGCTGCGGCCCAGCCGACAGGGTTCCAGTCGGCCCCGGCGCAGCCGACAGGCCGTCCAATCGGCCGGGGCGTGGCCGACAGGGGCCTGCCAGCCCACCGCGCCTTTTCTCCTTCCCTCCTCCTTTTCTCCTTCCCTTCTTCTCCTTATCTCCTTCCTCCTGCGCCCGTGAGCTCTCCTTCTTCCTCTTCTTGCTCTCTCTCTCATTTCTCTCTCAGTCTCTCGCAACCCCCCGTCGATCTCCTCGCTGGTCCATCCATTTTTGCATCCAACCCACAGAAAGAGTAGATCATAGCCAACTCCGGTGGCCTACGGTATTTTTTTTTCCAATAGGATAGTTTTTTTTCTCGTTCAAGTGAGGTGAGGAGGAGGCATGGTGGAGGTGGTTGAACCATGGTTGAGGTGGTGGTGAGGAGGAGTTGCTGCTGGGGAGGAAGAGGTGGTGAGGAGGAGGAGGAGGTGCGGCTGAGTTGAAGAGAGGAGCAAGAAGCAGTGGCACACGCGTCGAAGGTATACCTATGTCGTCAAATAATTTCTCTGAGTTGTACATATTTTGAAAAATTAATGTCAGTATTTTTAGTTGCTCCGGGTAATATTTCGTGTTATATGTGCATGTCAAATATTTAGGTCTGTTAGTATTTTTAGTTGCTCCGGTAATATTTCGTGTTATATGTGCATGTCAAATATTTAGGTCTGTTAGTATTTTTAGTTGCTCCGGTAATATTTCGTGTTATATGTGCATGTCAAATATTTAGGTCTGTTAGTATTTTTAGTTGCTCCGGTAATATTCCGTGTTATATGTGCATGTCAAATATTTAGGTCAGTCAATATTTTTAGTTGCTCCGGTAATATCCCGTGTTATATGTGCATGTCAAATATTTAGGTCTGTCAGTATTTTTAGTTGCTCCGGTAATATCCCGTGTTATATGTGCATGTCAAATATTTAGGTCTGTCAAATATTTAGGTATGTCAGTATTTTTAGTTGCTCCGGTAATATCCATAATATATTAAGTTGTTTCAATATTTAGCTTCGTTAATATTCCCTAATCTATGTACTTGTCAAATATTTAGGAGTGTGAATATATGTAGTTTGTCATGTTGTTTAACAGTTGTCTGTCCATGTTAAAAAAATTTATAGGTGAGCCGAGATGTCTGATATAGTGAAGTTCATATTTTTCTACGGTCCTGGTAATGTCCAAACAAATGAGATTGGGGTTGATCTGAGTGAATTTGAGCACATAGAGGTGGCACTGACCGACCCTCAAACATGGTCTCTTAGTCAGTTGAAAGAATGGGTGACAGCATGTTTAGGGCTGAATACTGAAACACAGACCGTGGGTGTTCATGCATTGTGGACCCGGTCAAGTTCGAATGTCTTCTTCTATTTGAGGCCAGTAGAGAGGGATTCTCAGTGGGTGCGCTGGTTACAAGGTTGCGAAACAAGGGGATGCAATCCTTGTGCCTTAGTGCTTCCCGTTCTGAAGGAGGTAATTGCGCCTGAAGGCCAGGGTGGTAACGATCCTGGGCAAAGCAGTGACGGGATGATGTTATCTGTGTCAAATGCTGGAGATGATGGTTACGAACAAGGGCAGAGTAGTCAGGTAGAAGGAGGAAATGGCGATGGTTATTACAGTGGCGAGGCGGACGCGGACGAGGTAGATGGGCACATGCAGAACATCATGGAAGAAGAAGACACCGATATTGAAAGTGGTCATGCAGATAATTCCGACGAGTCAGATGAAGAAGAAAATGCAGAGGAGGTCCCGATTCCTGCTTCTTGGAATCATGACTTCTCATCTGCAATGACCGTGAACGATGGTCATGATTCTGCCTGGCAATATCACCAAAACAACATTGCGACCGGTGCTATGTATCCCAACAAAGAAGCTCTGAAGGACGCAATAATAAATTGGGCAATGTCCACGCAAAGGGTTTTCATAGCTGAGGTGTCCAGTCAGAAATACTTGACAATGGTATGCAAGAATGCAGGTTGTCCTGCCAGGGTGCACGGCTATCTCCCTAAGTATGGCACAAGTTGGGTGATCAGTGACCTAGTTCATCACACATGTCTTATTCCCTGCATCCCTCAAGATCATCCCAACCTTTCATCCACGCTTATTGCGAGGTTGTTTTACAGTGAGATAGTGGAGAGCAAAGCGATGGAAGTTAAGGCTATCCAGACAAAAGTATTCGTCAGGTTCAGGTATAGAATTTCTTACGGCAAGGCTTGGAGGGCTAAGCAAAAGGCGCTTGAGAGCAGATTTGGTTCTTATTTCGATGCATATGACTCAGTTGTCCGGCTCCTCCAGACGCTGAAGGACAGGAATCCGGGCACCTATGTCGACATCGAAGACCTCTTCATGCCAGAGTTCCCAACTGTGAGGGTGCTGCATCGACTGTTCTTCTCTTTCGGTGTATGCATCGAAGCTTTCAGGCACTGTCGACCGGTGATATGTGTAGATGGCACTTTTCTGACTGGCAAGTACAAGGGTCAGATCCTGACAGCCATTGGTCAAGACGGCCAAAATCAAATAGTCCCACTGGCATTTGCTTTTGTTGAGAGTGAGAACATTGGAAGTTGGACATGGTTCTTCAGGCAACTGAAAATATCAGTTGTGAAGGATAAGCCCAATGTGTGCATCCTTCATGACAGGCATGCAGGTATACTCAGTGCGATAAAGACACTGACAAACCCTGGCCCTGAGGAACAAACTCCATGGCAGGACTTGCAGAGCCGTTGGTGCATGCGCCATCTGGGGGCTAATTTCTTCTCGCAGTTCAGAAATAAGAGCCTGATGAATCTATTAAAAAAACTATGCTAGCAGAACCAGCTATGGAAGTACAATTTGATACGTGACAGACTTAATGTGTGCATGCGGAGACACGTTAGGGACAGGAAAGCTGCAAGAGATGCAGCGGTCAGGGCACATGTTGAAGCAGTAGCAGCACAGTTAGCAACAGGACCAGCTGCCGTGGAGGAGGAGTCCGTTGGGCTTTGTGACTTGCCAGGATTTGACCCACCTGGTACTAGGAGAAGGCTCGGGAGGTCGATTAAAACCTTCGAGCAGTGGATAGAGCATGAGCCTCTGGAGAGGTGGTCTTTGCTGCATGACACACATGGAGCAAGGTACGGTGTCATGACTACCAACCTCGCAGAAACATACAACTTTGTCCTCAGAGGAAACCGGGCATTGCCACTTACAGCCATCGTTGAGGGTATTTTCTATGGCACCGTGAAGTACTTCAGAGATAGACGTCAAAAGGCAGAGCAACATATGTTGAACAACCCAAACACACGTTACTGTGAAAGGATTATGAAGTACATGGAAGAAAAGATGGAAAAAGCCAGGTCACACACTGTAGTCCCCATTGGTAATCAAGAAAGAAGGTTTGAGGTCCGCTTAGCTAACAACAAATTCGGCTGTGCAAATGAGCTGAGGACGCATGAGGTGAAAATTGGAAATGAAGTCTGGCCAACGTGTGAGTGCACATGCAACAAACCGAAGTTGCTTCACCTACCATGCTCCCATGTACTTGCTGCTTGCGGGCAGCTTGGAATGGACGCAATCTCGTTTGTGACTCCATATTTTCTGAAAGAGTCCGTCCTCAATACCTGGACAGGTGAGTTGCTGGGATTTCGCTCAATGGGTAACTTCAGCACCGTTAATCCTGATGAAAGGAGGTACATTCCAGACCCAGAGAATATGCGAACAAGTAGAGGCAGACGACAATGTCATCGCATCCGGAATGATATGGATGAATCTGAAGCGGGAGGCCCCACTATGCAATGCATTTTATGCAATGAAATTGGCCATAGGGACACTAATTGTCCCACTTTCGTCACTGCCAGTGGTACTGGGCGTGGACGAGGCAACCGGGGACGAGGAAGCAGAGGAGGAAGAGGAGGAAGAGGAGGAAGAGGGAGAGGAAGAACCTAGGCTGCACTAAGTTCTAAATTTGTATTCAGTGTGGCATTAACTTCTAAATTTGTATTAAGTGTGACACTAAGTTCTAAATTTGTATTCAATGTGGAACTATGTTGAACTTTGTATTAAGTGTGGCACTATGTTTGAAATTTGTATAAGTTGTGATATTATGTTGCAAATTGTATTAAGTGTGGACTATGTTTAAAATTTGTATTAAATATGCCACTAAGTTTGAAATTTGTATTAATTGTGGCAATATGTTTGAAATTTGTATGTGCAGGAATGACAGAAATGTCGTTGCTTAATCCGGAAATTGATAGTAAACATCGTGCCGCGGTAGGTTATGAGCGACAGCTTGAGCCCCTGTGCACTCGCACTCAAAGGGAAGACTGGATGATACACGAGGGATGGGTTGAACGGTACGTGCTTTATTTATTTGTTTCAATCACGTATATTGATGGGACGCACAAACTGAATTGCCCTAACATGCAGGTTGAAATGGGCTGGCCTATTACCTTTCGCGCGGCTGGTTGAGCGCACGGATACCTCCAGACGCATCGCCATCGACACCTCTTTGCTCACGTGCTTAGTGGACCGGTGGAGGCCTGAGACCCACACGTTTCACTTCCGCTGGGGAGAGATGGCTCCTACTCTGCAGGATGTGTCACTTTTGCTGGGACTACCGTTGGCAGGTCATGCCATCGGACCATTGGAGGCAGCGGCTCGTTGGCAGGAAGATTTTGCACAACGTTTCGCGGGTCTTTATGACGGTGCTCCGGCTCTGGCATCGGAGCATCACGGATCTAAGTATGATTGGTTGCTCCATTTCCAGGTTAGTTCCCCTGCCTCATATCTTTCAGTTGTCGCTATGTACTAATGCTTTATCTTTGCTCAATACAGATCCAGAAGTTCCCGGGGTATCCGCAGGTCCCGTTGAATGCGACACAGATCACTCGCAGCCTGGAGGCATATATACTATGGCTTCTCGGTAAGGTGATGTTCACAGAGAACCATGTCACCACTATAAGCGCGCTCTACATCCCTATTGCACTAGAGATCGCGAGAGCTCAGACGCTGGCTCAGATCACACAGAGGAGTTGGGGTTCGGCGGTCTTAGCGGCTACATATCGAGGTATGTGCAACGCCTGCCAGCTGACGGCACCCACGTCAGCTCTTCTTGGATGCCCTCTATTTCTACAACTGTGGTCGTGGGAGAGGTTCTCTATAGGACGACCGGACGTACGTATTCAAGAGCCTATGCCCGTAATGTTCGATGCTGAAGGCATCGATATGCCTACTTTCGGTCTGTGTTGGACACGTCGCAAGGTATGTCCCGTGTTATAATTTTCTTCTTTGTGTACACTATGGCTGAAACTAACTTGTGTTTGCCGCAGAGACGCTATGCTGGTGATCAGACTAGGCGAGCATACAGGGCATTAAACGAGCAGTTTGATTTGTACACTGGGGTGATCTGGCAGCCGTACACGCAAGGAGTCATGAATGCAAGATACCCCGGCGGTATGTCTGAGCTATGCTTCAGAGATAGTGATTACTGGATGACGAAAGCGAAGATCATATTCGACGTCTTCGTCGAGGAGATGGCCCAGCAGAGGGTTATGAGGCAATTTGGTCTTCAACAGTTGGAGGTGCCTCCCCCTACAGAGCACCCGGTGCCAGCACACATCCACAGGTATTGTCTTGTTATTCAATATTGAATTGTCTTTCACAATTGTCCATAGTGAAGCATTACTTAATTGTTTAACAACATAATTTTAGGATCACAAGGAAGGGGATTCACAGGACTGCTGCTGAGTGGCTACAACGTGTTCAGCCGTACGTTACACAATGGGAGACCGCGAACACACTTGTGTGGCAGGAGAATGTCGAGTTTGATCTCGATGAATTCGATCTCTATTTGCAGCGGTACATGAGCAGAACACGGTTATGCATCGTTCAACACACTCACCCAGATGAGTTACCTGCCCCTAGTGTGTCCGATATGTACCCGAGCTATGATATTTCAGGCTCTAGGCAATTGGCGGTAAGATATATTCTCTTTGTGTAATGCATCTAGTTGTTACATACTTTGCCGTGCATACTTAATAATCGTCGTGACAATTTCAGGCTGAGTTGACTATCGGACTTGGCGAGGAGGTGTCCAACTATCGGCGTTCACTTTCGGATGCACCACTACTCGTTGCTCGGCCTCAAGTGCAGAACTTTATGGCGCGCATTGAGGGGAGGCTACGAGCTGTGTATCGGGCTATCACGTGCAGACGCACTTCGGACGTTCTTCATCAGCAGCCCGTACAACGCCCCCCGCGTCACTCGACTGGTCAGGTAGACCCCACGCATCACCGACATGACCCGCGTCCACGTCTAGCAGAGCAGTGGACGCCCAGGCCACCACGTCCTGACCAGGCTGGTAGTTCGGCGTGGCATCAGCAGCAGGATCCCACGTCAGGCTACGTGTTTCGGCCAGGACCACAGCAGCAGGGTCCCACGCCAGGCTACGTGATGCAACCCCCCCTACAGGTATGTTTCTTCATATTAATTCTTTCCAATATCGATTGCGACTACGTATTTCATCCGTACTTATGTTCCATCCCTCCCGCAGCAGGCTACGGATATATGGCGTCTATGTCCGGACATGACGCGTCTATGTCCGAATCCAGGTGGGAGAGTGAGCCTGACGATGGGCATAACACACAGGAATACTTGTCGCAGCACAACGAGTGGGTGGACATGTATTCGACTCCTGCACCACCTCCCACACAGGAAACACAGTATGACCTGGACGGGTCCGAGCTTCCTCCCCGTATCATCCGGCCACCCCACAGGTATATGTGGCCGACGCCGGAGACACCACCTCAACGACGTGGCGGACGAGGTGGCTGATGATTGTGTGTCACTTATATCTAGCTATGTATGCGATAGACATATAATTGCCTATGTATGCGAGAGACATATTCTACCTATGTATGCGAGAGACATATTTCTGTTCATTCGCTTTGTTAATCGAGTTACATTTCCGGAGAGACTGCTGCAGATAATTAAGATACAAGTACATCTGAATTAAACGGTACGACTGACCATAAATAATACTGCATACAAACTACATGAAGACATCATCGTGCTTCTCGCTAACACTACATAAAGTCATCATCACTATTCTCACTAACATGTTTCTTCGACTTAGATTTTTTATTGGCTGACATAAACTCATCGCTGGAAGAGTAACCATCATCACCGGGCTTTGGTGATGCATCGCTGCATTTCTTCTTCTTCGAGCTTGAGCCATCATGAGTTGATACATATTTCGGCGGCGGAACGGACCCAAATAAAAGCTTGAACCATGCCAACATACTGACATCGTGGTTCATTTCTTTAGCGTCCACATTGTATCTCTACAATTCACAAAATGAACAAAAATGAATTAAAACGACAAACATATTAAATATGTAAATCAAATACGAAATTTAAATTACCTTTTGAAACGCAATATATTCATCAACTGGCAAATCTATCACATGATGATCTAAATCATCAAATGATCGTGTGAATCGCGCTGATTCATATATTAGTTCACAAAGTCTTTCCCACCTTGCACGCAACCGAAAAAGTTCTAGTCGAATGTCCTCTGTGTTTCTACTATGACAAGCTGTTTGTCTAAACCTCCGCAAGTTACTCTCACTGCTAACTAATTCATCGAAAGATACACCTGGAGTTCCATGAAGCCCGGACTTCATGGAAACCGCACCCATCAAGACATCACGAGATGCCTCTCGTGAAAATGGACGAGGATCACCCATCACTGCGGATTTGTTAATGCTACCACAACAAGTAGTGAGGAGAAGAGGAAGTGAGGAGAAGTATTGTGAGGACAAGAGGCAGAGAAGAGCTCTTTTTAAATAACCGTCGAGGCTCAGTGCGCTGCTGTTTTCCAGTCACACTCACCACCGAAAGCAACACTTCCAGTCAAACTCACCACCGAAAGCAACACTGCCAGTCAAACTCACCACCGAAAGTAGCACTGCCAGTCACACTCACCACCGAAAGCAACACTGCCAGTCAAACTCACCACCGAAAGTAGCACTGCCAGTCACACTCAGCACCGAAAGCAACACTGCCAGTCACTTCCTGTCACACTCACCACCGAAAGTAGCACTTTTTCGTTGCCTTGCGGCGGCCACACCCGACAGCATCAATTTTCCCTCACTTTCGGTGGTGAGTATGACTGGCAGTGTTGCTTTCGGTGGTGAGTGTGACTGGCAGCGCACTGAGCCTCACAACACTTCTCGTCACTGCCTCTTCTCCTCACTGCCTCCTCTCATCACAGCCTGTAAACCGTCTAAATCAGCATATGGGCAACGAGAAAAGAGAAAGGGCTTGTGGGGCTACTCTGCCTTGCCGCTAGAATTGCATTGCATTGTGGATGGTGGCCGCAGAAGGTCAGATGAGCCGGATGGCGGCTGCGGGCATCACCGGCATCACCGAAAGGGGGGTAAAAAAAAAACCAGTCGGCTTAGCCCCAGCCGACTGGCCAGTTGGCTTAGCCGTAGCCGACAGGAGCCCCAGTCGGCTGGGGGGGGGGGCATGCAGTCGGCGGGGGGCATGCAGTCGGCTATGCTGGGCCCAGTCGGCTTAGCCGCAGACGACTGAATCCAGTCGGCTTAGCTCCAGCCGACTGGATTCTATTTTTGAAAATTTTCAAATTCGTATATTATTTCTGTAATTTATAAAAAAAATGTATTATTTAAAAAAAATTAGCGGCATACTAGGACCACCGCGAGCGGCCCGGAGACCGATCCAGACCTGTGGTCCGGTCTGCTAAACAATAAAAAAATAAAAGGCACGCTGTGTTAAAAAAAAAGTACATCGGAAGTGCCGTACCTGCAAACACACCAATGATCATAGACGCGGACTGAATTCAGACGGATCCGCTGGAGACCAACGCCGGCCTGTTCCAAGCAAATCCGATGGAGACCAACACCAACCGGATCCAAGACACTAAGGGCCCGTTCGGATCCTCTCCACGAGCCAGCTTCCCAGAATACCTGCATGAATCGATCCCGAACGCTCCAGCTTCGCGGAGACGAGGATCCAGCCAATGCAAATTTCGTGGAGACGAGAAAGCTTCGCTAAAATGAGAAGTTGGAGTTCGATGAAATTACATGGGAATGCCACCGCTAAGTTGCGTACCAGTTCGATGAGCCTCCCGATTTCTTTTCTCCCGAGCTCTCGTACGAACCAGCCAGTAGACGTGGGCGCATCAGGGTCATCCACATCCTTCACTCCGAATTGGGCCTGCAGCCCATGTCACCATCTGTGTTCCCTAATAGCCCATGTCCACACCATTCGCTCCAAACAGCCCTGTACCCCAGCGCTAGCCCATGAGAAGCTGGCCACAGCCTCCCGAACGCACGCAGCTCCTCACGGGAAGCTGGAAGCGTGGATTTCCTAAACCTGGAGAGGTTCAGAACGGGGCATAAAACTCCCTAAAGAAAGGACGTGAGCCTCCCGCCAGCGAGGGACCGGAGTCCGCCGCACCTCCAAGACACATAGAGCCACCGGAGGCGGGGTGGACCGCCGACGGCGTTGACAAGAGGGGCGAAAACTCTAATCGCATCTAGATCGCCCGTGAAGGGGGAGGGGAGGGGTGAAACAAATCACAAACTATGAATGCTTTTCTGATTGCCGAATTTTATTGGACGCAAGAACTCCTAGTTAAACAAGTTTGTTTTATTTTCTACTTTCAAAAAAATTGTTTTGTTTCCTTTATGTTAGTACTCCTAGTCTCTTCTTCTTTTTGTGGAAAGGACCTCAGAATTCTATTGAAACCAAGCAATGGAACAAAGCACCCCAACATAGAAGAAAATAGCAAACAAGTCCCTGGAGAACCAACCCACCTCTCCATCCACCGCGGGCTGCCGGCGCGACCCCGCTACCACTGCCGCCGCTCTCACCCAGAGTCGGCGTGACCTTAGAATCTGCAGCCGGATTGAATGCGGCCGGGAAATCTTCAGCCTCGCCCCTAGAGGACCAGCACACCGGAGAGATAGGAAGGCTGGCCATCGCTTCACCACGCCAGCGACCACACATCCCTGAAGTCCTCGGAAAGCTCCTGTACAGGCGACGAAGACAGCTAGCGCCAGCCACTAGCTCCTCACCGCACCACCCCCAGCACCCCCAAAGCATGGCCAGGATCAGCCATAGCATGGCGAAGACGGGATCGAGGGACAAAATCTCCACCAGCCAGCCGTCGCCTCCGCCGCGAAGACCGCACCTGGAGCACTAGAGCCCCCCGAATCGACGAATCTGGGAGCAGAAGGACCTCACACTAGTAGAAAACAGGGCATTAGTCCCGGTTCTGCAACCAGGATTAAGCAATCGAGACTAAGCAATCGGTACTAAAGGCCCCCACTTTTAGTCCCGGTTGTGTTACGAACCGGGACTAAAGGAGCTCCACGTGGCCGCTGTGGGGCGCCCAGGCAGGAGGACCTTTAGTCCCGGTTGGTAACACCGACCGGGACTAAAAGGCAGCCACGCGTCAGCACCTGCCAAGCGCTGGGGTTTTTGTTTTTGTTTTTGTTTTGAAATGAGGGGTTTAGGGTTTTGGAGGGTTTAGGGGTTTCATATTGTGTTTCCCCCTTTTCTTTTTGTGTTTACCATTCAATTCTTTTACATTTCGGGTTTTCGTTTTTATTTTACGTTTTCCATTCAACTCGACGCTAGCTACTACATATAGCAATGAAGGAACCATTACACAAATCGTCATGAATATAGAGAGAAGTGACCTCTCTTTCTCCGTGCTTGGTCGAACAACAAGTTTTCGTATATCTATTCGACGCTACTACGTATAGTACACGTTCATGCATATATACAATGTAACATCTCTTACGATCCCTAATATCTAATTACCAACATTCACTACCAATTCTCGATGGTATTCTCCGGTTTTATTTATGATCTCTTGAAGGAAGAGTCCCGCCAATTCCTCTTGAATTGCTCGTATGCGAGCCTTTGGTAGGAGTTCGTCCCGCTTCCGTTCGATCTAATTTAAAAAAGGGGGTCAATATATATATATATATATATATATATATATATATGAATGAAACTCAACACAATTGATGGTAATAAAATAAATTTGTGAATATTGTTTACGTACTTCAAGTTTTTCAAGAAATCTGCCCGTCTCAGAGGTCGTCTGGCGAATGAACTCGCAAACGTAGTATCCACATAAGTTATTCCCGGATCCCTACCTCGAGCACTTTACGAGAATAGAGTTCAATCAAAATAATAATCAAGCATGATAGTGGTATTGAAAGTAGAATCAAAGAGATGCGCAGACCTAGCTAGTACTACTTACACTGACTTGTTCAAATCGCAGCTCCTCTCTTCATTCACCCCTAATCTGCTTGGTGAACTCTTTACAAACCCTGCCCGGCAAAGAAAATGAAAAAAGGAGTTATTAATTACTTGATATCAGGAAATGAACGATAGTTGCTGATATAGTGCGATAATGATTGAAATTATCTCTGGAGAATTTTTTTCAGGTCCGCCCACATCTCAGGATCTTTACGTAACGAGTCCATGACAAGTACTTTTCCTGCGTCAAACTGAATGACTAGCAGAATAAAGTGGAACCTGCGCATGCATAGCTCATCAATTACACTTAACATCGAGTAAGCGAAACAGAATGATGTGTACAAGACAGTATAACACTCACTGGAAGTTGTAAGGAAATACTATTTCCCTTTTGGTTTGTTGTTTAATTAACGTCCTTAGCAAGTTCTTCTCTGTATCCTTGGCGTTCCATTTTACAGTATATTCATGAATAGTATTTGGGTTAATGAACCCAATGTCATAGATTTGTCTTCTTTTGCATTCGAGGATCTTCTTTCTGCATAATATATATAGTGAGGATAATTATACATGCAATGAACGAGCTGAGCTAGAGACTTAATTACAGAAATGATACTTACAAACAATAGCAGCCGACGATAGATTTGTCGATGGCGTCTTGATTGTATAACTGAAATAATTCTTCAAATTCAATGAAAATCTCCTCGTCTCCATTGAAGTAATGCTCATCTTTAATTCCCACAATGATATAGCTGCTCCCTTGCTTTGAGGCTTCCAAGTACCAGTCATGCAATATTTGCATCATCGTTGGTAGATGCGGGAGCTCCTCAGGTCTGACGAGAGGCTTCCCGTGCTCGAATTTAAAGGCTAACTCAGCCATTTCGAACTGTACCTGATCGCCTAAGTAATCACCAAGAGTGAAACCAGGATCAGCGGCCGCTACCCCCGGATCATTAGCGATATCGGTAAACACTTTGAGCGGGGGGCACGATTGGTTTTTCTGTTAGCCGAGCTAGGGAATTGTTTTCCCCCTTGCACTACTGCTACTTCCCGACCGCTGCTGTGGATCTCTATATGACTTTACAATAGAGCGGTCATAGTTTCATAGCAGCGGAGGCGGCGGTGGTTTTGTAAGGTTTTCCAGCAAGCGCCTCGCTTTTACCGGATCTATTTTCTCCGTTGGATCTGGACGGGTCGGTGCAAGCTGGCGTTTCACGTCGGCAGCCACGATCTCCTTGGTTTCCTCCTCAGTCATGTCGTATGGTAACTTGGCAAGAGCCTTCTTGATGCTACCTGCTCTGGATTTCTTCGCTGTTGTACTACTAGCCGCCGGAGCGGCGGCGGATCTCTTCCGCCAGTACTAAGGCGGCGGAGGAGGCGGAGTCAGCTAACGCGGCGGATTCTGCTGAGGGGCCTCCTCCGGCGGAGTCCGCTGACGCGGCGGAGACAGCTGAGGCGGCGTAGTGTGCTGACGCGGCGGAGATGGTGAGGCAGCGGAGACGGCTGAGGCACCGGAGATAGAGCTGGACTGTGAGGAGTCTGCTGAGGGGCCTCCTCCGGCTGAGTCTGCTGACGCGGCGTCCAGTATGGAAGCACGATGCGTTCCTTTCTCCATAGAATGGAAGTCCTTATGGCATCTCCCAGATGAGTCTCCCCTTCACCTGTAGGGTACTCAAGCTCGAGCTGCTCAAATCCGTTGGTAACTTCATCCACCCCGACAACAGCATAGCCATCTGGAATCGGAGAGCAATGGTAAGTTCCATCAGGTACACGAGGTAAGGCATAGTGATACGTCTCCAACGTATCTATAATTTATGAAGTATTCATGCCATATTTATAACAATTCTATATGGTTTTGGTATGATTTGATTAGAACTAACCCGGACTGACGCTGTTTTCAGCAGAACTACCGTGGTGTTGTTTTTTGTGCAGAAATGAAAGTTTTCCAAATGAGCTGAAACTTTTTGGAGATTTTTTATTGGACAAATAAAAAATATTGGCACCAAGACCCACTTGAGGGGGGCCACCCAGTGCCCACGAGGCACCAGGGCGTGCCACCCCCAGGCGCGCCCTAGTACCTCGTGGGGCCCACGTGGCTCCGTTTCGCGTGATTCCAACGCTGAAAAATCATATATATTCAGAAACCCCCGAAAGTTAACCTAGATGAGTTTTTACGCCGCCGCAAGCCTCTGTACCAGAGAGATCCCATCTACAGCCCTTTTCCGGCAAACTGCCGGAGGGGGGAAGGCATCACCGGAGGCCATCTTCATCATCCCGGCGGTCTCCTTGATGAGGAGGGAGTAGTTCACCCTCGGGGCTGAGGGTTTGTACCAGTATCTATGTGTTTGATCTCTCTCTCTCTCGTGTTCTTGAGATGGCACGATCTTGATGTATCGCGAGCTTTGTTGATATAGATTAATCATATGGAGTTTTCCCCTCTCTATCTTCTTGTGATGAATTGAGTTTTCCCTTTGAAGTTTTCTTATCAGATTGAGTCTTTAAGGATTTGAGAACACTTGATGTATGTCTTGCATATGGAATATCTGTGGTGACAATGGGATATTCACTTGATGTATGTTTTGGTGATCAACTTGCGGGTTCCGTGACCTTGGGGATCTATGCATAAGGGTTGGCACACGTTTTCGTCTTGACTTTCCGGTAGAAACTTTGGGGCACTCTTTGAAGTTCTTTGTGTTGGTTTGAATAGATGAATCTGAGATTGTGTGATGCATATCGTATAATCAAACCCGTGGGGTACTCGTGGTGACATTGGAGTGCCTAGGTGACATTAGGGTTTTGGTTGATGTGTATCTTAAGGTGTTATTCTAGTACGAACTCTAGGGCTGTTCGTGACAATTAATGGGGATGGCTCATAAGATTGATCGGGAAGGATAACTTTGAGGTGGTTTCGTACCCTACAACAATTTCTTCGTTTGTTCTCCGCTATTTGTGACTTTGGAGTGAACTCTTTGTCGCACGTGAGGGATTTACATATGATTCAACTATGTCAACAATGTTGGGAGATCGCACTAGTGAAAGTATGAACCCTCGGCCTTGTTTCTAAGCATTGCAATACCGTTTTTATACCCGTTTACTATTTGCTACCTTGCTGTTTTTATATTTTTAGATTACAAAAACCTATATCTACTATCCATACTACACTTTTATCACCATCTCTTCGCCGAACTAGTGCACCTATACAATTTACCATTGTATTGGGTGTGTTGGGGACACAAGAGATTTCTTGTATTTGGTTGCAGGGTTGTTTGAGAGATACCATATTCAACCTACGCCTCCCACGGATTGATAAACCTTAGGTCATCCACTTGAGGGAAAATTGCTACTGTCCTACAAAACTCTGCGCTTGGAGGCCCAACACGAGTCTACAAGAATAAGTTGTGTAGTAGACATCAAGTTCTTTTCTGGCGCCGTTGCCGGGGAGGTGAGTGCTTGAAGGTATATCTTTAGATCTTGCAATTGAATCTTTTAGTTTCTTGTTTTATCACTAGTTTGGTTTATAAAAGAAAACTACAAAAAAATGGAATTGAGGTTGCCTCATGTTATTCATCTTTATAATGTCTTTCTTGAAAATAAGGATTCCGATAATTGTGCTCAATTGATAGAAGAAGAATTCAATGAAATGTTTGGCATAAAATCTTTGAATGATGAGCATGATTGCAATGTTGTTAATATGAATTCTTTGAATACCCATGATGCTAATGATATGCAAACCTACAAGCTTGGGGATGCTATGTGTGATGAAGATGATATTTTTACTCCCCCATGTTTTGATGAGAAAATTTATTATGATGATAACATGCCTCCTATTTATGAGGATCATTGTGATGACTTGTATGCTATAAAGAATAATGATAACCATGAAACTTGTCATCATGATTTTAATGTTCAATTTGATTATGCCAATCAAGTATCTCATGACAATTATTTTGTTGAGTTTGCTCCCACTATTATGAATGAGAAGAAAATTGCTTATGTGGATAGTAGTAAGATTTCTATGCTTATGTATCATGACAAGAATGCTTTGTGTGATGGATATATTGTTGAATTTCTTCATGATGCTACTGAAAATTATTTTGAGAGAGGAATATATGCTTCTACATATTTTAATAATATCAAGTTTCCTCTCTATGCGTTGAAAGTTTTGAAGTCATGCTTGTTTGGCCTTCCTATGCTAGTTGATTCTTGCTCCCATAAACTATTTTCTCACAAAATCCCTATGCATAGGAAGTGGGTTAGGCTTAAATGTGCTAGTCATATGCTTCATGATGCTCTCTTCGTGTTTCAATTCTTTACTTTTATGTGAGCATCATTAAAATTATCATGCCTAGCTAAAAAAGGCATTAAAGAAAAGCGCTTGTTGGGAGACAACCCAATATATATCCTTTCTGTTTTAGTGTGTTCACATGATTAAGCTACTGTTTTAATCATGTTTTATATGTTTTGTTTCAATAAAGTGCCAAGTAAAACCTTTGGGATAGTGTGGATACTTGTTGATTCAATTCTGTGCAAAAACAGAAACTTTTGCCTCCAGTGTTTAATTTCTCACATTTTACTGGAGCGTCAAAAAATTCTGAAATTTTTATACAGCATTGATATGCAAATTTTTGACATTGTCCTAATTTTTCAGAATTTTTATAGTTCCATAAATATGGTAGTTGCTCAGATCATTACAGACTGTTCTGTTTTTGACAGATTCTGTTTTCAATGCATAGTTTGCTTGTTTTAATGTTTCCATAGCTTATATTATGAGATATAAATTGTGGAAATGATAGAATACAGCAGGAATTATATGGGAAAAATTGTGAATCTTGTCTTGGACAGTACCTAAGTGATGGTTTATTCTTTATCATACTAACCGTTCTCACGAAGTTCCGTTAAGTTTTGTGTGATTGAAGTTTTCAAGTTTTGGGTGAGATATCGATATGAGGAAAATAAGGAGCGGCAAGACCCTAAGCTTGGGGATGCCCAAGTCACCCCAAGGTAATATTCAAGGAAGACCCAAGCAACTAAGCTTGGGGATGCCCCGGAAGGCATCCCCCCTTTCGTCTTCAACACTATCGGTAACCTCACTTGGAGCTATATTTTTATTCGTCACATAATATGAGTTTTGGAGCGTCATTTTCTTCTGTTGATATTTGTTTTGTGTTATCAATAATTATGTTTTGTATCTTTTAGTTCAATAAAATGCCAATTGTAGCCTTTACCATGCTTAGTTTACAAGTTCATGTGTTGCTGTTTGAAAACAGAAAGTTTTCTGTTATGTCCAGAATATTCCTGTATAGTCAGAACATGATAAAAATCTGAAATTTTTACACAGTAAGAATGAATGAGTTCTCTGTCACGTGGTAAGTTTTCAGAATTTTTGGAGTTAGGGAAGTATGGATTCTTATTCACCTTTTACAGACTGTTCTGTTTTGGCAGATTGCTGTTATTGTTGCATTGTTTGCATATGTTTGCATGTTTAATGTTTCTATTTGAGGATAGGAGTATTAAATATGAAGAGGCATTTAGTATGCAATGTTTAATTATAATTTTTGTGATTTGCTACAGTAGAGAATGTTAAGGTTTTGAGTTGATTTATACTAACTTATCTCACGAGTTCTTGTTGAGTTTTGTGTGGATGAAGTTTTTAAGATTTATAGAAACCGTGATATGAGAGGAATTAAGGAGACACAAAAGCTCAAGCTTGGGGATGCCCAAGGCATCCCAATATAATATTTCAAGAAGTCTCAAGCATCTAAGCTTGGGGATGCCCCGGTTGGCATCCCACCTTTCTTCTTCAACAACTATCGGTCAGTTTTGGTTGAGCCTAAGTTTTTGCTTCTTCACATGATATGTGCTATTCTTGGAATGTCATTTTATTTTGTTTTCTTTGCTGTTTGAATAAAATAATAAGACCTGAAATTTTTAAATGAGAGATAGTCCTTACATAGCTATTTAATTGTTTCACTACTCATTGATCTTCGCTTATATATTTTGGAGTAGTTTGTCTTTAATTCTCATGCTTCACTTATATCTTTTTGAGAGTAAATAATAGTAATGGTAATTTGCACAAGATATGAATATTCGAGAGGGATATAATAAAAACTTTCAAATAGATCATTGGATATGATAAGTGTGATCCCTTGCAATGAAAATAATGAAAGAGATCATATGCTAATCTTATGGAAAGTAATAACATTACATAAAGAAAAGTATAAGTGGTAAAATTTATTGGAGGTTAACAAGCATAGCATTAGTCAATGATGCAATTCATGAAAAAGTTAATAAGGGAAGAGAAGATTCACATGCAAATATACTATCTTGGACATCTTTTATAATTGTGAGCCCCCATTAAGTATTTTATGTCAAAGTGTTGACGTTGGACAAGGAAGACAATGTAATGAATTATGTTTGTTCATATTCACATAGAAGTTATATTGTTATAGATCCTCCAACATGTGGTGCTTGCCCAATATCTTTGCTATCCAAAAATCCGCACTAAGTAGAAATACTACTTGTGCATCCAAAAACCCTTAAACCCAGTTTCTTGCCATGAGAGTCCACCATATCTACCTATGGATTGAATAAGATCCTTCAAGTAAGTTGTCATCGGTGCAAAAAAGCAATAAAAATTGCTCCTAAAATATGTATGATCTTTTATTGTAATGGAAATAAGCGTTGTACGAACTTGTGATGGTAAAGAAATAAAAGCGACGGACTGCATAATAAAGGTTGCTATCACAAGGGGCAATATAACGTGACGTTCCTTTGCATTAAGGGCTTGTGCATCCAAAAATAAAAAGCGCATGACAACCTCTTCTTCCCTCTGTGAAGGGCCTATCTTTTACTTTTATGCATTTACTTTTATGTATTTACTTTTTATGCAAGAGTCAATAGTGTTCTCCTCTACTTCCTTTTTATTTTTCTCTTTTGCAAGCATCATGTGGTGGGGAAAGATCTAGGCACATATATCCAGTTGGATATGAGTGGTCATGAGTTATTATTGTTGACATCACCCTTGAGGTGAATAAGTTGGGAGGCGAAATCACAAGCCCCTATCTTTCTATGTGTCTGGCTGAAACTTTTGCTCCATATATATGTCGTGAGTGTTAGAAATCATAGAAGACTAAATGATGGTTGAGTATGTGAACTTGCTAAAAAGCTCCTACATGAGACCCTTCCTGAAAATATGATGAATTGCAATTGCATTGTTGACTAGAATAGTTTGTTAGTTTCCAAGAAAGTTTATGCCTTATACTTCATTGTTGTGATGAATTGTTACTTGCTCATGAGAAGTTTTATGATAATAAATATTGCTGTTATAATAATGATCTTGCTTTGAATCATTCAAGTCCAATGTCCATGCTATAAAAGAAAAGATTATATGATGATTATGATAGGTAGCATTCCACATCAAAATTTCTGTTTTTTAATTGCTACTTTATCATGATGACTTTTATGAGAGAAAGTTGTTGTTATGATGCTAGGAAAAGTGATTGAAATTATCATTGATCAAACTTATGCACTATGCTAGCATTCACACTTCATAAATTATTTCTTTTATCATTTACCTACTCGAGGACGAGTAGGAATTAAGCTTGGGGATGCTGATACGTCTCCAACGTATCTATAATTTATGAAGTATTCATGCCATATTTATAACAATTCTATATGGTTTTGGTATGATTTGATTAGAACTAACCCGGACTGACGCTGTTTTCAGCAGAACTACCGTGGTGTTGTTTTTTGTGCAGAAATGAAAGTTTTCCAAATGAGCTGAAACTTTTTGGAGATTTTTTATTGGACAAATAAAAAATATTGGCACCAAGACCCACTGGAGGGGGGCCACCCAGTGCCCACGAGGCACCAGGGCGCGCCACCCCCCCAGGCGCGCCCTGGTACCTCGTGGGGCCCACGTGGCTCCGTTTCGCGTGATTCCAACGCTGAAAAATCATATATATTCAGAAACCCCCGAAAGTTAACCTAGATGAGTTTTTACGCCGCCGCAAGCCTCTATACCAGAGAGATCCCATCTACAACCCTTTTCCGGCACCCTGCCGGAGGGGGGAAGGCATCACCGGAGGCCATCTTCATCATCCCGGCGGTCTCCTTGATGAGGAGGGAGTAGTTCACCCTCGGGGCTGAGGGTTTGTACCAGTAGCTATGTGTTTGATCTCTCTCTCTCTCTCTCGTGTTCTTGAGATGGCACGATCTTGATGTATCGCGAGCTTTGTTGATATAGATTAATCATATGGAGTTTTCCCCTCTCTATCTTCTTGTGATGAATTGAGTTTTCCCTTTGAAGTTTTCTTATCGGATTGAGTCTTTAAGGATTTCAGAACACTTGATGTATGTCTTGCATATGGAATATCTGTGGTGACAATGGGATATTCACTTGAGTCACTTGATGTATGTTTTGGTGCACTAGTGCAGAATCGGCCTATAGTGCCGGTTCGTAAGGGCCTTTAGTCCCGGTTCAGGAACCGGCACTAAAGGGTGGGGACTAAAGCACCCCCCCCCTTTAGTCCCGGTTCAACACGGCCCGGGACCAAAGGCCCACCACGTGGCACGAGCCGGCGCCGGGGGCTGGGGGACCTTTAGTCCCGGTTGGTAACACCAACCGGGACTAAAAGTATTTCATTTAATTCTGGGTTTATGAATTATGGTTTATTTTTCCTTTTAATTTTGTGTTTTCCATTTAATTCTTTTTCATTTCAAACATATTTTACGCTACTACATACTGTACACGTTATGCATATATATATAAATAGAATTTCTCGTAGAACCGATCATATATATATCATCGAATTTCTCGTACGACCATTCACATACACATATATATATACAATTTGGTATATACAATTTCTCCTACAATTTGCGTATCATTACATGCAGGCATTACAGCTTGTAATGGTATTCTCCTTTGGGATCTATGACCTGGTCGAGCAAAAATCCCGCTATTTCCTCTTGAATTGCTCGTATGCGATCCGTTGGTAGGAGCTTGCCCCGCATCTCCGACAGCTTTAAAGGAGATCAAGATGAATATATTAGTTGTGTGTATATATATTAGATCATGATAAAAAAATTGTGGATAGTGTTCTGGCAAACGTACCCAAAGTTGTCTTTCAGATTTTTCCATTTTGGACGTCATCATGCGAATGGTCTCGCAAACGTAGTATGCGCATAAATTATTCCCCGGCGCCTGGCTCAGCCACTTTACGAGAATAAAATTCAATCAGATAATAATTAATCAAGCATGATAATGGTATTGAAACTAGAATTAATCAAGCCAGCTAGTAGCCCCTTCGTCCGAAAAAGCTTGTCCCAAGCTTGTGCCTCAAATGGATGTATCTAGCACTAACTTGGTGCTAGATACATCCATTTGAGAGACAAGCTTTTTCGGACGGAGGGAGTACTACTTAATTACCTTGGGTCACACCCATTTCAGCTGTTGTTTCCATTCGCCGGTGACCTCTTTGATGAACTTTTGCCAAGCCCTGCCCGCCGGCAAAGAAAATGAATAAAGGAGTTATTAATTAGTTGATATCAGGAAATGAACTAAAGAGGCCGACATAGTGCGATAATGATTGAAATTACCTGTCGACCATCCCCTTCACGATTTCGTATTCGGATGGGTCTTTATATAGTGACTCCAGTACTTGAACTTTTCCCTTGTCAACTTCAATGATTAACAAGATCCAGTGGAAACTGCATGCGCACATGTTTGTATAATTAAGCGGGCATGTGCATAACTCATCAACTACACTTATTAACATCTAGTAAGCAAAAATAGAATTTGTAGTACAAGATATAGTAACACTCACCCGAAGTTGTAAGGAAGTAGTATTTCTGGTTGGGTGTTTAGTCGCTTCAAAAACTCTAGCAAGCTGATCTCTGTGTCTTTTCTCGACCATTCAATTGACCATGTCTCTTGATTAATCGTATTAGGGTCAATGAACCCAATGCCATAGCGTCTAGCTTTTTTCATTTCATACATCTTCATTCTGCATAATACCACAGAAAATAATATAGTGAGGATAATTACAGGTAATGAACGAGCACAGCTAGCTAGAGACTTAAATTACAGAAAGAAATCACTTACAGACAATAGCAACTGACGATAGATTTGTCGAGTGCGTCTTGATTGAATAACTGAAACATCTCTTCAAACTCAACCCACAAATCTTTTGCATTGAAGTAATGCTCTTCCTTGACTTTCACCATGAGGGACTCTCGATCGGTCTTTGCTGCTTCTATCATGTACCACTTATGCAAATTGTACATTCTCGTTGGTAGAAGCGGGACCTGCTCAGGCTTGACCAGAGGTTGGCCGCGGGCATATTTCCATCTTAGTTCCTCCTCTTTAAACACGGGGAGTTCCTCGGTGCCTAGGAGTTGTTCAACAGTGAGACCGGCCTCTTTAGCCTGCCTTCTATGATCGTCGGTTATTACCAGATGATGGGCGGTACTCACATGTGTTTGTACAATGAGCGGGGGGATCGATTGCACTGCCTGTTCTCCCAGCTGGGGAACAGTTTTCCCGCTTTTTTTGCCAACTGCTTGGCTCGAGCTCGAGCTCGACTCCTTTTGTTGTGCCTAATATAACTTCTTGATACAACGCTCATAGTCTGAGTCCATATGCTTGACAGCCGGTTGAGCATTATCAATAAAGTGTCGTATGACATCCTCACGTACTTTCTCCTTTGGCGGCGGGGGCGGTTTCGGTCCAAAATGGGCCTTCAATTGGGCAGCCACTTCGGCTTTGGTTTCCTCTTCAGTCAGGTGGTAAGGCAATTTCGGAAGAGGCTTGAGGCTTGGACCATATTTGTATTTCTTGCCTGTTGTACCGCTAGCCGCCGTAGCTGCGGCGCCTCTCTTCTGCTGTTGCCTAGGCGGCGGAGACGGCTGACGCGGTGCTGGACTTGGAGGAGGAGTCGGCTGACTCGGTGCCGGACTTGGAGGAGGAGGAGTCGGCTGACGCGGTGCCGGACTTGGAGGAGGAGGAGTCGGCTGACGCGGTGCCGGACTTGGAGGAGGAGGAGGAGGAGTCGACTGACGCGGCGGCGGACTTGGAGGAGTAGGAGTCGGCTGACGCGGTGGCGGACTTGTTGCAGCAGGAGTCGGTGGCCTTGGAAAGACGATGCAATCCTTTTTCCATAGAATGATACGATGTATGGCCTCTCCCAGTGTGCTCTCCTCGTCACCTCCAGGAATGTCAAGCTGTAGCTCGTAATATCCTGACATCACTTCATCAACCCCGACACGAGCATAGCCAGCTGGAATCGGATTGCAATGGAAGGTTGCTTCAGGGCGATTTGTTAAAGCATAGCCGTCCGCCACCTTCATGTATAGGTTCTTCACTTTCATGTGTAGCTCACAAGTAGTCCTATCTTTGATATCATCCACAGGGTATCTAGCCAGCAGTGCATCATCGGCCGGGGTGGAACCCACGCTGCTTCTCGGCATAGATGGGACGGTGCTATCCAATGCTGGATCGATCTGCTCCTGCTGCCGCTGAGACGCCCTTTCCTGGCTAAGTGAGTCGATCTGCTCCTGCTGCCGCCTGAAAGCGCGTTCCAACTCCAAGTGCTTTGATTCCAGGCCTTCAAGGCGGAGTGCTTTCTTCTTCCTCTGCTCCTCCTCCAGCTTCCTCTTCTGCTCCTCCTGCTGCTTC
Source organism: Elymus sibiricus (assembly GCA_039707655.1). Classification (NCBI taxonomy): domain Eukaryota; kingdom Viridiplantae; phylum Streptophyta; class Magnoliopsida; order Poales; family Poaceae; genus Elymus; species Elymus sibiricus. The sequence goes on from CM077674.1 coordinate 30,211,716, forward strand.
TTTCTCGCACGGCTTCTGTAATCGGCATTCCAATCCGCAAACCCCTCAAACCACGGAACAACGCCTTTGCCTCGTGTTCTTCCCGGGTGTTCAGGATTCTTCAGGGCGCGCGTAAGCTCGTCGTTCTCTCTGTTGGGCGTGAACACCCCCGTTCGAGCTTCTTCTATTGCAACAAGTAAATTGTCTTGAGCTTTTTTAAGACTTGCCCGCTCCATAATCAGCCCTGTCTCTGGGTCCAACTTCCCCCCATGCGCATAAAACCAAGTCCTGCACCTGGGGGGCCAGTCCAATGTAACTGGAGTGACCCCTGCATCCATCATCTTTTGCTGAGCGAGATCCCACTTAGGCAGGGCCACCTGGTAGCCACCTGGCCCCAGAGTATGGTGCCACTTCTTTTTCGCAGCATTAATCTTGTTTTGTCTCGACCGTTCCTGAGCTAGTCCCGATTCCTTGAACTTCACGAAATCGTCCCAGTGATCTCTTGCCTTCTCCAGTGTTCCATTGAATTCTGGAGTCTGCTTTCCTGCTCTGACATACGCGGCCCATATATTTTTCTTGTGGTTGTTGAATGCTATCGCCATCTTCTTAAGAGCACTCTTCCTGACTTTCGCCAGATCTGCATCTGTCAAATGATCCGGTAGGGTGAAATGTGACATGAGCGATTCCCAAAGCAGATCTTTTGCTCTTTCGTCGACAAAAGTAACTCCTGGATCTCCCTTTGCTGGCTTTTTCCATTCTTGAACGGAGATCGGGATTTGGTCCCTGACAATAACTCCGCATTGACGAGTGAACTTGGTCGCATTCTTCTTAGGTTCAAGCGGTTCGCCATTTCATTTGATGGCATCGATGTTGTACTTTACGCCAGCCTGCAACCTTTTGGTCGGGCCTCGAACTGCCCTGCCGCTTGTAGAAGATTTGCTCGATCCGGAGGGCTAAAAGAAGAAAGATCGATTCGTTAATATATACAAATCAATTAATACATGTAATGATCACCGGATGGCTTATATAATAAATATACCTCGTCGGTCTTTGTTATTTGAAGAACATTTCCTTCGTCATCATTGTTGTCACCTTCATCTATTCGTTCGTCTTCATGAAACATCATACCCTCACCCGTAGTGTTCAGATATTGCGGGCCGTCATCATGATCATCTGGGCTCGGGGAGCGTATGATGTCGAACAGAGCCTCTTCTCCTTCTCTGCCGGTATTGTCCATAGCTTTTTATTTAACTAATCCAGAAGAAAGATAAAACAATTTAGTATTCAAATTAGAATGCATGCAATCAATAAGGAAAAACTGAATCATAGTAGATAATATGCATCTCGAATAATCCAGATAATACACATCATCGAATATAATCTCGAATACATCGTCTAGAATATTATCGAATAATATAATCTCGAATACATCGTCTCGAATATAATCTCGAATACATCTCGAGTATTATCACTAATACATCACGGATATTATCATATATATAACATCACTAGCTAATACAGATCGAATATTATTGAAGAATCTAGTTCACTCGCGGTTCCTGAGGCGCGGGCGGTGGACACCCAAAGAGAAGGAACCATCACAGGATCATAGCTCGGGTGAGATCCCTGAAGAACCTGCCAGGTATTGGAGAACCTGACGTCCAACGCATCCATGTAGTGACGGACGTGCTCGTCCTCCTCCCTGACACGGCGACGTACCACCTCCGGCGGGGCCGGCTGCCTCCGCACCGAAAGTGGCCCACGCGAACGCCACCAAAGAAGCTCCGGGTCGACGACGGGACCCGGGGCCGGGTTCCTCACCAAGCTGCGCGCCCCTGAAGGTAGCACCTCCCAGTGCCAGCCCGGCGGAGCCCAGTCCCGAACGTGGCGCCTCTGAAGTAGGACGTCGTCGCGAACGAGTCGACGACGAGGATGCGGGCCGGGCATCGTTGACGTCGAGAACAAATTCTTATGAAAAAAAATTCCTATATATGCAATGTCATTTTATTAGGAAATTTTGAGCAAAATATCCTGTTTTCAATTATAATGTCCCATGCCTAGGTTATAACTACCCTAATAATTAATATTCCTTTCTCAAAAAATTCCGAAACTTTTCCCACTTATATATAGTCCTTCTAACAAATATATATATGGTCAACTTTTTCCTATGCAACTTTTTTATATGCAATTTTTTTCTATACTATGATATACAACATTATATAAAATTAAAAAACAGAAAAAGAAACACTAATTAAGCATACTTCTATACATCCATTAAAAAACAGAAAAACAACATTATATAAAAAAAATTCTATACTAATTAAACACTAATTATATCCATCTAACATGCATTCATATATACATATATAATAGTGAAAAAATAATCATCTAAAACAACTAAAACATCTAAATAAAACATCAAACATTCATGCATACATGTATAAAAAAAACTAGTGAAAAAAAAATCGCCGGAGGGGGCGGCCGCGCGAGCTCACAGCGGACGGACGGCGGCGTCGAGGTGCAGGGGCGCGGACGGACGGCGACGGCGACGGCGAGGTGTGCAGGGGCGCGGCGGCAACGACATTGAGGTGCGGCAGAGGCGCGGACGGACGGCGGCGTTGAGGTGCGGTAGGGGCGCGGACGGACGGACGGCGGCGTCGAGGTGCAGTAGGGGCGCGGACGGACGGACGGCGACGTCGAGGGGCAGGGGCACGCGGACGGACGGCGATGGCGAGCTCCGGAAGCCTGGCGGCGTGGTGGTACGTTCGGTGTCGTCGAGAAGAAAGGCAGATTTGGGGAAAAATTCGTAAGTGTTGTATATATAGGGCGCACCTTTAGTCCCGGTTGGAGCCACCAACCGTGACTAAAGGGTGAAATTTGGCCAGGCAGAGCGGCGGGAAGACAAGCCTTTAGTCGCGGTTGGTGGCTCCAACCGCGACTAAAGGGGGGTCTGTAGTCGCGGTTGGAGCCACCAACCACGACTAAAGGTGGTGTGCCAGGCGAGGGGCGCGGTGGATGTTTAGTCCCACCTCGCTAGTTGAGAGGAGCTCGCACCGGTTTATAAGCCCCGCCGCGGCTACGGTGTCGAGCTCCTCTCTAATGCAGGCCTTCTGGGCCTACCGCACCTGTGCCAGCCAGTGGGGCCTACGGGCCGTACGGGCCTGCATCCTGGCCCAACTAGAGGTATGGTTTCTAGTCGTATGCAGGCCGTGGCGGCCCAATAGGCGGGCTTTTTTTTAATTTATTTATTTTTTTGTATTTTTTGTTTTCTGCTTTATTTATTTTCTTTTGTTTCTGAGTTGTTTTTTGCTTTATTTAGAGTTTCTTTGTGAATCTTTTTGCTTTAGGTAATTTTTTTTATAAACTTTCTGTTAGTGCCAGTAGTTTTCAAATTTGAATAGTTTAAATTTGAATTATTTGAAATTTGTGTGAATCACTAGTTTGTGAATAACTTTACTTTAAAAATAGATTTTTCAGTGATTCTTTTTTCTGCTGTTTAATATTAGTGTGTTTTATCATTATATTCAATTTGGTAATTCTTAGGTTATTGAAAAAAACGAAATGCCTTTGTAACAGACGAGTTTTCGTCAGAAACCCTGATACTTTGAAAGAGATTGTCCAGTTTGTACACGAAGTGCATCCAGATTTTGCCGTAACCCTCTCAACTTTTTAGCACATGCTATGTGGGTGAAATGATGATACCATGCCAACTTTCAACCTTTTCAGAGTTCATTTGTAGTGCTTTTCAATTTCAGGGTCATTTAGCTCAAAAAAATCAGTAAATGCATGAAAAATAGCAAATGAAGTCAGAAAGGGTTGAAAATTGATGACGTGGCTTCGAATGGTGCATACTGAACGCACAAAAAGTCTGGTGTTGAAATAAGTTTAAAAAAATGAAATGCCTTTGTAACAGATGAGTTTTCGTCTGAAACCCTGATACTTCGAAAGAGATTGTCCATTTTGTACACGAAGTGCATCCAGTTTTTGCCGTAACCCTCTCAACTTTTTAGCACATGCTATGTGGGTGAAATGATGATACCATGCCAACTTTCAACCTTTTCAGAGTTCAATTGTAGTGCTTTTCAATTTCAGGGTCATTTAGCTCAAAAAATCAGTAAATGCATGAAAATAGCAAATGAAGTGAGAAAGGGTTGAAAATTGATGACGTGGCTTTGGACATAATATTTCTTCGCGTTTCAAATGCCAAAACACATAAGTACCCTAACTATTACAAAGATTCCCTCCGGTTTGTCCGAAGTGGGACTTTCCAGATATATAAGTCCGGAAACTCACTAGAGAAGAAAGTGATGACAGTGAAGCCGATCACATCCCAGAGTGGGATCTTTGGGTATAAAACTTTTTCTTCGCGTGTGTCCCTTTGCGCCGTAACCATGGACAATCTTCATCGTTTAACTTGATGCTCGGGTCAATCTTCACTGTGAAGGGAGCAATTTCATGAAACTTTTCATAATCTTCTGACATGTCTGTCTTGTCCTCCACTCCGATGATGTTTCTTTTCCATGAAAGAACTATGTGGCGCTTTGGCTCATCGTATGATGTATTCGCTTCCTTCTCTTTTCTTTTTCTCGGCTTGGTAGACATGTCCTTCACATAGAAAACCTGCGCCACATCATTGGCTAGGACGAATGGTTCGTCTGCGTACCCAAGATTGTTGAGATCCACTGTTGTCATTCCGTACTGCGGGTCTTCCTTTACCCGGCCTCCTGTCAGATTGACCCATTTGCACCGAAACAAAGGGACCTTCAAACCACGTCCATAGTCAAGTTCCCATATCTCCTCTATGTAACCATAATATGTGTCCTTTGGCCTATTGGTGTTTGCTGCATCAAAGCTGACACCACTGTTTTGGTTGGTGCTCTTTTTATCTTGGGCGTCGTGTAAAATGTATTCCCATTTATCTCGTACCTTTTGAAAGTCAATATAGTCGAAGATGGTAACTTGGACAGCAAGTACAGCTCATCTGCAACAGTGTCGTCATGCATGAGACGTGTCTGCAACCAACCGGCGAAAGTCCTCGTTTGTTCATGTGTAATCCAGTCGTCAGACTGCTCCGGGTGTTTGGAGCGTAGAATATTCTTGTGTTCCTCGATATACGGAGCCACCAAGGCGGAACTTTGTAGAACTGTGTAGTGTGCTTGCGCCCAAGAATGCCCGTCATGGCATATTACTGAATTCTTTCCTAGCGTGCCTTTTCCACCCAGTCTGCCCTCATGCCGCGATTCAGGAACACCAATCGGCTTAAGGTCAGGAATAAAGTCAACACAAAACTCAATGACCTCCTCTGTTTCATGGCCCTTGGAGATGCTTCCTTCTGGCCTAGCACGGTTATGAACATATTTATTTAAGACTCCCATGAACCTCTCAAAGGGTAACATATTGTGTAGAAATACAGGACCCAGAATGGCAATCTCTTCGACTAGGTGAACTAGGACGTGCGTCATGATATTGAAGAAGGATGGTGGGAACACCAACTCGAAACTGACAAGACATTGCACCAAATCATTCTCTAACCTTGGTATGATTTCTGGATCGATTACCTTCTGAGAGATTGCATTGAGGAATGCACATAGCTTCACAATGGCTAATCGAACGTTTTCCGGTAGAAGCCCCCTCAATGCAAACGGAAGCAGTTGCGTCATAATCACGTGGCAGTCATGAGACTTTAGGTTCTAGAACTTTTTCTCTTCCATATTTATTATTCCCTTTATATTCGACGAGAAGCCAGACGGGACCTTCATACTGAGCAGGCATTCGAAGAAGATTTCCTTCTCTTCTTTGGTAAGAGCGTAGCTGGCATGACCCTGATACTTCTTTGGATCCATGCCGTCTTTTCCGTGCATACGTTGCTGGTCCTCCCGTGCCTCCGGTGTATCTTTTGTCTTCCCATACACGCCCAAGAAGCCTAGCAGGTTCACGCAAAGATTCTTCGTCACGTGCATCACGTCAATTGCAGAGCGGACATCTAGGTCTTTCCAATAGGGTAGGTCCCAAAATATAGATTTCTTCTTCCACATGGGTGCGCGTCCGTCAGCGTCATTCGGAACAGATTGTCCGCCAGGACCCTTTCCAAAGATTACTTTTAAATCCTTGACCATATCAAGTATATCATCACCAGTACGGTGGCGAGGCTTCTTCCGGTGATCTGCCTCACCTTTGAAATGCTTGCCTTTCTTTCTTACGGGATGCCTGCTCGGAAGAAATCGATGATGTCCCAGGTACACATTCTTCTTACATTTATCCAAATATATACTGTCGGTATCATCTAAACAGTGCGTGCATGCGTGGTATCCCTTGTTTGTCTGTCCTGAAAGGTTACTGAGAGCAGTCCAATCATTGATGGTTACAAACAGCAACGCTCGCAGGTCAAATTCCTGCTGTTTGCGCTCATCCCACGCACGTACACCTTCTGTACTCCACAGCTCTAAAAGTTCTTCAACTAATGGCCTTAGGTACACATCAATGTCGTTGCCGGGTTGCTTGGGGCCTTGGATGAGCACTGGCATCATAATGAACTTCCGCTTCATGCACAACCAAGGAGGAAGGTTATAGATACATAGAGTCACAGGCCATGTGCTATGATTGCTGCTCTGCTCCCCAAAAGGATTAATGCCATCTGCAGTTAAACCAAACCATATGTTCCTTGCGTCATCTGCAAAGTCCTTCCACTTTCTCTCGATTTTTCTCCACTGCGATCCGTCAGCGGGTACTCTCAACTTCCCGTCTTTCTTGCGGTCTTCTTTGTGCCATCGCATCAACTTGGCATGCTCTTTGTTTTGAAACAAACGTTTCAACCGTGGCATTATAGGAGCATACCACATCACCTTGGCAGGAATCTTCTTCCTGGGGCGCTCGCCCTCAACATCACCAGGGTCATCGTGGCTGATCTTATAGCGCAATGCACCGCATACCAGGCATGCATTCAAATCCTCGTACTCACCGCGGTAGAGGATGCAGTCATTAGGGCATGCATGTATCTTCTGCACCTCTAATCCTAGAGGGCAGACAGCTTCTTTGCTTCGTACATACTGTTGGGCAATTCGTTGTCCTTTGGAAGCTTCTTCTTTAACATTATCAGCAACTTTTCAAATCCCTTATCAGATACACCATTCGGACGAGGGCCCACGGGGACGGATATCAAAACCATGCCACTATGTATAACAAACAACGTACGGGTAAGAAAATTATACAAGTAACTATCTAAATCACACAAACATGATTTTATTTTTATAAAAAGGATAAGAACAAGAGGCTCACCAAGGTGGTGCCGGCGACGGGACGGTGCGGGCGATCGACGGTGGTTAGGACGAGGACGGGAAGACACTAAGTAAACCACACCTACACATCCAAACTAAGAAGTTAATTTGAGCTCAAATTGCATATAAATCAAATAAACTACCACATATAAATACTCCCAAACTAAAACCCACAAATCACTATATTTATAGAGCATTGCAAGACCTCGAGCAATGAGAGATGAAAGGACAAAGTTGCTAACCTTTGTGAACACTTGGATGGATGGGGTGCCTCCAAATCTTGACAAATTTTGGCAAAAATGGAGGATGAGCTCGAGGAAGAGGGGAAGAACAGAGAGGAGAGGAAAGGGGAAGAACAGAGAGCTAGGGCTGGATGAAGGGTTTATATAGGAGCATCTTTAGTCCCGGTTCGTTACACAAACCGGGACTAAAGGTGAGCCTCTAGTACCGGTTCGTGACACGAACCGGGACTAAAGGTGATCGTGGGGCCCTAGCCTGACACCAGCCTGCCACCACCCCTTTAGTCCCGGTTCGTGTCACGAACCGGTACTAGAGGTTCAACACGAACCGGGACTAATGATGCCCGCCCCCCCTAGCCGTTGGAACCGGGACTAATGGTCACATTAGTACCGGTCCATTTCCAAACCGGGACTAATGGGGCTCACGTAAAGTCCTTTTTCTACTAGTGGTGATCAACTTGCGGGTTCCGTGACCTTGGGGATCTATGCATAAGGGTTGGCACACGTTTTCGTCTTGACTTTCCGGTAGAAACTTTGGGGCACTCTTTGAAGTTCTTTGTATTGGTTTGAATAGATGAATCTGAGATTGTGTGATGCATATCCTATAATCAAACCCGTGGGTACTCGTGGTGACATTGGAGTGCCTAGGTGATATTAGGGTTTTGGTTGATGTGTATCTTAAGGTGTTATTCTAGTACGAACTCTAGGGCTGTTCGTGAGAATTAATGGGGATGGCTCATAAGATTGATCGGGAAGGATAACTTTGAGGTGGTTTCGTGCCCTACAACAATTTCTTCGTTTGTTCTCCGCTATTTGTGAATTTGGAGTGAACTCTTTGTCGCACGTGAGGGATTTACATATGATTCAACTATCTCAACAATGTTGGGAGATCGCACAAGTGAAAGTATGAACCCTAGGCCTTGTTTCTAAGCATTGCAATACCGTTTTTATACCCGTTTACTATTTGCTACCTTGCTGTTTTTATATTTTCAGATTACAAAAACCTATATGTACTATCCATACTACACTTTTATCACCATCTCTTCGCCGAACTAGTGCACCTATACAATTTACCATTGTATTGGGTGTGTTGGGGACACAAGAGATTTCTTGTATTTGGTTGCAGGGTTGTCTGAGAGATACCATCTTCAACCTACACCTCCCACAGATTGATAAACCTTAGGTCATCCACTTGAGGGAAAATTGCTACTGTCCTACAAAACTCTGCGCTTGGAGGCCCAACACGAGTCTACAAGAATAAGTTGTGTAGTAGACATCACATAGCCGACCGCCACCTTCAAGGTTATGTTCATGCATTTCGCATGTTGATCACAATGTTCCCTCTCCGTGATATCATCCACGGGGTAGCGATCAGGAGCCGTGATATCATCTATGGGCGGCCGAATGAGCTCTGTGGAAGCCACGCTGCTTTTCCGCTGAGATGGTGGGGTAGCTCCGTGGGAAGTATCGAATGAAGGATCTTCGTGCCGCTGAGATGATGGGCCGGTAGCTCGCTGGCTGTTAAGTCCCTCTATTTGCTTCTCCTGCAACGCTAATCTTTCTTCTACCTTCTGCAGCCGGTCTGCATCCTCTTTCTTCTTTCTCCCTCGGCCTCTATAAGTGTCTCTGCTGTCAGGAAACCCAACCTTCCACGGAACAGAGCCTGATGTGCCTCGTGTTCGTCTAGGGTCTTTAGGATTCCCGAGGGCGCGTGACAGCTCGTCCTTCTCTCTGTCGGGATGGAACTTCCCTTCCTGCACGTCCTGGATTGCATCCTGAATGTTTTTGACGGGTGTTGCAAGTTAAGCTTTCGTATAAACACACTTCCCTGTTTCTGGGTGCAAAGTTCCCCCATGCCCGAAGAACCAAGTCCTTGCCCATTCGGGCCAGTTCAATGTCTCTGGATGGATCCCTTTATCAAGCAGGTCGTTCTCAGCTTTGTCCCACGTAGGCCGGGCAACCTTGTAGCCACCTAACCCCGTAACATGATGATATTCCTTCTTTGCAGCATTTTACTTATTTATCAGTGATCTTTTCTTACCTTTCTCCGATGTCTTGTACGCCACAAATGCGGGCCAGTGATCTTTCATCTTCTCATATTGACTGGTGAATGTTGGAGTCTTCTCTTTCAGGACAAACTTTTCGTGCAATCTTTTCTTCCAGTTCTTCAATTGTTCGGCCATCTTCTTAAGAGCCCACGCCTTGACTTTTCGCTCTACAACATTGCTATTTGGATCCACCTCTGGCGGTAGGCTGAAATTTGTCATGAGCATATTCCAAAGCTCATCTTTGGATCTATCGTCGACATAAGAAACTCCATCGTCCGCCTTTGGCTTATTCCATTCTTGAGTGCTGATCGGGATGCTGTCCCTAACAACAACTCCGCACTGACTTATAAATCGGTCTGCGGTCCGCTTGGGAGCAGTCGGTTTGCCATCTGCAGCGATTTCTTTGATCGTGAACCTTTCATTCTCGCCCAACCTTTTCTTCGGGCCTCGTCTCTTTACAGAAGGTTGGCTCGATCCAGAGGGCTAAAAGAAGAAAGAAGCGTTAACATATGTACATACAAATCAATTAATGCATCTAGTCAGCAGGCTTAATGAATATACCTCGCCGGACTTTGTAACAGTTAAGGATCCAACACCGACGGAGCCATCATCTTCTCCCTCCATTCGATCACTGGAGCCGTCATCCTCTCTTCCCTCATCATCGGAGTCGTTGAGAAACTGTGAGGTGATATCATCACCTCCGTCGCGGATTATATCCCCCAACATCTCTTCTTGTTCTAAGTCTCTGTCGTGTTCTATAGTTTCTACAAATATTACAACATGGCAATTTTTAACCATGGGAGATAAGCTGTTTTTCAGACTTAATGAAATCTGGGAATGCAAAACAGTAACATTATGATGACAACTTGAGAGCAAGATTGAGTCATGCTACAGCAACTTTACATGGCAACCAAGGGCGTGGCATCAATGTACACATTACATAGACCAAATCACAAGAAGGAATCATATGCATATGAGCAATGGATTAGTGGCAAACATCATGCAAAGTTGACAAGTTTTATAACAGTCAGTTTTAGACTTAGCAGTTTTTCAGCAAATGTAAAACAAAGTTTATTCATTAAATACCAGCAGCAAATAGACATTAAAATGCACCAAACACATGTACAAAGTTTATTCATGTCGATCGTCGGGGACGACTCCTCCGGCGATCGTCGGGGACGACTCCTCCGGCGATCGTCGAGGACTCCTCCCCCCTCATGTCAAAGTTATACCGAAGTTATCGGGGTTATGTTTTAACGCCCCCCCCCCATCATGTCGAAGTTATACCGAAGTTATCGGGGTTATGTTTTAACGACCCCCCACACCATGTCTAAGTCAATGAACAACATGAAAATTTCTAAGTCAATGAACAACTCTGAAATTTTTTACATGTACTCCTACAACATGAAAATTTCTAATTGATTGCTAAACTGTTTGCTAAACTTTTATGCTTCATTTATATGAAGATCAATTATCGAATATAACTATGTTCGCGATATGAGGCATTGGACATCTATCTATCACATTGAGTATATGTATCTAAAAACCTAGTAAAACTACACAAAACAAACAAAAAAATTCAGCCATCTCCATCTAATCTCATCCATCTCCATCTCATCTCATCTCAATGAACAAAAAATTATATTACACATGAAAATATCACAAATTCATTACATGCGCTGGGAACAAAAATTTATATTACACATGAAAAAAATGAGTTTGATCATGATTAATGCTATAAAACATTTGCATAAATATTACACATGAATAATATCAATGACTTTGAGAACATGAATAATGCTATAAAAATGACTTTGATCAAAAATAAATTTTGCGGGGATATTTTTGCACATCTGAAACTATCAATTATGTTCTCAACATGATCTGAAACAAATATCACTAATTAAAAAAAAATGCCGGCGTCGGCCAGCAGAGGGGAATTGAACGGCGGCAGCTCACACAGCGGGGGCGGCGTTGCCGGGGAGCGGGGGCGGCGAGGCTCGGGGAGGAGGGCGATCGAGGAGGTCAGGCGAGCGGGGGCGGCGACGACGAGGACGGGCTCGGGGGCGGCGACGAGGAGCGGGCTCGGTGGCGGCGATGCTCGGGGAGGAGGGCGAGGAGGTCCGGCGACGGTCAGCGGGCTCGGGGACGGCTCGGAGGCGACGGCGATCTCCGGCAGCCTGGCGGCGTCGTGGTGTGGTTCAGCATCGGGGGTTGGACTGGAGAGGAAGATTGGGGGGGAGGGAGAAGGCGCAGTTAAATACCCACAGCTTTAGTCCCGGTTGTTGCCCCCAACCAGGACTAAAGGCCTCCCTTTAGTCCCGGTCCGAGCCACCAACCGGGACTAAAGCTAAATTTGAGCAGCCCAAAGGGCGCGAAACCCAGGCCTTTATTCCCGGTTGGTGCCACGGACCGGGACTAAAGGGAGGCCTTTAATCCCGGTTGGTGGCACCAACCGGGACTAATTCTCGTTCGGCACCGCCCCCCGCCAGCGCGTCGCAAGTTTAGTCCCACCTCGCCGAGCGACGGGCGCGCCGACCAGCTTAAATAGCCGCGTCGTGCAGCCGTTCCGAACTCCTCGAAACACAATGCCGCCGCTTGCCCTGTGGTTGACCCAGCCGCTGGGCCGTTCGTGTGCCCGATTCACCGCCCGAGTCGCCAGCGGGCTTGATTTGGACGGTTTATTCGCTGGTTGAACGGCGGTCCAGCAGCTGGGGTCGGGCTTCTTTTTTTATTTTTTTTACTTTTTTTAATTTTTTAATTTTTTTACTTTTTTTAGTACTTAATGAAAAATCGTTCAAATAATCAGTATTAAAAATCAGTGAAGTAAAATAAACAGTATAGAATATCTGTGAACTAAAATAACCTCATTCAGAAAACAACCTCATTGACATAACATCATAAAAATATGCCATTAGAATATAAATAAAAATTCCGAAAGAGTGCCATTACAAAATCAAAATTGTACGAAGTACCGAGCACGGCACTTTTATTTAGTTGCCAATAATGAAAAATCATCTGCCATTACAATATCAAAATGGGACAAAGTACCGACCACGACACTTTTATTTAGTTGCCAAAAATGAAAAATCATGTGGCATTACAATAAAGAAAGAACGTAATATCCAACACCACATCCTCCCATTAATATCTTCGGCATGATTTTAAGAATCCTTTCCTTCACCGTTTCCATCGTGTTGCACTCTGAAAATAGTATTTCAGCGAGAATGCGTCCCCTTAAAGAATTAATCTCGTTCTGGTCAAAGTCATATGTCCACTCGTCTCCGTCCCAGTGTTCAACGCATTTGATCGTGAAAAGACCACAAGAGACTCTGAAAAAATAACGCAAGTCAAGTAATGATGGAGCACACAATTACATATGCATCTGAAACTGCATTTGCATTCTGTTTTTGGTTTTAGACCTTTTTTGGATATTTTAGTTTTAGTTTTTTTAAACAGATTCAAAAACAGTAGCATACATGCCTAGTTTTCATTTAATTTTTTTTGCTATTAAAGTTTTTAACAAAAAATACTTTATGAAAATTTTAGTTGCATAAATTTTATATAGTTTTAAGTTAATATTATTTTGATCATAGCTAGAGTTTTATAAAAACTTTTTAGTTGATTCTTTTTGCTATTGAAGAATATTATAGTTTTGTTTTAGTTGATCATAACTAAAATTCTAGCATGTCACAAATGCCATGTTTGATGATCTTGCCAAGTCTCATGGCTTGGAGAACAAGATAACATCATCAAATTCCCTTGAAACCATCTCTGTCCATTTTCTAATTTGAGCAACTTAACATTGCTAAACATGTCTAAATGAGCTCAAACTTGGTACACCTGCTAAAATGGTCTAAATATTTGCATTGATTAACTCCTCTGTATAATTAAAATACTAAAAGGATATGAATAATTGAAATTTCATAACATAATAAATAATTATTCTAAAATCATGTTTCAAATGACAAAATGTCCTATCTAGCTCTTACAAGGATTCCCTCCGGTTTGTCCGAAGTGGCACTTTCCAGCTATAAGTCCGGACAACTCACAGTAGAGACAAAGTGATGGCGGTGAAGCCGGTCACATCCCAGAGTGGGATCTTTTGGGGTATAAAACTATTTCTTCGCGTGTGTCCCTTGCTTATTGCGCCGTAACCATGGATAATATTCATCATTTAACAGGATGCTTGGGTCAGTCTTCACTGTGAAGGAAGGAATTTCATGAAACTTTTCATAATCTTCTGACATGTCTGTCTTGTCCTCCACTCCCACAATGTTTCTTTTCCCTGAAAGAACTATGTGGCGCTTTGGCTCATCGTATGATGTATTCGCTTTCTTATCTTTTCTTTTTCTCGGTTTGGTAGACATGTCCTTCACATAGAAAACCTGTGCCACATCATTGGCTAGGACGAATGGTTCGTTTGTGTACCCAAGATTGTTGAGATCAACTATTGTCATTCCGTACTGTGGGTCTACCTGTACCCCGCCTCCTGTCAGATTGACCCATTTGCACCGAAACAAATGGACCTTAAAATCACGTCCATAGTCAAGTTCCCATATCTCTTCTATGTAACCATAATATGTGTCCTTTGCCCTATTGGTGTTTGCTGCATCAAAGCGGACACCACTGTTTTGGTTGGTGCTCTTTTTATCTTGGGCGATCGTGTAAAATGTATTCTCATTTATCTCGTACCCTTGGAAAGTCAATACAGTCGAAGATGGTGTCCTGGCCAACAAGTACAGCTCATCTCCAACAGTGGTGTTACCCATGAGATGTGTTTGCAACCAACCGCCGAAAGTCCCCATGTGTTCACGTGTAATCCAGTCGTCAGACTGCTCCGGGTGTTTGGAGCGTAAAATATTCTTGTGTTCATTGATATACGGGGCCACCAAGGTAGAATTTTGTAGAACTGTGTAGTGTGCTTGCGCCCAAGAATGCCCGTCCCTACATATTATTGCTTTCGGTCCTAGCGTGCCTTTTCCACCCGGTTTCCCCTCATGCCGCGATTCAGGAACACCAATCGGCTTAAGGTCAGGAATAAAGTCAAAACAAAACTCAATGACCTCCTCTGTTTCGTGGCCCTTGGAGATGCTTCCTTCTGGCCTAGCACGGTTATGAACATATTTATTTAAGACTCCCATGAACCTCTCAAAGGGGAACATATTGTGTAGAAATACAGGACCCAGAATGGCAATCTCTTCGACTAGGTGAACTAGGACGTGCGTCATGATATTGAAGAAGGATGGTGGGAACACCAACTCGAAACTGACAAGACATTGCACCAAATCATTCTGTAACCTTGGTAGGATTTCTGGATCGATTACCTTCTTTGCTTCGTATGTACTGTCAGGCAATTCGTTATCCTTTGGAAGCTTCTTCTTCATTATTTTCAGTAGCTTCCCAAATCCCTTGTCGGATAAACCATTCTCTGCCTTCCATTGCAGCAATTCCAGTGTGGTACCGAGCTTTGTGTTGCCATCTTCGCAATTTGGGTACAACCGTTTTTTGTGATGCTCTAACATGCGATCGAACTTCAACTTCTCCCTTTCACTTTCGCATTCTCTCTGTGCATCAACAATGACCCGGCGAAGATCATCAGCGGGCACATCTGGTGCCTCTTGATCTTCAGATTCCCCCGTTGCAGTATCACCGTATTCAGGGAACATAGAATAGTTGTCATCATCCTCTTCTTCTTCATTGTCTTCCATCATAACCCCTCTTTCTCCGTGCTTGGTCCAATAATTATAGTGGGGCATGAAACCCTTCTCAAGCAGGTGGAAGTGAAGGGTTTTCGAGGAAGAGTAATCCTTCGTATTCTCACAGACAACACATGGATAGTACATAAAACCATTCTGCTTGTTTGCCTTAGCTACATCGATAAAATTATGCAGGCCCGTAATGTATTCGGAAGTGCGTCGGTCACCGTACATCCATTGCCGGTTCATCTGCATTATGTAATTAAGTATATCAAAAACCATTACAGAACATCATGAATAGAAAAATGACCAAATTAATACAAGTTCATAATCACATTAAAACCAAAGTACAGTAGTGATCAAATGTTATTACTGCAAAAATAAATACATAAAGTTCATACATAGTTCTCATAAAACAACATACAACTATGTAAAACATTTAAATGCAACAACAAATGCGATCAAAATCGCAACTAAGGTAGCAATTGATCCAACAGCATAATGATACAAAGCCTCTTTATCAATGACATATTTTCTAATCTTCAAGCGCATTGCATCCATCTGGATCTTGTGTAGATCGACGACATCGGCAACATGCAACTCCAATTTCATCTTCTCTTCTTCAATTCATTTCAATTTTTCTTTCAAATAATTGTTTTCTTTTTCAACTAAATTTAACCTCTCGACAAGAGGGTCGGTTGGAATTTCCGGTTCACATACTTCCTAGATAAAAACATCTATGTCAAGTTGGTCGGTATAATTGTCATAAACACTAAATGAAACAAATAGTTATAAAATATAATATACCACATCCGAATCATAGACCGGACGAGAGCCGACGGGGGCGGATATCAAAACCATGGCACTATATAATAACAAACAATAATACAAGTAAGAAAATTATACAAGTAGCTATGTAAATCATACAAGTAAGAATTTGTTCTTTAAAAAAAAGATAAGAACAAGAGGCTCACCACGGTGGTGCTGGCGACGAGATCGGCGCAGGCGATCGACGGCGGTGAGGACAGGGACGGGGACGGGACGGCACCCTACACATGAGCAAACTAAGAAATTAATTTGAGCTCAAATTGTGCATCTAAATCAAATAAACTCCCACATACACTCCTCCACTAAAACTCACAAACCACTCTACTTTTAGAGCATATGAAATGAGCTAAACTAGCAGTGAGAGATGAAAGGATGAAGTTGCTAACCTTTTAGAACACTTGGATAGTTGGTGCACCGCCAAATCTAGACAAATCTTGAGGAAAATGGAGCTTGGAGGTCGAGCTTGGAGGAAAAACAAAGGAGAAAGCTTAAATGTGGCTCGGGCATTTCATCGAACACCTCATGTGCATAAGAAGTGAGAACATAGTAGCACACACACCTCCCACCTTCTACGGCCAAAAAACAGAGGAGAGGGCGGGCAGGGACGAGGATATATATAGGCATCTTTTTAGCCCCGGTTGGTGTCTAGAACCGGGACTGAAGACTAACCTTTAGTCCCGATTGGAGACACCAACCGGGACTAAAGGGAGCGAGGCCCTTTAGTCCCGGTTGGTGTCTGGAACCGGGACTAAAGGTCCCAGTCGAACCGGGACTGATGCCTGCCGAGGCCCGGCCGGCGTCCTAGCCGCTCGAACCGGGACTGATGCTCACATTAGTCCCGGTTCGTAACATGACCGGGACTATTGCTCTGATCTGGCCAGAACCAAAGCCCTGTTTTTTACTAGTGTCAAGCTCCAAGAGAATGGCCACCAGACGATGCACCGACATCGGAAACACCGCCACCCTGAGAGCCATCAGCCACAAACCACGACCACACCACCTCATACACCCCACACCGTCGTTGGATGAAGCTTCGGTGCGACGACAACAGTGCAGGAGGACAAAATCTCCAAGGCGCACGGCCGCCGGCGTCGCCACGGCAACCACCCGAGGGGCACCAGTACACGCCGGACCACCAGATCCGCGCGCACCACGAGCCGTCAACTCCCCGACGAATCGAACCACCTCGCCGGAAAGGGGCCAGAGCGACAACACCCTTAATCTTTCGAGTATTTTACTGTGTTTTTAGGATCAAGGAGGTTAGTATGAAGTTTTTTTTTTGAAGGCAGGTTAGTATGAAGTTAACCATAACCTGCTAACGAAAAAACCAAAGCTTAGTACTACTAAACTGAACTGAACCAACGCATGCATGCATTAATCAATTTGTCATGCGCCGTCGATTCGGTCATCGAACCGAACCAACGCGTGGATGCAACTAAGACGCATGCATGCTGTGCTAGTATGCTCGTCTCAAAAGGATTTTAGTAGCAAATTAAACGTGCATGCATCGCGGCCTCAAAAGACAAGCATCTGATCTGACTTATTCTAGTAGTATATCTGTGTGTGCACTTTGTTTACTACTCCCCAGAAAACCCATTCGCAACGGGCACAAAAGAGAAGCATTGCAGGCGGCTGAGGTGGGACCCTTGTCCGTACGACCGGGCGCGTGGTTCTTTTTTTTTTTCTTTTTTTTGTGGCAATTCAGAGAGCTTTATTAAAAGAAAGCAATTCTAGGACAATCAGCCAAAAGATTGGTCACTGAAAAGCTTGGGGTATCGTCAAGCCAGCATTCGGTCACATTCAAAAGTCAAGCCAGCATTCGGTCACATTCAAAGTGCAAGCACGCTTAGTACAAAGATGAGCCGGAATGTTTGCTGTCCTGATTACATGAAGAATATCAAACAGGATAAAATCCCTAGCTAGCTCTCCAATTTCATCTAAGATAGGAGCCACAATTGAACGAGAATTGTGGCAAGTGTCCCAGAGTGAAACAAACTCTAGACAATCAATCTCCATGATCACATGAGAAAAACCTCTCAGCTTGGCGAATTTGACACCAAAGACATTGAGAGCCGAGTTAGAAAGATCAAGGAACGGCGCGACAGGTACAAGGTCGATAATGTTGTTGCAAAACCTGTAGCAACTACAGTTGACCCTCATCTCCTAGCTCTATACAAAAAGCTATCTGACCTTGTGGGTATTGATAAGCCAATTAATGAGCTGATAAAGATCCTGTCCAAGAGGATTCACATGCCTGATAAAAATCCCAAGATAGTCTCCATTGTTGGATTTGGAGGGTTGGGCAAGACAACCCTTGCAAAAGCATTGTATGAGAAGCTTAGCAAAACATGCCAGTGTCAAGGTTTTGTTCCAGTGGTTCAGAATCTAAAGCCAAGGAAAGTTCTTATGGACATAGTCCATGAACATGACAAGGAGTTGTACAAAGCTGCAAAAACAATGGATGAAAGGCAGCTGATCAACGAGTTGCAAAAGTTCCTTGCAGGCAAGAGGTACGCGTTAAATCACCTTGTGCTTTGTGTTGTGGTGACATGTTAGTGAAAACACTAGTAGGAGTGTAGTTATTAGCATATATACTATGTCAAAGCACCCAAAATAATACAATGTGACTATGGGCTTTGGTCAAAAAAAAAGAAGGAAAGAAATATCTGATTTATTCTCTTAATGATATTTTTATTTAGATTCATCTACTCCGAAGTGTAACATGTACAACAGTATAAACAACATTTGCCGTTAGTTTTCTTTTCACATATAAATTTATGATTTATATTATTCGACAAATATAATAAGTGCGTAAAAAGGAAAGCCAACACTATATTAGTATAATATAATATCTACAAGGGAACTAGGTAAGATATAGTAACAGGTTGTGCCCAGTACAAATATTTATGCACGATCAGAGTATATATGCATTGAGAGGTAACTGTGGCACCACACTAATGGCTTGTGTTCTTTTATTTAGAATCCTGCAAATCAAGGAGGCTCTAAAGTTGACATGTATTTTATACAATCATTTTACCATTCTTAATGCCTCTTTTGTTCTGATATGTTGGTGTGCTTCTTGTTCTAGAGGCAGTACGTTATATAGTTTTCGCAAATTAAAGTTTTTGCCTTCTCATCTAAATAGGTACTTTATTGTTATCGATGACATATGGGATAAACCTACATGGGAAATAATTAAGTGTGCTTTCATGGATAGTCATCCGGAAAGTAGAATAATCATAACTACCTGTATTGTTGAAGTTGCCATAGAAGTTGGTGGTGTCTATCACATGGACAAACTTTCTGATGATAAGTCCAAAATATTATTCTATAAAAGAACATGTGGTAGTGAAGGAGTAAGTCAAGAGAACCAACCTGCTGAAGTGATTAACAAGATTTTAAAGAAGTGTGGTGGAGTGCCATTAGCTATCATTACAATAGCTAGCTTGCTTGTTGGTAAACAGAGTGATGACTGGTCTAAGGTATATGATGCCATTGCTTTTGGGCATAAAGACAACGAAGTTGTTCATAACACAAGAAAGATATTGTCCTTTAGCTATTATGATCTACCATCCCATCTAAAGACATGTTTATTGTATCTAAGTATGTTTCCTGAAGATAGCTTTATTGAGAAAACCACACTCATATGGAGGTGGGTCTCTGAAGGTTTTGTCCCAGACAAAGAAGGGGTGGGGTCATTTGAGTTAGGAGAGATCTATTTCAATGAGCTAGTAAATAAAAGCATGATCCAGTGGATAGATCCTGATGAAGAAGAGGATAAGCCATGTGGTTGTCATGTGCATGACATGGTAATCGATCTCATCCGCACCATATCAAATGAGGTAAACTTTGTTATAGTACATGATAAAGAGCATCATGGTACATGTTTGAGAGGAAAGCCAACCAACAAGGTTCGCAGATTAGCACTTCACAAGAGAAGTGGGGAACACAACTCTAGCATTGAAAGGGAACATGTGAGGACACTTAATGTTATCATGTGCAGCGATATTAGGCCCCTGCTTTTGGGTTTCAAAGTATTACGTGTGCTAGTTATAGAGGGTTGTAATTTTCCGGATGGTCATATTCTTGACCATCTTGGGAAGTTGGTCCAGCTGAGGTACCTAGGACTAGTGAGGACGTCAGTCAAGCTCCCGGAAGGAATAGGATATGATCTGAAGCTTCTTGAGATATTGGATGTAAGGGGAGGTTTGATAAGTGAGCTGCCGCCATCTGTTGGTGAGCTAAGGAATTTGAGGTGCTTGTGGGCTGATGAGGATACAGTGATGAAGGGTGAGATAGGTAAACTGACGTGCCTTGAAGAGCTGCAGCTATATTCGGTGGAGAAGTGCCCAAACTTCTGCACGGAGGTGGGGAAGCTGACAAAGCTAAGGGTGCTCGAGATCTATTTCGCTGAAATAGATGAGTCCGCAGGCAAGGCTCGGATGGAATCTCTGCGTAACCTGCACAAGACCCATAATCTGAAGATCATGGATGATGGTGGTTATGCTGAGTATTCGGTTGTCCTCAATCATAGCTTGGAAGACTTGGCACCCTGTACAAAGCTGTACTAGTTAGTTCTGCTTAGCATAGTTATACCGAGGGTGCCGTCATGGATCAATCATTTAAGTGTTCCACTCCTTTCTCGTCTATGGCTGCATGTGGATGCGGTAGAAGTTCGGGATGTTCAAACTATCGGCAGGTTGCCGTCGCTCCTCTTTCTTGTTCTCTGGAGTAAGGAGGAAAAGAACATATCATATACTTTTGGCAGCAATGAGTTTCACAAGCTGAGATGGTTGTTCACGAAGAAGATAGAGATTGCTGTTGGAGAAGGAGCATTGCCGATGCTTGAAGCGCTGGGATACAGTGCAAGCGCTGAAAGAAAGGACGCTGCCAGCTTGGTGCCGTGGAGGAGAAATAGCTGCCCTTTGCTGAAGGACGTCATCTGTTGGCTTGACTGCACTAACAGAAGCTACAGGGAAGTAAAGGAAGGGAAGCAAGCGCTGAGGCAGGCTTCTGGCACCCGTCCCAATGCTGAGTATCTTGAGCTCGACATAAGAAAAGAAAACTATGATAAGAAGGCAGGTAAATTCATTGATAATCTCGAGTGGATCATACATGGTTTGGACAGACCCGAGGATGTGGCCCGTCCTGCTGCATACCAGGAAGAAAGGACACGTCGCATGATTAGATCACTCGAGAGAAGATTATGTGACGCCGCGGAGCCTCGAGTCGGGAGGTATGGTTAACAAGAGATACGTGACCTTGTTACCAAATTCAAGAGTTTGGTACATGTTGATGCAGGTACCGACCAGGATGAGATACGTACATACCACTGTCCATCATATGGATCGATATATTACTATATTTATATATACATGTGTATATATCATGTCGCTGATGGCCGGCTGGCCGGTTTATGTCTAATTCATCTACAGGTGGGCAAAATCGATGCCACGGATAGTGAGGACAACGACGATGAAGAAAGTATACGTCGCATGATTATATCACTCAAGAGAAGCGCTGCGGAGCCTCGGTTGGGGAGGTACCGCCAACAAAAGATACGTGGCCTTGTTACCAAATTCAAGAGTTGGCTACAAGAGAGAAGCTCTGTACGTACATATCACACCATCCATCATATCGATCGATCGCTGAATTTATACATGTGTAAACATCATGTCGCTGAGGACCGGCTGGACATTTTTTTTATTATAAATCTCCAGGCGGGCAAAAGTGATGCCACGGATGAAGATTATTATTACGACGACTACGACGATGGTACCGACCAATCAGAGGTGATGGTACACACTACATCATATTGATTCAGACGCTATATATATGGAAATCCACATATCATGTTACTGATGGTTGGCCGGCTGGTTTATGTGTAATTAATCCAGGCAGACGATGGTGAAGCCACTAGCAGTGGGGATCAGCAGGAGGAGGGGGGCAGCCAACCTTGAATCTCACTATTTCTCTTTCTTCCGTCATGCCATGTATCTCAAGCTGGTAAACTGGCAGCCTCTGTCTCTCGCTTTCTCCCACTTGTATCCACATATGTCCACTTCTTTATATTGGCGTTAGGCTGGATGCCACTTAACTAACTGCTCTTCTCATTTCGAATTTTAACAAATTAATACTGATAATTTTTCTAAGCAAGTCCCCAATGTAATTTCAATGTTTGTAAGCAGATTGTTTTTGGAGATTCCAATTCCCCAATTAAGAAATACATAGCTATCCATCTGTACGGTTTTACCTTTTAATTATGAATCCACACCCATAAACTTTCTGCTTACAGGATGCTGGATATCTTGAAGGCTTCTACGGTCTTATTGTCACCACTTGGAAGACAACATCAGCTTGTTTCGTCCATGGGTGCGACGAAAATCACAAAAGAAAATCGGTTTCTCCTTCAGCATTAGACTGGGATGCAAAAGAAAAAATGAAAAAAATATTCAAAATCATGAATTTTTTTATTTTGTTGAGATAGAGAGCTTTTGGGGGGCGAATATTTTTTTTTACAAATTTATGTTTGTACCAAGAAAAATTAAATGAAAAAATGTTTATTATGTTTGTAGCTTATGGCTCGTACTTATTTGATAAATACAAAACCCAAAAAAAATGTCTTCATTATTTTTTCGGTGTTTTTTTCTTTTTTGGGAGGGTGGGTGGGGAACTCCGCCTATGCCATTGTAAGGTGACACTTATAATCACATAGCCGGTCTCAAGCCCGGAAAAAGGAGGAGAGACCACCCATGTGCTTTTAGATGGTAATATATATGTTATGTTGACTTAACGATCATGGTTGAAATGCAAGAAGCATTTAGGAGAAATATTATTCCGTTAGTTTCAGATGAAAGAGCTGCCTTCTTTTTCGTTTAGATAATGAAATAAACATTTGTTGTATCAAAGGTCTGCATGTTCAAGCCAATGAATCTCCATTAAGGCGCTCAATCATAGTGAGTAAAGACACTAACTCACTCATTAGATTTCTATTATTCCGGTCATATCGAAGCTATTTATTCATTGGTTTCTCTCTAATACATGTATTCTTTGTTCTTCAATCTTTTCTATGAAGCACTATTTTTGACTTTTCTATGAAGTACATCTCGTCTTTCAAGGAGTCGTTTACTTGCTTTCCTGGCAGCTGCTTGTGTTATACTATGTCTTATTGTTCAAGTTTTGACTTGCTTGTGTATCTGCTGATAATCAGTTACAACATATATACGTGTTCCATACAGTGTACTTTTCTAGCTTCTGGAGCACAAGGATTCGAAGCGTATCGAAGACGTGAAGGATGGCGAAGATTTGAAGGATGCCAAAGGATTAGGTTTTTCTTTTTTTCTGTGGTAATAAATTCTAAGTTCAAAAATTGTTAATGCTCCAATATTCCTCAACTTTTACCGAAAAAGGCTTTCGCCCCGCTTTATATATAAAGCAACGAACAACAACAGCAGTCGGATACAAACACACGCACACACCCAAGGCTGGATACATAGGCGCTGAGCACCGCAACACCACCCCTAACACGAAGAGATGCAGCCGCATACGACGAACCGTGTACTCCAAGGCGGTGCCTTCAGGAAGGGAGCGACACCGGAGCGTCGTCACCGCCCGATCCGAGGATCAGAGTTTCCCCTGGAGCAACACGACGGGCAGTGATAGCCGCGACGACGCCTTCAAGAAGGGAACGAGCTTCGCCGCCGTCGGACAGTCCGAAGATAGCACAGGTTTTCACCCCGGCCAACATACACCGCCACCGAACGCCACACCCCGGCTACCACGCCGCCCACACGACCATGGCCACCGGGCAGCACCGAGCCACGGGCTCTGCCCAAGAGCACCGTGCTACCATCCCCAGGGCCGCCGCCCCGGCGTCCCAGACCTTGACACCACCTCACCCGACACCCGGCGCTACCCTAACCAAAGAGATGAGCGGAAAGGTCCCGTCTTTCGCACCCCTGGGCGGCCCCCAGCGCCGAGACCAACTAGGCCGGCCAAAACTGACCTCCATCGCTCCGTCCTGCAGCCCCAAGGGCGAACCAGGCTCGGTCCAGCAGCCGGGCGCGAGACAGACGCGGCCGACCACAACCGGGCGCGAGACAGACGTGGTCCTGCTGCCGGGCGCGAGACAGATGCGGTCCTGCTGCCCGGCGCGAGACGAGCTCGGTCCAGCGGCCCCGGACGCGAGACAAACGATGGACCGCAACTGGGAGAGGGCCAGCCCTTCGACGAAGGTAACACGCGAACGACGAGGAGATGGATCAAAGGCCGATGCAAACCGCCGACGGACGAGCCGACACCGGGACATGCCACCCGCCGCCGTCGCCGACCTGCCAAGCTGTCGTGGAGCCATCCACGGCCGGAGCAGCCACCACACCGGGCCACTGCCCATCCCACGCCGCCCGACGAGGTCCACGCGGCGGAGTCGACGGGCACGCACCGCCCTCGTCCAGATCTGGAGAGCCGGGCGCCTGCAGCCGCGACCCACCGCACCCAGCGCATGCCCGACGCAGCCGACCACCAGCTCCGCCGCCAGACACCGCCCGCACCGCCGCCGGCCGCCCCTGCCGGAGAGCCGCCGCACGCCGCCAACGGCCAGCCTGCCAGATCTGGCCGTGCCCAGACCAGGCCGCCACCGCAGCCCCAGGCACGAGCCTGTCCCGAGGAGCCCACCGCGCCGCCACCAAGCATCCGCGACCCCGCCGCCAGAGCCCGCCGCCGCGCCACCGCGCCCCCCACCAGCACGATGCGACGCCGGAAGCCGTTGGCCCGCACCAACCTTCCCCGCGCGCCGGGTGAAGGAGCCCTGCCGCCACCGGCGCCGGCGGGCTTTGCCCGTCAGCGTGGCCCGGCAGCGGCGAGGGAGGGAAGAGAGGGAGGGGGGCCGAGGCCGGCGGCGAGGGTTTTCCCCCCCGGTCGCCTCACGGGAGCGACGCGGGAGGGGAGGGAGGTTCCTCAACTTTTCAAGCTCGGTTGTTGAGACAGAGTATAATATACACTACTCTGGTAGACTGGTACAGAAGGAGCACTACATATGGAATTTTGTGTTTGCAACTAAGAATGTTTTTAACAAAGGTTTTTATAAAACTAAAGAATTGTAATACTACAATAATTTAGCCTGTAGGTACAAAATACCGCGGTTTTGACATAACAGAGTATTTTGGAGTGTTGAGAATACCGTGGACCTGTTTGGCAAGTTTTTATGCACCAACGTATAAATAGCTATCTAGCCATTTGAAGTAGTTTTCAAACGTGCGCATTGCTATCTAGTTTCAGACGTGCCGCATTGCTAGCTAGCCAGATGTTGCAAACTGATGAACAGCCATGCACAGAACACTCACATGCACAAGCTAGATAAGTGAAATACTCTGCTTACTGCAGTAGTTGCGTGTGAAGAAGTAAAGGAACTGCAGGTACTGAATTTAGAAGTCACGCATATCTTTCTACTAGTACATACACTTCTTTTGTCATTTGCCTGAAGCATGCATTCCGGTCCAGAACCCAAATGCCAGCTTTGCCTTATGCACTCATTCAACGACACCTAACATAACTGGACTCTGCATCCTTAGCTTTCATTTGTCTGACCACTATCTTGAGATCAGCAGCGAACCAAGCTTATGTTTTTCGGAAGTGTCTTTGTTCTTTTTCTTGTTATTTTACAGAGTGGCTTCTGCAAATGCCATAACAAGCATCAATCTTCAGAAAAAGTGGAACCACAATCCTGCAGCAGAAGCAGATTACTCAACATATACAGTTCTTTTCCCGACATATGCAAGTCGCAAGCAGTAATGATTCATTGATACTAGCTTCTGATCCGGTACAGAGTATAACTAGCTTCTGATCTGCTCGAAACTGGCTAGAAAATGAAAGTTAGTCCTCGCCTCTGAACAAAGACAAAGCGAATATTCCGTGCGATCAAAAGATAGAGCAATACATTCGTTACAACTATAGAGCTTACATACCTTCATATCCCTTCATTAATTCGAAGAAATAGATGCCATCGTGTACCTGACTGGGCATATTATGATTTGTGTAGTCAGTAGTCTAGTGAAATCAAAAAACCAGCACTAACTCAACAATTAGAAAGAAAGAAAATTGTATGCTCGATCAGTCTGAAGATGCATTTATTATTTAATTTCAATCTCTTGTAGTATCTTTCACTGCTTGCCTGCTTGTGTGTTTTTGGCATGGTTAATCTTCTGCTACTGCTAAGCTAATACTAGACAATTTGGTTTCAGAAACAAGCTAAGTGCACGTAACAGTACTGTGAAGGCCGCCCTGCACCATAGTAGGCGTCTCCTTCTCATTGGACTTTGTTGTTGCAGATGCCGCTGAATCAAATGCAACTGGAAGGAACAGTCCTGGACACCTTTCTCCTTCCTTCATTTCCCCAAACATGAGCATCGAATCCACCTGCAAACTGCATGAAGCACTGTCGACGATTTTCATACAAACAGAATTTTTTTACTTGTTATATATCTGAATCACAAATCATGCATAAGCTCAAGCATACCCACATAAAAGTTATGATACACTAGTGTTCTAGAAAATATATACGATCCGCCAGGCAACATTTGGGAAGAAAAAGAAGTATTAACAATCTCATAGATAGCTTGGGGTTCACAGCTCAAAAGTAGGCTGTAGAAAATTACGCGATGATTATATGTATGAAATAGGAAGCTAAATTCCAAGCTTGATGGAATGATACTGTGTCAAGACAAGAAAAATATTGTTTTCAACATGATAACAAGGCTACAAATCTTCCCGCTCTTAGTTCACAACGTGAAGTTTTATACCTTTGTGGGCTCATTTTTTGTTTTGTGCTGATAGTTCAGAGGACAATGATATAAAAGAATGTGAGGTCCATGCTAAGAACACCAAAAAACAAAAAACAAAAAAATCATATTTCAGTACCATCACAAACTAGTATTATGAGACCTTATAAGGGGGCAGCGGCAGGTTCCAGAAGCCTTATGTTTGCTCTGCTAGGTTACTCCGAACCACACAAAAGAAAATGGCATTTGTTTTGAAAACAGAGGATGATTCACCATATCAAATATATGATTTTCTGGTTCACAAAATAAATATGTCTGAGGCCATAACTTAAGGTTGCAGAAGCCCAGTGATATATTTTGACCCAATGGGTGTCAGGAATAAGCCACGGTGGACACAGCGACTGGTGTGTGTGCGCGCGCTGGACATGGCGAGCACCGTGGCGGCCGTGCGTGAGTGCGTGCGTGTGTGGCACGGGGGTGTGCGTGTGCGTGTGCGTGTGCATCCTGTGCCTGTGTGTAGGACTAGGTGGTTGGCGAACTGGACCGGACGACTGAGGCGATCCGTTGCGGGCTCGCCACGAACCGGGCGCGTGCGCGCGCATCGTGGGCGCGGCCAGAACGGGCCGGATCGTGCGCTCGGGTGGGTGGAGGCGTGGGGATCGTGCCCAGCGCCGGCCCATGGTAAAAAGCCCGCGTGGGGTTCGTTGTAATTGCTGTGGCCAGAGTTTGTGCTCAAGAAAAATTGCCATTCGAGCGGCGGGCGTTCGTGCGCGGAAAAACCACCGTGTCCCTGTTCTTCCTCCTTCCTCCTTCGGTTCGTGCCAGAGTGAGAGGTGTGCAGCGAGAGAGTGAGAGTTAGGGCAAGGTGCGACGCCAACAATGGTTGGGTTAGGCATATACCTGATCCTGGTGTCGATTGTCAAACGTGTGTATCTAAGACATAATAAACCATCACTTCCTTACCATAAACCGACGAAATGATAGAACTGAAATCGAATCGTCACCATAAGCACGCACCAGTTTGATAAATAACCATATGAAGATCACAACTTTACCACCACAATCAGCGATGAATTATGTTTGCTCCATACCTGGAGGTCTTGACCAGCAGAGCCACTTAGTGCACTGTGACACCCCCGACTCAATCGTGCACTAATCATACACGTAAATGCACACGATCAAGATCAAAGACTCACGGAAAGATATCACAACACAACTCTAGACACAAATAAAAGTCATACAAGCTTTATATTACAAGCCAGGGGCCTCGAGGGCTCGAATACATAAGCTCGAATACAAGAGTCGGCGAAAGCATCAGTATCTGAGTACAGACATAATTAGACAAGTTTGCCTTACGAAGGCTAAGCAAAACAACGACACTAGATCGAAGAGGCGCATACCTCCTGCTTGGGAGCCTCCGAACTACTCCTGGTCGTCGGTCTCCACGTAGTAGTAGGCTTCGTCGGTGTGGTAGTAGTCGTCAACGGGATCCGCTGTCTCCTGAGCTCCGTCATCTGATCGCAGCAACCGGGTAGGGGAAAAAAGGTAGCAAAGTAACCGTGAGTACTTATCCAAAGTACTCGCAAGACTTACATTAGAAATATGCTAATTATGCATCGGTATCAAAAGAATGGGCTGTATCTGTGGACTAGACTGCAGAAATGCCAGAAAAGAAGGAAATGCCTAGCCTATCGAAGACTAACATCTTGCATCATTAGAAGAGCCCAGAGATCCTTCCACGACTCCCTACGAGAAAGCGATCCCGGAGCTACCATATTATTTAAATACCACAAGTATCCAGTTCTATTTGTAGTAGATTGGGATACTACTCTGAGCGTCCGTTACCGTGGACACGGCTATTCGAATAGATTAACTTCCCTGCAGAGGTGCACCAACTTACCCAACACGCTCGATTAACTCCGGTCGGACACACTTTTAGGGTCATGCTCGGCCTCGGCTAATCGACACACCGTAGCCCCACTTAGGCTCAACAGAGAGGCCAGCACGCCGGTCTAAACCCTAAGCACTCAGGGGTCTGGGCCCATCGCCCTTTGCACTCCCGCGCGTTGCGTATGCGACCGGGACCAAACCTAGACCCTGTATATACACACGCAGGCGTTCCAGTTCACCCGGGCGCGCACCGCACAACTGCTGACGTCTGAAGAACTTTCGGAAGAACGTACTACGCCGAGTGCCCATACTTATTCCCGCGTGGTGGTCAGTGCGTAAAAATGCCAGATGCCTACTCAGACCACATATCCAAACCCATTAGTGTGTTGGGAGCTCGCGGTGATGCTACTTATGAGCTGCGTTGGGATTTCCCCGAAGAGGAGGGGATGATGCAGTACAGTATAGATAAGTATTTCTCTCAGTTAAGAATCAAGGTTATCAATCCAGTAGGAGAACCACACAGGACCTCGTTAGCAGCACCTATACACACAAAAGCAAATACTTGCACCCAACGCAAAACAAGGGGTTGTCAATCCCTTGGTGGTTAATTGTAAGGATCAAATCTCGTAGTGATATATAGATAAAATAAAACACAAAATAAAATAACAGTAAATAAATTACAGCAAAGTATTTTTGGATTTTATATATGATGAAAGATAGACCCGGGGGGCATAGTGTTCACTAGAGACTTCTCTCTTGAAGATATCATACGGTGGGTAAACAAATTACTGTTGGGCAATTGATAGAAAAGCGCATAGTTATGATGATATTCAAGGCAATGATCATGTATAAAATAACAGTAAAACAAGAGCTTATTCAATTTTAACAGGGAAGGTGGAAACATGAGCCATTATTCTATAACTATTATGCAAAATTACACTTAGACAGAGTTCATAATTAATTGCACTAAGAATTAAAACAAGTTAATTTTAAAGTGCGCTCCCACTCAAATCAATATCTCTCATAATTGATTGTGAGTGATACAAGACCCATATTACAATTCAACGCCAAGGATGCATCCATCTCAAGTGACGAGAATTGCAATCGGTAGGCCAAATTGCCAATCACATCTCTATGTGACTCTTGTTCATCTTTTGATGGGCGTGTTCCGAGCTCAGGACGATCAAGCCAGAACGTCAAGACAACCAAGTGATCTCTCTGCGAGGTCTCAACTCACTCGCCTCACACTTCTCTAATCGTTCGTACCCATGCATCCATGTGATACCCCGAAGAGATAGGTGTCGTGACGGTGCTACACTTGGGATAACACTAACTACTTGATATTTTTGTGAGAGATCACCCTAATAAAAAGCGACTACCGCGCAATCAAGAAGGGTGCATCATAAGGGATAAACATTTCAGGCAGTTCATAATAGCATGATATGGTATAGCCCTTTCTGACGGAGAAGTCTTTAATTTCTTTGTCTTCGGCATTCGCGTCGGTGTTCACCTTTGCGAAGATTGCCACCACCTTGTCGATGCACACAATAATATTGCTATCTCTATAGCTAATAAAATAAGTTCATTACAAAAGGTTGACACGCAGGTCATTAAACTGACAATCATATGGCTCCAGCCATCATGCCGAATCATGACACGCAGGTCATGTTAATTTACATCATATAGTCATCTCATACATAATCGAATTAATATGAGCACTGCTATACCACATCACATGCACATCCTACAAACCATCCTGCAAAACCAAGTTAGACGCCTCTAATCGGTTCATACAAAATTTCATTTTACGTGGCTTCTAAGGTTGCGAAGCAAACCGAAGCTACCAACGTCCATCATCAAGTATGATTATTCAAGTCGCTAGATTAACTTTGCGGGGTGTATGAAACACGAGATAATAAAATCTCGAGCCCCATACTGAACTTCGTCATACGCATGACTCCCGTGCAGATCATATCTGCATTGCCCTTTTGTCTGTGAAATTTCATCTTTCTTTTTAACTATGGTGGAATTCAAAGAACTGTTAACACTCCATTGATCAATCAGGATCGCGGATTGCCAGAACTTTGAAACTCCACCATGCTGTTATCAAGATCAGAAATATGCAAATTCCAGGGAAGCAACAAGAACATCGGGTAACAGATTTCATCTGCTATCCGCACAATTAATTATCAGCAGTAGAACTCATCTACTACAAATTATATTGTGCAACACCTATACATCTCTATGTATTCTAGATCGTAATCTGCATCTACGCATAGCACGGCTCTTGATGCCACTGTAGGGTAACGCAGCAGAAAACAAAAAATTTCCGACTTACGCACCACTGCACACAAGGTTTGATCTTTTCATTACCGACTCGTAGCGCGGCGGAAGTAGAGTCGATGACGATCGGCGGTGCAGATCCCCGCAGCTAGGATTTACAACCTCCCAACTGCGAGGATGTACTCCCTCGTTAGCTCACCGGACGGATCGCCTGACAGCCATTCGGGAGGCCTCTGGACAGTCCCTCAGATAGTCCCACCAGACGGATCCTCGGACAGCCCTTCGGGAGGCCTCTGGAGGGTCCCTCGGATAGTCCCACCGGACGGATCCTCGGACAGCCCTTCGGGAGGCCTCTGGACAGTCCTTCGGATAGTCCCACCGGACGGATCCTCGGACAGCCCTCCGGGAAGCCTCATGGACAGTAACTCGGACAGCCCTTCGGGAGGACCCTCGAAAATCGGACGGTCACTCGGATAGCCCTTCGGGAGGCACTCTCGAACTAAGACCGAAACTACGATCTCTCTACAGAGTTGCACACATACGGTATCATCTATCCGGCAGGGCTTCGCCGTCCAGAACTAGTTCCCACCGGAACCTAGACAGACTTTCGGCTCTACGAAACTATTTCCCTGGGAGGGAGAGAGAAGCCAGAAAAGTCATGGCATGTGTATGAGAGCAAGAGATGATCCTTTAGGCAGCCCCCTCCACCCCTATTTATAGGCCAAGCCCAAGGGTGGCTTCTCCAAGAAGACAAGGGGAAAATACCAAAAGCCTTCAAGGTGGCTTCTCCAAGAAGCCACCCAAAAAGCACATTCACTATTCACGGAAACATTTTTCCGCGACCGTTAAATCTGAAAATATTTCTGTGGGTGTTAGAATAATTCCAGTACCCACTAAAATGATTTTGGACGCGTTCTGAAACAATTCCGAATTAGTGATTTTCATCTGCGAAAAGCAACCAAACTGGTTCCAGCAGCTCCAGAACTTTTTCGGTTTTTATCCCGGAAAAATCCCAGAAGTTTCCAGAATAATTCTGGCACCCTCCAAGAATTTCCAGGCGTGTGCCGAAACCAATTTGACTTAATGGCATACCCCGAAACAACTTTTCAGTTTTACCGAAACTATTTCGGTGTTCTCTCCGGAACTTTTCCGTTGTCTCCAAAACTTTTCCTGTGACGTTCTCTCAGACTCCCTGTCTAGTATTCAGCAGATAGATGACCCTTAAGCGTGTGACCCTATAGGTTCGGTGAAGTATAGACATGACCCGGAACACTTTCCGATCAATGATCAACATCGGAGCCGTGGACACCCATATTGACCCCTATACCCACACGAATGAATATTCGAGTGAACCTCCAGTTGCCGTGTGCTATTCCTGTTGCTTCACGATATGTTACAAATACCCAAGGTGAGAATCATCGGCATCCC
Source organism: Elymus sibiricus (assembly GCA_039707655.1). NCBI lineage: Eukaryota > Viridiplantae > Streptophyta > Magnoliopsida > Poales > Poaceae > Elymus > Elymus sibiricus. The sequence continues at coordinate 30,244,159 of CM077674.1, forward strand.
CGTGGATCAACACTTGTCCACAATGCCAGTTACCTCGTTACCGGTTTTGTTCTCTTTTCTCGTTCCCGTGTTCTGGCATCCCTGTGATCAAATCACAATGTGTCTGGCCAGACGATGGTGGATACCGTAACACCGAGAGGGCCCAGAGATATCTCTCCATCGTCGGAGGAACAAATCCCAATCTTGAGCTATCAAGTCCCTTGACATACTTTCCCATGAACCCGTAAGCCGCCGTAATAGCCACCCAGTTACGGATGACGTTTAACAAACCCCAAAGTTCATGAAGCAAGCATGAAGAAACTCGACACTCTCATGGTCTAAGGAATTATGCAAACATTAACTTTCTCTGTGTTATTAACCATTAACTTGTGACGAATGAATCTCATAGCATAACATCAATTCGGGTCGATTCAACACAAGTGTTCTCCTAACATTGTGCCCTCAAAGTTGCCGGCATAGTCATGCCCATGATCAGGAAAACAGAACCATCATGCAACACTTGAGCTAGTCTTAGAGGCCAGACTAGGAATTCTTTTTACCGTTTATTATTCCACACGTGCATATGAGTCTTCCTCCGAGCCTCGTGGTTATTGCAGACTCGAGAACCATAGCAGTTATAGCACGGAATATAAACTTAACTACAAACATGGAGATAAATAATAACACTTATTATTGCCTCTAGGGCATATCTCCTACACCATCCCATTCCACGCCTAGATGACATGCTTGATGAACTTAGTGGAGCCACCATTTTCTCTAAAATTGATCTTAAAAGTGGCTACTATCAAATACGCATGCAAGAAGGTGATGAATGGAAAACGGCTTTCGAAACCAAATTTGGCTTGTATGAATGGTTAGTCATGCCTATGGGTTTATCTCAAGCTCCTAGCACTTTTATGCGTGTGATGCATTATGTTCTTCGCAAATATATTGGCATTTGTGTTGTGGTTTACTTTGATGACATCCTTGTGTTTAGTGAAACTCTTGAAGATCATGTCAAACACCTTAGAGACGTATTGCAAGTTCTTAGAGACGAGCGACTTTATGCTAACATGGTAAAATGCACTTTCGGTGTTGATAAGCTTGTTTTCTTGGGCTTTGTTGTCTCCTCTAAGGGTGTTCAAGTGGATGAAACTAAAATTGATGCTATTAAGAATTGGCCACAACCAACCACTTTGCTCCAAGTGCGTAGTTTCCTTAGCCGGCTTTTATCGTTGCTTTGTGAAGGATTTTAGCACCATTGCATCACCATTGCACGCATTGAGTAAGAAGAATGCACCATTTGTTTGGGGTCCATCTCAAGATGCCGCATTTCATGAGCTTAAAACCTTGCTTACACATGCTCCATTACTTGCATTACCCAACTTTGACAAAACTTTTAAAGTGCATTGTGACGCTAGTGATAATGGTATTGGTGGTGTGTTGATGCAAGAGAGGCGACCTATTGCATATTTTAGTGAGATGCTCTCCGGCGCGCAACTTAACTACCCCATCTATGACAAAGAGTTATATGCTTTAGTGAGAGTATTGCATGTGTGGGAACATTATCTCCGTCCACGTGAGTTTGTTATCCATACGGATAATGAAACGCTTAAGTACCTTAAGGGTCAAACCAAATTGAATAAGCGTCATGCTAAATGGAGTGAGTTCATTGAGTCATTTCCTTATGTTATCAAGTATATCAAAGGTAAGGAAAATGTTGTGGCGGACGCTCTCTCACGCAAATGCATGCTAGTTACTAAACTTGAATTGAATGTCATAGGATTTGAGCACATTAAAGACTTGTATGCGCATGATGCTTCATTTGCGATTCCATATGCCAAATGCTTATCACACAGCACTTGGGAGCGATACTATTTGAAAGATGATTATCTTATGCGAGCTAACAAACTTTGTATCCCCGAGTCTTCTCTTCGTTTGTTTCTTTTGCAAGAGGCTCACGGTGGAGGCCTCATGTGACATTTCGGACGCGACAAGACATTTGCTACGCTCTCCAAGAACTACTTTTGGCCTAAGATGTTTCGCGATGTGTCACGCTACACAAACCGGTGCTCTACATGCCGCAAAGCTAAGTCCAAAGCTCAATCTCATGGTCTATATATGCCACTTCCTATTCCATATCACCCATGGGAAGATATTAGTATGGATTTCGTGCTTGGTTTGCCTCGAACTCAAAACGGCAAAGATTCCGTATTTGTTGTTGTGGACCGTTTCTCTAAGATGGCACATTTCATTCCTTGCAACAAGATAGACGATGCTTCACATGTTGCAAATATCTTTTGTAGGGAAATCTTGCAATTGCATGGAGTGCCGAAGACGATCGTGTCGGACCGCGACGTCAAGTTCCTTAGCTATTTTTGGAAGACACTATGCGCCAAGCTCGGAATCAAGCTCCTATTCTCATCGGCATATCACCCTCAAACCGACGGCCAAACGGAGGTCACGAACCGGACTCTTTCCACACTACTCCGCCTGTTGATCAAGAAGAACATACGGGAGTGGGAGGAATGTCTACCCATCGCCGAGTACGCCTACAATCGAGCACGACACTCTACTACCGGCAAGTCCCCTTTCGAGGTCGTCTATGGATTCAATCTGTTGTCTCCATTGGACATTCTACCGCTACCTCTACAAGAGCGCATCGACATGGACGCGAGTGCACGAGCGAGCTACCTCAAGAAGATGCACGAAGATACAAGGCATGCGATCGAACGCCAAGTACAACGACTCGCGACCAAAGTCAACATCGACAAGCAGCCCATGCTGTTCAACCCCGGAGATCTTGTGTGGCTACACCTTCGCAAAGACCGCTTCCCCAATGAACGCAAGTCCAAACTACTACCCCGCGCCGACGGACCTTTCAAGGTGCTAGCACGCTACAACAACAATGCCTACAAGATCGACATCCCTCACGACAAGTACAACGTGAGCGACACATTCAACGTCAAGGACTTATCTCCCTTCCATGGTGATGTGGATTCCGATCCGAGGACGGATCTTTTTCAAGGGGGGGGAGATGATGAGGAGCATCCCACGGTCATCCCCATGGACCTACCTACGTCTCCTCAAGTGCCAAGTGGACCTATGACACGAGCACGTGCAAGAGCTCTCGAAACCGAGGTGACATCTCTCCTTAGTGAACTTCCATTCGACTCGGGTGAGACATGGCTATTACCTCAAGCCGAAGTGCTATGTGTGATCAGGTATGAAGAAGACCGCCTCGGGGATGCTCAGAACAAAGACCAAGTCGGCAAGTACACGGACGGACGTGCGTGAGGAGGAAGACCGCTGGAAGGCTACAGCGGCCGGACATCCGGCCCATGGCCCGGACATCCGGCCCCTGAAGAAGAAACGCAGTAGCAGCAGCAGCAGCCGTGCAGATGCTACAGGGCCCGGACATCCGGCCAGAGGCCCGGACATCCGGCCCCCGCCCGGAAATCCGGCGCCCCATCACAGTAGCTGAGCCCTTTCAGGCCGGACATCCGGCACCCCCGCGAACCGCCGGACATCCGGCCCGACGCCCGGACATCCGGCCCCCTGACAGCAGCTTTAGGCCCTTCGGCCGTGTAATCTCGTCCACTCATCCCCACTTCGTCCTAGACTATAAATAGACCTCCTCCTCATCCTTTCTAGGGTTAGCAAAGTATTTTGAGACATAGAGTAGAGCTTTGTTTCTTGTATCTCCTCTTGGAGAACCAAGACCTCTCTAAGGAGAAGGATCCCCATCATAGGATCATCAAGACCTCCTAAGGGAGAAGGATCTCACCTAGATCATCAAGACCTCACCTCCTTTGGAGTGGGAAGAACTTTACCTTGTGCTTGTTTCCTTGGATTGTCCTTGTATACTTGTGGATCTCATGTATGTTATCCTAGTGGATGTGTGAATGTATATGCTGGTGTAACTAAATTCATCCATCCAGCATTGGCATTACAACATCTTCACCATATCGATCTTACAGCACAATCCAGGATTCACTAATTTCAACTCTCACACAGATATACCGGTTTAGTTAATTAATTTGGATACAAAAAGAAAGACATGCACATGCAGATCGATCTTGCGATCACAATTTTTTCCTGAGACCTGCACTGCACGAATGCTAGCTGCAGCCAGTTACATTTTTTATTTTATTTTTGCATCGCTATCTCACAGCAGTCTCACACCGACCTAATTAAACTGGTTATATATATGGACACACATATTTGGTCGATATTTGTATCGATCTTCATCGACCGACCGAGCAGAATTAATCACTCAATTTGCTATTGCTGCTAACTAGACGTCCCGGGCCTCCCGATGACCAGCTCCGTCTCCACTTCCATGTACTGCCGCAGCTCCTCCTCCTCGTCGTCGTTCGGTACTTCTTCAGCTCCGGCGCCCGCGGACGATCTAGCAGCAGCAGTGGCCAGCTCTAGCAGAGGCAGCGCCATATACTCTTCATGGAGCACCGAGTTCTCCATCAACAGCTCCCTCTCCTGAATTAATGTATAAATATATATAACCACCATGTCACGTACGCACTTAATTACCTAGATCAAAGCTAATTTTCTTAAATTAACTAGCTGTATATACACCTTCTCCTTCAGCTCCAAAATTTGATCCAGAAACTTCTGTTCCTGCTCCTCCAGATCCATAAATTGACACACGAAACAAAAGATCTCATCAACGACTGAACGTAGCTTGGAATATACTGGATATATAGACATTGTGATATTGGCTAGAGCATAATTATATTTCTGCTTTGCTAGCTTGCCTTCCGTTGCCGGATGCGGCTGAGGCTCTTCTCCAGCTGCAGCTCCAGCTCTTGCAGCTCCTGCGCCGAACACGATTCCAGGCCTTCTCCAGACAGCTTCCTATACATGCGTACGTGCGTGTGTTCATTTCATTAATATATATATTCTTTCTTTTTGTGTCTAAGAACGAAGAACACTTGATAATTTAGCAGAAAATCAGATCTGTCGTCACGTACCTCTGGTAGGCCTTGATTGCGTCTATCTTGTGTTTCAAGACCGTAGCCTCAGATCTGCACATCTGTGCGCGTATATGTATATAATACATGAAATACACAATATAATGTGACACAATTAACTATATGTAATGTATCCACACTGCAGTAGTATAAGAGGGGTGGGGACTTGTACCTCCACGCCAGCAGCTGGTTGTTCAAGAGCTTTCTCATTGGCTGGTGTCCCTTTTGTGTGGTCCAGGTAGCGATCAATCGTCTTCTGCAAACTGAGAATTTCCAGATGTTAACAAAAGTTAATCAATAATTAACCCCGCAAAGAAAAGTTAATCAATAATGAAGTGCACGCGCATGCATGTATATTGTGAGCAGTGGTCATGGTTTAAAATTGTGAATACATCATTATTTTGCTTCTCATTGAAAGGACCGAAATTTCAGAATTCTTTCGACAAATTTAATGAAATTTTGATGACTTTTAAACCAGAATTTGGAACTTATTTGAATTAGTCTGAAGTTTTGAGATACAAGATATTTCAGTACCAACCAAAGTTTTGGTGAAGTTCCCAGCAGAAAGAAAAGGTGTTGGTGAAGTTCTAAACTCTGGCAGTCGGTACTCTTGGTTGTACAACCTTTTCCTTAACTGTAAGGAAGCACCTACAGTATAATAGGAATCTAAATTCATGTCCCCGAGGACTGCAATCCACTTGAATTCAGGTGGCAGAGGATTCTACATCCACAACCAAGTTTGCTAAGCTCACTTCCTTAGGACGTACACAGCTTCGGTCAGTGCATTAGATGTTAATGCATGGAATGGATATTTCAGCCGTGTATAGTTTGTGCACACGTACGGTATGCACATTTTCTGGTATTCAAATATGAATTAAATGTCACAGATTTAGAGTTTCAGCTTCCATTAGCAAAAATTGTTGAAGCCTCTGTTTTTATGGATAAGCTAAGAAAATGTCGCAAACATCTGGGATTTTGTTTTACAATTTCTGTTTGAATCAGTTAATCAACAAAACGCTCGAAATTTAAGTTTCACATATATATTATCAGCATTTCGTTTGATACATGAGGAGATCACTCACCTGTC